>CM060664.1:15574329-16774329 GCA_030686955.1 Odontamblyopus rebecca
TAGATAATGCACACATTTCCACTAGTTTGCCATTTATGAGAATTACATTTTTTTTATGTTAATCCTCAATTATTAAACCAATTGCACAACATATAAAAGAGAATGAACTCTTAATAAACACAGGAAGTGGTTCATAGTTTTCTGCATATTTTAAGGAGGAAGTAGCCTGTTTGTCTTTGGCTTGACTCAGGTGTGGATCAGGTTAATGTTTCCAGTGACAAAGTGCTCTGCTTAGGTCAAATAATGTCTTTTGTCCTTCTCCATACTCCTGTTGTCAATGTCATACATGCCTCCTCCTTTATCATCCTGTTTCTAAAGCACTCGTGTTTGTCAGCAGGGTGAGGTCTACACGTCCATCTTTGAGTAAACCTAGAGAAATATGCAAAAATACTATAAAATTAGTCCAAAGTACATAGAGTAGTGTTTGCTGAGGTTGTAGACGCAGTGTAATGCAGTTCTGCTATCAGCTCTAGAGCATAATGTTATCTGATGGAAGCAAACAATATGCAGGAAGGAGCCGGTATTCAGGACAGTAGAGGAATATATCAAATTTATCTGACGTCATTGGACTTTCAAGACTCTGCTGGAGCAAGTTTAAACTTATTTCACAACAATAAATTCAACATTGTGGACACAGATCACTGTCTGTCAAACGTGCTGCCAATAATAACGTTTTATAATCTCAGTGGAAAATGCTAAATGCCAAAGGCTAAAAGTGCTCTCAGAACTGGAGCTGCGCAGTTAACCTCTTACTATTCCAGCCTATTTTTCCCAAAATGTCAAACTAAAATGACTCTCAATTCAAACCGAATCTGTTTCTGAACCCTTGGGAGCACAAACAAATGGTCAGACTTTGTGAAGTTGAGGCTCTGTAGGTTTGGCCTTTGCTGTCTGCTCTCATTTTGAGTGTCTGATCTACTTTCATTTTGAGTGTCTGATCTACTCTCATCTCTAAAGTGTAAACAAGCTCCACACAGAGGAACATCAGATGTCAAATACCGCCTCAATTCTTTGGGGGAAATATTAGAATAGGTATAGTATAGCTGGTGTCCCTGGGGATGATTTGATAGACAGTAGAGTATTTGTTGGGTTTTGGCCATTCTCATGTCAAAACTGAAACATATCTCACTAAAAGGAGATTTAGAGACTTAAAAAGGTCATATCGGGGTTCAGAATGGTTTAATTGACTGACAATAAGTGGGTGACAGATCTCCATTAATGTTTTACATGACCATGAGAGCAGAAGCTGTACAAACAGAAAAAGAAAAAGGATTCTCATCATGGCCTTTGGAATTTTAAAACCCAATGGTAAATCTGGCTGCATTCACCCCTGGTTTGGCGCTGGTTTGATCCCAGTTTAGTCCTGATGTAGACCTGGTTTGGTCCTATTCTAGTCCTTGGTTAGTCCTAGTCCAAGCCCAAGTTAAGCCCCACTTTAGTCTCAATTTTGAGAAACCTCTACTTTACATTTATTCAATTACAAGTGGTTCTGTGGCTCAAAAATACCTTGAAAAACAGACCTGACCTGTAAATTGGTCTTGTTTGGTTTTCATTTAGATAGAAAGGTTTAATACATTACTGTGAAACATTCCAGACGAAGGAATAAAAGCATTTGACAGACCCTCCACTAGAAAAGTTACACAATGCACCTTTAAAAAAAATATGTAGATGATAAATGATAATATTGAAACTAATTAATGCTACTGACAAATAACCCTGAAGTAGAATGATCAAAAAGGATTCTAAATGTACAATATTGTTAACAAAAATATATAATGAGTTATAGAAGTTATTTATTCAACCCTAACATTATTTTCAGTTCAGTACATTCACATAGTTTTTTCAGTCCATTTAAGTCAGAATGAACTTAAGTTTCCAGACAGAATAAATAACAGAATCGCACGTTCACAACATAAAAGAATTCTTGCTCGACTATTACAGGACTTACTTCCAGCTGGGGACACGCAACTGTTTCCCATAAACGAACGATATACACCCTTTTATCCTATTCTGGGCTTCACACAATTACAAACCAAATGCACAAATAGCTCTTTATAGTAGTAGATAATCTTTCTAGCTCGTATCCTTGCATCCCTGCTTCCTTCCTCAGTGACGTTTTTGTTACTGGATTTTACTATGTAGAGCCACATTGTCGTCATTGTTGGTTTTGTGGACTTGGTTTTGAGCCTAGATTTTGGGAAATGTTTTAATGGTTGCTATAACATTTTTTTGAAGTGGTTTGGATGAGATGCTAAAATGTGCTATTATTAACGTGAATTCGGCCTCCAAGAAACACTTATAAGTTCATGTGAATAGGAAAAACTACTGACTATAAAACTTATGGCTGTTCTTATTAAACAATAGCTTCCTTTGTACCCAGTATAACCTGCAGGAGATAGATGTGAGATGTACAAAATGAGCACAACAAGCTGTGTTGTGTTGTATTACATTAAACAGAGCTGTCTTAGTATTATTTTTCAGTTTTGCAATTGGTCAATGCCCTTGCTCTGCCGCAATGTTGGAAATAATTCATACAGTACAATAATGTCACTGTTAAAACTGATGATTCTCACTACATGTCTAGTCTAAGAAATAAAAGATATGTTTATTTTTTGAGGCAATGACAATGTTTTTTTTGTTTTCTGGAAAGTTTCTAATAGCTCAATTTGGTAATACTTTCAGTGTAAAATGTTTTAAAAACAAAGAAAATTTCCCCTCGGGGATGAATAAAAGTAATTCTGATTCTGATTCTGATTCTGATTCTGATTCTGATTCTGATTCTGATTCTGATTCTGAAATGTGTTGCGAAAAAACTATTTTGAGTAGGGATGCACGATGCAGTTTTTTCAGTTCCAATACTGATATTGTTACTATAACTTTTAGTACCAATATCCGATATTCAGTGTCAGATATCAGTGTAGAGACAGAAAATGGGACCAATTCCTTAAAACACAGTTAACCTATTACACAAGAAATGCAATTGTGTCATGCAACTGTTATTTACGCTTCACATCACGACTGAACCCCTTCATATGGATAAAAGTTCAAACATTATGAGACGTTCTAGGCCGAAATCACCCTTTAAATTGTGTTGTTAGATCTAATTAAAGGCCCAACCAGGATATTACCTCAATCGATATCATGAAACTGATACCTGTTAAAGTAAAATTTTCCAATATTGATGCATTCCTAATTTTGAGTTGGTGTTTTCTTGTACTTGATTAGATGCCCTTCCTTCTGAAATCTTCAATTTTGCAAATCCAAGTGATCGAATCTATAAACGGTGCATAAAAATGATATGAGCTTATATAATTGATAACAAAAAGCCTTTCATGCCTTCACTGTTTAATGCTGTTTTGCTGACTTGAGCAGAAGTCACCATAGTAACAGTCATAATAATGCATGCAGTGTGTTGCTTGTTGCTCTTTCATTAAACTGTTTATGGCTGTGCGCTATTCATTTACAGAAGGGCAAACTTTTCCCACTGTAATTTCACTAACAGCCACTTACTGTCAACATTAGGGTTCGGTGGGGTGGCAAATTTGAGCTGTAAAATTAGCACAAAGGGGTGACATCATGCAGTATGGGAATTAGTTGGATCACATGAAAAGTGAGAAGTTTGAAATGTGCTATTAATCCTGACCAGAGTTAAACCAGGATTAAATGAGCCTGAGTGTGACCAAAACCACAACTGAACAAAAAACAATCAAATTAGGATCAACAGTTCCAGTAATAGTCTATTGACATCATGCTGGGGGTGTTCTACATGTATCTCTAATGGTGAAATGTTTAAGAGTTACCATGGTGACAAAATGCACACGTTAGAAAACACTAGGGGTGTAAGAAAAAATCTATTCAGTGATATATTGCGATACTTCATTGCACAATTCTCAAATCGATTCAAAATGCATCTGAATCGATTTTTTAAGTAATATTTTTCACTAAAATTCATTAGTTGCATTCACTGTTGTCATGATTTAAAAAAGGTAATAAATTATATTTCATACAATTTGGTTCTTGTGAAGTAATTATTGATAAATCGCAATATATCATCCATTGTGTTAGTATTGGGATATATCGCGATATATCGAATCGTGACGTGCGTATTATGATATGTATCGTATCGTCAGACTCAGAAAACACTGTCAAAAGGTTTTAAGCTTATCTCAAAGTAAAATAGATTTAAACAGGACACATTTAGGGGTTTGATTTTCAGCAAAAATGAGTGACAAACTGTTGGTTAATGCTAATCCTTACTAGTGTGTGACTAATTTCATGTGTGAGAGTTTTAAAACAAAAATCTGCTTGCCTGTTGTAGTTCCAGCCAAGGCAACTCTTTATGGTCAGATTGTGTTAAAATAAAACACCTTAAGGCCTAATAAAGCCTCAGACAGGTTAGAGCCTACAGTTGTAATATTTACGACATCAGCTGCAAAGTATCAGCTAGAGGGGTGCAGAAATATCGATATATCGTACCGTTTAATGTGATGATACAGTATTTCTGTCATACGCTGCTGTATTGATAGGTCGGCAAGATTATTTTTTGGTATATTTTACTAAATCATTTTGTTACAACGCTACATTTCTGTTGCTTGTTTGAAGGAAGGAACCTCGTTTATGCAACACATTTGACATTTTCACTGTTTTGATGATTAAAATGGGTGTGTTTCATGTTCACTTTGCACAAGAAGTGGTTTAACAAAGACTTTTAGCATCACAGCCATGAATTAGACTTTATTTCTTACTGAACCGTATCGAACCGATTTGAAACCTATTGTATCAAATTGTAATGAATCGAAAGTGCACTGTGTCAAGATATGTATCGTATCGTGGCCTATGTATCGAGGTATGAATCGTATCGGAAACTTCTTAATGATATCCAGCCCTAATCAATACAGTCTAAAGTATAATGGGAACTAGGCCAGACACTGCACTGTACATATTTTAACTAAAGTGTATGACGATATGCATTAGTTTTAGTGTATCTTTGACTGAATGCTGTCATTTTTTAACCAAGTTTATGATTCACATCTGTAATTACTGGTTATTTATGTCTTCATGAAATTTCTTTACAACTACTTCACATAAAAGTGGTATTGTATTTCTTTAATTCAGGTTGCCACAGTTGACAGGACCTGAAGCTACAAGATTTTTAGTTTGTTTACCTACTCAGTTACCATGAAAAATTGGATTCGACATTAGTACTTTTCGAAATTGGGTATTGTTTTCTCAAATTTGCGCCTCACCCATTGGTCCCCGCCCTTCATCTGAGATCTTAATTATTTATTGAATGCAAACGCAACCTATTTCTATCTCCCATTTGTTGGCATTTGCCCGGGCATCTGTGCTGGCATGACCTTATCTCTGAAGAATGTGGTGGAGAAATGAGAAACAGGAAGCCTATCGGGATGACAAGGCTGGGACCAAGCGTTTAAAACAATTTAAAACACAATTCAACGTCTTAACGGCAAAATGACGCCACAATTAAACAACCTATTTCTACTTGCTGCATGAACTGTATACATGTGAAACTACGTGACCCGAAAAACAGCAACCAAAACGTTTTAATTATTAACTAGAAAATGTGTCTTTAGGCATTTCTCTCCACTTGGGTTTCAATCTGCAGAGTACTTTAACAATTTGTATATCTGATATCTATCTATATCTGATAAAATAACCCCAAGAACTAGTTCTAAAGAGGGATGTATGAATTTTGATAATTTATTTTGTCTAAATTGCATTTCACATCTTACATTTTTCTGTTTTCACCTGTTTCCTGTTTGAAAACTACGGTTTTCAGAATTGTAACTTGCCTCCTGCTAGTCTACACTGAGATAGATGAGCTTAATGCGATACTGTGGAACTTTCCAGATAAACCAATAACATTTTAAGTGGAAATTAAGTGGAAAATGTTCTGAAATGTTTTATTGAAAGAAATGGAAAAAAAGCCAGACAATGTACTTTTTATATTTATTATAGCTGTAATTTGCAATCAGCCAAGTTTTGTTGTTTCAGTCTGGAAAATATTTTTACCTGAGATAAAATCTGAATGTTACGTGACTTATTCAAAACTCAGATTAACCCAAAATTAATAAAACATTCCCTATTGCACATATGCCATTTGCTTAGCCTATCCAAATATTGAGAACAACTTAGAAACCAGCACCACCCAAATCCCACTGGGAGCATCCCCAAAGAGATCTGACGCCAGTAATCCAACGTCAAAATAAAGTCATTGAATCTGCTCGCACCAAGCCCAACTAAATATGTGCTGTCTGTGAAGCCCAGTAATTGTTTCATTTGGCACCAAGCAGCCGCATACCAGACAGAGAAATAAAGCAGATACACAAATCAGAGATCCAGTGTCCCAAAACCCAGATGGGAACACCAGCTGCCCCACGCCTGGTCTCTGCATGTTTTAAGAACTGCATGTTTTGCTAGATCCTGTAGGACAGAGTGAGGTGTACAGGCTTTGGAGGCTCTAGTAGCAGTGCTGGTAATTATAGTTTAGATTTTTTTGCTATTTGTGATTAGTTTTGTCAAGTTCACTGTGCACATATTAAGGCAAATTACACGATCTCCTTTAACATCACAATGAAATATAAACTTCTGAACAAATCAAAGAATCAAATACATTTAGAACATGTTTGTGTGCAGAGGTAGCAGTAATAATAGAAGCAGGTAGTAATAGTAGTATTAGTAGCAGTTCATTAGTTAATTTTACAATGATTATTTATGTTTTGATTTGTGTTTGTATTGTGATTTTAGTGATTTTCTTAATATGTAAATCACTTTGAATTGTTTTGCATTGTTATTGTGCTCTGCAAATAAACTGACCTTGCCTAAAAACTGAAGTAAAACTGAATGAAGGGCAAAACTGTATGACAAAAATATTTGGATGGAAAGTAACGCAATTCTATTATGCCTTCTGGTAATAGTACTAATAGTTGTATTTGCTGCAATCCTGTATTTGACTGTAGTGGTGGTGGTCGAAGTAGCAATAGCTGCTTGTATGTATGTCTCTGTAGTACGCAGTTTCTAGTGTTGAAGTAATTCTGTTCCTTTTTCTTATCCAGACATCTTTCAGAGCCAAACAGCTGACAAATCCAAATGGAAAAGAAAGAAAGAGAAATATAAATTGTATTTCCAATGACTTTCTATGACCCAGAACCTCACTGGTCTGAGTCACTGCTCATGATCAGTGGTGGAAAGTAGCAAAATACTTAACTCACATTTTCCCAAAAACAACGTTGTCATACATTTATCAAATATATAAGACCCACTATTTTTTTTATTTCTGTTGTAATGGTAAGGATGTGGGCCTGCATTGTGGTAGAATTTAGTGTTGAGTGTTTTATCAATTCTTTACATTACCCATGAGGAATTTTGCTATTTGCCTTTTGTTTTTTGATTTGTCGAGAGAAGCACTTCCTTCTCCAACCAGAGCCAGGATCTTGAATACCTCAGTCTGAAGCATTAGCCTGGTAATAGGTTGTCTTACATTCGACAAATCATATAGCCTTTTATAGCTCTTTTACAGACACACATTCATTCACTCAAAACTCTACCTCTTTAGCCACAGCTGCCCTGGGGTAGACTGACAGAAAATTGGCTGCCAATCTGCACCATCAGCCCCTTCACCCATCACACCAAGCACACCATTCATACTAGGTCATGTGGGCGAAGCTGCTTACCCAAGAACCAAATGACCGCACATGGTCCAAGTGGGAATCAAAGTGTAAAATCTTTCAGAAACCACCGCCTACTATTTTTCTTCCCTCTCTGCATGATGTCTCCAGTGATACATTAAGCTCAGGAGGAACTCTCTGCGTAGTTTTACCTCTGTACTTTGGACCAAAACTGCTTAGAGTCTGTAGTCCAATGTCATGGTTCATCTCACTGCCCATGTCACTTCAATACTTTTTGTCTTTCGCCTGGATCTGACAAACACTGCAAGCTCCAGTCACAACTCCTCATCATCACCTTTGTCCAGATGTGGTTCTCTGCTCAAAAACAGATGTGCGTGATATGACCCATATTCAGAGGAGAAGGAAATACTTCAAATCTGAACTCGGCTGAAATGGCTTTAACAGTATTTAATGTGAAGAAAGTTTTGCTGCCTCTTCTACTACCACAGTACCACTATAAGCTTAGTACTGCTACTACTAGTAACTTATTTTTGTATTTTAATATTTTTGTGACTAATGTTGATGATACATCTGCTTCTAATAGGCTACAAGTACAAATGTGTCAGAGAAAAGTACTGCTTGACAAATCATACATAACAAGTATGTTTTAGGAAATATGTTAACTTCACCTAATCAATATATAACTTTGCATAATTAAGTAAAATTGTAGTTTTTATAAAATATAGTTTATGAAGTACCAAACTTTTGTAACTGAGTTTGCAGTAATGATACACTATTATTAAATTGGTAAAAGTAAGTAAGTAAAAGTGTTAGATTACAACAACTACAAAACTCCATCAAATTCTTCTACTGGGATTCATAAAAGCACAAAAAGATAGCGCTACAGTTTGCATAGCATTTACATTGTGCGTCTTTAAACTCACCACAGGCAAGAAACAACAGGGACTTTTCAGGCATGACGTATTGCCAGACAAATTGCATGAAGTTTTATGAGGCTGTGATGTATTTTATGAGAGTGAGTCATGCTAATTTCTTTAACATGTTGCCACCAGATCGGATTCAGAGCTCCCTGTGGTGCTCCTGTCTCTCTGAGAGAAAGGGAGAGCAATGTTAGACTGAAAGGTCAAATTAAACATGTCTAGCTCACTGGAAGTACATCACAGTACTTTGGAAGGGTAGTAAAAATATTTCCAGATGTACCCTTGAATGCAACTACATGAACAGGGCTACAACTGGGGCGTGCAATGTGGTGCAATTACATTGAACTGTGTTTCCTTAATTGGGAAAGAAGAATCATTAGGCTATAGGTTAAGATTGCACATAAACTATAAAGCCTATAGGAGACTCAGTGGAAGGGACACTGTTGGATAAGTGATGCAGTTGGTAAGTGTTTACCCATTTAAAGTTTGTTTGCAGCAGGTTTCGTGCTGTTTTGTGTCACTGGGAAAGATACTTAAGTTTCATTCAAGTTATGGCTACTAGGAAAGAAAGGGCATCTGACATAAAAGGAGCAGCTGAATTAAAAACAATGGGTCATCTAGTTGTTCCTGTATATTTAATCCATAGGACACTTAGGGATTAATTTATTCAGGGACAAGTGATGATGCAAAACATGATATTGTTTTAATAATAGGCATGATGCATTAAGCAGTATTCTCTGGCCTGCCTCCTGTTAAGTAGGACTGTACTGCTTCACTGCATGTACAGTGTGTTAAACTTCAGGCCTGTGGGCAAAACAAATATCCACATTTACTTGCAGTGACCCGTTCCAGTTGCCTAATTTTATTATAAAAAAGGAAGTTTGATTTCTTCATCTCTCTGCCTCTACTGTTTTTTCAGACGGGATGATGATTCAGTTATTTGTCAGGTTTCAAGTGTCAGCACCAGTTTGGCTGCACAAATGTTCAATTTAAGACCAAACAGAATGAGAGTTTGACTTGCTCAACAGTAGACATAGAGTTAAAATCCCGAAATAATGTTATTCGATCATTGGTATGCCCACTGTAGTGAACACCTTATTGCACTTGCCTATTGCCATAATAACAGGTGTGGCCAATGGGTGGGCTGAATAAGTATGATTGGGTTTATCTTTTTGAAAATTCCCAAATATGTAGTACAGAATAACTTCCTGCAGTGGCCTTGTTCACATGCACCAAAGTCTGATTAGAGTCTGATTTCTGGATTTTTAAGATTACTCGAAGGACATGAAAACGGCTTAAGATGATGTGAGCTAACAGAGGGACTATGATCAGGAAGAAACTACATAATTTAGCTTTTTACGTGTCATTTAAATAATCTTTTAACTCAAAAAACGTGTGCATGTAACTGTAACCACAGCCAGTGACGTGGAAAAATATGGACTGCTAAAATGTCCATCTGAAACATTATAAAATTTTGGTATTACACTAAAATTACCAGTTTTACTTTATTGCATAGGCTACTTGATTATTTATGGATTACTGGACAAAACTAGTATAGGTTTATGTAATATATGCAATGTTAAAAGGTATTTCAGTCACTCGCGTTGGCCATAATCTCCTAGTGTATCATAAGAGCAGTGTCAAAGTCTCTGTAGGTACAAGATCCCGCCTCCAGACGCACTCCTCTCACACATGCGGCGGGACAATGAAAAATAGCTGTACAGGAATTTAAATTGACCTCTGCGAAGCATTTTCAGTCCCAGCGGTTCCATCACACACGGGGAAAACGGCCTCTTAACTGGAAGCAGATTTAAGGAGCTGCCCATAGCTTTCTCTGCAAATCCACCACTGTAGCGCAGATTTTTATGCAAACTTGCACTTTGCAGACACGCACTGAGTGACAGACGGATAGCCAACGCCCCACTCAACTATACGGTTTATTTCCTTCCTGCAAATCAAAAGGCAGTGTTGGAGAAGCGTGTGTGAAAGAGGAAAAGGAGTCGTGCCATGTACAGTATAAGAATATATCGCCGAAGCTGTGCGTAAAGACGCGCGCAACATCTGAAACAAAATGAACAACGCTGATAGGTGTAATATCACATGAGGAGAAGCTAATAAAATAAGCAGTTACCTTCATTGTTCGTGAACTAAATAATATGTGTGAAAAGATGTATTATTATGTGTATGAGCAGAGTGATGGGACCAGTTGGTGGTAGCTGCACCAAAGATCGAAAGTCTTACCGGGTTTGTTGTGATGGTTGGTGGGGAAAAGAAGCAGCGGAGTCCGGGCAGTTCGGAACGGCGGGACCCCGCGATGAAAACTTGCACTGACGGCCACTACATAAATACTTCCATGTGCGACAAGTTCAACACGAAAATCCACCCCCATTCAGGAGGTAGTGTGCGCGGGATTTCAAAATAAAAGACTCCAAGCGAGAACGTAACACCTGATTTCAAAATAAGAGTTAGCCTAAATTATGGGTATATCTGACTCATTTTAATCACATAACCTGCTTTTTATTTCTCTTAAGTTAATTTAATCATTAAGCAGAATCATTAGGGCAGTAATGCAAAACTGGGTATTTGATTTGGGTTGTGTGGTTCTAAATAATAATAATAATAATAATAATAATAATAATAATAATAATAATAATAATAATAATGCATCAGTTTTATACAGCACTTTTCTCTCAAAGACGCTTTACAGAGCATTATTCATTCACTCCAGACCCGGTGGTAGTAAATTACTATTGTAGCCACAGCTGCCCTGGGGCAGACTGACAGAAGTGAGGCTCCACTCTGCACCATCGGCCCCTCCGACCACTACATCACTCACACACACACACCACTTTCATACTAGGCAATGTGGGTGAAGTGCCTTGCCTAAGGACACAATGACAGTTTTTGCCACTGGCGCCCCCCTGTGGCACCTGGAATTCCCACTGGTCTCCCATCCAAGTACTCACCAGGCCCTGCCTTGCTGAGCTTCTGAGATCTGACAGGATCAGGCTTTGACAAGCCGGTATGGCACAAATAACTTCAGGAAACAAACTTTAGGCAGTATATAGGATAACACACAGGGGATGCCATGTCCTTTGGTACATCGTATACTGGACTCATAGTTCATACAAAGGGTTATTTATTTTATACTGTTTTTCCAACTTGCTTCTCTAAAAGATGTTGCTTAAGGAATGATTAATTGCAACACAAATTGCTGTTGAGCATAGGCCTGTTTTGTTACGAACGCAAGCACCATCTATCAATTCTCTTCTGTGTTGTAATATTTTAGAAGCAAGAGTAAACTTGCTCAGCTATTTGTTCTCATCAAAGACTTAATCACAGCCGTAGTGCTTTCTTAGTGCTGGTGTATGGGCAAGTGCAGATAAGATGTTATTACTGATAAAACTCTAAAAGTTTTAATTTAAGTGAACTGCACTTGTGAGTTTAAAAGTTGTAGTTAAAAAAAGTAAATTATTTGTGTACTACTTATATAATCTGCATCATGAATAAACTTTGTAGGAAATAATTGTTTTGTGGCTATTTTTATGTAGAGCACAATAACAATGAAATATTTTCCTAAGATATATGTAACATGACAACAGAAAATACTTAAAAACAATGTAATAAAAATGTAACTCTCACTTCTTCATTTGAAAAGGTGTTTTATTTTCCAACACACTCTGAGGTCATCTGAGACACTGTTAATACCACAAAGGGAAGACATTTGTACAATATAGTGTCATTTTCCCTCAAACAAAAGTTATTTTTTTAAACATTTCGACACAACATTGCAGCAGGTACCACAGACAGGAAACCAAACATTTGAAGATTTGTCTTTTCCATGTTGTTACTACTCTGTACACTTGTCACATTTATCTTTTGTTTTTTTGTCTATGTACATTTATAAACATAAAGGTTTAAAGTTGTACTAACCCCATGCATTTAAACTCTTGTGTTCTTGTTTTTGTTGCAAACGTCTATGAAAATCCAACAAAAATAACAAGTAAATAGTATTTTGGCTTAAAATCTTATTTTGACCAACAATAAAACAAAATAAGAATGTGAGGGAATAAACTGTATAAAACAGTTTTACTGCACAAATTAAATATTTACAAATCTACAACATGAAAATCAGTTTCTGAATATAGGCACTTCATTTAAAACAGTTCAGCCAGTCCTTCGGTCTCCAACCTTTTTTTTTTAAAACAGAATTTAAAAAATGAATAGCCCTAATCATCATTTGAAATTTGTATAGCCACATACACACTTTTACAAGTTACAGACAAGGAAGCACTATTTTCCAAGTACAGTATATAAATTAATAAATGCTACAATATTTTAACATGCACAAAATGAGAAGAATCAACAGCTTCCTGTTTTCTGTAAAAGTTAAGTTGATTTCATAAAAAGTGCAAATTAAAACAAAAATACCCCAAATCCTCTGTTACTATTATTAATATCACACAACAACAACAATAAATAAAATAAATAAAAAGGTGATTCATAAAGAGATGAGCAATAAAAGGCAGCGTTATGACTATGGAGAAGCCTAAAGTTTACAGTGTCTCTTCATACAGTAGTATATTAAACATTTATTATTATCCAGTGATTCATTTAATCTTTCAACATTTTGACACAAGTGGTCAGCTGAGCACATGTGACAAATGTGTTAATGTGTAACGCCCACATTATTGTACCAGTTAGTTTATTATTATGACAATGTCATATCTGAACTTTCAATAAAGAACTCAAAACAATGCTTAAATAAAATATAGTAAATAAAAAAGTTTCATAAAGCAGTAAGTGCTATGATTTAGTGTACCTTACTTATTACTTACTTATGTTAAAGGTTGACAGAATCAGAGGTGAGCAGATTATCCAGAAGTTGTACTCAAATAAGAGTAATGTCACCTCAAAATAATATTATTCAACTATAATTAGTGTCTGGAGGAAACTACTAAATGAAAGTAGTAACTGTTGAAACTTGAAAAAGAAAAAGAAAAAAAGTTAGTAGTTAGTAAGTTACTGTTACATTGTCAAATACATTACTAAAATAGGAGTGAAAGTATGGTGTCAAAGTCTTTCAGAATCTAAACTAAAAATTTATGAAAAATTTCCTCAAGTAAATGCAGTGAGTATGTGATGAAGAGTACAATCCACCTCTGGCCAGAATTGATTTGTACCATAAGTAATAGTGCTAATGATAGACTCAGTATAGACTGTATATATAAATTAAAGATATATGAAATGTATATATAATTATTATTTCTTTTCACAGAACACATCTTTAGCTTGGGCAAAATGTGATGCCCAGGAAGGACCATACTGACCTGCAAACTGCACAAGTGCACTGCAAGATGAACTATGAGGCTCATTCACATTCATAACCTTGTTGTACTGATATGTACTGATAAAATGCTATACTGTAGTTAAGTACGTACTTTTTTGTTTTGCCACTAGATGTCACTAAATCATTTTGTGTTTCTTAAAAGAATAAATGCATAATCTAATAATGATTGAATGATGAATAAAGTATCATTTTAATGAGAAAAATGTTCTCAATATGTCTATTTAAAAAGACCCATTTGGTGACATTAAAGATGGGCTGTGTAATTTTGCAGTTTGAGGGTCCGCTACCTCTGTCTCTATGGAGATGTGATTGCTTTGACTGGATGTTAACTACAGTCCATGGACACAAGCAGGTGACGTTACCAGAACAAGTTAGCTAAAGCTTAAGATGCAAGCCCGTTTACAGCAAGTTTTACAAAATAAAATTCTTGCAACTGACTAAATGCAAGACCGATTTGTTTAACGCCATACTGTGGAACATTTCATGGAGACAAAAGTGGCAGACCCTTCACCAGAAAAATTACATAGTGCACTATTAACTTCATAATTAAATGAAAGTCTTGTTGGAGTGTTTGTGCAATAATATTTATGTGAAAATAAAGTTAAAAAAATGTTCGGTATTGGACTACTTGTATCTACTCCACATTAGGGTACGATCAGCTTTAAACGTTAGTTGTAATCATCCTGACAATAAAACAAAATCACCTCAAGTTTATCGCTGAACTTACTGGTTACATATATTGTGTAACCTAAAACATGAAATAAATTAAAACTCACATTACATTAATACACTGAAATGTGAAATGAGTGACACCTTTACAGTCTGTGCCTGCGTGGGTCAGATTTGGGCGGGGAGGGCGGAGGGGGCAGCGTGACTGTTGTTGGGGCGTCCAGTGGGTCGTCCATGGGCAGGACCAGGCGTGTTCCCCTGATGGCGACCTCATTTTCGGACAGGGCCAGGTCGTTGTCGAGGCCATCGTCAGGGAAACCCGCCCCGGTGCTGGAGCGTTTGCGGTTGATGGTTCGAGACCCGGAGGCATCAGTGCTCACCGTCACGTCCGCGTACATTGAACTGACGCTGGCATCATTCAGAACGAAGTCGTCGTCATCATGGAGCTGGCCCTCATTCTGGTGGAGGAATCGAGATGAATGCAAATGTTGAAAAAGGGCTGTTGTACCTGTGATACTATGCAAAAGTTTATAAAGATTTTGAGTGCATGATTGTTAAAATAATCAACTGCATTTTTGTCTTTCACTTTTTAGCTATAGCTTTTAACGGTGTTATAATCCAGGTTGCCGATCACCCCATCCTACTGTTCACTGTTGATAGTAAATGTCCAAGTGTTCTAGTCTAATAAGAAACAGGAAAAATACTAATATTTTACAAAGCCTGAAGCTGATCAATTTAAGTAAATAGTATCTCTTGTCAAACATTCAGGTAAACAAAAGTTAATAGCTAAAAAGATCCGAAATACCCGTTTTCATTCTTTAGATTTAGTACATAAAAAATACACATTTTGATACGCTTAAAAGTATGGTGACACTATTGTCCCTGCACCCACCTCGTAGGCCTGTGGGCTGGTGAGACAGCGTGCGAGGGGCCCACAGCAGGAGGGCAGTGTTGCTGTGAGAGGAGGTCCACTGTGGGTCAGCAGCGGCTTAAGGTAACTGAGAGGAAACTGTCAAGGGTTTCACTGGTTTTCTTTGTCGCAGTTGTTTACTAAATACAATCACTCAATTAAATACTGTTCCACTTTAATTGTAGGCTTTTAAATGTATGTTTTCATTGTATTTAATTTATGTTGTTGTAAGGCGAACTTGAGTGTCCAGAAAGGCACGTAATAAATAAAATGTATTGTTATTATTATTTATTATTATTAGAGTTTTTCGTAGGTTTAGATGTGAAAATGGTCCAAAAGCTTTATGAATCTGGTCTGTATTTTTGCATAATGGCCCCAGGAAAAGAGCTACAAACATGTCAAATAACAATACTAAACTCACCAATACTCTCACCAATACTACGTGAAAAATCTTTTGTGTAACAAGGGGCCTCAGAAAATAAATGGCCCAAAACCACCACTGCTTCCTGTGTTTGACTTTGCTCTGCTCTCGTACATGTTTCAGTAGTCAGTAGCCAATTTATCTTACTTTCACTATGATGAGGGACAGGTATTTACAGTCATGTCTGTAGTTGCAGCAACTACTAAACTAAGGTCTTTAGTTCTGTCTAATCTATCTGACATTAACAGTGGGTATCATTTTAACACTTGGGTACGCCTTGAATAAATAGAATTTTTTTTTTCTTAATTTTTTTTTATATTAAAAAAAATCTAAAAATAAAAATAAAAAAAAGATATCACCCACTGTGTTTTCTTACTATTCCTGTATTCCTTACAGCTTGTGCATTGCTCCCTCTTGTGGTTGAGGGAAGAAACACTGGGCATGATTCAAAGGATACTTGTGATCAAAGTTATACCAGATCCTGAACGGCCAGGCACTTTCATGTTTTGTGTTTCTCCTCTGGGACCCATCCAACATTGTGGCACTCTTAAGCAAAAATAAGTCATGTGTTAGTAAAAATGGTAAAGACTTCTGTGCTTTTAATTTTGTGTTTAACTTATTTAAATGGAGTATTTAGGCCACTTACTGTGTTTTCTTGATCTGAGTCCACACCCACCCTAATGAACAAAAATATCAGTAATCAATAATAACTTATATCAATAGTTTGTGTTTCCCTAAAAAAACATTTCCATTTTATTATTTTTTTTAATGCTTTCTCTAAAATGCCAAACAATAAACACCTTGTTTTAGTGTTACCACGAAAAGTGCTATATAAAACCGTGTTTTTATTATTATTATTATAATAAAATAAGCCAACTCACGGTATGCTCATGAAGGACAGCATTGGCATGGTCCCACCCCCACAGACCCACACGGTGAAGAAGACGATGAGGAGTGTGGTGGAAAACATCATCTGACGAGCGTATGTCGCTGTGTCCCGGATGGAGAGGGCAAAAGTCATTGCCCCACGAAGACCTGCAGAGAAAGGACACTCACATCACACTTTGTCCATGTCGACAGATAAGACCAACAGAATATTTCTACTTAAACTGCTAAAAAGTGTTTTTTATTGTTGAGAATAAAAAGTAATAAAAATAGAAAATGTACAGGACAGCTGTTCACACTTCTGCTCCACACCCGTATGAGATAAGTCATGCGGCAAAAAGTGACTCATATTGACCACATGGGGGAAGATTAGATATGGCGAGAAATAGCCTTGAGGCCTGTGAATACTTAGACTGTTTTATAAAGCAGTCTCTTTGCACTTGTTCTGAGTGGTTGGTTTGCTAACAAGTTCACCAAATTTTAAACACATTTTGAATCCTTTTTCAGTAAACATACTTGATTTTGGCTGTTAAATAATTACATTTAGTAATCGGTGATATGAGATATTCTAGTCTAAATGTCACGTTGTCAAGACATCACAAGTTACAATTATGAGCAGATCTATTCTCCAGACATCCATTATTATCTCTATTATGGTCAACTGATGCCTGCCAAGCCTGTTTGTAATGAAGCTCTTTCTGGGAAGCACAGTTTTTGTAAAGGCTGCTGACACAAATGTGGGTTCAAATTAAGGTATAACCATTAGGAAACTACTGTTAACAACCAACATTGACCTTACATTGAGAAGTGAAAATGTAGCAGACTAAGAGCTCTTCAAAAAACACATAATTTTGCAGTATTTTGAGATTAGGATGTGCTTTACTAAAAAAAATAGATTTTATCATTTTGTTTCTCTGAGATGCCATGTTAATCAAGATCGACTAAGTTACTTTTGTTGCCAGTGGTCATAAGGGTTTAGAAAAATATTATAATAATATAACAAGGAGCATTCGGCGGCATTTTGACAGGCTGACATATGAACAGCTTATCTCAGAGAAGAATCATACACATTTAAATATTACAGAATAAAGTATGATTTGCTGTTTTCAGATATCATCATATATATATATGATGATATATATATATCATTTTGTTACTTAATTTACCTATATTTCCCCTGCTATTTTCTGATGTTATAATGTTGTTTACTCAACAACAATATACCTGGAGTTATGTTTTGTTTCATCACACATGATTAAACACATAAACCCTCCATACTCAAATGTGTGCACGTAAAAAAAAAACGTAAAAAACACAACTCCAGGTATTTTTTTGATGAGGTAACATTATAACATGGTTTAAAGCTCACAAGAATCTATTTTCTATAATATAAGACTATATAATATAAGATGAAATGTGCCTAATTTGGGTATTTTTGTAGCAAACTGATGTACATCTCTATTCGTTCATAACTTTCTTCATGACCTGCCCATACTGTTATGCATTTAGCCCGTCCTTTGTTTTCCAAACCTGCAAACATCATCACATGTTGGAAATTGTATCCGATTTTGTTCCTTCGTCCCAGGTTCAACAGGAAGGACAGGGGGTAGATGTTGGCTGCTCGCCCTAAAAACACGGCCAACTGCAGTGGTTTGGGTGAAGGACTGAATACTGATTTATACAGAAGAGGCCAGTACACCGATGGAAAATAAAACCAGGACTCAATGGAAATTTCATCATCAGGCTGGAATCAAATTACAGTTAATGCTTTTGTTGTGCACGCTTTGAATTTAATGTGTGCCCAGAGCTGATTGTTTTTACTTCAAGAATTAAATAAACAGGTGAACCTTAAATAGTAAACTATAATAACATTTAAAACTATTGACAAACTACTTTCAATAAGGCTCTTTACTGTACATTGAGGGTTCTGCATTGTTGAAGTTTATGGAATTACTTTTCGACACCTTAACCTTGCTATTTCTGAGCATATATACTATCACAGGCACCTTCTGATGAATGAAGTTCAAATGAGCCTAAAACAATAGCGGCTATAACTTCATTGAGATGCAGTTTTTGTCTGGTGAAGGGCTTTTCCTAATGAGACTATATATCTACTAGTCAGCCTCAGATGAAACTGAAATGTCGCATTGAGACATGTTTTTAAGAAGGTTTTTGTATGCATGTGTTCTGAAATGTACTTGGTAATTGGTGTTCTGATATATTAAACTGGAATCAATGGCATTATGGAGTATGTATAATGAATACATCTAATCTTAGGAGGTCTATGTTGAAGGATACAAATGCTCCAATGATGAAGAGAGGGTTGAAGATGTGAGACTGGAAGGAGAACAATGTCAGCCCCATGTATGAGAAGATGAAGTTCTCTGCCAAGAAGTTCAGCAGCTCAAACAACTGCAAACATCAGAGAAACATACAGTTAAGTAAATATTGTACCACAGACATATTTTGGATATTTTCCATCTCTGCTATGATGGTAACCGGCACTGACAGAAGTGCATGAAGTGCAGGTGATTCTATCATTGCTATGAAGACTTCTTGACCAACTTTGCACACCCTCAATAAGATTTTTATCACGTGACTCTTCATAGAGTTTGATTAAAGAAAAGATTGGAACATTACTCATACTGGTTTAAGATTAATATTGTGGCATGCAATGATGTGACACTGATGTACATCTGATGTACAAAGCGGTTTTACCTTGTTTATCAGAACAGGAAATAATTTAATGTCACTTTCCATCTTTCTTACCACACGCTGTGGGCCAGAACCTGTGGTTTGCTGTGAAACATTGTGTTGGCCTGTTTAAGATGTTTTTTATGGGTTTTTTTTTCTTATTTTTCACACCCAGTTAAAAAGAAATGCACAAACTTGTGCAACATGTAAAATGTGCAGCAAAAATAAGTTCTGCACAAGTCCTATTTATCAACACTGACCTAAATCAGTGTGAATATATTTATACCTCTGCAAGTGGCTTTGAAAAAACACTTTAAAATTTACAATTTCTGAAAACATTTTATTGGTGTAAGAACACACTTTTTGGCTATATATTATACTATTTGTCTTACAAAGTGGTATCAGAAGCATAAATGCAAACTAAAAAGCTTTTGATTAAAAAGGTTTCAGTACAGAATGGAGTAAGCAGTAAACAAATCTTAGTCTGTAATTATGCAATTTAACTATGAGCTTTTCTTGGTCATACAAATGATAAAAGTCTACAGTACAATTTTTAACATATTAATAATAATAATAATAATGCATCAGTTTTATATAGCGCTTTTCAGGACACTCAAAGACGCTTTACAGAGCATCATTCATTCACTCCAGACCCGGTGGTGGTAAACTACTATTGTAGCCACAGCTGCCCTGGGGCAGACTGACGGAAGCGAGGCTGCCAATCTGCGCCATCGGCCCATCCGACCACCACCAACACACCACTTTCATACTAGGCAATGTGGGTGATGTGCCTTGCCTAAGGACACTACGACAGTTTTTGCCACTGGCGCCCCACTGTGGCACCTGGAATTCCCAGTGTCTCCCATCCAAGTACTAACCAGGCTTGGCCCTGCTTAGCTTCTGAGATCTGACGGGATCAGGCTTTGACAAGCCAGTATGGCCACGAATTAAAAACTAGGGCTGCAAGATTAAATGAAATCAAATCAAAACTGCAATGTAAATGGTAATTGCAATAAACAAGCAAAGAAACAAAGAACCACAATTTCCTATGCAAATAACGATCTGTTCATATTATGTACTAAACCTTCCTGTATTTTTGCATTTAGTTTTGCAATTAATATTTTAGTCTCAAATGTTAATGCTCCTGGACATATTTAAAATGTGTCCTCAGAAATCTAATCCCATTTGCAATAACAAAATATCTCCAAAATTGTTGCCACAGTAGGTACTGAAATGGCAAACAAAACAATATTTTTGGTTAAGCTTTTAACCAAAACAGAGGTGTGCATGTAGCTGTGTACCTGTTTGGTCTGGTCCTGAGACTCCGGGGAGAGGTTGTTGTATGTGTAGTGAGCCTGAGTGATGCCACAGAACAGCACCGCCACCACTCCTGGAGACAACAACATGAGACTGGTCATTAAATAAAAAGAAAATAAAAACAGTAAAGCAGAAGCGGCAACTGAAACTGTAGATGGAAGCTACATACATGTTTTTCTATTTAAAAATCTAAAACAACAGTGTCCAATTATAGTTGTGTGGGTTTTGTGAGATGAAACATTGTGACTGATTTTGATTATTATATAATCAATTAATAAAAAAGTCAAAAGAACCAAAATTAACGTACTTTATGTGAATCTTTATATGTATTACCATGCACACTTACAAAATGGAGTGATATATCGATACAGCCACCCACAATATCGATCACAATATTATATACTGATATTATATATATTGATATCATAATTCACTCTTGATCATCTGCTAAAATCCATACCCAACATGTTTCCTAATATAGACAGTTTAATCTTTTCTACTGTTTTCAACAGGGTTGTACCTGTAAACCCGCAGGCCTCTGCCAGTAGGAAGGTGCTCCAGGACATGAGGAAGAAGAGGGCGGTCTCCAGTAGGGGAAAGTCCCTCAGCTTTGTAAACTTAGTGACGTTAAAAACAAGGTCAAGGTGAACAACGGTCAAAACAAACACAAACAATAGATGAAATATAATTATGTGTTATGCCAATAAATTCAGCTGTTGTCAGATGGTGGTTCTATACAAGGGCTGCATGACAATAAAAAAGTACAAACTGAAAAAATTATGTGTCAAAAGTAGGGACAGAAGAGATCTCTCATCATTTATAAAGTTATGTTTAACAAAATGATTCATCATCTTTATTTAGCTATTTTACGTAAATAACTGGAGCTGTAAATAACTGTAATCTCTGTTACTAGATACTCTCAGATACTCAGATACTGATGTATACATAACAAAAAATACCATTAAAGTGGTACTGGTGATGATTGAAGGATATAAATGCAGTTACTACTCCAGTGGCCACTCCAAGAGCAAAGGATCCACTGAAAACTCCCAGAAAAACCCCAAAGGACTTGAGCATGGCCATCGCCTCAAAACTGTGGCTGTTATCCCCCGCTGGCTGGTACGCAACAATGGATCTACAAGCAATAATCAAAATCAGACACAAGAAAAAAGGAAATATACCTTTAAAAGAGAGAAGGGGTTGAATTGGTCAAAAATGAACACATGCAAGGATTCAAAACTAAAACTAACTCAGTTGAATGATAAACGTTTCTATCAAACAAGATAATCAGCCAGAGTAAAAACAAAGGGGCTAGCAGGAAATTCTTTTTGCATACAAGCATGCTGTCAACATCTTCAATATATTCATTTAAAATACTATTAAATATCTTCCACTGCAAAGAGGCAATATAACAAACAAGGAAATAATCATATTAACATGGTATAATGCTACAGTACAGTACCGTCATTTTTTGCTAATTTCTAAGTTACACATTGTTAGCAGTTATTGTTAAATTAAATGTTCTTTTCCTCCTAAGTGGCAACACTCATGCCTCACAGCAAGAAGGTTGTGGGTTCGATCCCCGGGTCGCCCGGGCCATACTGTGTGGAGTTTGCATGTTCTCCCCATGTCTGGATGGGTTTCCTCCGGGTACTCCGGTTTCCCCCATCAACTCAAAACATGCCCGCACCCCTATGAACTAACATCAAGGACCATGACGTCCACCCTCCCGTGGGCTCACCACCTGCAGAGGGGTTCATAGGGGGGGTCAGGTGCTATGAGGATTGGGCAGCAAACTGCCCCCGCGACCCAGCCGGATTAAGCGGGAGAAGATGGATGGATGTGCGATATATATTGTGGCCAAAATGATTACAAATATTTTTAAACCCTTTTCTTAATAGTAAATAAAACATTACCTGCAATGAATTCTGTACTTGAACAGCCTTGCATAGGCCCCACTTTTGGTTTAGATTTCTACTTTATAATAACATAACAGAATCCATTTAACCACGTTTGGAAATGGCGCTAAGAACACACTGGCTGCAGGTAAATGAACAAACCTTCAACTCATCCAAATCATTCACTTAAAGGTGCACTATGTAACTTTTTGGTGGGGTTCGTCACCTGCTTGTTTCTATGCATATGTCTTTGCTCTTTCTGGAATGCTCCATAGTTCAAATAAAACAGCTCTACCTTAAGGTACATTCATTACATTAAATGAAACATTCCAGACAAAACAATGCCACCTCCACAGAGAAAACCATTTGACAGACCCCCCAGCAGAAAAGTTACACAATGCACCTTTAATAAATAATTTTGCACTTTAAATTGAAGCAGAAATTAAGGTTCATACAAGCAATGTAGGTCACTGGCAAAAACTTACAGTCAAGATAAAAAAAAATGCATCAAACTTAGGTAGATTTAAATGCTTTATCAAAATGCACCACTCAGACCACCCCACACCCACCGGGGTGTCCCAGTGAAGTTCGGCCCCATTAGCACATGCTCCTCCTGGGGCAGCACTGAGCCCCTGCTCCCTGAGGCAGAGTGTCTACTCTGCTTCTCAAAACGCAGGAGCACTCTACATACATACGTACAGGAGACGACCACACAGGCGGAGGAGGCGGCAGTGGGAATGACATGGATGATGTTAGTACAGTGAGGATTTACGAGGACAACAAACACCAGGGTTTCTGCAGGTTAAATTAGATTCACTCCGATGTTTTAAGGTCAAGTGATGCTCAAATATAGAATGAATAAGGCAAGATGTTCTATATTTATGACTCTAGTTAAAATTCAACTTTATATATTGTTATAATAAATGGTTTGTTGCACTGGAAAACATATCAACAATGTGAAATCTAACATTGCAACCAAATAATAGAATGTAATTGGTGTTTACTATAACATTATACTTAAAAACACTGATGTTAAATGATGTTGTAAAACCTCCTTCTTTCACATGCATTATCAGTGGATTTAAAAACCAGCAGAAACCCATCAAAATTGCACTTTTTACAACACAGATGGATGAATGTGAAACTGCTCAAAAACATTGTCTATTTAATGAGTTACTGTGATGTGTGTCTAATTCTTACGAAGACAGGACGATTGCCACTGCATCATTGAGGACACTCTCTCCAAACAGTAGAGCGTAAAGGTCCACGTCCACCTTCAGCTCGTTGAAAATGGCCAAAACGGTTACTGTAACCAGAATTAATATTTATGTTTTTTTGTATGAATGGGAATTTTAGTTTAGATGGCATTTGTTTTACAAAAATGTACAATTTTGCAAACATTGTCAGAAACTATATTTTAACATTAGATACAGATAGATCTTTCTGTATTTTTTATACAGACTGATATCAGTCTGGTCCCCATGCCCTCTGTCGCATTCTAGCCAGACCTGAACGTGCAATCCTTTAGTTTACTGGCACATGTGAAATAAAGAAGCTCATTGGTGACCAATGATTTACAAATAAAATCTAATTAATCTCACTTCAGATTAACGGTGCTTTTCTCATTGATTCTGCAGAAATCCGCAATGGTTTTTAGTCTCCTGTAATATTTCTTTCCTTTATTTTTTCCCATGTGGACAAACCATACGTTTCCCTGATCCTTACAGCTTATCCACCTGTCTACATGTCCAATTTGAAAACTGGGAGATTCACCAGTGACCAGACTCACATATTCGTAAAGTATTGAAGAAATGTGTATCCTGAATCTCAGAGAAGATAGATTTGATAGATTTTAAACTCTTAATTTATTTTCTGGATAACTGAGATACAAAGGCTTTTATACAGAAAGTATGAATATCAAGAAAACGTGATACGCTTTAACCAAGAAGGCAGGTGCAAGTCACAAGAAAATACCTTATATAATGAATTAGTTTTGCACATCTGGGATATGTGTATGGCATGAAGAGCAACACAAACCTGGGTCTGTTGCAGAAACGATAGCACCAAAAAAGAGGCAGTCTGTGAAGTAGAAATCTCCTCCAAGCTGTCCCACTACTTTCATGAAGGACACAAACCCGTACATGATCAGCCTATAGGGAGCATAAAAACATGTTATTTAGAACATACATCTAAATCTGTAGCAAAGCTATGACTTTGACAAGTTCAGTTACCCAATCACAAAACAGGAGATAACTGTTCCCATGAAGGCATAGGCCAAGATAGACCCAATGTTTCTGAAAAAATGTCTCTGTAAAAAATAAATAAAGTTAATTTATTTGGAAAGGCTGATTGATACTTTTATGTATATAGTTGATGTCTGGCGATAATATTAGCTAACTGCTATTGCTAATACTCACCCTTTTCAAGCTATAGCCTGCATGAAAGATGATTGGTGGTAGTAAAATGTTGAAAAATACTTCAGGGTCAAATGTTACCTACAGATAATAGAAAGTGCACATTATAATGCCAACATTTAACATTTCACTTAAAACTATTCTTTTTTTATTAGTAATATTTTACACACACACACACACACACAGTGGCTAAAAACTGAATCACAGCAACAAATCATTAATTAAAAACATTTCAAGCATGGATATACCTTTCGGAGCATTTCATCATCCTGAACTTGGTCACCTTTGGCACGGCTGACCTCTCCTTTCAGAGTGTATTCGTAGAAGCGCCCGCTCACATTGACCAGCAGAGTGGCAGGACTGGAGTTTACAGCACAGCTCAACACCACATCGCTCGTACTTTGTGGAACATGTACTCCAAATCTCAGGATCACACCCACCAACAAACCTGTATGATTAACAAATATGAGACACAAAATATAGGATTTTAAGCTTAATAACAAGAGAAAAAAATGTTATAACTAAAACCCCAAACCAGAGAAATTATACTAACTAGAGTTTTGAACAGGTTGAAAGAAAAAACATAAGTGTGAGTCTGTCAAAGTGTATTAATTTGTATGTGTGATTTAGACAAGCATCAAATTGAAGCAATACAGCTGCTGAAATAGTAATAGAGTATAATGTAGTAATAATATATTTAAAGAATACAGTTTTAACAATAATGCCTAGGCTTTGTATTGTGACTTTTGCATAACTAAGATTCCAATCTACATCCATCAGAAGCATTAAATAGTGAATGGTTAACTAGCCCAAGGTCCTCTCTGCCTAAAGAAAGTCTAGAAATGGTTGTATCTAGAAAAACAACAAGCTTATAGGTTAAGTTCTGAAGCTAAAAGCTAGCACTGAGGCCAAGTTCATTGATTATGGGACGAAGGGTTTGCTTTCTTACCGTAGATCATAGCAAGTCCAGTCTCGTGCAGAAACCTAAATCTTCGGTGCTTGAAAAGCCATATCGTTAAAATAGTTAGTGTTAGCAGCATTATAAATATAAGCAAGTTGGCACTGTCCTGTCGGTGGCTTTCTTCAGCCTGTCTCTCTGTTTCGACATTATTCATGGCATTACCCTGACTCTTCACGAGCAGAAATGTGGAGAGAAAAGGTAATAAAATAAAAAAATTCGAGCGTGTGACATCTAGAAAGCGCTCCATGTTGTATCCTTGTTTAATTTTCTGATGATGAGTTTAGCCGTCTGTCATCCCTGTACAGCGAGACCATGGACCAGAGCAAAATGACAGCTATTTCCGCTATCACTACCAAAACATTGTAACTTCCGCTTTTCAAAAGAAAAGTCACAATTTTTCAAAATAATACTCACAAACAAATAAAACATTGAATTAAATTAGCATGAGGATTAAATCGACTTTGCCGTTTCCTTGATGGCGTTTAAACAGTAATAAAAGTAAGAATAATAAATAAATATATAATAATAAATAAATAAATAATAAATAATAAGGATCAATAGTGGACTATTTAGGCTATTTAAACAATCTCACCATTGCAAGGTCTAAAGAGCTATCTCACCATATGCTTGTTAACACTTACAGTACTTGTGCTGAATAAATTAAAAAATATATATACTGTAAAGGATATTTCTGCTCTACAGAAGAAAAAGTAGGAACTGCATTAACAGTTAAAATGAGAAACATGGCTTTTAAATTTAGATGTCAACCCTCTTGTGTATCAAATGAAACAAAAAGCTCTTGTAGCTTGTAGGTCTAGGCAAGTGCAAGGAACAACAAAATTAAAGTGAAAAAATGCATAGCACACTCAGATGTTCAAAAGCTTTTTTATTTTAAAATAACATTTTGGCACAAATGCTCTTGCTTTGATCAAAGTAAAAAGCTTTTGGACATCATCCATCTGAGTGTGCTATGCATTTTTTCACTATTATAACCCTCTTGTGTATGTCAGAGGTACATTGATGATACATTTGTTTTGAGTTATATTTGAACATTGATCTGTGTTAATGCTCCTTTACTTTAGCACCACTTTTTAACAGCTGTAAAGGTGGCCCCAAGCAAACCTTGCCAGTGAAAACAAGACT
Source organism: Odontamblyopus rebecca (assembly GCA_030686955.1). Taxonomy (NCBI): domain Eukaryota; kingdom Metazoa; phylum Chordata; class Actinopteri; order Gobiiformes; family Gobiidae; genus Odontamblyopus; species Odontamblyopus rebecca. The sequence goes on from CM060664.1 coordinate 15,601,561, forward strand.
ATAGTGTGTGAAATTTTCCAGTTAAACAACAGAAAGAATCTGCATTTGAAATCAGCAGTTACAACATTCCCACCTGCTGTTACTGCACTTTTCCTATAACCACTGAAGAAACTTTACTAGAAATTTCATATCAAGATATCTCAAAAACAAGACTTTGTCACTAAATAAAAAACAGGTGTTCTGAAGGTATTTTTGGTCAATTTTGACAAAGTACGCAGTTACTGTGCTTTTTCTTTGTAGGGCAAAATCTATACAAGTTTGGTCTTGACAGTATACTGTCAGTGGCCCTGTGTTAAGCAAGTCTTCCCTGAACCTCTGTTATTGTATTTTAGACATGCTTTAAATCTTAGAGACAGGTTAATTAACTCTCATCTTCCTCCAGAAAATAAAAGTGAATGGCAGCAGAACCCGATTGGCACATTTAGCTAAATGTTTGAACTGTCCTCATAGTACAAGATAGATAGACCGATAGATACTTTATTGATCCGAAAGGAAATTCAAATGTCCTTCAAACAAAAACATTTGTGGATGTATCAACATAATAATAGATCACGCAAACTAAATTATTTCATTAATTGTAATACTCATGTAATGTATTGTCTTCCTTGCCCTTGTCCAGACGATTCTTCTATATTGGCCACACTAAAAGGCACATAAGAGATTGCTTGGCTGAAAAGAAACATGAGATCAGAGCAGAGTCCTGTGCAAAGGCTTGACTGCCCAATAGCTTGACATTTTTGTGAATATCATAATAGAAATGACACGCTGCTTTTCATTGAAGGTATTAAACAGTGAAACCACCGGCAAGAGGTGGGAATGAACTTCAAAAATAAAATCAAAGGGAAGCCTCCTGGATTCATAAATTAAGAGCATGTGAACATCCTGATCTGAATGAGGAGTTTGATTTATCTTGTTTTTTTTTATAAATGTATATATTTTTTCTATTATTATTATTGATGTTTTTTTTTTTTTTTGTTTGTTTTTTGCCATGTTCTGTCATCATCATTTGTCTTATTTGTCCTTGCTATTGGTGGGTCATTTTTAAAGTCCACATCCGCACTACAGCTTTTATGATTCTAGCTAAGTCCTGATGAAGACTGTGTATAGTCAAAACATGTTGATTGGCCATTTAAATAAAAGACTTTTAACTATACTTTTCATCATGTAATTTTCACTTTTCTTGTGTACCTGGATATTTTTTTCCTAAATATTATTATAAATCTTTGGTATTTTTATGTGTTCTATATGTTCATTTAAAAAAGTCAAAGAAAAACATTTCTGTGCAATGGACTAATAACGTAGGCCTACACTATTATTTACCACAATAGTGAAAGAGTAAAGTATTGTGACTAAGCATTCATTGATTGATTGTAAAATCACACACTTCCACAAGGCATTAAAGGTGCACTGTGTAACTTTTCTAGTGGAGGCTCTGTCAAATGCTTTGTCTGAAATGTTTCACAGAATTGTATTAATATGCAGATATGCAGCAGAATAATGACATATCCAAAGAAACAAGCAGGTGGCGGACCCTCCACCAGAAAAACAATGCAATGCATCTGGACAAAATAAAGTAGGCTATATTTGTAAGTACAAGATGCAACACCAATTTATCGTGAAAGTATCTGTATCCTTTTTTGAATCTTTTTCAAAGGAAACGAAAGCCACAAAACCAAACAGAAAAACACGTTTGACATAAATGAGTTTTAATACAAAATGTTGTCCTGAACTACTATAAAGGTTTGTAAAACTCTATGATATTGCAAAAAAAAAAAAGTGGTGAAGAGATGTATTAGAATATTTAGTTTATGCTTGGTAAATGCAAAGAGCAACAATGACTTTAATTTGATACATCTTACATATGGGTTTCCTCCAGGTGCTCCAGTTTCCCCCATCAACTCAAAACATGCAGCACCTGAACTAACATCAAGGACCATGACGTCCACCCTGCTGTGGGCTCACCACTCACAGAGGGGTTCATAGGGGGGTCAGGTGCTATGAGTATTGGGCAGCAAGCTGCCCCCGCGACCCAGCTGGATTAAGCAAGAGAAGATGGATGGATGGATGAATGGATGGACATTTTACGAATCAGCTCCTGGCAATTCTCTTTCAATTTTATTTTCAAATCTATTTTATTCTCTCTCATTGGCCATTTCTAAATTACGGTTGTCTACTTTTCTTTTAGATGTTAATAAATTGATTGTATTTTTTAGTTTAATCAAAAAGTAATAACTACACTTTCCATTGCTCAGACAAAAACTCATTCTTCCATTATAATGACCCTTTTTCATCCACTGATGCCCCTGCAGGATAAACCCTGTTAATTCAATTTCAGTCAGAATCTATAATTTAAACAAATGAAAATGAATGCACTTAATTTTATTTCAGCCTTTATCTGAGGTGTATTGTGAAAGCTATAAGTCCCATGTATATATTTGTAATTCTGTTGGGTTTTAATTTCTAACATTTATGGCGGAAGTTCTGGCACTTTTATTGATGCAACCTGATGTTGTTGTTTGCATGAAAAGTTGCACAGTATAGCTTTAAACATATCTCTATGGAGACATTTTAGAAAAGTTACATATTATACGTTTCCTAACATGCGTATGTGGCATGTCGGTGTGTGCTTCACCTTTAAGGTGGGTGGCATCGACATAACCCACAAAGACAGGTGCGCGCATGGCGCGCGCTCATACACACACCTCCTCGAGTGGGCTTTGGGGTGGCAGCGTGCTTCGCTCCCGCAGGACCGCGTTCGGGGTCATATCTCAACCAGTGCGCTCTTCTCGTCCTTTTGTCGGGACTGCGGTCTGGACTGGTCATTGTGGCCAACTTCACAGAGGTCTTGTGGTCTTACTCTGTGTTGTGGGAGGGCGCGCGGTGTGGGCTTGGAGCTCTTCCCGGGGTAAGTCTGCTCATTGTTTCGCCTTTGCTTTGGGTTGAATGCCATGGCTGACACCAAATTCTGTCTCAGATCCTGGGAAGTTGTGGGAATTGGCCGCGATTCCCCCGCGGCTCTCCCCCTCCTCCTGCTGCTCACAGGTGCACGCGCCTCTCACCGACCGGTAAGATGCAACACTTTCTCCAGTGTAGGGTTAATTCATTACCTTTTTATTTATACTCGTGTTTCTTATTTAGGCGCTGTGTGCGCGGCCCGCGTTGGAGCCGCCACCTCCTGTTAAAGGGGCCGTTGTTTTTGTCCGGTTTTGTCCACACGCGCAGGTTACAACTGCGAGATCATTCATTCACTTTTGGCCGGTGCCTTGCACTCTATAGTGCGCATGCTCAGGAGCAGATTCGCACCTTGCCCCATTTGGGCGAGTAAATTTATTTAAATAGGCAAAGACTCTTCTCATTTAATGTGAGAGCTCTGCCTATCTGGGCAACTGCATGTTTATTGTGTGTTATTTTGTATATTTCTTGTTGATTTGCATGTACATTTATTTTGTCATTTCTCTTTATTTACATTGCTTGTTTTGTTAATTTGGATTACTTATTATTGCCTGATTTGCTGTGTTTTTTTTCATTTATTGTCTTGATTTAAATTGTTGCCGATTAATTTAATTTTCATTGTCCAAGTTTATTGGGCTTAAGGGTGCCCTGCAACCTCCATGACATGTGCTCTGTGGTTTTAAATGGTAATTGTGTAATATAAAGTTTTGATATTTTTATGAGAATATAGGCCTATTTTAAATATTTTTGATACAAATTAAATAAATTCCATTTTGTTAAATAATCCACCTCTCTTTTGTCCAGACCTTGTGCGGCCTTCTGTGTAAAATTCGTTACCTCAAGATAATCTGGTCCTAGGGCCATATACCCTAGGTGGCGTTGTTGGGTTAATTCCAGAGTTAAGATTGCTAACTACCGCTCTCGCTACAATCTGGCGTACGTTGGCAGGATCGGACATAAAGAGGTGTGATTATTTTTCTTTTGTTTTATTAATGGTAATTATTATTGTTTTTTTGTTTTTTGTTTTGTTTTGTTGCTTGAGTTTGTTTTTATAGTCAGTTTGATTCTGTGTGGTAACTTGTAATAGGACAAAACAACGGCTACGCTTTTCAGGACCCAAAACTCGAGGTTAGTAAAAATTAAATTTTGTTCCTTGCCCAAAGGCTGTGGTGTTGTGTACTTGTGGCCAGTATGGAGGAGGAGCTGCAACTGCTCAGAGAGCAACTGTCTCAGCTTAAGGCGGACAGTGAGCGACTTCTCCGGGAAAGGGCTCCAGCCCAGGCCGGCCCCGGCGGATCAGGCTTCGGGCACTGCTACGAATTTCTGTTTCTACTGAGCATGTGGTTGTGATGTCTCAAGACCGGAAATGCCCCCTGTTTAATGGAAAGAAAGGTCTATCTTTGGATGAATGGAAGGAGGAGATTGAAGCTTGTATGCGCGCTCGTCATCTGGCATTACGGGAGCAAGCATTGTTCATCTTTGACCATTTAGAAGGTGAGGCTAAAAGCGAGATTAAGTTTCGTCCAGTAGAGGATCGGGTGTCTTGGATATCCTTCAGGAGCTGTATGGCTGCATGCAGCCATATGTAACTCTACAACAAGCTTTCTTCTCAAGACGGCAACAGGAAGGGGAAAGTTTGCAGGAGTTTTCCCTCGCACTGATGTCCCTTATGGAACAAGTTAAGCAGCGTGCTCCGGACGGTGTGCCGAATGCTTCAGTTCTTCTGCGTGACCAATTTATAGAGCATGTGATTGATTGCGCTCTGCGCAGGGAACTGAAGCAGTATGTTCGCGGAAGTCCAACCGCTACTCTACTTCAGGTGCGGGCTGAGGCTCTCAGGTGGGAGCGAGAGGGACAGCCCACTGTCCATCGTGAATGCAGCTTCTCCCTTCCGTCCATCCATGGCCTGCAATTTGAGGTTCATGGTAGCACTCGCCCCTCTTCTATACCAACCTCAACCCCGGCAGCGGGACTGGGAGAGGTCATGGAGTTGCTCAAGTGTCAGCAAGAACAACTTAATCAGCTAACCCAGACAGTGGCTGCCCTTCAGGCTCCACAGCAGACTGGTAGGCCTCCACGTAGTAACATCATATGTCGGAGGTGTACTCAGCCTGGCCATTATGCTAGTGACTGTGACGGGGAGAGAGTTTCATTCCGTGGCCGAACAAACTCGTATTCGGAGCACTCCCATGCTGCAGCCCAGCAGGGAAACTAGAGCCTTCTGAACAGGGGAGCCAAAGTTCAGGAGGGGTGTCCATGGGCTCACAGCTGGGGGGACTCTCCGGCTTAATGGCGTCATGTCCGACCATTGAGGTCGTCATGGGTGGAGTAATTGTTCCTTGCTTATTGGATACAGGATCCATGGTGTCCACTATCACAGAGAGCTTTTTCAGACAACATTTTGAACCTTGGGGTGCCGATCGCCTCCGCTCCGGTCATTGGCTGCAGCTGCGGGCGGCCAATGGGCTTGAAATTCCATATCTTGGTTACTTGGAGCTGGATGTTGCACTTTGTGACAAGGTCATTCCCCATTGTGGGATACTGGTTGTCAAGGATCCCCCTGCCACTGGCTCTTCAGCAACTGGCATCCTAGGGATGAACATTATCCGTCGATGTTACCATGAGCTTTTTGGTGCCTATGGGCCCTCTCTTTTTGAATGTCCGGTGGTAACACAGGCACCGGGCCCTGTCATAGAGGCCTTACAGAAGTGCCATCAGGCAGCTGCTCACCAACCCGCAGCCATGAATGGAACAGTAAAGGTGCGGGGGCCACGAGCAGTTAGAATTCCTGGTGGCACCATGAAGCTTGTTGCCAGTACCTGCCCCCAGCAATTTGCTGGTTCAGCTGTTCTTTTTGAGCCACCCGAATCTGGCCTTCCGGCTGGGTTACTGGCATCTCCTTGTTTGGTGCATGTTGAGAAAGGCACTGTCTATATCCCGGTGGTCAACGTCGGGGCGACAGATGCCCTTTTGTATCCTAGGACCAGCCTCGGAGCCCTCAGTAAGGCTGAGGTGGTGAGCTTACCACCTGGGGTCACTGAGGTCAACTCCTTCACAGCCACAGTGTCTTCTCAAGTGGTAATTGAGCCTGAGAACAGGTTAGATGCAGTGGACCTGTCTGCACTGGACCCTGAGGAACAGGCAGAGGTCAGGTCTCTGTTGCAAAAGTACAGCACAGTGTTCTCTGCTCATGACGGTGACCTTGGGTGTACCAATCTAGTCACCCATGAGATTCCCCTGCTGGATCACGTGCCCGTGCGGCAGCGCTACCGGCGCATTCCACCCTCCGAATATGAGGCTGTAAAAGCTCATATTAACCAGCTCCTCGATGCGCAGGTAATACGGGAAAGTAGCGGTCCATACGCCTCTCCCATCGTCCTGGTCCGTAAGAAGGACGGTAGTCTTCGTCTTTGTGTGGATTATCGCCTTCTTAATAGTAAGACCAGGAAGGATGCCTTTCCCTTGCCGCGCATCGAGGAGAGTCTGGATGCACTGTTGGGTGCCCGCTGGTTTTCAACCATCGACCTGGTCAGCGGGTACAATCAGGTCCCCGTAGCAGAGCAAGACAAGCCAAAGATGGCCTTCTGTACACCTTTTGGCCTCTTTGAATTTAATCGGATGCCATTCGGTTTGTGCAATGCTCCGAGCACGTTCCAACGCCTAATGCAGAGGCTGTTTGGAGACCAACAGTGTCAGTCATTGTTGTTGTATCTCAACGACATTGTTGTGTACTCCTCCTCTGTGGCACAACACCTGGAGAGGCTGGAACTGGCCCTGGGACGCCTTCAGCAAGAGGGGCTGAAGGCTAAGCTTGAGAAATGTTTTTTTTTCCAGCCCAAGGTTAAATACTTGGGGCATGTGATCTCATCGGAGGGTGTCTCTACCGACCCTTCCAAGATTGAGGCGGTGTCTGAGTGGAAGCGCCCTCAACACGTCACAGAACTGCGTTCCTTTCTAGGATTTGCCAGTTATTACAGGCGGTTTGTTGAGGGTTTTGCCAAGCTGGCAGCCCCTCTACACAAGTTGGTTGCTGAGATTGCTGGGACTAAGCATAAGAGGGGGTCTGGGAGGCCGTTGAGGGAACGTTGGACTCCCCAATGCGAGGAAGGTTTCGAGGCATTAAAAGCCAAGCTTATTTCTGCTCCTGTCCTCGCGTATGCAGATTTCTCCAAGCCTTTCATCCTGGAGACCGATGCGAGTTACAGCGGCCTTGGGGCAGTACTGTCACAAGAGACTGAGAGTGGCATCAGACCTGTTGCCTATGCGAGTCGTGGTCTTCGGCCCACTGAGCGCAACATGGCCAACTACAGTTCCATGAAATTGGAACTTCTTGCGCTCAAGTGGGCCATGACTGAAAAATTCCGTGAATACTTGTTAGGGCACAAGTGTCTGGTCTTCACAGATAACAGCCCATTGAGTTACCTTCAGTCTGCTAAGCTTGGAGCCTTGGAGCATAGATGGGCTGCCCAGCTTGCTGCGTTCGACTTTGAGATAAAGTACAGATCTGGTCGCAGCAACGGTAATGCGGATGTTCTATCTAGGCAGTACTTGACATCTTCTGAGCTGGCTGCTTGTGTGTTGCCTGGCAGTTCTGTCCCATTGACCTTCCAGCAAACTGCATTCCCACATCTTGCAGCTCAGTCCCTAATCTCTGCCTTACCAGGCCGCTCACTGCCTGAAATTCGTGCTTTGCAGGCAGAAGACCCCTGCCTGAGAGATGTCTTAAGTTTTTGGGAGAGGCAGACACGGCCTTCGTTTGCAGAATGCCGTCGCCTTCCCAGACCAACATTGACCCTCCTCCAGCATTGGAGTCGTTTTGTAGAGAGGGAAGGAGTATTATACCGTCGGCTCTCACGCCCAGATGGGGGAGAAGAAACCCTCCAGCTGCTCCTGCCTGCCGCGCTCAAAGAGTGGGTCCTTGAGCAGCTCCATCAGGAGCATGGCCAACAGGGCATTGAGAGGACAATGGAACTGGTGCGCAAGAGATGCTTTTGGCCCGGGATGTCTTCTGACATAAAGCAGTGGGTGCAGCAGTGTGAACGGTGTCAGGTGGCTAAAGACTCTGCACCCGTGCCCCACAGTTATATGGGCCACCTTCTTGCCTCCCGGCCCAACGAGATTTTGGCTATTGACTTCATGTTGCTTGAGCCAACTCGCAGCGGGCTTGAGAATGTCTTAGTCATGACTGATGTATTTACTAAATACACCATGGCTGTCTCCACTCGGGACCAACGGGCCACCACAGTTGCCCAAGTGATTACCCAGGAGTGGTTCTATAAATTTGGTGTGCCGGGCCGTGTACATTCAGATCAGGGAAGATGTTTTGAGGGGGCCATCCTCCAGCAGGTTTGTCACTTGTACGGCGTGGACAAGTCCCGAACTACCGCATACCATCCAGCGGGAAACGGACAGTGTGAACGTTTCAACCGAACTTTACACAACCTTCTTAGGACTCTTCCTGTGTCTCAGAAACGAGACTGGGCTTCTTGCCTCCCTCAAGTGCTCTTTTCGTATAACACCACTCCTCATCAGAGCACAGGGGAGTCGCCTTTCTTTTTGATGTATGGCCGTGAACCCAACCTTCCGGTTGATTTCGCTCTTGGTCAGGTGCCTGATCCCCTGCCTGGGACCGTGCAGAACTGGATTGCTGAACATTGCTCCAAGCTCAAGGTGGCATTTACTGGTGCACATAGACAAATGGTGGCAAATGCTAGTCGGAGGAAGGAAAGACATGACCTTCGGGTCAGGGAAGCCACTTTGCGGGAGGGTCAGCTGGTCTACCTTCGCGACCACAGCTTTAGGGGGCGTCACAAAATTCAAGATATATGGCATTCCGATCTGTTTCAAGTCTTGAAAGCCCCCAGGGGGGAGGGCCCCATTTACACTGTTGCACCCGTCTCCAATCTACATGCACCCCGTAACGTACATCGGGACATGCTGAAGGCAAAAATCATGCCAGAGCCCACGGTTGAATGTCCTAGAGTTGAGTCCGTGCCCCTTGAGCCCTTGGATGACAACTCCTTTGGGGATAGTGACTTTGTGCTTCTAGCTCCTTCAACTTCTTGCCCTCTGAATCCTGTCATGACTTCTGATCCTGGCCCCACCAGTGGTCCTGCTATGGCTCCTGTGGAAAATATCCGTGTAGCAGATGGTACTCACCGAGACATGGAGGAAGCTCCACACAGCTCTGATCAGTTAGTTTTGTGTCGCACAACTCGTACGACTGCTGGACAACATTCTAATGTCCACCATCTTCCCCGGGCACTTAATGGGTCCTCTTCAGGATCACCGTAGATCTACCTGCTCGCCTTTGAGCTTGTTATTGGGTGTCTGTGTTGTCGGGACGCCGACAAAGAAAGGGGGGGTAGAATGTGGCATGTCGGTGTGTGCTTCACCTTTAAGGTGGGTGGCATCGACATAACCCACAAAGACAGGTGCGCGCATGGCGCGCGCTCATACACACACCTCCTCGAGTGGACTTTGGGGTGGCAGCGTGCTTCGCTCCCGCAGGACCACGTTCGGGGTCATATCTCAACCAGTGCGCTCTTCTCGTCCTTTTGTCGGGACTGCGGTCTGGACTGGTCATTGTGGCCAACTTCACAGAGGTCTTGTGGTCTTACTCTGTGTTGTGGGAGGGCGCGCGGTGTGGGCTTGGAGCTCTTCCCGGGGTAAGTCTGCTCATTGTTTCGCCTTTGCTTTGGGTTGAATGCCATGGCTGACACCAAATTCTGTCTCAGATCCTGGGAAGTTGTGGGAATTGGCCGCGATTCCCCCGCGGCTCTCCCCCTCCTCCTGCTGCTCACAGGTGCACGCGCCTCTCACCGACCGGTAAGATGCAACACTTTCTCCAGTGTAGGGTTAATTCATTACCTTTTTATTTATACTCGTGTTTCTTATTTAGGCGCTGTGTGCGCGGCCCGCGTTGGAGCCGCCACCTCCTGTTAAAGGGGCCGTTGTTTTTGTCCGGTTTTGTCCACACGCGCAAGTTACAACTGCGAGTTCATTCATTCACTTGTGGCCGGTGCCTTGCACTCTATAGTGCGCATGCACTATAGACTGCATGTTTATTGTGTGTTATTTTGTATATTTCTTGTTGATTTGCATGTACATTTATTTTGTCATTTCTCTTTATTTACATTGCTTGTTTTGTTAATTTGGATTACTTATTATTGCCTGATTTGCTGTGTGTTTTTTTTTTTCATTTATTGTCTTGATTTAAATTGTTGCCGATTAATTTAATTTTCATTGTCCAAGTTTATTGGGCTTAAGGGTGCCCTGCAACCTCCATGACATGTGCTCTGTGGTTTTAAATGGTAATTGTGTAATATAAAGTTTTGATATTTTTATGAGAAAATTAGGCCTATTTTAAATTTTGTTGATACAAATTAAATAAATTCCATTTTGTTAAATAATCCACCTCTCTTTTGTCCAGACCTTGTGCGGCCTTCTGTGTAAAATTCGTTACCTCATGATAATCTGGTCCTAGGGCCATATACCCTAGGTGGCGTTGTTGGGTTAATTCCAGAGTTAAGCTTGCTAACTACCGCTCTCGCTACACGTAGGTTTAGATCCAACTGACTTCCTCTAACAGGAAACTAGATAAAAGTCACTCAAGTCAGCCACGCACATACATTTTTATAGACCAGAGGTACATTGTCTGACATTTTGACAACTCCCTTCTTCTCTTTATAATGAAGATGAGACTTTTGATGATTTTGTGTTTGGTTGGAAGTGGCTTTGCGGAAAAACCTCCTGGTAAGAAATAAACTGATTTTTTACTTTTGGTTTTAGAAATATTTCTTGTTGATAATGTTTAGATTTACAAATAAGTAAATAACAATAAATATAGCTGATCATATCTAAATAAATAAATATCTGTTTGGATATTCTAAAATATATATATGTGCGTTTTTAAAATGTTAGTTATTTAGTGTCAGATATTTTACTTCCCATGACATTTGGCGAGTGAATTCCCCTTTGCGTCAACATGCGGTGTAATCTCGACATGATCTGCGTGTGGGTTGGTGTTCTGCAAAATAATTCTGCTAATGCATTTATAATGCCAAATTGCGTAAAACCTTGAGCTGTTTGTAGTGAATGTCCATCCATCCATCTTCTCCCGCTCAATCCGGCTGGGTCGCGGGGGCAGCTCGCTGCCCAAAACGCATAGCACCCGACCCCCTATGAACCCCTCTGTGAGTGGTGAGCCCACTGGAGGGTGGACATCATGGTCCTTGATGTTAGTTCATAGGGGTGTGGGCATGTTTTAGGTTGATGGGGAAACCGGAGTACCCGGAGGAAACCCATCCAGACACGGGGAGGAATATGCAAACTCCACACAGAAAGGCCTGTAGTGAATGGCATAAGCTCTAAAACTCTAAAGTTAAACTCATTCTTTTTTGACAAAAGAAATGAAAATAATGCATGTATGAGGCCAATGTGAGGAAGTTATCAAAACAATTGTTGCATGTGTGTTTACTTTACTTTATATAAAACAAGCATTGCATATTTCCCAACAGATGTGAACTGTATGGTGATTAGTATGAAATATGTCCAATGTTTATGGAATACTTCAGATGTCAATTACACTTTTTACAGTAGGTAAGTAACAACTTCTGTCTGAAATTAAAGAAAAAATCTCTATAATAGAAACTATCATCATTTGTCATTTGGTCTGATTTTTGCTTTAGATTTGAAAATGAATCCTTTCGTAAATGCAATACCTACATTGTGAAGGATGGCCTCACTGTTGGATGCAATCGGCCCGAAGCCGACAAAGACCTTTGGACAAAGAGATTTGACGCATTTTTCACCAAACTTCAAAAAGGAGACCAGAATCATTCCCAGGAACATAAGCTAATAAACAGAGGTAAATCATATGTTGTAAAGAGCACAACTCTTCACTCATCTTGCTTGTCAGACTGTATGAATCTTGGTACATAATCGGATATGTGTGAAGTATCAGACACTACTCTTTCATCAGTCTGCCCCGGGACAGCTGCGGCAAGAGATGTACCAACTGCTAAGTGAATAAAAAATATATTTGACATATTATTTAGCTCCGTACTTCATTCAACACTACAGCCTCTAACCAAGTTCATCTTTGTATAACAGGAAAGTGCAAATATGTTGTGGTTTTTTAGTAGGCGCTCACAAATAGTTGCTTTAGCTTACTCCTTCTGGGCTGTGTATGCTTCTATCTAATGTGTGCATCAGCCTGCTCTGCAACAGCTGCAGCAAGAGATGTGCATTTGCACTACAAAATATATCTGCAAAATGAATGAATAACACACACTCTCTCAACTCAATCAAATAATTCAACAGTTCCATTTCAGGGTTGTAAAAAAAATCAATACCCAGATAACTAGAGACTAATTTATTAAGTATCAATACAGGAAACAACACCTTTCACCTTTCATGAATAGTTTTAGAAATGTTATTATGAGATCTAGCATAGTAAATATTTTATTGCTAAAAATTACATTTTATTGTATAAAAAAGACATTATAAAGGAATTGAAATGATTAGAATAAAATAACCTTCTCCTTAGTATCAATATTGAGTTTGAAATGTTTGCAATATAACACTACTCCTAACCTGATTCTATGGTTTAATCACTGACTTCTCTGTAATTTCCAGTAAAGTTGGATCCACCTTCCAACCTCACTGTGGAGTACGGGTCTGGCACCGGCTTGTGTTTCAAGTGGATGCAAAGAAGACCTAAATGTGTAGAGAGCCAAGTCCGCTACAGAATCAACAACAACAACTGGCAGGTGGTAACAGAAACTAACTAACCCCATCATCTTCTGTCACACCTCTGCAGCTCTGTTTTATAATCCTAATGAATGGCAGTCCAATATAATATATCTAAATCTGACTTTATAAAATCCATCCATCCATCTTCTTCCACTTATCCGGGGCCAGGTTGCGGGGGCAGCAGTCTAAGCAGGGGCTCCCAAGGTTCCCTGTCCCCAGCCACTTCCTCTAGCTCCTCCGGACTGACCCTGAGGTGTTCCCAGGCCAGCCGAGAGACATAGTCCCTCCAGGTCTTCCCCAGAGCCTCCTACCTGTGGGACATGCCCAGAACACCTCCGGAGGGAGACGTCCAGGAGGCATCCGGACCAGATGCCCAAGCCACCTCAGCTGGCTCCTCTCGACGTGGAGGAGCAGCAACTCTACTCCGAGCTCCTCCAGTGTGACCGAGCTCCTCACCCTATCTCTAAGGGAGGAGGAAACTCATTTCGGCTGCTTGTATCTGCGATCTCGTCCTTTCGGTCATTACCCAGAGCTCATGACCATAGGTGAGGGTAGGAACGTAGATTGACCGGTAAATCGAGAGCTTCACCTTTCGGCTCAGCTCCCTCTTCACCACAACGGTCCGATACAGCAACCGCATCACTGCCGACGCTGCACCGATCCACCTGCCAATCTCACGCTCCATCCTCCCCTCACTCGTGAACAAGACCCCGAGATACTTGAACTCCTCCACTTGAGGCAGAGACTCCCCACCCACCCGGAGAGGGCAATCCACCCCCGGAGTCTTGCCACCGAGGAGCTTTCCAACCACCGCAGTGACTTCGGCTAGGGTGATGCATGAGTCCGCCTTTGGGTCCCCAGCCTCAGCCTCCTCTTCAGAGGACATGACGTGGGATTGAGGAGATCCCCAAAGTATTCCTTCCACCGTCTGACAACATCTCCAGTCGAGGTCAGCAGCTCTCCCCCCGCACTGTAAACAGTGTTGGTGAAGCACTGCTTCCCCTTCCTGAGGCGCCGGACGGTTTGCCAGAATTTCCTTGGGGCCGTCCGATAGTCCTCCTCCATGGCCTCCCCGAACTCCTCCCAGACCCGAGTTTTTGCCTCTGCAACCACCCGAGCTGCAGCACGCTTGGCCCGCCGGTACCTGGCAGCTGTCTCAGGAGTCCCCCGAGCCAGCAAGGCCCGCAGCTACAAGCGGCCGCATCAACAATGGAGGCCGAGAACGAAGCCCACTCGGACTCCATGTCCCCAGCCTCCCCCGGGATCTGGGAGAAGCTCCCCCGGAGGTGTGAGCTGAAGGCCGCACTGACAAAGGGTTCTGCCAGACGTTCCCAACAGACCCTCACGATACGCTTGGGCCTGCCACATCTTTCCGGCTTCCTCCTCCGCCAGTGGACCCAACTCACCACCAGGTGGTGATCAGTTGACAGCTCTGCCCCTCTCTTCACCCAAGTGTCCAAGACACACGTCCGGAGGTCAGATGACACGACAACAAAGTCGATCATCGACCTCCGGCCTAGGGAGTCCTGGTGCCTGGTGCGCGTGCATCGATGGACCCCCTTGTGCTCGAACATGGTGTTCGTTATGGACAAACTGTGACTAGCACAGAAGTCCAATAACAGAACACCGCTCGGGTTCAGATCAGGGAGGCCATTCCTCCCAATCACCCCTCTCCAAGTGTCACTGTCATTGCCCACGTGGGCGTTGAAGTCCCCCAGTAGAACAACGGAGTCCCCGGTCGGTGCACTGTCCAGTACCCCTCCCAGAGACTCCAAGAAGGCCGGGTACTCTGCACTGCTGTTCGGCCCCGAGAACTCCAACACGCAGTGGCTGAGCTATGGGACGATGAGCCCACACCAGCTTGCCGCTGCTCCCCGCGGCCAACGCCAGAGAAATAGAGAGTCCAGCCCATCTCAAGGAATTGGTGGTGGTGACGCCGATCTGGGCGATGTAAGTGCCCTCTGAGTGTAATTCATCATTAGGGGCTTCTGAACCGCTCTTCGTCTGACCCGTCCCCCCGGACCTGTTTGCCTTGGGTGACCCTACCAGGAGCATAAAGCCCCTGACAACATAGCTCCTGGGATCATTCGGGCAATCAAACCCCTCCACCATGTCAAGGTGGCGGTTCGAGGAGGGGGACTTTATAAAATGAACAGTATCAATACCTTTAAAATAGGAAAGATCAGAGAAAAATATCACACTGTGGAGAAATGCACTAAATTGGTGGGTTTCAGATTCTACAGTGTCATTATGTCACATTCCCAGAGCCATTATTTTCTTACTGATTACACTCTAATTTGCCATGAAACACTGAAAAGGTAAAAGCACAAATGTTGAACCTGATCATTTTAACTAGACCCAAGAACTCACTGTATTACAACAAAAATCTGCATTTTAACAATATTAGTTTTACCTACCCCCATCTGTATTAAATAACACTGGCCAAGAATGTTGTGATGTCATTTGTAACTCACTAGTATATATACTTATCAATCTGATTCTTCAAAAATTCTTCTTTTGATTCCTGGAAATGTCTAAACAGTGTCATGACTTCCTTTCCTTCTTGCTGAAACTCATAAAACACTCCACCCTTTCAGCCTGCCAGGTGAGGAGTCAAAGAGAATTGAAATGAGACAGACTAATGATCTTCAGTTGTGTTTAATTGATAGGAATCCACGAATGAACAAAATCCGTATTGCTTAATCTTCCCATCAAACTCATCCCGTTATGAGCTGCAAGTGCGGAACCGAGTGACCAACAACTGTGGCCTTTCTATGTGGGGTGAATGGAGCAAACCAGTCGCTTGGGGCGCCCACAACAAGACAGGTAAGAAGAGAGAAAAATATATTCAATTTTTCTTTCTGCCGTTAAGTCATCTTTTTGGATCTGTTTGTTTTATTAATAAACAAGCTCAAGTAAGTTAAAACAAACACTGACAAAGTATAATGTGCAATGGGACTGACCTGTTCCCCCGAGACAAAGTAAGCTTTGTACTGACTGGTCAAACTGAAGGGGACATCTGCTGGTCCCCAACTGTGACTGATATTATTTAGCTCCATACTTCATTCAGCACTACAGCCTGTAACCAGGTTTGTCCATCTTTGTATAACAGAAAAGATACAGATAGCTTATCTGCTTCAGCCTAACTGCTTCAGCCTACTCTTTTTGAGCTTTGCATTCTTCTGTCTAATGTGTACATGGAAAGAAAACAAAAAAAAACCCTCAAATAAACTAGACTAAAATAATGTATTTTTTTTAAATTTATCAACAGTTCACAAATGTGAACTGTAGTGTTACTCGGTTGCTTTGCACTATATTTCTTGGACCAGCAGTGAATTTTTCAAAGCTTTAAATGCATTTCTCAAAACTATTTATGCAGGCATCAAAACCAAAGCTGTGTTTATGGAATCAGCTTCAGAATGTGTTTTCAGATCATAGACCAGATATGAGGCTCAGATTGGAAATATGTGTCAACAGGATTTGTAAATGTTTCAATGTTTCAAATATAATTGATGGACACCATTTTACTCTTTTCCCTCTCAATGTAAAATGTAAAATCAATGTAAAACACTCATGTGTGATGCTTTCTTTGTTGAATTCCATACAATTTTCTCTCGATCAAACGCGCAGTGAATAAGGGCAGCATCCTTCCCCACACACTAGTCTGCGTACCTTGCTGTGGGATAAGATGCACATATTTGTCTGCATCAATCTGGATACTATGATTTATTCACTGTATATATTTGTCCATGTATATTTGTGGCTATGGTGTTAATTTATTTTATTTATTTTTTATTTAACCTTTATTTAGCCAGGAAGGTCCCATTGAGATACAATATCTCTTCTTCCAGGGAGTCCTGGTCAAACAATGAGGTTATACTTAAAGTTTTGAATGTTTTGTCCAGATAGATGAGAGTCACTACAGTGCATTTTGAACAGTCTGACAAAATCAAATGATGTAAGAAACAGTCAAGACCATTGCACAAAAACATTTGGAATTAAGGAAAACCATTTGTAAAAACAAAAAAGGGCCTAATAATCTGGAAAGGTAGGTAGGAAGAAGGGTGTGAAAGTTGAATAAGTACTGACATTTTCAGTTGTGCCAAAGCATATAGGCATGTTTCTGTTGTGCTTTAGACAATTGATATCTTCATCTGTACCACATGCTATCAAATTTCACATACAGATAAAGAAGTGGCATAGTGCCCCTTTAATCCCAAAGATACACAATTATACCATTACAACTCATTAGTCTTAACCTTGTTTTCGTCAGACTCGACTCAGCTGCATGAATCTATGAGTGTGTGGACTGTGGTCATGTGCTTTGTGAGTGGGACCATTCTGCTCTTGCTGATTGTTTTGCTGTTGCGTCATGAGAGGTAGGTCTTCACCTGATCACCTAATCATATATACTGTATTACGTTTAATGATTACACAAAAAGTCAGTAGACAATAAAATTAACCTCAAAACTGCAGAATAAGTTATGTTAGACATAACACTACAGCTTTCTTTTATTATATTATTATTTTTAAAATCTTTTTCAGTCTTTTAAAAGAAGTTATACTCAAATTCATCTTTTTTTAAATCTCCCATACTACAGTACATCTGACTTGTTCTGCAATGTGTAATTGCTCTGTCTCTGTCTCTAATCATTTTCATCTACGGTGCAACATATTGGTAACATGCCGATAGGCCAAATGATGACTTTTCGATGCAAATACACAATCTGGTTTATTTTCCAGTATTTGACCTGTACACATGGTCTCACTAGATGGCAGCAGAGATTAGTAGATTGGGATCTGAAGAGTGAATAACTATGTTCACTTTACTAAAATTGTTTTTGAATAATTTAAATGATTAGTCTATACTTTTATAGAATTCTCAGAAGTGAAGTTGCGTGATAACTGCTGCTAAGGTGGCTCTTATATAATTACAGTATAATAGCCTATCTGAAGACCCAAAATCTTTCCTTACCCTTCAAATTTCAATAACCTGAAAAACTGGATATAAAAAAATGAATAAAAATGTACCTACATTTTTTCATCATTTTAATTTTTTATTTCTATGACATTGTCCAGAATCCGGATCATCCTTATACCAGTTGTTCCTAAACCATCTCATGACTTAAAAGTAAGTAAAAACATTTAAAACAATGGACAACTACAATGTCCTACACCTAAATCACAAACACTAACTACCATGTGCTGATTTTGCAGGAGTGGTTAGACAGCTCTAAAGACCTAAAGGAGGTTTTTAAGACTAGCTACACCGAACACACCTGTTCTGTCCGAGAGTACTGCCCTGTGCCTCTCTCTGACAGCGAGAGCTCAGATTCCTCCATCATTTCTGTCAGCACAGATCAAACCAACTGCTATAACAACGTCCCGAATCCAGACGTCAGCCACCCAAGACCCTCCTCCTTCAGCGCTGAATTTGTCCCACCTGAAGAGCAGCACGTCTCTGTTTAGTAAAGAGGTGAAATGATTGGAATTTATTGGAAATCATTGCTCAAAATCCAAATGAATTTTGCCTACATGTACATATAAACTGTGTGTGTATTTCATTTACTTGATAGAAAGAAAGTACATTTTTACTATTGAAGTGATATCTATGAAAGGCCTATGTTCTTGCCCAAAACAGCAAGTAATTACTTTTTCAAGTTTTTAGAAATATGCTTTGATTAATATTTTTCACATTATTGTTCAGTATTGAATGATTATGAGTGAGTAGGCCTAAGTTTTAGTTGTACAAGTCTAATTGGTATGTTGTCTGTTATTTTTCTTGTACAGTCATATTCTATTTTGAATACAGCTCTGTTCTAGTTGTATTGTCTAAGTCAGTAGATAATAAAATAAAAGTAAAAAAAGAAAACGAGCAATTTTGCATTTACCTTAGATGAAACAGGCTCTAGATCTCATTGACTTGCCTGGTTGGCATCCAGACTGAAATCCTCTATAGGATATGACTTATAAGCACGGGTTCCGAACTGGAGGAAAGGGTACTGTTTATCCAAGGCCCAGTGCAAGGAGGGGGCCCTCACAAAGCTTTCATTAGACAATATGTAGTGTGGGCCCACCAAGATGATTTGTACCCAGGGCCCAGAATTTGAACCCCTGTTACAAGGAAACTGTTTGTATGAGTTGCATGAGTAAAAGTATATTGACTGGCCAAGCAAAACTGACTAAACAAAAATAAGCATTTTCCTTGTTTCACAAATGGCTAGAATACCTGTAGAGCTCATAGATAGACATATATCATAGATCATAGAGACATAGACTCAGAGACAAGTATTTATTAGATTTTTGGATGTCCAATTTTGTTATAAAGAGCACCTCATACTTTACCTGTACGTCAAACCATTGAGATCAGAGAGCATCCCAGATCCTCTCATCTGAAAAAGATAAGATAGCCTTTAAAACTTAATATTTTGAAGAAAATATCTAGCCTAGGGCTTTTTCAGACAGCATCACCTTCTGAGGCATTGATCCCATATTGCATTGAAGCATAAAAATATTAAGCGTTCTTTCTAGGATCTAGGGCTATAAAGTGGTTAATTATACCTGTTCTTTGTCCAATTATACTTACTCTCCCATGGTCTAATCAGTCAGCCCCATGGTTGATTTGGTTCCTGTCCATGTTGGCAGGAATTGTGAGCAGCATGTGTCCGTCCCTGTCCGCTGGATGGCACTATAGGAATCCCGCTCTCTAGATCAGAGAAGAGTAGGGCGCTCGGCGGTGGCCCCTGCGAGAACAGCTACACTACTCAGCTACTTCCTTAGCTAGCCCGCTGTGGTTTCACAATCCATTAATGTCTTCCGATGAAAGTTAAGATACTGCCGCGCATTTAGTTGCTTTTGCGCTGATTATCTGCAGCTCGTCTCCAAACATTAACCAAAATGTCGCAGCCTGCGGTGGCCGACACTCGCCGGCTGAACTCCAAGCCCCAGGACCTCACGGATGCCTACGGCCCCCCCAGCAATTTTTTGGAAATAGACGTGTATGATCCACAAACCCTAGGAGTGGGACGGACTCGATACATCGTAATTAGCGTTAGCATAATTAGCTTGTGCACCAGAGCTAGCGGAACAGCGGCGAGCGAGCGCGAGCAAGCCCACAGAACAAGTGTAACATGGCCATCAGCAAAAATCTAGAGCCGGGGATGAACCGAGGCCTAGTTTATTCTGATTTTAACGATAGTCTTACCTCCATGTTTTAAAACACTGAAACCACAGGCATGCAGTGCACACAAGCAATTACTGGGCCACACCGTTAAGGCTGGCCAACAAAACAAAGTGCTCAATTACTTACCGCATTCATTCAGCATTTATATTTACAAGCTATGCCTTTAAACGCATATTAATATGTTATAGTTCATAATACTACTAGTATGTACAAACTGACTTGAGTAGGTTTCCTTCTTGACGCTCTTTGAACACGGACACTAAACAATTACATTAAAATCATCGCAGTATGATATAATATGAGCTACTAAAGCCCGTCACATTTTAGTATGAATTTAAGCATTTTGAACCCATCAAATGTACTCAGAAATACAGTTTAAATGAGTTAAGTTATTGCTGACACATCAAAATCTGGGAGAAAAAATGAACTCATCAGCAAGCTTATTGCCTCATTCCAGGTTACTTGACTTCCTTTCCCATAGTTCCTCATTTATCTTTCACTGTCTAGTCACTTTCACAATTTATTCATTCTGTAGAATTTTAGAAAACTGTTTACTGTAATGCCTGGCTACATTTAAGGGAGTATCCTATTAGAACAGCTGCATAGCCTTACACCATGATTCATGTCCCCAGATTGGTAGAGCTACAGTACAAGGGATGACTGCTTAGTTCAGTATTTATTTGTCTCATTAAAACATTTTTAAAATGGCTTTCTATAATACATGTATGAATATTTTGTATTATTAATACTTTAATTATACAACTCAGCTTCTTAAGGCTTAATGTCTAATTTTTAAGAAGAACTGTTTACTTTTTTATTTACAATTCTATTCAATTCAATACAGTCTGGCCTCTGATCAAAACCACATGCTTTTATAGACAGGATTGGCTATAGATCTGTTTGTAGTTTAAACTGGCATTTTGAAATCACTGTCTTGATTAAAATGCATTAATTGTACAACCCTTTCTAGGCCTGCACACTTATTTTAAATAAAACGTCTAAAATATACATTGCATGCTTCTTTTGAAGTTTCGGCATGTAATGCAAAATTAATACATTGTCAAGACAGATTTTGCTTGGGCAGTCCATTCTTGACTGTAACGAACAGGCCGTTCGTTACTTGTAACTTATTCACACATGCACTTTCATTCACTTTGCACTTTATAAATTTACATTGCACTTTTATAGCACGGAGCACTTATGAGATACGCTGATTTGCACATAAATAAAATTGCACATATTTGTATTGTTTTAAAATTATTTATTGGAACTTGGTCATTTGTTGCGCGGATTCGGTCGGGCAGGGCACTTCCGGTAATGGCGGCCGCCGGTCTGCGGAGACAAATGTAGATTACAATTGGGATTGTGCAATATATGTGCCGTGTTTAAATTGGTAGTGTCTCATGTGTGTTTGCGTGTGTGTGTCGTGTAGGTATTTTAAAGTGTGAGTGGTATGCGTGTGTATGTGATGAATGTAGTTTGTGCTTTCACTCACCCAGTGTCTTGTGTCCGGAGGTCTGGCCAAAAGAGTCCCCGGGGAACCAGACACCGCTTAAGAGTTCCGGGCCAGCTCAAATTAGAGGACATCGGGAGGGGGGAATGGCACTGGTTTTAATCGGGATATCACTATATTTTATTAGGTGTTTGGTTTTAGGGTTTTATCTTTTGTATTTTGGTTTTGTATAGTTTATTTGGTTTGGGTTAATTTAGTGGAGGATTTTAACTTAGTTTTAAATGAGCTAATGTTAATTTTATACCCCTTTGAGTTTTATTGGTTTCACCCAGTGGTATATAAGGCGCCTGATGGAATCATTCTAAAACTACTGCTGGGGAGGACCCAGGCTCTGATCCTCCGAGGCACCTTTTTTTTTTTTGCACTGCACTTTCTTGCACTGGCGCACTTTGCTTTTTGGAATGTAAAATAAAGACTTGTGGATCCTGACCTCCTGCCTCACGTCATCTATACAGCTGGGTAACTCACTGTAGATCCAGCCGCTCTACCTGTCCTGGCTACATATGGTGTCAGAAGTGCCGCCCTGCAACAGTGAGTACACAGAGTTATATGATGCCGAAAGGAGGAAGGAAAGCTGAGGAGCCAGATGAAGGAATTGCTGTAGCATCTGACCCCCAAGAGGCCACAAGTGGGTCCAAAAATAAAGTGGATGAGTTGACTGCTCTCGTGAAAGCATTGATCGAGAAGCAGGATGCCAGAGAGAAAAAGCAGGAGAAAGACCAGCTTCTACAGGAGCAGCGCTGGAAGGCCATGCAGCGGCAGTTCCAGCAGGTCCAGCAGCAGCGGAGGTCCGAGCACTATGAGTTGAATTTGCAAGGACAAACTGAGCCATCAGTTGACTATGAGGAAGATGATGGTGAAGATTATGGGCCAGACCCTGGTGGTTATGGCTACAGACCGCAGAGGGAGCCCAAACTGCCAATCCTGACACCAGAAGATGATATTGAACATTTTCTAATCATGTTCGAGCGGATGGCCCAAGTGTGCCATTGGCCAACCGAAGATTGGGCGGTCCGCCTTGTTCCCCTATTGACTGGCAAGGCACGCAGTGCTTTTGTACAAATGGACATTCGCCATTCCAACACCTATGAGAAGGTGAAGGACGCTATTCTATCCAAGTATGAAATTACAGATGAAACCTACCGTCGACGTTTCAGGTCCCTGAAAATTGAGGCAGAAGAGACGCCAAGGGAGCTGTATGTCCGACTCAAGGATTTGCTGACCCGGTGGCTGCAACCAGAGAAAACCTCACCGAAGGATGTCTGGGAGAAGCTTATCCTGGAGCAGTTTCTCCGCATGGTCAGCCCAGAGCTCGAGGTCTGGATTCGGGAGCGAGATCCTGCCAGCGCTGAGGAAGCAGCTCGTCTTGCGGAGTCCTTCCTGGCAGCCCGTAAAGGACCCAGAGCCAGCTACTTTGGACGGGAGCCCCGTTTTGCCCAGCCAAATAAGTCCTATGGGGGTGATCAAGGTGGTGGTCCCGGTCCCGGGGGGTTTAAAAGTAGGCCATTCCAGTCACGCCCAGGTAAAAAAACACCAAATGGGTCTCAAACACAGGAAGTTAGATGTTACAACTGCAACAACTTAGGCCATACACAGCATTTTTGCCCGGCTCAAAAATCTAAACCATCCCTGTTGTGTTCAGTGCCTAGGCCGGCTGTGGTACTAGCCATGGGGAGTAGGGGGCGCACAACATCTGCATTGGTTAATGGCCAAAAAGTTGAAGCACTGTTAGACTCTGGGTGTTTCCAGTCTGTAGTCCTGTCCAGTTTGATCCCAGAGGAGAGGCGCTCTAGTGAGACTACACCACTTACCTGTATTCATGGAGATGAGCATATGTACCCGACAGCAGAAGTTTACATTACAGTAGGGGGTCAAACTTACCTGTTAAATGTAGCTTTAGCGCAGAACTTGCCATACAAGGTCATCCTGGGCAATGATGTCCCAACACTACTGGATCTTATGTCAAAGAGTGAAGAGTCAGAGGGAGAAAAAGACTGTAATCATGCTACTGGAAACCTCACAATTGAACCGGTTAAGTCAGTAAATGTCCTCACCAGAGCTCAGAAAGCTAAGGCTATGTTTGAGGAGCTTCCTTATTGGGAGGAAGAGGTTGAGGCTCAGCCAGGAAAGGCTAGAAAGCCTAAATCACAGAAAAGGAGAGAAAAGTTTGCAGGTTCTCCCAGAAAGGACCATCAGTTTCCAAAACCACTCAGTCCAGTTGAGTTTGAGATCCCACTGGACATAGGGATTCTCCAAAAACAGGATCCATCCCTAAAACCCTGGTTTGAAAAAGTGTCAGGGCAGCCAGGGAAATCCAAATGTTGGGAAGACACAAAATACATAATCAGAAATGGTATTTTGTATCAAAGAAATGACAAAAATGAAGCTATTGTCTTACCTCACCAGTTTAGACAAAGAGTAATGGAACTTGGCCACTCTGTCCCCTGGGCTGGTCACATGGCATTTCAAAAAACACTGCGGAGAGTTGGCAGTCGTTTTGTGTGGCCTGGCATGTATATGCAGATTTTCAAATTTTGTAAAACTTGTGAAAAATGCCAATTAACAGCAGGGAAAGGAGTTGGCCAGGCTCCGTTACAACCCCTGCCCATAATTGGTACCCCATTTGAACGGATTGGAATGGACATTGTTGGGCCACTTGAAAAAAGTTCTACAGGAAACCGGTTCATTTTGGTCCTGTGTGATTATGCCACTAGGTACCCGGAAGCATTTCCGCTGCGCTCAATTAAAGCAAAGCAAATTGCAAATTGTCTATTGCAGCTATTTTCTAGAGTGGGAGTGGCTAAAGAGATTTTGACAGATTGTGGTACCAATTTCATGTCCAGGTTGTTAAAGCAGGTCTACCAGCTGTTGGGGGTTAAGGGGATTAGGACCACACCTTATCACCCCCAGACGGACGGGCTAGTAGAGCGCTATAACAAGACTCTAAAACATATGCTGCGCAAGTTTGTTTCCAGCACAGGCGCTGATTGGGACCAGTGGCTGCCGTATCTTCTGTTTGCCTACAGAGAAGTCCCACAGTCATCTACAGGTTTCTCCCCCTTTGAACTTCTCTATGGACGTCAGGTACGTGGGCCATTGGACCTTCTGAAGGACTACTGGGAGCAAACGGAGACTGAAGGTGACAATATCATAGCCTATGTCATCAAAATGCGGGAGAGACTAGAGACTATGTCTGCACTGGCCCAGGAGAACCTGAAGGAGGCGCAGTGGCAGCAGAAAACCTGGTTTGATCAAAAGGCGAAGGAGAGAGTCTTCAGCCCTGGCCAAAAGGTACTGTTGTTGTTGCCAACCAGTGATAATAAATTGTTGGCTAAATGGCACGGACCTTATGAAGTTGCCAAACAAGTGGGAAAAGTAAATTATGAACTGTATATGCCAGACAGACAAAAGAAACACCAGGTTTTTCATGTGAACCTCCTCAAAGAGTTCCATGTCCATCAGGAGCCGGCACAGCAGCTCTTGGTCCGGGCTGTGCAGGACGAGGAGGTAACAGAAAAGTATTTCCCTACGGGTGCTAATGACTTTCTTGCTGTTGACCTTGCTCACCTCTCTCACTCTCAGCAGGAGGACATTCAGTCACTGCTTGACCCATCCCTTTTTCAGGAGACCCCAGGCTTTACCTCTTTGGTCCAGCATAAAATACGGCTAAAGAAGGAGGCCCCGGTCCGCCAGAGGAGCTATAGGATCCCGGAGCGGTTGGTCCCTGTGCTACAAAAGGAGATCAAATTAATGCTCGAACTTGGAATAATTGAAGTGTCTAGTAGCGAGTGGTGCAGTCCTATTGTATTGGTACCTAAAAAGGACGGCTCGTTGCGTTTTTGTATTGATTTTAGATACCTCAATGCAATCTCCAATTTTGATCCCTATCCAATGCCCCGAATAGACGATCTGTTGGAGCGAGTGGGAGGAGCAACCTACATCACCACCTTGGACCTCAGTAAAGGTTACTGGCAGCTGGCATTGGCCCCAGAAGCAAAGGAACTGACTGCATTCCGGACACCATTTGGTATGTACCAGTTCAAGGTAATGCCATTTGGGCTGCAGGGGGCACCAGCAACTTTCCAGCGCCTGATGGACCACATTCTGCGGGATGTCTCTGATTTCTCTGCTGCCTACCTGGATGACGTGGTAGTATACAGTGGAAACTGGGAAGATCACCTGTACCACCTCCAGGAGGTCTTGCAGAGAATCAGGGCAGCAGGATTGACCATCAATCCCCGGAAGTGTGCAGTGGCCCATCAGGAAGTGCAGTACCTGGGCTTCACAATCGGCTTTGGGAGGATTAAACCCCAGGTCGACAAAATGCTGGCGATACGCTCGTTCCCCATCCCCACCACTAAGCGAAAGGTGAGAGGATTTCTTGGACTTGTAGGTTGGTACAGAAAATTTGTGCCACATTTTTCAGAAAGAACTTCAATCTTGACAAATCTAACAAAGAATGCAGCGCCAAATAAGGTGCGCTGGACGGAGGGGTGTGAGCAGGCGTTTAACGACCTGAAGGAGGTGATTTGCACAGAACCAGTCCTCCATAGCCCTGACTTCAGCCAGCCCTTCATCCTCCAGACAGACGCCTCTCAAACTGGACTGGGGGCAGTCCTGATACAGGAGAAGGAGGGGGAGAGGAGGCCGGTTGTTTTTCTGAGTCGGAGGCTTTTGGACCGTGAAACCAGGTACTCGACGGTTGAAAAGGAGTGCTTGGGAGTAAAATGGGCTGTGGATTCACTCAGATACTACCTGCTCGGACGTCACTTTGTGCTGGAGACAGATCATTGTGCTCTCCAATGGCTGCACAAGATGAAGGATGCCAACAACCGCATCACTGGATGGTACCTCTCCTTGCAGCCGTACAACTTTACAGTCCAATACCGGCCCGGCAAGTCGAATGTGGTAGCAGACTGTCTCTCTAGGAGTGCTGAGGAGGAGGCTGCGCCTCAGGAGAGGGAGGGGGAAATGTAACGAACAGGCCGTTCGTTACTAGTAACGTATTCACACATGCACTTTCATTCACTTTGCACTTTATAAATTTACATTGCACTTTTATAGCACGGAGCACTTATGAGATACGCTGATTTGCACATAAATAAAATTGCACATATTTGTATTGTTTTAAAATTATTTATTGGAACTTGGTCATTTGTTGCGCGGATTCGGTCGGGCAGGGCACTTCCGGTAATGGCGGCCGCCGGTCTGCGGAGACAAATGTAGATTACAATTGGGATTGTGCAATATATGTGCCGTGTTTAAATTGGTAGTGTCTCATGTGTGTTTGCGTGTGTGTGTCGTGTAGGTATTTTAAAGTGTGAGTGGTATGCGTGTGTATGTGATGAATGTAGTTTGTGCTTTCACTCACCCAGTGTCTTGTGTCCGGAGGTCTGGCCAAAAGAGTCCCCGGGGAACCAGACACCGCTTAAGAGTTCCGGGCCAGCTCAAATTAGAGGACATCGGGAGGGGGGAATGGCACTGGTTTTAATCGGGATATCTCTATATTTTATTAGGTGTTTGGTTTTAGGGTTTTATCTTTTGTATTTTGGTTTTGTATAGTTTATTTGGTTTGGGTTAATTTAGTGGAGGATTTTAACTTAGTTTTAAGTGAGCTAATGTTAATTTTATACCCCTTTGAGTTTTATTGGTTTCACCCAGTGGTATATAAGGCGCCTGATGGCATCATTCAAAAACTACTGCTGGGGAGGACCCAGGCTCTGATCCTCCGAGGCACCTTTTTTTTGCACTGCACTTTCTTGCACTGGCGCACTTTGTTTTTGGAATGTAAAATAAAGACTTGTGGATCCTGACCTCCTGCCTCACGTCATCTGTACAGCTGGGTAACTCACTGTAGATCCAGCCGCTCTACCTGTCCTGGTCACATTGACGATAAAACATGTTCATTGAAGGCCATTCCAGTTTACACAAATGTTGTTAAAGATTAACAGTTATTATTGTCTTTTGTAGACAAATCTTCCCATTTTTAAACTGAAGGATTCCTGTGTGACAAGAAGATACAGTGACTTCGAGTGGTTAAAACCTGAACTGGAAAGAGACAGTAAGGTAAGGGGGAAAGAGTCTGTTTTGTATTAAATCTATTACTACATTGTCCAGCAAAAAATGTGAGAATTCCACTGAAAGATAATTATGGTCTCAATTTGAGAAGTAGATAATGCATTATAACACAATATTATTGTAAAAATAAGAGTGGCAGTTCCTCCTAAAGTACAACAGAAGCTATTAATTTACATATATTTGAAACATATAAACACATTTGACCAAATTTTCAGTTTCTTCTTCTCTGTCATTGAGTTAGCACAGACATATTACAGTTTGAGGCATGTTAGAATTGAAAGGATGGTAGGAAAGGAAGTAGGTTTTCGTTTTGAATGATTATTACAGTGCAGAACTTACACACACCAACACTAACACTGAATAAATTTAATACAAAAAACAAAAAATAATTATGACTGTACTTTTCCTGCATGATCGCAATGTTTTTATAAATATATCTTCATTTTATCTGATTAATATTTAGACTTAAAATAAGCCAAACAAACTGTACTGCACTGAAACACTCTGTGGCCTTTTTGGACCCTCACCCACAGTTTGAGAACCTCTTCTTTAAGAGAACTTCCACTGGCACTTTACACAAAACTGCTTCAAAGTGTAAAAAGTGTACAGGATTTTTAAACCTGTATTTTCAAATTCCTAACTGGAGTTACTTTCTCTTACTGGTTTTACAGTGGTATTTAGCCTCTGCACATTTACCAAACCAAACGCACATTGTGACAAACAGATTTATTTGGCATTTTCTTAGTCAAACTTCAGCCCACCTATCACCTGCTCTGTAGCTCTGCTCTGTGCGGACACGGACATAAAATTAATATTGTCGTATTTGATGTGAGGCGGATGGACAGGTGGGATGTTTAACCTGCCCTGTGATACACACTGGTACATGAGGCTGCGCGAGCTCCAGCGCACAGGTCCTACACACCGGTACAAGTTTATTGCCGAAGGCAGCGGCCGTAATGAAATATGATGCACTCAGTATTCAGACCTTGAATCCGTGACGAGACCGAGTCCAAATGTGCTCGAGTCCGAGACCAGACCAAGACAAAACCATCGCTTTAGCGGAGGAGGAAGTCCAGGGCACGGGGGTGTCTGTGAGTGTGGGACAGGTGTGGGTCCTGCTGCGGGGCGCTCCTCGTTTAAGGGGGCGTGGGTGTGTTTTGAAGCGGAGTTTGTTCGTATGAGTGATATCGGCCACACGCGGAGCTCGTATGCTGGGGTCGTGCGCGGTCGGAGGTGTTGTGCCCGGGCACGGTTCGGTTGCGCTCGCGCTGGGCAAGCGTGAGGCGCTTTAGGGGCGATCCAGGCTTGGGCAGGTTCCACAGTCCTAGTGTGAGTTTGCCCCTAATGTTTGACACATTTAGAACGTTTAACTCGTCACGTTACGTCTGTGCGCAGTTCTCCTTATTGTGGCTGCAGAAGCACTCGCACTGGTGCGACTGGTTTGATTTCCTCGTTCGCACGACAAAATATTTACTCGCAAATGCGAGTGAAATGGGCGCACTGTAGAGCCCTGCTTAATATATACTATACTAATTTCAAATTGTGTTCACTCACTCTGTTCATACAAAGCGATACCATTGGAATTTTCCATAATCTTGTTCATGTTTACAGTATTAATTCATTAATTTAATTAATCATTGCATTTATATAGTGCCTTTCATGATACCCAAAGCACTTTACAGTTCATTATTCATTCACTCCACACTTGGTGGTGGTCATACTACTGTTTGTGTGGCATCTGTTGCAGATTGTAGTGCCACCGCTGCCCGGGAAAGCTCTGAAGAGACAACTGCCGTTTCGTGGAGATGAGGGCATTTTTGAGGACTCTTTCATTGAGGAGCGGCGAGTGGGTTTGGAGCAGTTCATAAACAGGTCTGCCACTTTACCTTATATAAAACCTTCATTATTTCTTACATTTGTCTTTGAGTATGATGTTTTCATTAGATTGAAAGAAAATACCAAAAAGCTTACATTTTATATGTCCGGGTGCATTCATTCCCAATTAAAATACTAACTGTAGGGTACCAAAGGAACACAAAGTGTTCACCCACTGTGTTTTCTTACTATTCCTGTACTTTACTATTCCTGTATTCCTGCAGGTCTTTACAGCTTGTGCATTGCTCCATCTTGTGGTTGAGGGAAGAAACACTGGGCATGATTCAAAGGATACTTGTGATCAAAGTTATACCAGATCCTGAACGGCCAGGCACTTTCATGTTTTGTGTTTCTCCTCTGGGACCCATCCAACATTGTGGCACTCTTAAGCAAAAATAAGTCATGTGTTAGTAAAAATGGTAAAGACTTCTGTGCTTTTAATTTTGTGTTTAACTTATTTAAATGGAGTTTAGGCCACTTACTGTGTTTTCTTGATCTGAGTCCACACCCACCCTAATGGACAAAAATATCAGTAATCAATAATACCACTTACTGTGTTTTCTTGATCTGAGTCCACACCCACCCTAATGGACAAAAATATCAGTAATCAATAATAACTTATATCAATAGTTTGTGTTTCCCTAAAAAACATTTCCATTTTATTATTATTTTTAATGCTTTCTCTAAAATGCCAAACAATAAACACTTTGTTTTAGTGTTACCTCATTGGGAAGCATCTTTGTGTGACCACGAAAAGTGCTATATAAAACTGTGTTTTTATTATTATTATTATAATAAAATAAGCCAACTCACGGTATGCTCATGAAGGACAGCATTGGCATGGTCCCACCCCCACAGACCCACACGGTGAAGATGACGATGAGGAGTGTGGTGGAAAACATCATCTGACGAGCATATGTCGCTGTGTCCCGAATGGAGAGGGCAAAAGTCATTGCCCCACGAAGACCTGCAGAGAAAGGACACTCACATCACACTTTGTCCATGTCGACAGATAAGACCAATAGAATACTTCTACTTAAACTGCTAAAAAGTGTTTTTTATTGTTGAGAATAAAAAGTAATAAAAATAGAAAATGTACAGGACAGCTGTTCACACTTCTGCTCCACACCCGTATGAGATAAGTCATGCGGCAAAAAGTGGCTCATATTGACCACATGGGGGAAGATTAGATATGGCGAGAAATAGCCTTGAGGCCTGTGAATACTTAGACTGTTTTATAAAGCAGTCTCTTTGCACTTGTTCTGAGTGGTTGGTTTGCTAACAAGTGCACCAAATTTTAAACACATTTTGAATCCTTTTTCAGTAAACATACTTGATTTTGGCTGTTAAATAATTACATTTGGTAATCGGTGATATGAGATATTCTAGTCTAAATGTCACGTTGTCAAGACATCACAAGTTACAATTATGAGCAGATCTATTCTCCAGACATCCATTATTATCTCTATTATGGTCAACTGATGCCTGCCAAGCCTGTTTGTAATGAAGCTCTTTCTGGGAAGCACAGTTTTTGTAAAGGCTGCTGACACAAATGTGGGTTCAAATTAAGGTATAACCATTAGGAAACTACTGTTAACAACCAACATTGACCTTACATTGAGAAGTGAAAATGTAGCTGACTAAGAGCTCTTCAAAAAACACATAATTTTGCAGTATTTTGAGATTAGGATGTGCTTTACTAAAAAAAATAGATTTTATCATTTTGTTTCTCTGAGATGCCATGTTAATCAAGATCGACTAAGTTACTTTTGTTGCCAGTGGTCATAAGGGTTTAGAAAAATATAATAATATAACCAGGAGCATTCGGCGGCATTTCGACAGGCTGACATATGAACAGCTTATCTCAGAGAAGAATCATACACATTTAAATATTACAGAATAAAGTATGATTTGCTGTTTTCAGATATCATCATATATATATGATGATATATATATAATTTTGTTACTTAATTTACCTATATTTCCCCTGCTATTTTCTGATCTATGTTATAATGTTGTTTCCTCAACAACAATATACCTGGAGTTATGTTTTGTTTCATCACACATGATTAAACACATAAACCCTCCATACTCAAATGTGTGCACGTAAAAAAAACGTAAAAAACACAACTCCAGGTATTTTTTGATGAGGTAACATTATAACATGGTTTAAAGCTCACAAGAATCTATTTTCTATAATATAAGACTATATAATATAAGCTGAAATGTGCCTAATTTGGGTATTTTTGTAGCAAACTGATGTACGTCTCTATTCGTTCATAACTTTCTTCATGACCTGCCCATACTGTTATGCATTTAGCCCGTCCTTTGTTTTCCAAACCTGCAAACATCATCACATGTTGGAAATTGTATCCGATTTTGTTCCTTTGTCCCAGGTTCAACAGGAAGGACAGGGGGTAGATGTTGGCTGCTCGCCCTAAAAACACGGCCAACTGCAGTGGTTTGGGTGAAGGACTGAATACTGATTTATACAGAAGAGGCCAGTACACCGATGGAAAATAAAACCAGGACTCAATGGAAATTTCATCATCAGGCTGGAATCAAATTACAGTTAATGCTTTTGTTGTGCGCGCTTTGAATTTAATGTGTGCCCAGAGCTGATTGTTTTTACTTCAAGAATTAAATAAACAGGTGAACCTTAAATAGTAAACTATAATAACATTTAAAACTATTGACAAACTACTTTCAATAAGGCTCTTTACTGTACATTGAGGGTTCTGCATTGTTGAAGTTTATGGAATTACTTTTCGACACCTTAACCTTGCTATTTCTGAGCATATATACTATCACAGGCACCTTCTGATGAATGAAGTTCAAATGAGCCTAAAACAATAGCTGCTATAACTTCATTGAGATGCAGTTTTTGTCTGGTGAAGGGCTTTTCCTAATGAGACTATATATCTACTAGTCAGCCTCAAATGAAACTGAAATGTCGCATTGAGACATGTTTTTAAGAAGGTTTTTGTATGCATGTGTTCTGAAATGCACTTGGTAATTGGTGTCCTGATATATTAAACTGGAATCAATGGCATTATGGAGTATGTATAATGAATACATCTAATCTTAGGAGGTCTATGTTGAAGGATACAAATGCTCCAATGATGAAGAGAGGGTTGAAGACGTGAGACTGGAAGGAGAACAATGTCAGCCCCATGTATGAGAAGATGAAGTTCTCTGCCAAGAAGTTCAGCAGCTCAAACAACTGCAGACATCAGAGAAACATACAGTTAAGTAAATATTGTACCACAGACATATTTTGGATATTTTCCATCTCTGCTATGATGGTAACCAGCACTGACAGAAGTGCGTGAAACAGAAATGCTCTGCAGGTGATTCTATCATTGCTATGAAGACTTCTTGACCAACTTTGCACACCCTCAATAAGATTTTTATCACGTGACTCTTCATAGAGTTTGATTAAAGAAAAGATTGGAACATTACTCATACTGGTTTAAGATTAATATTGTGGCATGCAATGATGTGACACATCTGATGTACAAAGCGGTTTTACCTTGTTTATCAGAACAGGAAATAATTTAATGTCACTTTCCATCTTTCTTACCACAAGCTGTGAGCCAGAACCTGTGGTTTGCTGTGAAACATTGTGTTGGCCTGTTTAAGATGTTTTTATGGGGTTTTTTTCTTATTTTTCACACCCAGTTAAAAAGAAATGCACAAACTTGTGCAACATGTAAAATGTGCAGCAAAAATAAGTTCTGCACAAGTCCTATTTATCAACACTGACCTAAATCAGTGTGAATATATTTATACCTCTGCAAGTGGCTTTGAAAAAACACTTTAAAATTTACAATTTCTGAAAACATTTTATTGGTGTAAGAACACACTTTTTGGCTATATATTATACTATTTGTCTTACAAAGTGGTATCAGAAGCATAAATGCAAACTAAAAAGCTTTTGATTAAAAAGGTTTCAGTACAGAATGGAGTAAGCAGTAAACAAACCTTAGTCTGTAATTATGCAATTTAACTATGAGCTTTTCTTGGTCATACAAATGATAAAAGTCTACAGTACAATTTTTAACATATTAATAATAATAATAATAACACATCAGTTTTATATAGCACTTTACAGAGCATTATTCATTCACTCCAGACCCGGTGGTGGTAAACTACTATTGTAGCCACATCTGCCCTGGGGCAGACTGACGGAAGCAAGGCTGCCAATCTGCGCCATCGGCCCATCCGACCACCACCAACACACCACTTTCATACTAGGCAATGTGGGTGATGTGCCTTGCCTAAGGACACTACGACAGTTTTTGCCACTGGCGCCCCACTGTGGCACCTGGAATTCCCAGTGTCTCCCATCCAAGTACTAACCAGGCTTGGCCCTGCTTAGCTTCTGAGATCTGACGGGATCAGGCTTTGACAAGCCAGTATGGCCACGAATTAAAAACTAGGGCTGCAAGATTAAATGAAATCAAATCAAAACTGCAATGTAAATGGTAATTGCAATAAACAAGCAAAGAAACAAAGAACCACAATTTCCTATGCAAATAACGATCTGTTCATATTATGTACTAAACCTTCCTGTATTTTTGCATTTAGTTTTGCAATTAATATTTTAGTCTCAAATGTTAATGCTCCTGGACATATTTAAAATGCGTCCTCAGAAATCTAATCCCATTTGCAATAACAAAATATCTCCAAAATTGTTGCCCCAGTAGGTACTGAAATGGCAAACAAAACAATACTTTCGGTTAAGCTTTTAACCAAAACAGAGGTGTGCATGTAGCTGTGTACCTGTTTGGTCTGGTCCTGAGACTCCGGGGAGAGGTTGTTGTATGTGTAGTGAGCCTGAGTGATGCCACAGAACAGCACCGCCACCACTCCTGGAGACAACAACATGAGACTGGTCATTAAATAAAAAGAAAATAAAAACAGTAAAGCAGAAGCGGCAACTGAAACTGTAGATGGAAGCTACATACATGTTTTTCTATTTAAAAATCTAAAACAACAGTGTCCAATTATAGTTGTGTGGGTTTTGTGAGATGAAACATTGTGACTGATTTTGATTATTATATAATCAATTAATAAAAAAGTCAAAAGAACCAAAATTAACTTACTTTATGTGCATCTTTATATGTATTACCATGCACACTTACAAAATGGAGTGATATATCGATACAGCCACCCACAATATCGATCACAATATTATATACTGATATTATATATATTGATATCATAGTTCACTCTTGATCATCTACTAAAATCCATACCCAACATGTTTCCTAATATAGACAGTTTAATCTTTTCTACTGTTTTCAACAGGGTTGTACCTGTAAACCCGCAGGCCTCTGCCAGTAGGAAGGTGCTCCAGGACATGAGGAAGAAGAGGGCGGTCTCCAGTAGGGGAAAGTCCCTCAGCTTTTTAAACTTAGTGACGTTAAAAACAAGGTCAAGGTGAACAACGGTCAAAACAGACACAAACAATAGATGAAATATAATTATGTGTTATGCCAATAAATTCAGCTGTTGTCAGATGGTGGTTCTATACAAGGGCTGCATGACAATAAAAAGTACAAACTGAAAGAATGATGTGTCAAAAGTAGGGACAGAAGACATCTCTCATCATTTATAAAGTTATGTTTAACAAAATGATTCATCATCTTTATTTCGCTATTTTACGTAAATAACTGGAGCTGTAAATAACTCTCAGATACTCAGATACTGATGTATACATAACAAAAAATACCATTAAAGTGGTACTGGTGATGATCGAAGGATATAAATGCAGTTACTACTCCAGTGGCCACTCCAAGAGCAAAGGATCCACTGAAAACTCCCAGAAAAACCCCAAAGGACTTGAGCATGGCCATCGCCTCAAAACTGTGGCTGTTATCCCCCGCTGGCTGGTACGCAACAATGGATCTACAAGCAATAATCAAAATCAGACACAAGAAAAAAGGAAATATACCTTTAAAAGAGAGAAGGGGTTGAATTGGTCAAAAATGAACACATGCAAGGATTCAAAACTAAAACTAACTCAGTTGAATGATAAACGTTTCTATCAAACAAGATAATCAGCCAGAGTAAAAACAAAGGGGCTAGCAGGAAATTCTTTTTGCATACAAGCATGCTGTCAACATCTTCAATATATTCATTTAAAATACTATTAAATATCTTCCACTGCAAAGAGGCAATATAACAAACAAGGAAATAATCATATTAACATGGTATAATGCTACAGTACAGTACCGTCATTTTTTGCTAATTTCTAAGTTACACATTGTTAGCAGTTATTGTTAGCAGACCACCCCACACCCACCGGGGTGTCCCAGTGAAGTTCGGCCCCATTAGCACATGCTCCTCCTGGGGCAGCACTGAGCCCCTGCTCCCTGAGGCAGAGTGTCTACTCTGCTTCTCATAACGCAGGAGCACTCTACATACATACAGTCGTGTGAAAAAGTTTGGACACCCCTGATCATTTTCAAGATTTTCCTTTATAAATCATTGGTTGTTCGGATCAGCAATTTCAGTTAAATATATCATATAGCAGACAAACACAGTGATACTTGAGAAGTGAAATGAAGTTTATAGGATTTACAGAAAGTGTGCAATAATTACTTAAACAAAAGTAGGCATGTGCATAAATTTGGGCACCCTTGTTGTTTCATTGCTTTTAATACCTTTAGCACTAATTATTAGAACACAAAATTTGTTTGGTAAACTCATTGACCCTTGGCCTACATACACAGGTGAAGCCGATCAGGAGAAAGGGTATTTAAGGTGGCCAGTGGCAAGTTGTTCTCCTCTTTGCATCTTCTCTGAAGAGTGGCAACATGGGAGCCTCAAAACAACTATCAAATGACCTGAAACAAAGATTGTTCAACATCATGGTTTAGGGGAAGGATACAAAAAGCTAGCTCAGAAATTTCAACTGTCAGTTTCCACTGTGAGGAACATAGTGAGGAAATGGAAGACCACAGGCACAGTTCTAGTTAAGGCAGGAGTGGCAGGCCAAGAAAAATCTCAGATAAGCAGAGGCGAAGGATTGTGAAAACAGTCAAACTCAACCCACAGACCAGCTCCACAGATGTACAACATGATCTTGCTGCAGATGGTGTCACGGTGCATCAATCAACTATTCAGCACACTTTGCACAAGGAGATGCTGTATGGGAGAGTCGCTTGAGGTCTGCTAAAGCACATTTGGACAAGCCAGCTTCATTTTGGAATAAGGTGCTGTGGACTGAAGAAACTAAAATTGAGTTATTTGGACATAACAAGGGGTGGTATGCATGGCGAAAGAAGAGCACAGCATTCCAAGACAAACACTTGCTACCCACAGTAATATTTGGTGGTGGTTCCATCAGGCTGTGGGCCTGTGTGGCCAGTGCAGGTACTGGAAATCTTGTTAAAGTTGAAGGTCGCATGGATTCCAGTCAGTATCAGCAGATTCTTGCGAACAATGTTCAAGAATCAGTGACAAAGTTGAAGTTGCGCCAGGGCTGGATACTTCAAAAAGACAACAACCCTAAACACTGCTCAAACTCTACTAAGGCAGTTCATGCAGAGGAACAAGTACAATGTTCTGGAATGGCCGTCTCAGTCCCCAGACCTGAATATTATTGAAAATCTGTGGTGCGATTTAAAGCGGGCTGTCCATGCTCGGGCACCATCAAACTTGACTGAACTGGAGATGTTTTGTAAAGAAGAATGGTCAAAAATACCTTCAACCAGAATCCAGACCCTCATTGGAAGCTATAGGAAGCGTTTAGAGGCTGTTATTTCTGCAAAAGGAGGATCTACTGAATACTGATGTAATTTTTCTGTTGGGGTGCCCAAATTTATGCACATGCCTACTTTTGTTTAAGTAATTACTGCACACTTTCTGTAAATCCTATAAACTTCATTTCACTTCTCAAATATCACTGTGTTTGTCTTCTATATGATATATTTAACTGAAATTGCTGATCCAAACAACCAATGATTTATAAAGGAAAATCTTGAAAATGATCAGGGGTGTCCAAACTTTTTCACATGACTGTACGTACAGGAGACGACCACACAGACAGAGGAGGCAGCAGTGGGAATGACATGGATGATGTTAGTACAGTGAGGATTTACGAGGACAACAAACACCAGGGTTTCTGCAGGTTAAATTAGATTCACTCCGATGTTTTAAGGTCAAGTGATGCTCAAATATAGAATGAATAAGGCAAGATGTTCTATATTTATGACTCTAGTTAAAATTCAACTTTATATATTGTTATAATAAATGGTTTGTTGCACTGGAAAACATATCAACAATGTGAAATATAACATTGCAACCAAATAATAGAATGTAATTGGTGTTTACTATAATATTATACTTAAAAACACTGATGTTAAATGATGTTGTAAAACCTCCTTTCACATGCATTATCAGTGGATTTAAAAACCAGCAGAAACCCATCAAAATTGCACTTTTTACAACACAGATGGATGAATGTGAAACTGCTCAAAAACATTGTCTATTTAATGAGTTACTGTGATGTGTGTCTAATTCTTACGAAGACAGGACGATTGCCACTGCATCATTGAGGACACTCTCTCCAAACAGTAGAGCGTAAAGGTCCACGTCCACCTTCAGCTCGTTGAAAATGGCCAAAACGGTTACTGTAACCAGAATGAATATTTATGTTTTTTGTATGAATGGGAATTTTAGTTTAGATGGCATTTGTTTTACAAAAATGTACAATTTTGCAAACATTGTCAGAAACTATATTTTAACATTAGATACAGATAGATCTTTCTGTATTTTTTATACAGATGGATATCAGTCTGGTCTCCATGCCCTCTGTCGCATTCTAGCCAGACCTGAACGTGCAATCATTTAGTTTACTGGCACATGTGAAATAAAGAAGAATGATTTACAAATAAAATCTAATTAATCTCACTGCAGATTAACGGTGCTTTTCTCATTGATTCTGCAGAAATCCGCAATGGTTTTTAGTCTCCTGTAATATTTCTTTCCTTTATTTTTTCCCATGTGGACAAACCATATGTTTCCCTGATCCTTACAGCTTATCCACCTGTCTACATGTCCAATTTGAAAACTGGGAGATTCACCAGTGACCAGACTCACATATTCGTAAAGTATTGAAGAAATGTGTATCCTGAATCTCAGAGAAGATAGATTTGATAGATTTTAAACTCTTAATTTATTTTCTGGATAACTGAGATACAAAGGTTTTTATACAGAAAGTATGAATATCAAGAAAATGTGATACGCTTTAACCAAGAAGGCAGGTGCAAGTCACAAGAAAATACCTTATATAATGAATTAGCTTTGCACATCTGGGATATGTGTATGGCATGAAGAGCAACACAAACCTGGGTCTGTTGCAGAAACGATAGCACCAAAAAGAGGCAGTCTGTGAAGTAGAAATCTCCTCCAAGCTGTCCCACTACTTTCATGAAGGACACAAACCCGTACATGATCAGCCTATAGGGAGCATAAAAACATGTTATTTAGAACATACATCTAAATCTGCAGCAAAGCTATGACTTTGACAAGTTCAGTTACCCAATCACAAAACAGGAGATAACTGTTCCCATGAAGGCATAGGCCAAGATAGACCCAATGTTTCTGAAAAAATGTCTCTGTAAAAAATAAATGAAGTTAATTTATTCGGAAAGCCTGATTGATACTTTTATGTATATAGTTGATGTCTGGCGATAATATTAGCTAACTGCTATTGCTAATACTCACCCTTTTCAAGCTATAGCCTGCATGAAAGATGATTGGTGGTAGTAAAATGGTGAAAAATACTTCAGGGTCAAATGTTACCTACAGATAATAGAAAGTGCACATTATAATGCCAACATTTAACATTTCACTTAAAACTATTCTTTTTATTAGTAATATTTTACACACACACACACACACACACACACACACACACACACGCACACACACACACACAGTGGCTAAAAACTGAATCACAGCAACAAATCATTAATTAAAAACATTTCAGGCATGGATATACCTTTCGGAGCATTTCATCATCCTGAACTTGGTCACCTTTGGCACGGCTGACCTCTCCTTTCAGAGTGTATTCGTAGAAGCGCCCGCTCACATTGACCAGCAGAGAGCAGGACTGGAGTTTACAGCACAGCTCAACACCACATCGCTCGTACTTTGTGGAACATGTACTCCAAATCTCAGGATCACACCCACCAACAAACCTGTATGATTAACAAATATGAGACACAAAATATAGGATTTTAAGCTTAATAACAAGAGAAAAAAATTAATAACTAAACCTAAAACCCCAAACCAGAGAAATTATACTAACTAGAGTTTTGAACAGGTTGAAAGAAAAAACATAAGTGTGAGTCTGTCAAAGTGTATTAATTTGTATGTGTGATTTAGACAAGCATCAAATTGAAGCAATACAGCTGCTGAAATAGTAATAGAGTATAATGTAGTAATAATATATTTAAAGAATACAGTTTTAACAATAATGCCTAGGCTTTGTATTGTGACTTTTGCATAACTAAGATTCCAATCTACATCCATCAGAAGCATTAAATAGTGAATGGTTAACTAGCCCAAGGTCCTCTCTGCCTAAAGAAAGTCTAGAAATGGTTGTATCTAGAAAAACAACAAGCTTATAGGTTAAGTTCTGAAGCTAAAAGCTAACACTGAGGCCAAGTTCATTGATTATGGGACGAGGGTTTGCTTTCTTACCGTAGATCATAGCAAGTCCAGTCTCGCGCAGAAACCTAAATCTTCGGTGCTTGAAAAGCCATATCGTTAAAATAGTTAGTATTCTGTGTTAATGCTCTTTTAGTTTAGCACCACTTTCTAACAGCTGTAAAGGTGGCCCCAAGCAAACCTTGCCAGTGAAAACAAGACTATAGTGTGTGAAAGTTTCCAGTTAAACAACAGAAAGAATCTGCATTTGAAATCAGCAGTTACAACATTCCCACCTGCTGTTACTGCACTGTTCGGAACAGTGCAGTAACAGCAGGTGGGAATGTTGAGCATGTTTAGGCCAGCAGAGAAGGCCTTGCTGGCCCTGACGGCCCACCACTGACTGTTCCTATAACCACTGAAGAAACTTTACTAGAAATTTCACATCAAGATATCTCAAAAACAAGACTTTGTCACTAAATAAAAAACAGGTGTTCTGAAGGTATTTTTGGTCAATTTTGACAAAGTAGGGCAAAATTGGTCTATACAAGTTTGGTCTTGACAGTATACTGTCAGTGGCCCTGTGTTAAGCAAGTCTTCCCTGAACCTCTTTTATTGTATTTTAGACATGCTTTAAATCTTAGAGACAGGTTAATTAACTCTCATCTTCCTCCAGAAAATAAAAGTGAATGGCAGCAGAACCCGATTGGCACATTTAGCTAAATGTTTGAACTGTCCTCATAGTACAAGATAGATAGACCAATAGATACTTTATTGATCCGAAAGGAAATTCAAATGTCCTTCAAACAAAAACATTTGTGGATGTATCAACATAATAGATCACGCAAACTAAATTATTTCATTAATTGTAATACTCATGTAATGTATTGTCTTCCTTGCCCTTGTCCAGACGATTCTTCTATATTGGCCACACTAAAAGGCACATGAGAGATTGCTTGGCTGAAAACATGAGATCAGAGCAGAGTCCTGTTCAAAGGCTTGACTGCCCAATAGCTTGACATTTTTGTGAATATCATAATAGAAATGACACGCTGCTTTTCATTGAAGGTATTAAACAGTGAAACCACCGGCAAGAGGTGGGAATGAACTTCAAAAATAAAATCAAAGGGAAGCCTCCTGGATTCATAAATTAAGAGCATGTGAACATCCTGATCTGAATGAGGAGTTTGATTTATCTTGTTTTTTATAAATGTATATATTTTTTCTATTATTATTATTGATGGGTTTTTTTGTTTGTTTG
This sequence comes from Odontamblyopus rebecca, assembly GCA_030686955.1. Lineage (NCBI taxonomy): Eukaryota > Metazoa > Chordata > Actinopteri > Gobiiformes > Gobiidae > Odontamblyopus > Odontamblyopus rebecca. The sequence goes on from CM060664.1 coordinate 15,642,844, forward strand.
TTTTTTGCCATGTTCTGTCATCATACCTATTTTGTCTTATTTGTCCTTGCTATTGGTGGGTCATTTTTAAAGTCCACATCCGCACTACAGTTTTTATGATTCTAGCCAAGTCCTGATGAAGACTGTATAGTCAAAACATGTTGATTGGCCATTTAAATAAAATACTTTTAACTATACTTTTCATCATGCAATTTTTACTTTCTTGTGTACCTGGATGTTTTTTTCCTAAATATTATAAATCTTTGGTATTTTTATGTGTTCTATATGTTCATTTAAAAAAGTCAAAGAAAACCATTTCTGTGCAATGGACCAATTGTCACGGTTTAGCTAAGATCCAAAATCACGAACCACGACTGGTAAACGTGAAAGTGATTTATGACAAAGATTCTGGAAATAATACACAGAAGGCAGGCAGGCAGACAGGCAGGCAGGCAGGCAGGCAGGCAGGCAGGCAGACAGGCACCTGGACACAGGAAGAGGTAAGTCCAAGAAATACAAGGCAAGGGTATCCACACAAATCTAGAGCCAAGGTTTCACTAACGTAGAGTAGACAACGAACTGGCGAGGACTGGTTGGAGAGCTGGGGTTCTTGTACTGCAGGTGATGAGTTGATGGGATGCAGGTGTGCGCTCTGCCAGCAGGAGGGAAACGCCCAGAGGAGGAGGAGACACGAGGGAGGGGAGGAGAAGACAGGAGGAGAAGGCAAAGAGCAGGAGCGGATCCTGACAGTACCCTCCCCTCAACGGACGCCACCGGGCGGACAGCCAGGCTTGTCCGGATGAGCTTTATAAAAGTCTGAGATCAGGTTAGGGTCCAGAATGAGTGCACGGGACACCCACGAGCATTCCTCAGGCCCGTAACCCTCCCAATCAACGAGGTATTGATAGCCCCTGCCTCGGCGACGCACATCCAAGAGACGCCGAACAGTATAGGCAGGGTAATCAACAACAACCTGGGCGGGAGGATGGGGATCGGCCGGAGGGCACAGGGGACTGGACTGAACAGGCTTGAGCTGAGAGACATGGAAACTGGGATGTATTCTGAGTGAAGGAGGCAATTTCAGTTTAACCACAGTAGGATTGATGATTCTTTCAATTTCAAAAGGGCCAATATACCGTGGAGCAAGCTTCCTTGAGTCAGTTTTTAATGGAATGTCTCTGGAAGATAACCACACTTTCTGACCTGGTTTATAGGCGGGAGCAGGTGTCCGGTGTTTGTCAGCTGATTTGCGGTTTTGTTCCACTGAACGGAGTAGAGATGCCCGAGCAGTTGTCCAGATGAGCCGACAGCGCTGGAGATGGTCCTTTACCGAAGGGACTGCTATGTCTCTCTCCTGTTCAGGGAACAGAGGTGGCAAATATCCCAGTGAGCATTCAAATGGAGACATACCGGTAGCAGCGGAGGAGAGCGAGTTGTGAGCATATTCAACCCATGGTAGGTGGTCATTCCAGGTGGTTGGATCTTTGGCAGCAACGCAGCGAAGAGCGGCTTCCAGGTCCTGATTAGCTCTCTCGCACTGACCATTGGTTTGCGGGTGGAATCCAGAAGATAAATTGACCTTGGCACCAAGGGCTTCACAAAAACCTCTCCAAACTTTAGAAATAAACTGTGGCCCCCGGTCTGAAACAATATCGAGGGGATACCATGGATTTGTATAACATGTTGTACCAACAAGTTAGCAGTTTCGTGAGCTGAGGGAAGTTTTGGTAAGGCAACAAAATGAACAGCCTTTGAGAATCTGTCTATTATTGATTCTGATTGTCAGAATGACGGTGTTACCTCGGGAGACAGGAAGACCAGTAACAAAGTCGAGGGCAATGTGAGACCAGGGTCGACTTGGAACAGGGAGAGGATGTAGGTGACCTGGAGGAGGCTGGTGAGAAGATTTACCTCTGGCGCAAACTGTACAGGCAGATATGAATTCACGTGTGTCCTTTTCAAGTGTTGGCCACCAGAAATGACGACTGAGGAGGCTGATAGTCCAACCAACCCCAGGGTGACAGGAGAATCGGGAGGTATGTCCCCAACGGATGACCTGTGAACGTACAGCGTTGGGGACAAACAGACGGTTAGGTGGTCCGTTACCTGGATCAGGTTCAGTCTGCTGTGCCATCTTAACCACCGACTCTATCTCCCAGGTAATAGCTCCAATCACTCGGAGGAGGGTGGAAGTATGGTGGCAGTGTCCTCGGGATTCTCTGTGGAAGCAAACTGACGGGACAGTGCATCAGACTTAACATTTTTTGATCCAGGTCTGTACGTGAGGGTGAAATTGAACCTATCAAAAAACAGGGCCCATCGAGCTTGGCGAGAGTTCAAACGCTTTGCAGACTTGATATAAAACAAGTTCTTATGATCAGTCCAAACTACACTCAACAAAAATATAATGCGAAGATGTGTTGCACTGCATGAGGCAAATGGTGGTCACACCAGATACTGACTGGTTCTGAGTCCCCAGACCCCCAATAAACCAACAACTGCACATTTCAGAGTGGCCTTTTATTGTGGACAGTCTAAGGTACACCTGTGCACTAATCATGGTGTCTGATGAGCATCTTGATGTGGCACACCTGTGAGGTGGGATGGATTATCTCAGCAAAGCAAAAGTGCTCACTATCACACATTTAGACAGATTTGTGAACAATGTTTGAGAGAAATGGTAATATTGTGTATCTGGAATGAATTTTAGATCTTTGAGTCCATCTCATGACAAATGGGAGCAAAAACAAAACTGTTGCGTTTATATTTTTGTTGAGTGTACAAATGGTTGTTCAGTACCCTCCAAGAGATGTCTCCATTCCTCTAGTGCCAACTTAACTGCTAGTAGTTCTCCATCGCCAAGAGTATAGTTACGCTCAGCAGGACTTAAGCGACGGGAAAAGAAGGCACAAGGGTGTCGTGTATGGTCTGAGGGGGAATGCTGGGATAAAACCGCCCCAACCCCGGAATCAGAGGCGTCAACCTCGACCACGTATTGGAGAGATGGGTCTGGATGCACGAGGACAGGTGCTGTGGTGAACCTTTGCTTGAGTACCAGGAAAGCATTTTCAGCATCTGTGGACCAGATAAAGGGGACCTTGGGAGAGGTTAGACGGGTTAGTGGGGCAGCAATCTGACTGAAATCACGAATGAATCGGCGATAGAAATGTGAAAATCCAAGAAATCTTTGATATTTCCGGGTTGAGGCCAATCAGCAACTGCCTGTATCTTAGTGGGGTCTGGCTTCACCTGCCCGCTGCCAATAATGTATCCGAGGAAACTGACTGAGTCCTTGTGAAATTCACATTTTTCTGCTTTCGCAAACAGTTTATTTTCAAGTATTCTTTGGAGGACTTTACGTACATGGCAGACATGTTCCTCAGGGGAGGAAGAAAAGATCAGGATATCATCCAGGTAGACAAAAACAAACTTGTTTAAATAGTCTCTTAACACGTCGTTCACAAGTGCCTGAAAAACCGCAGGTGCATTAGTTAAACCAAAAGGCATTACCAAATATTCAAAGTGGCCCAGAGGAGTGTTGAACGCTGTCTTCCACTCATCACCATCGCGAATACGAACGAGATAAGCGTTACGTAGTTCCAATTTTGAGAAAGTGGTAGCTTTATGCAGTGGTTGGAAAGCGGAGTCAATAAGGGGAGTGGATATTTGTTTTTAACAGTGATGTTATTAAGTCCTCGATAATCAATACATGGCCGTAAAGATTTGTTTTTACCAACAAAGAAAAAGCCTGCACCGATGGGAGAGGAGGATGGTCTGATAATACCTGCTGCCAAGGAATCCTTTATGTAACGTTCCATTGCCACATGTTCAGGGCGAGACAGGTTGTATAGGCAACTGTTAGGAAGAGGGGCACCAGGAAGGAGGTCGATCGCACAGTCATATGGCCGGTGTGGGGGCAAGGACAAGGCCCGCTCCTTGCTGAACACTTCTCCCAAGTCATGATATTCATTAGGAACACGGGACAAATCAGGTGGCTCATGATGAGATGGGCCAGCACCAGCGGGAGGAAGGGCAGACTGCAAACAGACAGAATGACATAATGAACTCCAACTCAGAACCTTCCCTCCTGTCCAATCGAACTGTGGGTTGTGGAGTCGTAACCAGGGGTAGCCCAGAATTAAGGGTGAGTGAGGAGCTGCAATCAGGTGAAAAGTTATTTCTTCCTTGTGATTTCCAGACAGTAACAGAGTGAGGGGAACTGTGCGATGGGTTACCTTGGCCAAGAACCGTCCATCCAAAGCATTAGCCACTAAGGGGGTGTCCAGGGGTTCCATCGCCAGCCCAGCTTCCAGTGCAATACTGAAATCTAGGAAATTCTCTTCGGCCCCAGAATCAATCAAAGCAGTAAGTGGCAACGTTAACTCTTGGAAACAGATTGTAGCTGAGATTTGCATTCTATTCTGGGGGGCAGAGGAGGTAGAATTATGGCTCACCAGTGCCCCCAAGTTTACTGATGAGCCCCGTCTTTTGGTCAGGTGGGGCAATTGGCAAGGAAATGTCCAGTTTTACTGCAGTAAATGCACTCACCGGCTTGAATTCTGCGAATCCGCTCAGCAGGGGTCAAACGGGCTCGTCCAAGTTGCATGGGCTCCTCACCTGAAGTAGATTGAGCTGCCGGTGGTGCCGTGGGTACAAACAGGGTGCGAGGAACTGGTGGAGGATTGGAAAAAGAAGACGGGGCTGGCCGATGACTTCGCTCTCTTTTGCGCTCCCGGAGGCGATTGTCCAGTTTGATGGCTGTAGAAATGGTAGAATCAACACTATTGGAATCCTCTCTTAGTGCCAGCTCATCCTTTAACTGTTCATTTAGGCCGTTAACAAAAACGGTCTGAAGAGCCACGTCATCCCAGCCTGCTTCAGCTGCCAGTGTTCAGAATTCTACTGAATATTCAGCCACACTGCGTGAGCCCTGGCGAATGGTGAGAAGGCGTTTAGATGCCTCTCTGCCCTGGACAGGATGGTCAAATACTTTCTTCAATTCTTTAACAAATCTTTCATAATCATTAAATATCTCAGAATTATTTTGCCACACAGCTGTTGCCCAGTCCAAAGCATTTCCACGTAATAAGCCCATGATGAAGGCAATCTTAGATTGATCGCTAAAATATGTATTAGGTTTTTGGGCAAAAACTAGTGAACACTGAAGTAGGAAATCCCCACATCTCCCCATGTCACCTCCATAGTGGTCAGGATCTGGCACATGGACCTCTCTTGTGTGACCTGGGTCCGGTGGGGTAGCAGGAGAGGAGGCCTGGACCGGGGCAGACAGAGGCTGGGCCGGCAGAGGATTAGGGAAAACATGTGTAGTGAACTCACGAAACATGTTTCCAAGCTGGGTCATCTGGTCTGAAGTAGATCTTTGACAATCCATGAGATTCCTCAGAAGTTGCTCGTGTTGTCCAATTAGCGCCCCTGATTGGAGAGGTCCTGGGTAACTGGGTCTGCGTGATCTGGGTCCATATGGCCACTTCGTACTGTCATGGTTAGCTAAGACCCAAAATCACGAACCACGACTGGTAAACGTGAAAGTGATTTATTACAAAGATTCTGGAAATAATACGGAAGGCAGGCAGACGGACAGGCAGGCAGACGAACAGGCAGGCAGGCAGGCAGGCAGGCAGGCGGGCGGGCGGGCGGGCGGGCGGACAGGGAGGCTGGCAGGCAGGCACCTGGACACAGGAAGAGGTAAGTCCAAGAAATACAAGGCAAGGGTATCCACACAAATCTAGAGCCAAGGTTTCACTAACGTAGAGTAGACAACGAACTGGCGAGGACTGGTTGGAGAGGTGGGGTTCTTGTACTGCAGGTGATGAGTTGATGGGATGCAGGTGTGCGCTCTGCCAGCAGGAGGGAAACGCCCAGAGGAGGAGGAGACTCAGGAGACACAGGAGGGAGGGGAGGAGAAGAGAGGAGGAGAAGGCAAAGACCAGGAGCGGATCCTGACACTAATAACGTAGGCCTACACTATTATTTACCACAATAGTGAAAGAGTAGAGTAAAGTATTGTGACTAAGCATTCATTGGTTGATTGTAAAATCACACACTTCCAAAAGGCATTAAAGGTGCACTGTGTAACTTTTCTAGTGGAGGGTCCGTCAAATGCTTTGTCTGAAATGTTTCACAGAATTGTATTAATATGCAGATATGCAGCAGAGTAATGACATATCCAAAGAAACAAGCAGGTGGCGGACCCTCCACCAGAAAAACAATGCAATGCACCTGGACAAAATAAAGTAGGCTATATTTGTAAGTACAAGATGCAACACCAATTTATTGTGAAAGTATCTGTATCCTTTTTGAATCTTTTTCAAAGGAAACGAAAGCCACAAAACCAAACAGAAAAACACGTTTGACATAAATGATAGTTTTAATACAAAATGTTGTCCTGAACTACTATAAAGGTTTGTAAAACTCTATGATATTGCAAATAAAAAAGTGGTGAAGAGATGTATTAGAATATTTAGTTTATGTTTGGTGAATGCAAAGAGCAATAATGACTTTAATTTGATACATCTTACATATGGGTTTCCTCCGGGTGCTCCGGTTTCCCCCATCAACCCAAAACATGCACCTGAAGTAACATCAAGGACCATGACGTCCACCCTCCTGTGGGCTCACCACTCACAGAGGGGTTCATAGGGGGTCAGGTGCTATGAGTATTGGGCAGCAAACTGCCCCCGTGACCCAGCCGGATTAAGCGGGAGAAGATGGATGGATGGATGGATGGACATCTTACGAATCAGCTCCTGGCGATTCTCTTTCAATTTTATTTTCAAATCTATTTTATTCTCTCTCGTTGGCCATTTCTAAATTACGGTTGTCTACTTTTCTTTTAGATGTTAATAAATTGATTGTATTTTTAGTTTAATCAAAAAGTAATAACTACACTTTCCATTGCTCAGACAAAAACTCATTCTTCCATTATAATGACCCTTTTTCATCAACTGATGCCCCTGCAGGATAAACCCTGTTAATTCAATTTCAGTCAGAATCTATAATTTAAACAAATGAAAATGAATGCACTTAATTTTATTTCAGTCTTTATCTGAGGTGTATTGTGAAAGCTATAAGTCCCATGTATATATTTGTAATTCTGTTGGGCTTTAATTTCTAACATTTATGGCGGAAGTTCTGGCACTTTTATTGATGCAACCTGATGTTGTTGTTTGCATGAAAAGTTGCACAGTATAGCTTTAAACATATCTCTATGGAGACATTTTAGAAAAGTTACATATTATACGTCTCCTAACACGCGTAGGTTTAGATCCAACCTACTTCCTCTAACAGGAAACTAGATAAAAGTCACTCAAGTCAGCCACACACACACATTTTTATAGACCAGAGGTACATTGTCTGACATATTGACAACTCCCTTCTTCTCTTTAAAATGAAGATGAGACTTTTGATGATTTTGTGTTTGGTTGGAAGTGGCTTTATGGAAAAACCTCCTGGTAAGATAAACTGATTTTTACTTTTGGTTTTAGAAATATTTCTTGTTGATAATGTTTAGATTTACAAATAAGTAAATAATAAATATAGCCACTCGTATCTAAATAAATAAATATCTGTTTGGATATTCTAAAATATATATGTGCGTTTTTAAAATGTTAGTTATTTAGTGTCAGATATTTTACTTCCCATGACATTTGGCGAATGAATTCCCCTTTGCGTCAACATGCGGTGTAATCTCGATATGATCTGCGTGTGTTAGTGTTCTGCAAAATAATTCTTCTATGCATTTATAATGCCAAATTGCGCAAAACCTTGAGCTGTTTGTAGTGAATGTCATAAGCTCTAAAACTCTAGAGTTACACTCATTTGAAACTGATTTCAGTTTTTTTTTTTTGACAAAAGAAATAATAATGCATGTATGAGGCCAATGTGAGGAAGTTATCAAAACAATTGTTGCATGTGTGTTTACTTTATATAAAACAAGCATTGCATATTTCCCAACAGATGTGAACTGTATGGTGATTAGTATGAAATATGTCCAATGTTTATGGAATACTTCAGATGTCAATTACACTTTTTACAGTAGGTAAGTAACAACTTCTGTCTGAAATTAAAGAAAAATTCTCTATAATAGAAACTATCATCATTGGGTCTGATTTTTGCTTTAGATTTGAAAATGAATCATTTCGTAAATGCGATACCTACATTGTGAAGGATGGCCTCACTGTTGGATGCAATCAGCCCGAAGCCGACAAAGACCTTTGGAGAAAGAGATTGGCCGCATTTTTCACCAAACTTCGAAAAGGAGACCAGAATCATTCCCAGGAACATAAGCTAATAAGCAGAGGTAAATCATATGTTGTAAAAGCACAACTCTTCACTCATCTTGCTTGTCAAACTGTATGAATCTTGGTACATAGTCGGATATGTGTGAAGTATCAGACACTACTCTTTCATCAGTCTGCCCCGACAGCTGCGGCAAGAGATGTACCAACTGCTAAGTGAATAAAAAATATATTTGACATATTATTTAGCTCCGTACTTCATTCAACACTACAGCCTCTAACCAAGTTCATCTTTGTATAACAGGAAAGTGCAAATATGTTGTGGTTTTTAGTAGGCACTCACAAATAGTTGCTTTAGCTTACTCCTTCTGGGCTGTGTATGCTTCTATCTAATTGTCAAGGTTTGCGTGTGGTTGAGGACCCCAAAGCAGAGACATAGGCGCAGGTAGATGTTTAACAGGTTTATTGCCGGGAATGAAGGATGTGGTGATGGAAACAGGCTGAAGACATAGACGGAGGGAAGACACTGGGGTAGACTCACGGGTAGACTCACGGGTAGACTCACGGGTAGACTCACGGGTAGACTCACGGGTAGACTCACGGGTAGACTCACGGGTAGACTCACGGGTAGACTCACGGGTAGACTCACGGGTAGACTCAGGGGTAGACTCAGGGGTAGACTCAGGGGTAGACTCAGGGGTAGACTCAGGGGTAGACTCAGGGGTAGACTCACGGGTAGACTCACGGGTAGACTCACGGGTAGACTCACGGGTAGACTCACGGGTAGACTCACGGGTAGACAGGCAGGACGACGACGTGGACGTGAACAAGCAGGACGAGGACGTAGACAAGGGATAGAGGAGGAATGAACTGAACAAAAGAACAAAGGATGAGGACAGAACTAAATAGTGGGGCTGATTAGACAATTAGCTGCAGGTGAACCACCGAGCAGGTGATCCACACTGCAGCATTAGCCCAGCCACGCCCCCGAGAGGAGCAGACAGACACAGAAGGGAGGGGAACACATAACAAACACCAAACCGTGACACTAATGTGTGCATCAGCCTGCTCTGCAACAGCTGCAGCAAGAGATGTGCATTTGCACTACAAAATATATCTGCAAAATGAATGAATAACACACACTCTCTCAACTCAATCAAATAATTCAACAGTTCCATTTCAGGGTTGTAAAAAAAATCAATACCCAGATAACTAGAGACTAATTTATTAAGTATCAATACAGGAAACAACACCTTTCACCTTTCATGAATAGTTTTAGAAATGTTATTATGAGATCTAGCATAGTAAATATTTTATTGCTAAAAATTGCATTCTATTGTATAAAAAGACATTATAAAGGAATTGAAATGATTAGAATAAAATAACCTTCTCCTTAGTATCAATATTGAGTTTGAAATGTTTGCAATATAACACTACTCCTAACATGATTCTATGGTTTAATCACTGACTTCTCTCTAATTTCCAGTAAAGTTGGATCCACCTTCCAACCTCACTGTGGAGTACGGGTCTGGCACCGGCTTGTGTTTCAAGTGGATGCAAAGAAGACCTAAATGTGTAGAGAGCCAAGTCCGCTACAGAATCAACAACAACAACTGGCAGGTGGTAACAGAAACTAACTAACCCCATCATCTTCTGTCACACCTCTGCAGCTCTGTTTTATAATCCTAATGAATGGCAGTCCAATATAATATATCTAAATCTGACTTTATAAAATCCATCCATCCATCTTCTTCCACTTATCCGGGGCCAGGTTGCGGGGGCAGCAGTCTAAGCAGGGGCTCCCAAGGTTCCCTGTCCCCAGCCACTTCCTCTAGCTCCTCCGGACTGACCCTGAGGTGTTCCCAGGCCAGCCGAGAGACATAGTCCCTCCAGGTCTTCCCCAGAGCCTCCTACCTGTGGGACATGCCCAGAACACCTCCGGAGGGAGACGTCCAGGAGGCATCCGGACCAGATGCCCAAGCCACCTCAGCTGGCTCCTCTCGACGTGGAGGAGCAGCAACTCTACTCCGAGCTCCTCCAGTGTGACCGAGCTCCTCACCCTATCTCTAAGGGAGCGCCTGGCCACTCTGCGGAGGAAACTCATTTCGGCTGCTTGTATGGCCGATCTCGTCCTTTCGGTCATTACCCAGAGCTCCTGACCATAGGTGAGGGGAGGAACGTAGATTGACCGGTAAATCGAGAGCTTCGAACCTGATCATTTTAACTAGACCCTAGAACTCACTGTATTACAACAAAAATCTGCATTTTAACAATATTAGTTTTACCTACCCCCATCTGTATTAAATAACACTGGCCAAGAATGTTGTGATGTCATTTGTAACTCACTAGTATATATACTTATCAATCTGATTCTTCAAAAATTCTTCTTTTGATTCCTGGAAATGTCTAAACAGTGTCATGACTTCCTTTCCTTCTTGCTGAAACTCATAAAACACTCCACCCTTTCAGCCTGCCAGGTGAGGAGTCAAAGAGAATTGAAATGAGACAGACTAATGATCTTCAGTTGTGTTTAATTGATAGGAATCCACGAATGAACAAAATCCGTATTGCTTAATCTTCCCATCAAACTCATCCCGTTATGAGCTGCAAGTGCGGAACCGAGTGACCAACAACTGTGGCCTTTCTATGTGGGGTGAATGGAGCAAACCAGTCGCTTGGGGCGCCCACAACAAGACAGGTAAGAAGAGAGAAAAATATATTCAATTTTTCTTTCTGCCGTTAAGTCATCTTTTTGGATCTGTTTGTTTTATTAATAAACAAGCTCAAGTAAGTTAAAACAAACACTGACAAAGTATAATGTGCAATGGGACTGACCTGTTCCCCCGAGACAAAGTAAGCTTTGTACTGACTGGTCAAACTGAAGGGGACATCTGCTGGTCCCCAACTGTGACTGATATTATTTAGCTCCATACTTCATTCAGCACTACAGCCTGTAACCAGGTTTGTCCATCTTTGTATAACAGAAAAGATACAGATAGCTTATCTGCTTCAGCCTAACTGCTTCAGCCTACTCTTTTTGAGCTTTGCATTCTTCTGTCTAATGTGTACATGGAAAGAAAACAAAAAAAAACCCTCAAATAAACTAGACTAAAATAATGTATTTTTTTTAAATTTATCAACAGTTCACAAATGTGAACTATAGTGTTACTCAGTTGCTTTGCACTATATTTCTTGGACCAGCAGTGAATTTTTCAAAGCTTTAAATGCATTTCTCAAAACTATTTATGCAGGCATCAAAACCAAAGCTGTGTTTATGGAATCAGCTTCAGAATGTGTTTTCAGATCATAGACCAGATATGAGGCTCAGATTGGAAATATGTGTCAACAGGATTTGTAAATGTTTCAATGTTTCAAATATAATTGATGGACACCATTTTACTCATTTCCCTCTCAATGTAAAATGTAAAATCAATGTAAAACACTCATGTGTGATGCTTTCTTTGTTGAATTCCATACAATTTTCTCTCGATCAAACGCGCAGTGAATAAGGGCAGCATCCTTCCCCACACACTAGTCTGCGTACCTTGCTGTGGGATAAGATGCACATATTTGTCTGCATCAATCTGGATACTATGATTTATTCACTGTATATATTTGTCCATGTATATTTGTGGCTATGGTGTTAATTTATTTTATTTATTTTTATTTACTTTACCTTTATTTAGCCAGGAAGGTCCCATTGAGATACAATATCTCTTCTTCCAGGGAGTCCTGGTCAAACAATGAGGTTATACTTAAAGTTTTGAATGTTTTGTCCAGATAGATGAGAGTCACTACAGTGCATTTTGAACAGTCTGACAAAATCAAATGATGTAAGAAACAGTCAAGACCATTGCACAAAAACATTTGGAATTAAGGAAAACCATTTGTAAAAACAAAAAAGGGCCTAATAATCTGGAAAGGTAGGTAGGAAGAAGGGTGTGAAAGTTGAATAAGTACTGACATTTTCAGTTGTGCCAAAGCATATAGGCATGTTTCTGTTGTGCTTTAGACAATTGATATCTTCATCTGTACCACATGCTATCAAATTTCACATACAGATAAAGAAGTGGCATAGTGCCCCTTTAATCCCAAAGATACACAATTATACCATTACAACTCATTAGTCTTAACCTTGTTTTCGTCAGACTCGACTCAGCTGCATGAATCTATGAGTGTGTGGACTGTGGTCATGTGCTTTGTGAGTGGGACCATTCTGCTCTTGCTGATTGTTTTGCTGTTGCGTCATGAGAGGTAGGTCTTCACCTGATCACCTAATCATATATACTGTATTACGTTTAATGATTACACAAAAAGTCAGTAGACAATAAAATTAACCTCAAAACTGCAGAATAAGTTATGTTAGACATAACACTACAGCTTTCTTTTATTATATTATTATTTTTAAAATCTTTTTCAGTCTTTTAAAAGAAGTTATACTCAAATTCATCTTTTTTTAAATCTCCCATACTACAGTACATCTGACTTGTTCTGCAATGTGTAATTGCTCTGTCTCTGTCTCTAATAATTTTCATTTACGGTGCAACATATTGGTAACATGCTGATAGGCCAAATGATGACTTTTCGATGCAAATACACAATCTGGTTTATTTTCCAGTATTTGACCTGTACACATGGTCTCACTAGATGGCAGCAGAGATTAGTAGATTGAGATCTGAAGAGTGAATAACTATGTTCACTTTACTAAAATTGTTTTTGAATAATTTAAATGATTAGTCTATACTTTTATAGAATTCTCAGAAGTGAAGTTGCGTGATAACTGCTGCTAAGGTGGCTCTTATATAATTACAGTATAATAGCCTATCTGAAGACCCAAAATCTTTCCTTACCCTTCAAATTTCAATAACCTGAAAAACTGGATATAAAAAAATGAATAAAAATGTACCTACATTTTTTCATCATTTTAATTTTTTATTTCTATGACATTGTCCAGAATCCGGATCATCCTTATACCAGTTGTTCCTAAACCATCTCATGACTTAAAAGTAAGTAAAAACATTTAAAACAATGGACAACTACAATGTCCTACACCTAAATCACAAACACTAACTACCATGTGCTGATTTTGCAGGAGTGGTTAGACAGCTCTAAAGACCTAAAGGAGGTTTTTAAGACTAGCTACACCGAACACACCTGTTCTGTCCGAGAGTACTGCCCTGTGCCTCTCTCTGACAGCGAGAGCTCAGATTCCTCCATCATTTCTGTCAGCACAGATCAAACCAACTGCTATAACAACGTCCCAAATCCAGACCTCAGCCACCCAAGACCCTCCTCCTTCAGCGCTGAATTTGTCCCACCTGAAGAGCAGCACGTCTCTGTTTAGTAAAGAGGTGAAATGATTGGAATTTATTGGAAATCATTGCTCAAAATCCAAATGAATTTTGCCTACATGTACATATAAACTGTGTGTGTATTTCATTTACTTGATAGAAAGAAAGTACATTTTTACTATTGAAGTGATATCTATGAAAGGCCTATGTTCTTGCCCAAAACAGCAAGTAATTACTTTTTCAAGTTTTTAGAAATATGCTTTGATTAATATTTTTCACATTATTGTTCAGTATTGAATGATTATGAGTGAGTAGGCCTAAGTTTTAGTTGTACAAGTCTAATTGGTATGTTGTCTGTTATTTTTCTTGTACAGTCATATTCTATTTTGAATACAGCTCTGTTCTAGTTGTATTGTCTAAGTCAGTAGATAATAAAATAAAAGTAAAAAAAGAACACGAGCAATTTTGCATTTACCTTAGTTGAAACAGGCTCTAGATCTCATTGACTTGCCTGGTTGGCATCCAGACTGAAATCCTCTATAGGATATGACTTATAAGCACGGGTTCCGAACTGGAGGAAAGGGTACTGTTTATCCAAGGCCCAGTGCAAGGAGGGGGCCCTCACAAAGCTTTCATTAGACAATATGTAGTGTGGGCCCACCAAGATGATTTGTACCCAGGGCCCAGAATTTGAACCCCTGTTACAAGGAAACTGTTTGTATGAGTTGCATGAGTAAAAGTATATTGACTGGCCAAGCAAAACTGACTAAACAAAAATAAGCATTTTCCTTGTTTCACAAATGGCTAGAATACCTGTAGAGCTCATAGATAGACATATATCATAGATCATAGAGACATAGACTCAGAGACAAGTATTTATTAGATTTTTGGATGTCCAATTTTGTTATAAAGAGCACCTCATACTTTACCTGTACGTCAAACCATTGAGATCAGAGAGCATCCCAGATCCTCTCATCTGAAAAAGATAAGATAGCCTTTAAAACTTAATATTTTGAAGAAAATATCTAGCCTAGGGCTTTTTCAGACAGCATCACCTTCTGAGGCATTGATCCCATATTGCATTGAAGCATAAAAATATTAAGCGTTCTTTCTAGGATCTAGGGCTATAAAGTGGTTAATTATACCTGTTCTTTGTCCAATTATACTTACTCTCCCATGGTCTAATCAGTCAGCCCCATGGTTGATTTGGTTCCTGTCCATGTTGGCAGGAATTGTGAGCAGCATGTGTCCGTCCCTGTCCGCTGGATGGCGCTATGGGAGTCCCGCTCTCTAGATCAGAGAAGGGTAGGGCGCTCGGCGGTGGCCCCTGCGAGAACAGCTACACTACTCAGCTACTTCCTTAGCTAGCCCGCTGTGGTTTCACAATCCATTAATGTCTTCCGATGAAAGTTAAGATACTGCCGCGCATTTAGTTGCTTTTGCGCTGATTATCTGCAGCTCGTCTCCAAACATTAACCAAAATGTCGCAGCCTGCGGTGGCCGACACTCGCCGGCTGAACTCCAAGCCCCAGGACCTCACGGATGCCTACGGCCCCCCCAGCAATTTTTTGGAAATAGACGTGTATGATCCACAAACCCTAGGAGTGGGACGGACTCGATACACCGTATACAAAGTCCGCATGCGGGTAGGTGCCAGAGCTCAAGTTAAAACGTGTTGTTTGCTCTGATTTTCTAAGCTAAACCAAATGACAGTGTTGTTAGCATCGTAATTAGCGTTAGCATAGTTAGCTTGTGCACCAGAGCTAGCGGAACAGCGGCGAGCGAGCGTGAGCAAGCCGACAGAACAAGTGTAACATGGCCATCAGCAAAAATCTAGAGCCGGGGATGAACCGAGGCCTAGTTTATTCTGATTTTAACGATAGTCTTACCTCCATGTTTTAAAACACTGAAACCACAGGCATGCAGTGCACACAAGCAATTACTGGGCCACACTCCGTTAAGGCTGGCCAACAAAACAAAGTGCTCAATTACTTATCGCATTCATTCAGCATTTATATTTACAAGCTATGCCTTTAAACGCATATTAATATGTTATAGTTCATAATACTACTAGTATGTACAAACTGACTTGAGTAGGTTTCCTTCTTGACGCTCTTTGAACACGGACACTAAACAATTACATTAAAATCATCGCAGTATGATATAATATGAGCTACTAAAGCCCGTCACATTTTAGTATGAATTTAAGCATTTTGAACCCATCAAATGTACTCAGAAATACGGTTTAAATTAGTTAAGTTATTGCTGACACATCTAAATCTGGGAGAAAAAATTAACTCATCAGCAAGCTTAGTGCCTCATTCCTGGTTACTTGACTTCCTTTCCCATAGTTCCTCATTTATCTTTCACTGTCTAATCACTTTCACAGTTTCTTCATTCTGTAGAATTTTAGAAAACTGTTTACTGTAATGCCTGGCTACATTTAAGGGAGTATCCTATTAGAACAGCTGCATAGCCTTACACCATGCTTCATGTCCCCAGATTGGTAGAGCTACAGAACAAGGGATGACTGCTTAGTTCAGTATTTATTTGTCTCATTAAAACATTTTTAAAATGGCTTTCTATAATACATGTATGAATATTTTGTATTATTAATACTTTAATTATACAACTCAGCTTCTTAAGGCTTAATGTCTAATTTTTAAGAAGAACTGTTTACTTGTTTATTTACAATTCTGTACCGTCTGGCCTCTGATCAAAACCACATGCTTTTATAGACAGGATTGGCTATAGATCTGTTTGTAGTTTAAACTGGCATTTTGAAATCACTGTCTTGATTAAAATGCATTAATTGTACAACCCTTTCTAGGCCTGCACACTTATTTTAAATAAAACGTCTAAAATATACATTGCATGCTTCTTTTGAAGTTTTGGCATGTAATGCAAAATTAATACATTGTCAAGACAAATTTTGCTTGGGCAGTCCATTCTTGACAATAAAACATGTTCATTGAAGGCCATTTCAGTTTACACAAATGTTGTTAAAGATTAACAGTTATTATTGTCTTTTGTAGACAAATCTTCCCATTTTTAAACTGAAGGATTCCTGTGTGACAAGAAGATACAGTGACTTCGAGTGGTTAAAAACTGAACTGGAAAGAGACAGTAAGGTAAGGGGGGAAAGAGTCTGTTTTGTATTACATCTATGACTACATTGTCCAGCCAAAAAGGTGAGCAGTCCACTGAAAGAGCATTAGGGTCTCAATTTGAGAAGTAGATAATGCATTATAACACAATATTATTGTAAAAATAAGAGTGGCAGTTCCTCCTAAAGTACAACAGAAGCTATTCATTTACATATATTTGAAACATATAAACACATTTGACCAAATTTTCAGTTTCTTCTTCTCTGTCATTGAGTTAGCACAGACATATTACAGTTTGAGGCATGTTAGAATTGAAAGGATGTGAAAAGCTTATGTTGTGGAAAAAGGCATACAGGCTTCTAGGAAGTTAAGTTCAAAATAGACATGTAGTTGTAGTATACTTAATATATAATATACTAATTTCACATTGTGTTCACTCACTCTGTTCATACAAAGCGATACCATTGGAATTTTCCATAATCTTGTTCATGTTTACAGCCTTAATTCATTAATTTAATTAATCATTGCATTTATATAGTGCCTTTCATGACACCCAAAGCACTTTACAGTTCATTATTCATTCACTCCACACTTGGTGGTGGTCATACTACTGTTTGTGTGGCATCTGTTGCAGATTGTAGTGCCACCGCTGCCCGGGAAAGCTCTGAAGAGACAACTGCCGTTTCGTGGAGATGAGGGCATTTTTGAGGACTCTTTCATTGAGGAGCGGCGAGTGGGTTTGGAGCAGTTCATAAACAGGTCTGCCACTTTACCTTATATAAAACCTTCATTATTTCTTACATTTGTCTTTGAGTATGATGTTTTCATTAGATTGAAAGAAAATACCAAAAAGCTTACATTTTATATGTCCGGGTGCATTCATTCCCAATTAAAATACTAACTGTAGGGTACCAAAGGAACACAAAGTGAAATATGCCTTTAGAAAATGATCTAACAGTTGGCAGGTACAAATACTTCTCTGTAAAGAACAAGAACATCATATCTCTTATAATTAGAGCCTTAAGTGTTTACTAAATCTAGTTTTGATTTCAACATTACAGCCCGGTTGCATGCAGCGGGACTTTATTATCAAAGGACAGTCAAAATTTGATTCTTTGTTTTCTTTGTTGGGAAAAGGTCAGTTTTGTTGACAAAAAAATGGACAGGCTGGGGCAAGTGTGTCACATTTAGATTCTTTGGCCTTTGAATTGCTCTATTACCTTCATCCAGTAATGCTAAAAAGCAAACCTCGTTCGTCGGCTGACACAAAAACGTATTGCAGAAAATAATGCAGATCTTTTTTACATTTTCAAAAAGGGTGATTTGACTCATGCTTTTCTTCATTAGGTTGTAGCTTTTTTTAGGTCTTGTTTTGTTTATGTTTTATTTGGGCTTGTAAATTTAAACATGAACAATATTTGGCTTAGTCACAAAAAATCCTTTTCTCTTAGCAAGCAGCCATAATCTTTAGTGAACCACTGGACTTGAATTCTGTTCACGCAATAGTCCAACAGAATCTACCTTTACCTGTAACCACACTGTAAATGCAACAGGAAAAAGTTCATAAAAAGTAATAAACTCAACATATAATGTGAAACGTGCATACTCTAACGTTAGACCTCCATCCCAAAAAAAATGTTATGTTTCATGCCATTGAAATTCACTTCTAAAACTAAAGATGTGCTTTCTCTGTTGACTCCTTTCCCTTACCCTGGGTCTGTGTGTTTGTGTAGAATTGCCGGACACCCTTTGGCCCAGAACGAGCGCTGTCTGCACATGTTTCTTCAGGAGGCGACCATCGACCGAAACTACATTCCCGGAAAAGTACGACACTAGGCTTACTGTGACATTCACAGTACCTCTACTACTACGCATTTCTCTCTTCTCTTCTTAAAGCTTTATTTTCAAACTGTGTATACTATTGTAAAGTTAAATGGGATTAATATAGTAAGTTCTACTATACAGTAAGTCTGTAAGTTGACTTCCTTCTAACTTGTGAATTTTTTTTTATTGTACAATATATATTCCTCAGTACGTGTTGTATTGTGGGATAGAAATTGGCTTTTAATCTCAGACACATTGTATGATACATTCCTTTACTTCCATGTTATGATTGTACAATATTGCGAATAAAGTAGAATGTCTACATTTTGGTGTGGGCACTAGTATATATTAATATAACAGGCTGCATGCTAAATCTGTAAACACAAGTCTTATCCTGTTTTGTTTCTCTTTGTTTTTTAGGTATGAGTGAAGTAAGTTTATTGAATTATTTTTTACACACTCAAGTCTCAGAGAGCTTTATATAATAGGTGGTTGCATAAAAGGCATTGTAATTACTAAAATGTATATTAATCTAATAATATACATCTAAATTTTAACCAAAAATGTAAGTGGGAAAGTTGATACTGTTGCAAAATAAAGTTGACCCACAGGTTTTAAATAATAAATTGGCTTTCTGCTATTATGAACATGAGTCATCCATGTTTTATAGGTACATTATGTAGTTTTCCAGACAGAGCGTTCATTACCTGGAGATGTTATTTCTTTATCTGGAATGTTGATGTTTCTGCAGCATCGAAGTTAATAGACAATAGGCAACTCAGCTGCCCGTTACCATGTTGACTTGGCAAACCATCCACCGGAAAAGTTGCATATTGTACCTTAAGGATGACTAAAATGATAAACGAACAAATCTAGCCCTTACTTAATAAAAAATGAATAGGTAATAGATCTATAGACCTTTAGATATATATGTTATAGGAAAGCCATATGAATTGTGTGCTCTGTTTTTATATATTTTTTATAATGAGGCCCAAAGTACAACCACCAGATATGCCTAGAGCTCTTTGAAACATTGAACTAATTCTTATCCATTGCACTAATCATCAAATGCATGGCACACTTGCACGCTTTAGAAACTACGCATAGTGATTCCTGTTGTGTCACAGCATAAATCTTTTTTTTTTTTTTTTTTACAAAACACCCATTAATTTTCAATTATACAGTTTTGTTTAGTTAGAAGTCAGAATATTTCAGCAATCTTCATTATTATTGGTTGTGATGAGGTTGTCTGGTGCATTATACTGTGTAGGTTCATCATAGTTGCCCATGCATTAAGGAGAGGTATTGGGTATACAAATAGACGAGAGCGATGGAAAAGAGGTTTTACTTTACTGGTATTATAATATACTGAGTGATATAGTGTTTTTGCAAGGTTTTAGTTTTGAAAAGTACAAACAAAATTCCAGTTGCTAAATTAGTCCTTTTTGGCGAGAATTTGTATCACTTAAATTTAGGAAAAAAAACAATTCTGTATTGCTAAAAACCTATTTGTACACAGAACCACAAGGACTGGCCATAAGAATAATAATAATAATAATAATAATTAAAGAATTATATGAATTACTTGTGGTTGCTTAGCACAGTGTGAACTTGCTAGCATAAAAATAGATAATTTCAGTTATTTAATTGGTGGTATAGCATTTAAGATGAAAGATAATTGTATTTGTTAACAGATATTTTAGTACACCCACAGAATTGTCAGGACACAATCCAGAGGGAGCATGAAACAAAAAAGCCCAGGATCTGGACATTTAATAAGTGGATGCAGTACATGAGTTAAAATGCATAAATGTTCTTTTTTATGTTTATTTCTTTACACAAAAAAATCAATTGGAAGACAATTATTTCCATAAAAGGGGTCAGTGGCCTCTATTCTATTTTTGCATTGAGATTGAATGTTGACCTAGATGCAACACAAAAATGGGTTAATTTAGGCCTACTCTACAAATTAGACACCGTTTGGAGCTATAGTAAAAACCTGAACATTTTCCTTGGCATGCGTTGGTCACATGCTTAAAGTAGCATAGTCAATTTGTGATGCCAGTTTAGTGGTGGCACTGAGAAATACAAGTACAACACAGGTAAAATGCTTACTCATAGGTGAGAAGGTTGCAAGACTACAGTCCTGGTGGTTTGCATGGCATTTGTAGATTAATTTAAGAAGAATGTTGTTGCCTTTTTATGACAGTCTGCCTAAATTGTGATGTTAAAAGAAGAAACATGAAGAATGAAAGTTGAAGATGCAGGCCTACTCCAAAGAGAATCTTGTCTTTATAATCAGATAATGAATATGTCATTGCACATCACTCCTTTATCACTAACCTCAGTGCTTAGTTATAACATTGACTCCGTAGTGAATGTCTCGCTTCCAATGAAACTGCATGATTCCATCCCTGGCTGTTTACAAGTGTTATATAAAATGGCACTATTCTGATTCACTATGTCTCCCTTTTGTCTCCCAGAGGTGAAGCAGACGACTGGGCCTGCGCTTTGTACATTATATTTCTACATCTCTCCATTTTAAACTTGTGGAGAAAAAAACAGTATATCAACAGAGAAAAGATTAGACAAATGCAATGTGTTCATGTGTTTTTTCAACCATTCCACGTTTTGATTTAATCTGAGAATCCATATCTCAAAACACATATTTTAGATATGATTTCTTATTACTGTCTTTTTATTTGATTATATATCCCTACAGAATAATGGAACGCAGCCACATGTAGCGTTCCACAGTTACTGATATTTTATGTTTCAATGCCGTGAATCATATAGAACTGGCTGCAAATGATCAGATTTCATGATTTTCTTTTGTCAATTTTGGACCGTAAATGCTCATATTTAAGCACTGTGACAAAACTTACTTAAAATCAAATCAGCATTCCTTTTGTTTTTGATCAGGCCATTCTTACTCCATGTTCTATTGTCTTTTTCTTGTTAAAAACAATTGTGAACGTTATCTATGAATTTTCAGCATTGAGAAACAGCATTGTTATTCTGTCTATACTGATTAAATTCCTGCTGCCTGCTGTCTCCTGTCTGGATTTGTGAGTCAACACTGAAAGAAGACTGCAGTCTCATTCAGTTAACATTCAGGGACAGGCTGTATCATTTTTATTTTGATAGCAGGACACATTGGTACAACATTAGAACAATAATTTTGAAATGTGCTCAAATGTGCTGGTAAATGTTCAGATTCAGGTTCAAATATGTGAACAGTCAAATGAAACTTCTATAACTATGTGACTGATTTGCCAAGAAGGCCACAGTCTAAAATTAAATGTTTCTCCATACGTACAAGAAGATAAACGGGTGACACCAACAGGACACGCTGCAGGTCAGATTTATGCAGTGTGACCGTCAAACGGCAAACCACCATAGAGTTATGACCAGCGCAATTTTACACTGCTAAAACTAAAATTGAGCCAAGTGAAGATGACTTGAATTATGAAATTTTATCATGATTTGAGCAGATTTCACCTGTGACAAGTAAAATTATCTGCCAGTGGAACTTTTTGACTTAAATATATACTTAAAATATGAAAATATATTTTGCTACACTTAAGATAAGAAAAACAACACTGCAAAAAAGAAGCAAAATCTAATGTTGCTTTTAAGAAAAAACACTTATTCTATTGGTAGATCGTTTTACTTGTCAAGTTGAATCTACTCAGATAAAATTGTCTTAATTTGAGACATTTTAACTTACCTAGATTTTTTTTTTTTTTGCCATGTAAATTAACAAATATGCATGAGCTTGGATGTAATGAAAAACATTACAGTACATTAATGTAAATATAGTCACACATGGCTATGGCACGATGGTGAATCATTTCTGAATAGGTGTCTGGTGTATAAAAAAGGTAGTTAACAATGGACCTTGTTTTCAAATGCTAAATCCTTAATCTTTTGTTGCTGCTCTGGAAATGAAATGTGGGTTTACAATAGTTAAGTAGATTAACTCACACTAATGAAATGTTTTTACACGTAAGCTGAAAGTTATATAGCGTATTATGTAAAAGGTCATCCTCAGAAATGTTCTTTTATTTATAAATGCCAAGCTCTACCAAACTAAAATTGATTCTAGGCTTTTTCTTATGGAGGAGCTGCCACTTGCTTGTCTCCATGGAGATAATGTTGGTTTGTGAATTTTCCTCACTATTTTTTCTGAACTTTGCTATCTTCATCTGAGGAATAAACACTTAATTTAATAAATGCTATAGTTTTAATTCCATACTGTAATGCATTCCAAGCAATAACGTCATGTGGGCATAAACAGGTATAGCAAAAGTCCAAAAGTGGTACATAGAGCATCTATAACATAATGCATCTATATTTATTAAGAATTTAGGCCTATACAGTACAGTTGCCATTAAACCATTAAACTATATGCAGTTGTGCTCATAAGTTTACAGACCCTGACAGAATTTGATTGATTTCTTGGCCAACTTTCAGAGAATATGAATGATAACACAAAAACCTTTCTTTCATTCATGGTTAGTGCTTGGGTGAAGCCATGTATTATCTACTGTGTTTACTCTTTTTAAATCATAATGAGAAGAGAAACTACAGAAACTACACAAATGACCCAATGACAGCTTGGAGTCTTTTGTAATAGTTGTGGATGTGTTATTTTCTCTGATGGTAAAGCTGCCCATTCTTCTTGGCAAAAGGCTCCAGTTCCTGTAAATTCTTGGGCTCTTGTATGAACTGCAGCTTGAGATCTGCCCAGAGGCTCAAGCTGCAGTTCCTGTAAATTGTTGGGCTCTTGTATGAACTGCAGCTTGCCCAGAGGCTCAGTGATACTGAGGTCAGAAGAGACGGCCACTCAAGAACCTTCACTTTATTCTGCTGGAGCCAGTGACAGGTCCACTTGCCTTTGTGTTTTAGATCATTATCATGTTGGAATATCCAAGTACGTCCCATGTGCAGCTTCTGGACCAAGAAATCATCAATTCTGCCAGGGGATGTAAACTTATGAGCACAACTGTAAGCTTAAAAGTCTCCGTTCCACCTTGTGATGTCTGACAGTTTTCAAGTTAACAGCTACCTTTTACCTTTAGTTCAGTAGAGATTGGCTGTTCAAGGGATGAAATTATTCTAATGTATTCCAACATGCCTTTAAAGTTTCAAAATATGCTGGGACTATGAGAAAAACTTGTCCTACTTTGACCCAGTCTGGAGCTCTGACCTACAAAAGCAGCTCTTTGAAGTAGAGTTTGAGTCCAAGGTAATGAAAGAGGACAGACGGGGAGATTAGCTGCTGTTGTGATAGCACTTTGGCCATGGGGGTCCCCTCTGCATGCTGTTTTGTTAGAGCAGACACCGGTGCACTGCGTTTGATAAAGTGGAAGTAAATGGACACAGCAGAATGACCAGACAAGGACAAAAGGTGAGGCTGATGAGAGTGAGGTGAGACCAGGGAGCAGCACATGGGAACAAGAATCACAAATATATTTATGTTTGACTTGTAGGCCTCTGACTTGAATAACAATCAAGGTGCCTGCATGGGCATGTTTACTGAGGTGGATATTCAATTACATTTAATGTTTTCACAAGATTGTACTTTCTAGTGCAGTGTTTCTCAAACGGTAGTACATGTACCACTGGCAGTACGTAAGCTCCTTCAGGTGGTACTTGGACCACTCTTCGAGCTGTGGGGTTGCCTAATTTAGGGTTAATTTTATCCATTTATTTAGCCCATTTTGGATAATTTCCTGTTTATAACTACAGTTTCTTGATGTGAAAAGCTTGAACTGCAATGTTCTTTTCAGTACTTTTCAATTTTATAACAAAGCAACTGCTCAGTGCTTGAACAATGCTCTCAGTGACGTTTTGACTTTCTTAAGAGAAAATCTGTGTGCACAATTACTGAGTAGCTATTAATGTGCAGAATTAAATGAAAAATGAGCATTTTCCACTCTCACTAAACTCAAAATGTACAAATAAACATTTTTGACATAGAAAAAAACAGGGACCAATATAGCCACCCTTCTTCTCAATAATGGTCATAATCTTCCATTTATGTCCATTTCTTGATCTGTTGAAGATCAACTTTTTGAGCAGCATCATCTGCAGCCAGGCAGTTTCCCTTCACTGTAAATCTCTCATTTAAGCATGGCCTACACGTTCTCAATAGGGTTTAGGCTAGGTGAGGAAGGGAGGCATTGCCATTATTTTTTCATCTTTAAGGCCATGTACTTTGATGCATGCGATGGAGCATTGTCCTGCATAAAAATCATGGTCCTCTTGAAAGATGCAGATTTTTTCCTGTACCACTACTTGAAGAAAGTATCTCTAAAAACTGCCCAGTCTTAACGTTTCAGCTGATGTTTCTTTTCAGTGGTGGTCGGGTTTCAGCCTTCCTTATCTTGGCCATGTTTCTGAACACTGAACACTGAACACTTCCTCTCCAGGTAGGTTGCAGTTCTGGAGGATAATGAGCTCCTTCATATTTGTTTCATTTTAAATCTCTTGCAGTTAATTTGCGTTTTTTTCCCCTCAGTACATTTGTTGGAATACCGTTGACTATTGAGAACAAAACATTTGATGTTTCTGTGATCACGCCCCAATATTTTTGTAATTTCAAGAGAGAGAGAATACTTTTTTGACTTTTCAGAGTCAGTCTTTTTGGCCTGAGGAAACAAAGCTGCCTAATAATTCTGCAGATTTTGATACAGTGTGTTGATCTTCTTAGGCCAGACCCTCCCTTGTTAGACAAATACACATCACTGAATATTAAATCCAATAAGAATTCAAGTTTACACAGCTTGGAGTTGGCGAATATGCATAAAAATCAGGATATGGCCAAAATACCTATTTGGCTAATAATTATGAACAATTATTAGGCAAAATACTCTTCTCCAGTGCATTTAACACCATCCAACCTCTGCTGCTGAAATCTAATCTAATCCAGATGGGAGTGGATTCTGCACTGGTTAGCTGGAATACAGATGACCTCACTGGGAGATCTGAGTATGTCAGACTGGGGGACAGCAGTGTCTGTACTGTCACTTGTTCTGCTTCTCAGAGCTGTGTCATATGCAGAAGTACTTTTATGACTCCGCCACTGTGGGGTGTGTCAGGAGCAGTGATGAACAAGAGTACAGGCAGCTCACTGAGGACTTTGTGGTGTGCTGCAGGGCTTCAGTGAAACACTGCAACAACCAAAGAGATGGTGGTGGACTTCAGGAGGAGCAGGCCACAACTGCAGCCTGTGACCATTGAGGGGGACAGTGTGGAGGTTGTAGAGAGTTATAAGTATTTGGGGCTACATCTCGACCACAGACTGGACTGGTCTGAAAATAAGGACCTGCTCTACAGAAAGGGACAGGCTGTACTTTCTCAGAGGGCTGAAGTCCTTTAATATCAGGCAGAAGCTCCTGTTAATGTTCTACTAGACAGTCATCTTCAGTGTCCTCTTCAGCGCTATAATCTGCTGGAGTGGAGGCCTCAAGAAGAAGGAGGCTGCAAGGTTGGATGAGCTGGTGAGGAACGCGGGAGTGTAGTGTAGTGAGTGTAGTGGGTGCACAGCTGGATTCACACATCTGTGGCTGAGAAAAGGGCCTTAAACAAACTCCTGTCCTGGATTACCCCCAGCACCCCCTGCACAGGCTGTTGTCCCTGCCCTGCTCCACGAACATACTCTGGAATCATTTGTTCCACACGCAATACAGCTATACTACACTTCACTATAAAGTTAAAAAGATGGTATTTGATTCCAAACTTGATTTTTCAGAAGGTTAGTAGTATAGAATTTCTCAAGTGTGATTTTAATGTAGACAAAATTCCTGTCTCAAATTTCCACAAACAAGCCCGTTCATGCTGGCTTCTGTACAATCACAAACATCTCATTTGGAACAATACAAACATAAAATATAAGAATCCACTTTACTTACACTTTACAATTTCCTTTACTGTGACAATTGGACCAAAAATAACATTATTAGTTTCACAATTAATAGAAAAAAAAAAAATGAAAATGGACACCTTCTCCATCCATCCATCTTCTCCCGCTTAATCCAGCTGGGTCGCGGGGGCAGCTTGCTGCCCAATCTTCATAGCACCTGACCCCCCCTATGAACCCCTCTGCAGGTGGTGAGCCCACAGGAGGGGACACCTTCTCTCATATTCTAAATTCCTTGGTACATTCAGTGTACCTGTCACTCCACATGAATATTGTATAATATTTGATGCAATATATAATATTTCATGTGGTTGTGTGTGTGACTGTGTGAACTTTCATGCATGTGTATGAAAGTGTGTTTGTGTCTAATGTATTTGTGTTTGCATGTTATGCATGTGTTTGTCTTTGTTGTATGTGTATGTGGCCCCTTCCCTTTTCATGTTTCTGAGATAACTGATTACAGTTACGACAGTGATAACTCCTCCCAATTTAACGATGAAGATTTGAGTACAAGCCTTGAGGACCTAGAACTACAGGTGAATTACTCAGATCATATTGAGTACAAAGCCCAAAAGAACATGAATGAAATTGATCCAGATAATAGTATAAGCAATAACTGTTTATATGTCACAGACATCACATTTAATAAACAAATTATACTGGACTAAAAAATATCTCTAGTTCATTATAACAGGAGTTTATGCTCCAATTTTGAATGCATTAAAGATGAATCAATTCATTTCACCCTTTAACATAGTTGCAATCTCAGAGGCAAAAGGATAAATGGGGATAAAGGCAGAGAGTTTAATTTGAAGGGTTATGAAATGTTTTGTACAAATAGAGAGCATAGAGAGGAGATGTGGCTTTATATATTGATAGAAACATGAACCTTCGTATTGTAGAAAGTGTTTCTGGCGGTGGATGAAGTTTTTAAATGTATAATTGTAGAAATGACACTGCAAAAAAGGAAAAACATTTGTAAGCTGCATTTACAGGACACCAGGATCTGACATGGATTTATTTAGGGAATGGATGGAAAAGTGGTTTAATAATAAGACTACAAAGGATGTTATAATATATGGAGACAATAATATTGATTTCTTAAATGCAATAAAATAAAATAAAATACGGAGGAATTTATGAATACAATGTTCGACATGGGCTTGAATCCATTAATTACAAGACCAAATAGAATAACAGCACACAGTGCTACCTTGATAGATAACATATTCTGTAATATTCTGGGCAGCAACAGACTATTGCTAAATGACACCAGTGATCATTTACCCGTCTTCATGGCATATGACATCAAGTGTAAAATAGCCTGTTACTTGTTCTTTCTCTTCATGACAAGATTTGTCCCATTAGAAAGTGTAGGGTAAAAATTTACACAAAAAACTCCATGGATTACAAAAGGGATTATAAAAGTTCCTTAAGTATAGAATGAAAAAGGCTGAAGTAAGGTATAAAATATACAAAGAGAAATTAACTAATATTAACTAATATAAAGAGAGAAAGTAGGAAAGAGTATTACACTAAACTGCTAGATAGTAAAAAAAATTATATAAAAGGAATTTGGACAAAGAACAATAAAACTTCACAGGACATTAATGACATAGGCATAAGAACTGTCCTTAAGGTGGCAGAAGAAATAACCAAACCCTTTACATGTATGTGCAATTTATCTTTTCAATCTGGACATTTTCCTGACCAAATGAAAACAGACAAAGCTGTCCCATTATTCAAATCGGGAGATAAACACTGTTTTACAAATTACCGGCCCATCTCCCTCCTGCCACAGTTTTCCAAAATAGTTGAATTAGATTAAAAATATTTGACACTAGATTTTGTGGTTTTATTGAGAAGCATCAATTGTTATCTGATAGTCAATACAGAAATACAGAGTTAATGTATAAACCCTCCATCCCCTTTTCAGACTATGCATGTTTATATCTGCGTCTGTACTGTTATGTTGTTATATGAATTGTATGTGCAGCTTTGAAATAAATAAATAACTTGTAACTTGTAACCAGTAATACCCTCAAGTTATCTAAGTATCCTAGGTGACCGTAAGCCAAAGATCCAGGGAAGTGTGGAGAAAAGTGAGCCAACTGTCAGAGCAAAAGCAAAAGGAAGAACAAAATCAAGTACCCAAGAGGTTGTATGACAATAACAAAATAAATAAAATAACATAATTGTGTCCTTTGAACTGCACATGCCACACTTCTTAGTTGGTAAAAATCCCATGATACGATGTTAAAAACTGAGGTCAACAAACAAAATGTTAGGTAGCCACAAAGCCTGTCAGTCAGTTGTCATGGGACCAAAACAAATCTTCATTAGGACTAAAATTGTGTGTGAATGCACTTTTACTTGAGGAAGTGTTTTGGTGAATATGAAGTAATTTACCATAAGTGGAGTGAAGGAAATGCGTACATGGTTAAAAAAGGAGTAGTGGGCGACCATTTCATTAAAATGTACAAGGGTACAGGGAAATCAGTGTCAAAATTTTCACAGAAAGATATTTTGTAATGTTGATTTAATGCTGACTTGGAGCAGTGGGTGCTTCAGGGCCACACCAGGGAACACATTAGTTTAGTTTAATTTAGTTTAGTTTAGTTTAGTTTAGTTTAGTTTAGTTTAGTTTAGTTTAGTTTAGTTTAGTTTAGTTTAGTTTAGTTTAGTTTAGTTTAGTTTAGTTTAGTTTAGTTTAGTTTAGTTTAGTTTAGTTTAGTTTAGTATTTATTTGCAAGGGACAATGTACAAAAACATTAATCTCACAAAGAGAAGAGATGCTTTGGACCAGATTTAGCTAAAGCTACTTTCCATCAGCAGTCCCTGGACAAGTACAACAGTACAACATCTCCAGATTCTGAACAAGACTTGTTCTGGACAGCTGATAACTTGAAAACTACACTGCTTCATAACAACACAAGGTAGAGCAGAGCATTTTGACCTTTGGAGATGCAAATCCATTTACACCACAATTGTGATGGCCGTAAAACTCACTTATTCATGCACTTTTTTTTTTTTTTTTTTTTTTTTTTTTACAGTTTTCATAAAAAAAAATAATACTTGATCCTGCTAAAGTACTACAAATGGCACATGAATTTTAATTGCCCCTTGGGGATAAATAAAGTGATTATTGGTTGATTGATTGATTCCATAATGGCATTTTTGGGGAAAATTTCAGCATTAATGCTAATAGTAAAGGGTTACTCAAAAATGTGTGAATGAAACAAAACACAACTCCAGTATGTTTTTGCTTTTCAGCATTATAACACATCTTAAAGCTCACAAAAGTCAATTTTGTGTAATATAGGACCTTTAAATAACTTTTTGAGATAAGACATTTTCAAAAGGCAGTACTGGCCATCCCTAAAGGCAAACCATTGCAGGTTGAAAATTAATGAAGTGATGTAACCCTCCAGAAAAGTTGCATCATCAAATCAAATTGACCGTGTGATTTGGTGATGCAACTCAAATTCTGGCAAAATACGCTTTTTATAAATTCTGTGGGTTTTTTTTTTTTTTTTTTTTTGCATAACCTCACAGAACAGGTCAATTGGGTGCGACCAACCTAAACGATAAAGCATACACACATGAAAGCAGTATTTCGGATTTCCCTCCTTTTTCTTTCATCTGAAATACAAAAGCGCCTCAGACCATTACAGTCTGAGGCCGTTCCTTTTCATAGCACCAAGGGGCGAGGCTTGGGCTGAGCTCCTTCCATATACGGTGTTCCTACTACGGCGGAACACGCTCACTGTAGCGCTATGCTAGGCTTTTTACGCACGGACGATCTCCCAGATTGGTCACTTTTGATATCAAATATAACTTGAACTAGTATATTTTGGATATATGCTGGTATATATTGAAAAGTACAGTTTTTTTTTTAAGAAATATGATTCATTCATTACCGGAAAGACCCGCCTATCGTTCCAAATGCGTCACGTTGCTTTGTTTACACGCCCCTCCCGGTGGATTATAAGTACACAACGCGCACGGCAGAGCGGTATTTCATCAGAGCATCGCATCCTTCATCTTTCTGACATTTCTGCCCTTGAAATTAGAATAAACACGACAACACTTAAAGGTAAGACAACTCACACCTGATCCACAATATTTTAAAATGGACCCCACTGTTATATTAGGGGATGTAATGTACGCGTAAAACTACTCGCCGAGAGAAAGTAAACTGACGCAATATCCCCTCGTGTCTTATCTTATCATATCAGCGGACACAGTGTGAAATAGTAGACCACTGTGTATAACTTAAATGTCATTGTAATTGATTTTAAACAAATAAGGTTTTAGAGAGAGTTACGACGATGTTGGGTTGGTCGTTTGAGCGCGTAGCTGATGCCGCCTAATATTGTGCGCATGGAAAACGCGTGCAGCAGGTTTTGAGTGTCATGACCATTTGCTATTTTGTCTTAAACGTATTTTTCCAGTAAAATGATGGCTTTCCGTTGCGTATCCATTCATTATTGATAGTATACCGGCGGCGTTAGCTTGAGATACTAGCAGGAAATCTCGTAGGAAACGGTTTAAGGCGGGGGCTTCCCTCATGCTACGTTCAGTGACGCCAGAAAACACAGGTGAAACGACTTCTGTAATGATGCAATCTTAACAAAGTAAGCCCGTGGATTTGGCATGGTATTATCCGTATATTACATGTAACAACACTGCTCCACATCGCTCCATGTGGGCTGTACGTAACGCGCCAGGCAATAGCAACACGCAAGCATGCTAGTAGTACCACAACAATTATGCGCTCCGACTCGAAAATCTGACGCAACATTGACTCAGGAAGGTAGTCATTTGGTGCATCTGCATGTGGTTTGGCTGTGTAGTAGGCGTACATTAGTAATACATTAACCAATAGTCTGTACATGCAACATTGCCGAAGACTACCAAGGCATCACTACGCCAGATCAGGCCAGCCACGTCGTGCGTACGATAGGGTGACCAGAAGTCCCCATTTACCCGAAACAGTCCCAGCTTTGAACCCTGTGTCCCCTGTGCCCGCAAATTTATGCAAAACCAGTGATTTATCCCAGTTTTGTACAATAAATGTCCAAAATGTCCATATTTTTGACCAACCTGCCAACAGTAAAGAGAGACATGCATTGTCATTTGTTTAGGTAAAATACAGAAAAGCTGCTTAAAAACGACCAAAACACAAAGAAAATGTGATTATACTGACTCACATTAGTGCATAACAGTTTTCCTTATTTACGCACTCGTTTCACAATTTTATTATTACCAACCAACCCAAAGCAGGTATGTCCCAGGTTTTTATTTTGAAAATCTAGTCACCCCAGCGTATGAGCCTCTCTGTGCCAGCGGGACAGGGCACGGGTCTGATGATGGACACTTGAGCATCATCCAAGAAGACTGACACCCAGCGTAGGTAAGGTTATTTTGAGCGCGCTGTAGGTTTACTGTAGTTAATTGGCAACACGCCGGCTGAATGCCATGCCATCGCTGCGAGTCACTTCTTCCGTTTCCAGGTGGTGCGCGCTGATCTGGCAGTGTCTGTCTCAGTTTCTGCACGCGTGTAGGTTGCATCAGCCGGCATTTTAACATATCGTTTTCAACTAAAGACAGAAATGCACTGTAATTTTGTGTAGTAGATTGGATATATGTAGTTAAAGCTGCACGCCACTGGTTATAAACGGGTTGTAAAGGGTTTGAAGAAGTGTTTGAGCAGGTGGTACGTAGCCACGTTTGAAGTGTCTGAAATTTAACTCTTTGTAGTGGGTCTAGTACTTTAACACCATCAGTGTATCTTAGCCTACATGGTTTCAAAACATTGTCTTAATGTAAGGTCGAGTCTGTCAATGTAGAGTAAAAGTAAAAGCCTAGTGGTGAGGCTCATTTATTAAAAATAACATAATGGCAACTTTTAGGTCTAGTTATTTTTCTCAACATTAATGCAATGCAAATGTAGGCTTAGTTGTTATTGGATAACATTATTATGAGAGAATATCACACACAAAATGCATAATGTTGCTTCCTGATTAATATTAATGTGTTTTCCATGCCAGGTAAACCAATACAGGCGTCTGTCTCATGGCTTTATTTGTGTTAGTCAACGATGTGTCACAACTCAAGGGCAACATTTTAAGAAAACTGTTAAAGATCTTGAAATTAGCTCATGTGCTAAAACGTGCTCATGTCTTTTGGTGTTTTCCTAATTCTTCTCCGTTTCTCCGTCCGTGGCTTTAGTCTGCGGTTGTCTGCGGAGAAAGAGTAGATTTTATGTCACATTCTTGTTCATGGTGGGGGGGCTTCTGGCAGGTGTCCAGGTAAGAAGGGTCGCCCAGTTCAGTCCAAGTGCATTTATCACTACTTACACGCACACACTTTCAAAGGTCTCCAACAAATCACCAGTGAGCGACTCAGAGGGCCTTTTCACGCATTACGTAAGACTAGAATTTACAAGTTTTAGATAAAGTTCAGCGTGTTGTGTGTTGTTGTCAGTTTTATTGTGAGTAGTGCAACTTGAGCACATAATTCCAACTGTCTGAATAGAGTATATTAAGTTCAAGTTCATTCATTTAAGACTATGTGAGAATTAAAAGTATATAGCCTGCTGTTGAATGATGAAATGCCAACTATTTCCAGTCATCAATTATGTTCTTTGTTTTATTAATCGAGAGCTCCACAGCTAATCTAATTCTGTCTGTAAAAGTATGTGGTTTGGAGCAGTATATTTTCTGTTAAATGGCAGTGCTTTTTGTTTATGCTTAGGAATTTAAAACATTTTTTTTTCCAATCGCTTTGACACACTTCTCTATTGAAAAGTGCCATTTGCAAAACAGCTCAGACTGAATCCCAAAAAGGTTATGGTTTTCCTAAACAAAACAAAATACAGCTTAACATTCAAAGCTCATAAATCATTCCCCAAATGCAAATTTTAAACTTTGCTCATGTGTTTTTCTGTGCTCTTTCATTAATTTGACCGAGCAGCTCAGAAGTTTTAGTCCTGCTCTCAGGGACCACAGAGAATCATCCCCCTCCCCCTGATTTTATACATATATATATATATATATATATATATATATATATATATATATATATATATATAAAACGCATTTCTCACCTTCCACGGTGGTTGGTCTCTCTCACCCTCATCAGCTCGGGTCCTCTACCAGAGGCTTGAGAGTTTTGCGCAGTATCTTTGCTGTTCCCAGTACTGCGCTTTTCTGGACTGAGATGTCTGTTGTCCTTCCTGGGATCTGCTGCAACCACTCCTCTAGTTTGGGGGTCACGGCCCCGAGTGCTCCGATCACCACAGGCACCACCGATGCTTTCACCTTCCAGGCCCTCTCCATCTCTTCTTTGAGCCCCTGGTATTTCTCTAGTTTCTCGTGTTCCTTTTTCCTGACATTGCCATCGCTCAGTATTGCAATGTCCACCACCACGGCTTTGTTCTCCCGCTTATCCAGAACCACGATGTCTGGTTGGTTCGCCATCACCATTCTGTCAGTCTGTATCCCACAGGATCTTGGCCCGCTCATTCTCCACAACCTTTGGAGGCGTTGCCCACCTTGATCCTGGGGTTTCCAGCCCGTACTCTGCACAGATGTTTCTGTACACTATGCCCGCTACTTGGTTATGTCGCTATATATATATATATATATATATATATATATATATATATATTTTGCATCGTAATAACTTCCACTCTAATGCTTAATTATATAATGTCCTAGTCGTGTAATAGGAGTTGTCTGAACTTGCTGACATCAGTGGGAGCCACAACAACAAAGCCATGCGTTGTTTAATGGATGGCGCAAGCAGCTGCTACAGGCTGTAATGGGGTTAGCAGGATTCTTCCTTCTCCCCATAAGCCTCTTAGCTCCATCGACGCTGTTGGACCAAAGCTAATTCAGGTAACTGCACCATTATCGTGCAGCAGCCTGTTGTAACCGGAGCAATTTTGGCCTGGCATTGATAGGCCTCGTGGATAAAGGGACAAAACGCCAATCAGTTAGAAAGTTTGAACACGAGCTCACTGTATAAGGTCAGGGATTATGATGTGGAAAAATCCCCCCTCTTTATATGTGTAGTGTAAGAAAGGATACCTAATAATCAAGAAAGCCCCCACACCATGCAAGAGTTGAACCGTGTTTTGAGGCAAGAGTGTGAGCTACCCTGCCACCAACTGTCTATTTCTTCTAAAGGCTGACTCACAAAATGTCTGCTAGATTTACAAGGTTGTGTTTGGGTGTTGTGCGTTACATGACGTGGCTTCTATCAAGACACACCTCCAGAAATCTGTCCCAGTTCAACTGGCACCTCGTGAAAGCCACAAGGAAGGGATTATCAGAGGGTCTGACGTGGACCAGGGAACCAACAAGGGCTCGGTGAGGCCCACCCTTGCTGTAAATGAGACAGTGGTACACTAGAGTTTTATAACGTAGGAAGACTGAGAACTGTCCTCAGTGTTTCACATAGAGTCTTTTCCATCTTTTTCATAAACCCAAACTTCAGAAATGATTTGACGTTTTCATTTGAATTCAAGCTACATTGGTGTTGGGTATTGGGATGATCTGGTATTGCTCAAGATACATTTTTAAAAATAGTTGTGATTTTGTTTTGATTGCGGTTAATCTTGCAGCCCATGCCATTCTACTGAAGAAATCACAGGGACTTTGGGCATAGATGTCTGTTTATTAATGGCATCTTCAGATCTCGGTTCTTGGTGTGATTGGAAATGCCACACCAAGGAAGGCCAAATATCCACCATGTACCCATTTCAGCTTCAGAAGTTGTAATGTTTATTAATTTTGGATGTTGGTCGTCTCAAGTTGTGTTTTTCTACATTGTTTGACACCGTTTGTACTAGTCCTCAGTTGCTTTCATTGTTTTGAGAGGTTGTGAAAGCATGCCTATTTTTGTGTGCTTGAGAAAAAAACGTATAGATGTGTGCTGACCTGAAATTCTTTTGGGAACATCAAATAAGTTGTGAAGCTTTGGAGATTGCTTCCTCTATTTGAATTTACTCTTACAAACGAGGAAGTCAGCAAAGAAAAAATAAATATTCCTAAACCGCAAGTAATTGTCGGTTCCGGAAAGGTTTAATCGATGATAAAAATGCTTCCTTAAAGACTTCTGTCAGGTGACCACTGGTTCATTTTGCAGGTTGCAGGATTGAATTTCACTTGTTCACATTGCCTCCGACTGTGACTGACCCGAACTGTCAGCCCGCCTCCTCAGCCCTCCCTCAGAGTCAGATATCAAGACTTCAAGACATGTGACGCCTTGGTGTATTACTTTACTTCTTTTAGATTCTTTGAATGTCGCAAAATATATATATAATAATAGTGAAATAGTACACAAAGAAAATGTTTGTTTTACGTTGCATTGGGTAAGATGGCTGTAGTATGTTCAGTACCAAAAGATCCAATATATATTTCAAATACAATAGAGGTGACAAAATACTAATCAGTAATACATCATTAGTAGCAATATATAACTGCCATTTACAATACACTGTAATCTGGATAAATGAGAGTGACTGGAGAAAGGGCATCTGATATAAAACCTGTGTCAAATTTAGAATGCAAAACCTAGGTCTAGAAATAAGACTCACCCTTAAGCTTAATAATGAGAAACATTTTTGTTCTGTTGTACCATTGTTTCATGACATCAAACATGCAAAGGCAACTTTGCATAGAAATGCACTAATCCAACTTTTCAAGGCTGATATCAATATTTGAGTTCAGATCTAACTTTGCCGTTTCTTATCTAGCAAAAAACTGAGTGTGCTGTCTATGTATTTATAAACCTAAAATGGCAGCTTTTATTGTTCCTCCTCCATTCAAACCTTAGACCCAGCACAAGGTTGTAAAGAGGAGAGAGTGAATCCAATTGAACTGAAAATACATGTGTAGCTTTGGTTTGGGATAAAAGCTGCTGAACTCTTCCTCCTCTGCCTCGGTTCGCTCTTCTCTGTTATTGTTTGTGATAAGATAAAACTGGCCTTGACATTTGAAAGTTTTGCCTAAACTATAGCAGCTTCTATATACACAAAGATGCATTTAGTAATAACAATATGATATATATATAACAATATTTAATACCATTTGGTACATTCTTGCAGCACCCTGGATCCAAACTAAATCATTAAACCTAAATCTCTTTTCTGTTATATTTATCAGCATAGTTATCTAGTAAGGAGTGAGAGATATTGAAGCAAATGTTACGTATATATGTTTGTTTGTTTTTTTATTACTTTTATTTTATTTTACTTTGCATCTTGGTTGATTTTTAAGTACGGCAGAAATATGACTGTAAGCAAATTAGCCACAAAATTCCTTTTTAAAAAAAACACTTTTATCAGATATTTCTTGATCTTTTTAATAATTTTCCTATAAGGATGGATGATATATCGGCATCAGTGATATTGGATATTGGTATCAGCTAAAAAAAATTAACTGGACCATGCAATATTTTATTATTAGACAATATTTTCTCCCACCTCCATAATCTTTGGATCTTTGTCCGTCCAGTTTCCAGTACAATCTCCAAATAGGATCTAAACCAGGATCCAACTAGATGTCCAATAAACCAGCATTTTCTCCATAAAGTGAAGATATTGGATAATTTAACACACAGTTAATCTGACAAACATTCACACTCACTCATTCACACACACTTTATGTGCAAGTGTTTCTTTCCACAGATCTGAAAACTCAGATTTTAAATGCCACTGTTATTACCATTGTGATGCTATAATTATTTGAATTCTAGTTAGATTTAATTATGTTTTTAATAATCATCCGTTTTAAAAATGGCTAAATCGTGATTTTTAAAAAAATTTTTATAAACAACTCCTGACTTTCTTACTTGCAAAGCGTTATGGTGCAATTAAACAATGAACAAATTTAATTCTAATTTAAAGTTTAAAAATTAGATTATATATCTCGATACAAACGTAATTGAAGGCGCTATATACTGTTTTTTTTTTTTTTTACTAAATAATAGGATATGATGAGAATGAAAATATAAAGAGCTTCCCCTGTTTGAAAAACTAGTAGTCCCTGCTCTGATTTTGATCAAAATCATAATCATTCAGTCACATGTCACTCTGTAATTTGTTTAGGTTTGGGGCTGGCAAAAAGACTGCACTAGTTGCTACTTAATGTTACAATGATAATCAAACCCTTGAGTTATTCTTTTGTGCAACTTAACCTCATTTTGTATAAGGGAGCAGTTCTTCAAACAGAAACAGTCAAGCTCTGATGTAGCTTTCGGACGTTGAGAATTTTACTATTTTTGTGTCTATGCTTTCCCTCTCATGACTTCTTACTGTGTTATAACCAGCCACCATTTTTAAGCTAATACTGGAGAAATGTAAGGAAAAAAGCCAATGAAAGTGTACCTCTCTGGAGAAAATGTTGGCTGTGTTTTTCCTGTGTAACTTCGTGCTGTGTGTTTCATATCTGGGCTTGCTCTCTGCAGCTGGTTCATCTTATCGAGCTCCTGGTTCTCCCTGTCCTCTTCCACTTGTTGATATTAGCTCAAAGAAGTCAAACCATATCTTCTCCTGCAGCCTTTGACGTTCCCAGGCTTCTCGCTGTCTGTAAAAAAACACACAAAATAGCGTGAAGGAAAGAGGGGAGGCTAGTGTTTTTAATTGACTTACAGCTGTGCTCTACAGTAGGTTTGTTTCTAGAAAATTAAACGCACAAAAAGTGTTTCTTTGGACTAAGGTTTCCAATGCTGAAAAGTTCCAGGCTGAAAAGTTCCTGGAAGTTGTATAACAGGTACTTATATGGGGTCATGCCTTTTTTATATGTAAAGTCTCAAATGATCTGTTCAAGGGGATTTTCGGAGAATGTTTCTGACTGTTCAAGCCTCACATGAAAAGTATCTAAAGCCTGCTACGTGATATTGACCTTGCAATTAAACTGTGCTATTTAAGCTGCAATAGTGGCACTCCATCACCGTGTGACAGAGGAGGGAATGAATAATGCACCGAAATCTTCAACCATTTGAGTCCTAGAAAAGTGCTGTGCAATTAGGAATGTCAAGATTATTTGGTAAATAATTGTGAGTATCCATGTCACAATATAATTTTAAAAGAGAATCAAGTCATTTTTATTAACTTAATTGAAATTATACTTGAAATTTACTGCCGCAGTATAGTTTGTTGACACGTCTAATTTTACTGTTCTCATAGGGTTTCTGTGTCTGTATGCATAATCTTGTAAGAACTGTAAGGTGCGATCTTGTTCCATATTTAAACCCTTGTTTTGTTGTGTTTTCGCAGGTGCAAAGAAACTCTCTGACCACACAGCTGCTACTTCCTGCTCATCGAAGTGGCCTATATCAAAGTGGTGCTTAGATTACCTCCACCATCTGCCTCCAGCACTCTCTTCGTCCAGTCCTAGCCGTGTCAATCACCCTCCCACGCGCATCTCTTTAAAAAAACAAAACACTGCTTTGAAACCCACTCAGTCACAGCAAACATGGTGAGCAAGCTGTCCACGTTTGGTAAGACTCTCCTCCGTCGCCGGGTATTGGACTTTTCCGGAGAAGAGACCCGGTTCGCCCGATGCCTGTCCACATTAGACCTCATTGCTCTTGGGGTGGGGGCGACGTTAGGGGCTGGGGTGTATGTCCTGGCGGGAGAAGTGGCCCGGCAGAAGGCGGGACCAGCTATAGTCCTGTGTTTCCTCATCGCGGCATTGTCCTCCATGTTGGCCGGACTGTGCTATGCGGAGTTCGGAGCGCGGGTGCCCAAAACGGGCTCGGCCTATCTGTACAGCTACGTCACAGTGGGAGAGATATGGGCCTTCATCACAGGGTGGAACCTCATCCTCTCATATGTCATAGGTGAGCATTCATTCACCCTTTCTGTATTTTTACGGACCTATTGATTGAATCTTTTGGTTTTATCTCAGTGACAATATAAAGTTATTATACTAACCCATCAGAAAGGCCTGTAAATGTCATAGATGAGGTTCAAGCATCTCAAGAAAGTGTATGAACCGTACAAACTGTAAATTTCAGCTCTTTTTTTATAATGTATGAAACTACTCAGGTCATTGTTCTTTGTTGCAATTCAGTGCTGTTAAATACCTAGTCATAAAACGTTAATATTAAAGTTTTGCATATCCCAAAGACTGTATCTAGGGGGTTATATCTGTTTCAGTATTTTTCATTCCAGTATTGAACATTACCTGATCTTGTTCCCTGCAGGTACGGCCAGTGTGGCACGGGCGTGGAGCTCCACCTTTGATAACCTGGTGGAGCAGAAGATCTCAGGGTTCTTCAGAGCCTCGATGGCCATGAAGGTCCCAGGACAGGTGCTGGCCGAGTATCCCGACCTTTTCGCCCTCATCCTGGTCCTGCTGCTGACAGGTGAAAAATTACAATTTATAATTTCAATAATATGTATTTATGCAATTTAAGACGATTTTTTTGGCTTTAACTCCATTCCTGAGTACCACAAAATACCTTCTTAGAATTTACAACCTCACAGTCCTTGCATAACAGGGACAGGGTGTGGACCTTAAACACATTGAAATGCTTCTTAAAACTATTCTTGCAACATATTTCAAAAGGCTGGTTTCTTAATCATCACAATTCTTCCATAATTACTTGATTTGTTAGCTTAGTTTCATATTGATTAACTGGACAAACCCGCCTTTGTTAGGGAAGTAGGAAATTTAAAATCAAGTTTTGGCTATTATGTTTTCTGGTGATTTTAAAATGAAAGATGATATTTACAATCAATAACAATTTAACCAAAATAAAATGTAAAATTATCTGTGAAAAAAACTGCTTTTAACATATTAACCATATACAAATGAAACCAATCATTTAAAAACGACAATAGTGACAGTTTCCACAAGTAATGGTGACTAATTCTATGGTATTTATTGCACACATATTAATAGCTCAGAATCAGAATAACACTTGGCTGAGAAAGCTTTATGCAAATAGACAAGCACACAGAATGACAGCATGCCATATGCTTAGGAATTCCCGGGGGTAACAGATGCTAAAACAAAAAGTGGTGTTATCTTGAGAAAATATTGTGTGTATACATGTATTTCTTCACTATTCTGTGTCTTGAATCTGCCTATTTCCCTCCCATGTGAGTAAAAGGCCCATACATTTACATATAGAGTTATGCTAATTGAAAACATGGCAGTATTTACATTAGCACCTCCTCTTTTACAGTTACATAATGCATTCAGTTTAGCGTGTGATGTTGTAAATGTGGTAGTATCGGGACAGTGCTGGCTGCTGCTGGAGTGTGATGGAGAATGAGCCGCCCACGTTCCACTGGGTCTTTAACACTGGTGCCAGTAACGCTGCTTTTATCCCACTGCTTCTTCAAACTATCCCCAAGTGTCAACATCAAGGCTCAAAAAGTCTAATGTTTCTGGATATGACCATTTAAAGGTGCATTATGTGACTTTTCTGGAGGAAGATCTGGCTTTGTCTGGAATGTTTCACAGTATGATATCAAACCTTTCTAGCTTCATGGAGATCAAATCAGACAAATTTAAGTGTCAGATCTGTGGAGAGGCGACCACACTCACAGTCACAATGCCTGTTTTCTAGGCATGTTTGAGTTATTAAACCTGTAATTGAATAAATGTAAGGTAGAGCTGTTTAATGTCATACTGTGGAACATACATATTTTTATATAAATAAAAAGAAAGTGATTTACTGCACTGGGAATGAATTGGAGAAAAAGGCCATTTCTAGGGAAGTGACAGGAGAGATAAGAAAGGCCAAACTTAAATACAAAGATAAAGTTGAAGCCCAGTATAGCAGTGGAGACCTTAGAGCAGCTTGGCGGGGTATTAAGAACATGGCCTCTAGTAGCCACCAAAATGAGGACAGGAAACATGTAACTGTGAAGGGTGTGTCGGACGCGGAGTTGCCAAGTGCTTTTAATAATTTTTTCTCTCGGTTTGAAAGAGATGATGTTTTGAAAAATGTGTCAGACTGTAGGAACTCTCTTAAACCTTCAAATGTAATTGAGGTTTCACAGGATCAGGTCACTGCTTTACTAAAGAAAGTAAAGACAGGGAAGGCCAGGGGTCCTGATGCCATCTGTGGGCGCACATTGCACCGCTGTGCCACCCAGCTCAGTGCTGTTTTCACTAGACTGTTTCAAATGTGTGCCGATCTTGGTCAAATTCCTTCTCTGTGGAAGACATCGACAGTGGTACCTCTCCCTAAATCGAACAAATCAAAGGAGTTGTTTGAGTTCAGGCCAGTGGCACTCACATCTTTAGTCATGAAGACTTTTGAACAGATTTTAAAGACTCATATCTTGTTTTTAACTGAAGGGAAATTGGATCCACTACAATTTGCGTATCAGCCCAATAAGGGAGTGGAGGATGCTAAACTTTTTTTATTGAACATTGTCTATAAGCACCTTGAAAATGCCAAGGCACATGTGAGACTTTTATTTGCGGACTTTTCCTCTGCTTTTAACAAAATGCAGCCCCATGTCCTGATTCAAAGACTGGCTTCAGATTTTAATCTTCCGGACCAGCTCCTTTTATTGATTTTAAACTTTCTCACCGACCGGGTCCAGCGTGTTTTTGTCAATGGACGATTGTCTCCTCCCTCTATCTCTAACACTGGATCACCTCAAGGTTGTGTGCTGTCACCTCTCCTTTTTATTTTGTACACAGACAGCTGCAGATCCTCAGAGGAAAACAGATTCCTCATCAAATTTTCGTATGACATGGTCCTGGTGTCACTACTTTCAGGATCTGAGGAGAATCATGGCCCTGCGCTGGGGCAGTTTGTCAAATGGTGTGAGGACAACTATCTGGATTTAAATGTTGCTAAAACCAAGGAGATGGTGATTGATTTTAGACGCACACCTTCTCACAGTGTTAGTGTCATCCACAGTGATGTTGTTGAAATTGTCGACAGTTACAAATATCAGGGGACTGTGATGGACAATAAACTGAAATTTGACCTAAACACTGAAACCATTGTTAAACGAGGGCAGCAGAGAATGTACCTGTTGAGAAAACTGAACTCTTTTAATGTAAACAAAACTATTCTCAACAACTTTTATTGTTCTTTTATTGAAAGTCTGCTCACTTTCTCCATCATTTGCTGGTTCCAGTGCCTGTCCTTGAAGGATAAAAACAAACTGCAGAACATTGTTAAAACTTGCTCAAAAATCATAGGGGTCAAACTGAGGGAGCTGCATTCTCTGTGGGAGGAGCGAGTGCTGAGCAGAGCCAAGTGTCTCCTGGCTCAGCCCCTCCATCCTCTGACTCCTGACTTTATCCTGATGCCTTCAGGACGTCGTTTTTATGCTCCGGTACGGAAGACTAACCGCTTCTCCAATTCTTTTGTGCCTTCAGCTATTAAACTGCTAAATTCTGAGGGTTGTGTTTTTTGAGGTTTTGCACTGTCATATGTATATTGTTCTTTGAGTTCCACTTGTGTCTGTAATGGTCTGACACACTGTGTGTTTGTGCGGGTGAGAAGTGAGAACTGCTCTGTGAAAGCTGCAAACGAATTGCCCTCTGGGATCAATAAAGTTTTCTGATTCTGATTCTATTCATAGAAACAAGCAGATTACGGACCCCCAACCATTATTTTTGCCATAATAAATCTGTATATTTAACAAAAAAACTCTCTTTTTTCCACCAGGCCTTCTTGCGTTTGGTGTGAGCGAGTCCGCGTTGGTGAACAAGATCTTCACGGGCATAAACCTGGTGGTCCTGGGTTTCGTCATCATCTCCGGTTTCGTGAAGGGTGACCCGGCAAACTGGAGTCTAACTGTGGAGGACTACATTGGCTTCAAAAATGCCACCAACAGCAGCGGCTCTATCAAGTCAGTGTCTCGCCAGCACAATATGAAGCCTTGTATCACTGGAGGCTGTGAGTCTTTGTGCATTTCTTACAAGTGTGTGTCTTCTCCTGCAGAGTTGAGGAGGAGTTTGGCGTGGGTGGTTTTGCTCCATTCGGTATGACTGGAGTTCTCTCTGGAGCTGCCACCTGCTTCTATGCCTTTGTGGGCTTTGACTGCATTGCAACCACAAGTGAGTGTTTATATAAGCCGTAAGCAGTAAATACAATATTGTTGGTACAGTACAGTGTTTTCATAATAACACCAATGAAAACGGGACTAACATTTTGG
Source organism: Odontamblyopus rebecca (assembly GCA_030686955.1). Taxonomy (NCBI): domain Eukaryota; kingdom Metazoa; phylum Chordata; class Actinopteri; order Gobiiformes; family Gobiidae; genus Odontamblyopus; species Odontamblyopus rebecca. Next base: position 15,686,385 of record CM060664.1, read on the forward strand.
ACATGAATAGAGATAGGACTTCATACCAGTGTAATTATGTGAAAGCTAGTGAAATATTGGCAGATTGTTGTTCTTATTGTTTTTTCTGGTGGATGATTTGCCACCTGATACCAGTAGTAGTAGTCGCAGTTGTAGTAGTGTGTAGTAGTTTTGTTTAAGTGCATTCTCTGTTAGTCACCTGTCTTTCACTAACTGGGTGTGCACAGAGAAGGGAGTGTAAAGTATGTAGATGAATAGTGTGGCATGTCCAAGGTGTGAGAATGTGGGAACTATGAACTCTGAGGCCATTTTGCTGAAAGAACGATTTCCTTTAACACAAATTAACCGTAAATGATTAACCTTTTCTTTTAACTTGCACTTTGTATCTAGAATTATCACGCTTCAAACTGAAAATATGAAAAATGTTAAGATGAGGTACAAAAATAATTTTGTGCAAAGGGTATTCAACAAGAAATCTTTTAATGTAGAATTATACATCTTATAATTGCAACAACCAACAGCATGTTTAATACAAAGTTATAAATCCTTAATATTTGATTTGATAATATTTGCACACTGTTATTATTACTACAAAATAAACACACTCATTATTTGAATTTGAAATGTAATTAATCAGAAACAGGATATTAGTGTTTATAATATGAAATGAAAAATGATACATTAATACACTTGGATTTATCAAATATTTATTCTTGGCTGATTATTGACCTCAGCTGCTACCACCAATTATATATTATATTGCTTAACATAACCGGCCTTACTAGCCCTTATTATATTTAGTAGAAATAAGAATGCATGAGGCGGCACGGTGGCAACACTCAGGCCTCACAGCAAGAAGGTTGCGGGTTCGATCCCCGGGTCGCCCGGGTCTTTCTGTGTGGTTTGCATGTTCCTCCCCGTGTCTGGATGGGTTTCCTCCGGGTACTCCGGTTTCCCCCATCAACCTAAAACATGCCCGCACCCCTATGAACTAACATCAAGGACCATAATGTCCACCCTCCTGTGGGTTCACCACCTGCATGGCGTTCATAGGGGGGGTCAGGTGCTATGAGTATTGGGCAGCAAGCTGCCCCCGCGACCCAGCCGGATTAAGCGGGAGAAGATGGATGGAGGAATGCATGAACAAGTTGACTATTGAAATCTAATAGTAATGATTTGATAGATTCAGCTCAAATATTGTATTTTATGTTCCTCCTCAGGTGAAGAGGCCAAGAACCCGATGCGTTCCATCCCTATTGGCATCGTAGCTGCTCTGCTCATCTGTTTCATTGCGTATTTTGGTGTTTCGGCTGCTCTGACCCTCATGATGCCGTACTTCCAGCTCAACACTCAGAGCCCTCTCCCTGAAGCGTTTTCCTACGTGGGATGGTCCCCGGCCCGGTACATCGTGTCCGTGGGGTCCCTCTGTGCCCTATCCACAAGGTGAGGATCCAGGAATTGAGGATATGTAAGAGAATAATCATTCTACTATAATATTATTGGCCAAATGACAATATTGTTACATTTTGTTGAGGATTATGTATCAGATAATAGTGAAAGAACACATTTTCAGGTTAAGATAAAATAGACCAAATATTGTTGCCTGTGAAATTATTCTACTGTCATATCTAGTCGCATCTATAATTATAATTTATTGTGATATAAATTAATCTCTTGACATCCTTAGATTGATGGATAAAAACAGCTCAACAGGTTGAATGTATTGCGTATTGTGTCGTTATCATGAGTATACTTAATATGTATACTTATACTGTAACCCCACTCTTCTGTCTGCAGTCTGCTGGGGTCCATGTTCCCCATGCCTCGTGTGATCTACGCCATGGCCGAGGATGGTCTGCTGTTCCGTTCCCTGTCCCGAATGAACCCGAGGACCAAGACTCCTCTGCTGGCCACCATCGTCTCTGGTGTCATTGCAGGTAAAGTTAGACAGGGATTCATCTCGTTTGAATTAATCTGTTCACCTCCTTTCACAAAGAGTGTTATGTTCAATAGTCAACAGTATAGTTTGTTTTGGATTGAACAAGTATGTACCGCCACATTTATCTTAATGTCCCAGGACACACAAAGGAACAATAACCCACAGCATTAAGATTAATTACAATAAATGTAGATTAAGACAACAGAATAAATGCATTGAAAATCTGATTACTGTGTGTCACATTGCTAATACAACAATAAATCCTAAATCTATTTCTCCCTTCTAGCTTTGATGGCCTTCCTGTTTGACTTGGCTGCCCTGGTCGACCTCATGTCCATTGGGACTCTTTTGGCTTATTCTTTGGTTGCCATCTGTGTCCTTATCCTCAGGTAAGACATGTTATGTTACTCTATATCTGCGTACAATTAGCAACTGAACTGAACTTTAACATGTTAGCGACTCAAGATAAAAATAGCTGCTTTGTAAATTACACTCTAATTGGTCCACAAGGGAATTTACTTGGTCATGGTAGTAGGGGCCAACATTGACAAAAATATTCTAGATATTTTGTGTGAGGTATTCTGATAAATATATTCAGATGTTAACATTGCAATGCAACAGAAACGTTTTCAACTATGTCAGATGAAATTTTGGGATTAAGGTTGAAGTATCACACAAAACATAATCACGTCCATCTTTTCTGAAAGATTATACTTAAAGCTTCATTTATTTCTAGATTTTTCCAAATGTTTTTTGTATTCTTTTGATGTATTTTTTCTTCTTTCTACTTGCAAAACATGGCCCTTCTGGTGCCAGGACTCCATTCCACATTTCAGTGTGATTTTCTTGTTTAATAAAAGGGCAAATAAAAATAAACGTTTGATATTTGTGCCCTGCAGGTACCAGCCGGGTACGCTGAACTCGCCCAGTCAGATGGAGAAGCTGGTGGAGATGGTGGGAGGGGAGAAGGTGGCGGTGACCGGGGGCGACAGCAGCGATGAGTACGGCACAGACGAAGCCGACGAGAGGCCGCTCAAAGAGGCATTCACCTTCAAACTGCTGTTTGTCCCAAGCTCCAAAAACCCAACACATATCTCTGGAAACATTGTTTACTGCACCACTGCTATTGTCTGTGAGTCTGACACTTTTTGTATTTTTTGTGACTTCCTATTATTCATTTTGTTTTCACATATTTTAGGCCATTTATTTGTGCAAAATGTTACACAAATTTATGATAATAATAATAATAATTATGATGATTAAAAAAACATGTAATAATTACTTGGGTTGAATTTACTGCTTCTAATTATGTAAGGAAATTAATTTGCATTTCCGGGGAAACAATGCTTTTTTATGCTTAACAAGAAAACAATACAGTCTTGTAAAATAAATACTAAAAGCAGTTTAAATACTAAATACTACTAAAGATCCAAATGCTAAAAAATCAGGAATATATGAAATAAACTATTTTGGTGAGTTTGGTTTTGTCCAGTCTTAGCTTGTTGGATGTGTTATAATAACAAGTAAGTAATGATTGATTGACTTGTATGTTTTTATTTTTGCAGCCATTTTCATCACAGTGCTGTGCGTGTTGCTGGCTAATTTCCCAAGCGCGTTGTTGAGTGTTGAGCCCAGGGTGTTGGCGCCTGTCATTCTTTTGGCTGTGCTGTGTGTTCTCTGCTTCATCATCATCTGCCGACAGCCACAGAGCAAAGAAGCACTCACTTTCAAGGTAAATATTAAGTCATTACAGAAGCAATTAGTGGTGATAATTAAAACAGAAATATCCCATGATCTGAGAACTCTTTGCATCAACTAATTTAGCTGACTCTGGTTCAGTATCTTATTGTCTCTGTGTGGTATTAGCTGAGGGTCGTTACAATTGAATTATTTAAAATGACCAATCCAAAACCACATGGGAGCAGTGCTCGGTAATGCCAATGATCAAATCTAATTCAATAAACCAATTTTAAGTGGCTTATTAAATAAACTCATGGCTATTTCCATGTTTTTCTCCAATCAAAACCAACCCTATTATTATCATGCTCATACACTACCACAGTATCATGTTTTATGTGGTATTTTATGGATTTTCTGTATTGTCTTGCAGGTCCCTCTCCTCCCCTGGCTCCCTCTGTTCAGCGTCTTTGTAAACATCTATCTCATGATGCAGCTTGACATGGGAACGTGGCTGCGGTTCACTGTTTGGATGGCCTTCGGTAAGAAACATTTATTGTTACATTACTTTTAGGAATTTGCCATAATCACGTCTACTGTAAACCGGCTCTGTCAATACAAAAATAGCTTTTCAAGAAAGAAATATATTTTTATAACTAGTAAAAATGCAAAACAGTCTGAAAATTTAAACAAATCAGACAGGGGAAAGCAGATGAATAAATTATGACAAGCTAAATAACATTATAACAGCTAAAATAAAATCCATATCAGATCATCCTTCCTTTAAATGCAGTTATATTGATTGAGTTGATTTTTATCTAACTTTTCCATCTCCAGGTTTTGCAATCTACTTCTTCTACGGCATCAAGAACAGCAGCGAAGCGTCAAGTCAGTCCTCTCCGCGCAAATACGAACTGGCCCAAACCAAGGCCCCCGTCTACATTGGGGCCCCAGAGGACAGCGATGTAGAAGGGGCTAACACAGCATGACACTGTGGACTCAAATCATAACCCGGGCGTCATTTTAGCAAAGTCTAAAATGCCCTGTGCACAGTTTATACCTCTCTCAGACGTGAGGCTCAAATTGGCCATGGGTGGTGTTGCAGTCCATGTGGATTCAGATTATATGATGACCTACCGCTAATAGACGAACAATGGACTTCACTAACAAGACATTACCATTCACTGCTTACGACTGGAACAATGTTACATATTATCAGCAATCTACATGTATGTGCTGCTATCAGGCTAGACCAATGGTTCTCAGACTTTTCACATCAAGTAAAAATTGTTGGAATTACAAAAATTGTCTGAAATGGGCTAACCCAAGCAAGTAAACCAGGACCAAAGAAAAGTAAATTTAAACTAAACCAGGTCTAAACAAGAACTAAATGTAGATACAGTTTGAGAACCACTGAACCAGGGAGAGTTCTGCCTGTTAGGACACTTGAATTTAACTGCGTGTGTATGTGTGCTTTAGGCTTGTGCGCTTACTGTTACAGCCCGTTAAACTATGTGTAAAAAACAGGGTAGTGCTAAAAACGCATTGTTTACAGTCAGTTTGTCCGGGTCAGTGGCACTTCTTGACGTCATTTTGGCTCTGTAACCGTTCACTCCCACCAAACAGCCGTCCACTACATGCATTAGCTGCTTTTTAATATAATAACTATTGTAATAATTGGAATTTGGGCGCATACTGAAAAATGTGGCCTTTGTTTATGTACCAGTAAACCTAACATGTTTCACTGAGTTGTAAAGAGCATTTAAAGGTATAACATGCTGGATTGTAAGCCTTTTTTACTTTGAAATCCCTTAAATATGTTTAACTATCTATTTATTATCTTTTCCCCTAGCAGTGGGTACTAAATGATTTACCGGTAATTGCATGTTCAATATTACTTTGAACATTAAGTTCAATAATACTTCACCACTGCCTTAATTTGTTGATAAACTCTTTCTATTTATGTATTTTAAACAAAGTAAGACTCTCAAAGTTTATTTAACTTTCCTAATTCATAGACCTTGACCCAACATTGGAGCTTTCACGTACAATGTTAAGTCAATGGCCTCTACATCATTTCACCATTTTACTCTTGTTTACAAATGAAGGCTATTTGTGGGTGTGTGGCTTTCAGCCAATCACAGCTCACTGAAAAAAAACACTGCGAACTTGGTATAACGTCAGCCTGAGGTCAGTCAAAGCAAACAGGGCATAAGGCCGAGTATGTTTAAAATAAATCCTGCATTTTATATTGTTAAATGTGCTATAGATATCTGTTAGCAATGTCAAAACTTGAAGACTTTTAAGAAGCGACTCTATCAAAATGAAAGTTATTTATAATTGTCTGTGTAGATCTACTGCAGTGTAATTTATTCTGTTTATTCATTTGTTTTGGTCGATCCCCAAATATCCACAGATCTGACAAGACTTGAGATTTGCACTTATACGTACAAAATCACAATCTGAATTAAACTTTTATACATTTTTTCTATCAGAAATGAAATGGAATCTGCATCTACAGTTGAACTAATATAGTTTTGTCTTCTACTGTATTTTCTTCTTGTGAGAGGATATATCTTTTCACAAACGTCTTTAGTTTCAATGGAAACGTGTCTCTGGCAGCTTCGTCTGTTGAGCTCTCAATACAATATTTTTATTAGTACATTTACTCTTCCTCTGTTAGAATTGTTAATATTTAAATGTTCATAATATTTTTGGGACTAGCTTTTCCTTTGCTTATCAATCACTAGACATGTATTTTATGTTGCATATTAGTGCTTTGAACTGTAATGAACTTTAATGAAATAATTGTATTTTTGTGATTTTTCTCTGACCAAATGAACATGTTTTGGAATTTTTTTCCCAAAACATAAATGACTGCGAAATCCAGTCTCTAAATTCTTGCAATTTTTTTATTTTATTTTTGTAACATTTTGTCCCATTGCCGGGAGAAAATGAAATATTCTTCATAGCTTTTGTGGCTTTATTGAAGTAATTTTAGCCTGTACAGTATTAGTGTTTAACTGTATTTTTTGTATTGTAAATTATAACTTCATGATTTGGCTTTTGTACATTCATTTCTCTTAAATAGACATATCGCTGCTGTAAGTACAAATGTCTACTTATTCTGAGGCAGAATTATAATCCATCCACTGTTACAGACATATTTTTTGGAAACTGTGCCTAAATAACTATATCTTACTTACTTTAGGCCTTGGGCGGGGTCAGACTTTGGAGAAATGGCTAGTTTTGAGCTGTCTACAAAATTAGCTGGATTTGTATCTAAAAAGTAACTTGAGTCCTGCCCTTGTGCCTTGTTCCTATTCAATGCTATATCACCCCCTCTATGCTGTGGCATAAGCAGCAATTTAAGTACTTCTGTCTGTTTTATATCTTGTAAATATGGCTGTCATGTAAAAATGAATTGTATTTTCAATGTTTTTTTTAAATAAATAAAATGGCAATTCATCCTTACAACAGTCCAGAGTTTATTTGTTTTAGGGAATCTGAGGCAAAACTTCCTAGTGTTAGTTACCGGCAGCTTTACTTTGAGACTTCATGGGCAAACATGTTGTGCAACTTGTTTGACTTGGTCACCCAACCTCCATAATTGTTTTGGAACTGACAGTTCCATTACCAATTTTAATTACATAAAACAAATAAACACCGAGTACTCTGCTCAAAATCTTTTAAATTATAACCTAGTCAGAATTGCTTGTTAAATTATTTGTTAATTATCTAAAACTATCTGCGGCTCACAAAGACCTACTGGACATTTTTGTAACGCAGATGATTCGTGATCATGTGCACAGGCTCCTCTCGCTGCTTTTGTAGACGGACAACGCCCCCTTACGTTCATGTTTAAAACTACAAGTAGTACAATAATAGTCTATTATTCGCAAATGTGTGGTAGAATGGCCATACCGGTTCGTCAAAGCCTGATCCCGTCAGATCTCAGAAGCTAAGCAGGGCCGGGCCTGGTTAGTACTTGGATGGGAGACCAATGGGAATTCCAGGTGCCACAGGGGGGCGCCAGTGGCAAAAACTGTCGTAGTGTCCTTAGGCAAGGCACATCACCCACATTGCCTAGTATGAAAGTGGTGTGTGCGTGAATGGTGGTGGTGGTCGGAGGGGCCGATGGCGCAGATTGGCAGCCTCGCTCCCGTCAATCTGACCCAGGGCAGCTGTGGCTACAAGAGTAGTTTATCACCACCAGGTCTGGAGTGAATGAATAATGCTCTGTAAAGCGTCTTTGAGTGTCCAGAAAAGCGCTATATAAAACTGATGCATTATTATTATTAGAATCATAGACCGTATATATAAAGTCTATGGGTAGGATTCCTTCACCAGTCATGAGCTACTGTAAGATTTTAATGTACAATAAACAACGGGGCAAAAGACAAACCTAAGCCTATAGTCTGCATGGCCCCATTGATTTTACACTGTGAGAAGCACTGACTAAAAATGCCAATTTCCCCTCATCAGCACCGTTACAGGATGCGTTCAAATGCAAGTTAGTATATATTTCATGCTGACAGCACATATAAGAGGACACAAAGAAATAGACGAGCCAATAGGGGGAAAAAAGCACAAAAGATAAACATGTTGTGCATAGACTATAGGCTGCTTGGGAGAAAAAATAAGTAGACCCACTTTCTTTCCAAAGTCATGAAAATGGTCCTAAAGTGTAACCCATGCCTCTTTACATCTCAATATAACATTGAAAGGAGATTATTAATACACTATATTGTAGACTAGCATTTCTCTAACCCCGCAATTTAAAAAAAAAAGTCCCATGTGATGAGTATTTTTTACGCACAGTCCCAGAACGCAGCACCGTTTATTGGCCCCGCTCACATGAGTTCACTTAAACTCTCGTTTCAGACCCTCACTGGACTGTGGACTTCAACTTTGCATATTAACAGCCCCTTTCATTTTTCAATCAGTGTAAAATTTTTGTATCGGCCATTTGGTTATGTTCTGGACACGTATTTTGTAGGAGTTTTGTAGATTTATACCATCCTAACCCAGAATGTGTTTATAGCCTAGTCTATTGTTATTTAATTAATGACTTTTCCTCCTCTTTAACGCGGGGTTGTGTGGCTCCTGGCCGTGGCCATGCAGCAGGAGCTTCTGTTTAAAGTGCTGGTGATTGGGGACCTCGGAGTGGGTAAGACGTCCATTATAAAGCGCTACGTGCACCAGATCTTCTCCCAGCACTACCGCGCCACTATCGGAGTTGACTTCGCTCTCAAAGTGATTCACTGGGACAACAACACAGTGGTCCGGCTGCAGCTCTGGGATATAGCAGGTCTGTGCAGAAAGCCCAAGAGAGGCTGATAATAGGCAGGCTTAATACTAATGGTTTGGCTACTATTTTAACAGTAATACACCGGGAGAGCTCTGAGAGACCAAATAAGCGCAGCAGGTCACTTAAGATGTGTATGGATAAGTAATCAAGTGAATTAGCAGCCTTTGATTTTATTTTATGTCCGTTTTAATCTAATTATTTTGTGTGAAAGAGTGCATATGATCTTGGTTAGTCAAGCAGGTGGCAACTCTGGCAAAGTTTCAGTTCAGATCTGTGGAGAGGCTGCCCTGTTCATAGTTAGAATATTTGAAGCAAAACCCCTGCAGTTTAATAAATGCAAAATTGACAGGTTTAATGCCACATTCAAGGCAAAGCAATAACATTTCTATGGACCCTGTCTGTGTCCATAGAAATGTTATTGCTTTGCCTTGTGGACCCACCAAAATTTACATTTAGTACCTCTTCAGGCTCATTACTCATTGAACTAATATGGCAACATTAAAGGATCTATACTGCGTAAATTTGACTCTTCTGAGCTTTAAGCCATGTTAGAATGTTGTTACCTCCCCAAAATCTATCTAAATCTATCGACTAGAGATATAACAGTAACCAAAATATGGTGGTATCATATCGTCAGCAGTCTCACAATAATATCGTGGACCATCACAATATATTGAATCACAAGGCTCTTTGCTTAAATGAAAAGTTATGATGCAGAAATGGCTTAAAAAACAGAGGGAACTACATAGACCATGATCCTTTGCTCTGTTTCAGTGCAGACTACATGAAGAAATAACTGTTCTAAGCACTTTTAAATGTTAATTCTTTCGATTAAGTCTTGTGAAGGCAAAGGAGAAAAAAGGAGCAGATTCACAGTTTTGGGAGCCTCCACAAAATACTGCAATAAATATCGTACAGTGAGATGTTTATGGTGAAAATATCGTACAGAGAGATTTGGATATCATTCCATCCCTAATGACAATAAACGTTGTACCAAATGACTGGTCAAAGCATTTTAGAATGTCAGTCTTGGTATTATGTATAATATCGTAATATCGTGAGTCTCCCCACCAGATCGTGAGCTTTTCCACGATATCGCAATAAATATTGTACCATGAGGTTCATACGGTGACAATAGCGTATCGTGACTTAGATATTGTTACACCCCTACTATCTATAAATCTATCTATCTTTCACACATGTCTGAGTAACCCTTTATGCATAGTTTGTCTACATCACCAAAGCTCAAAATGGTCTTGCGATGTTATGAAGCTGTAATTTTCAAGTTAACAGCTGCATTTTACCTTTTTGGTTAGTCGAGAAGAGGCAATTTCCAGGTTGAAATCATACAAATGGATAGACTTGTGGAGTGTTTTGAGGTTGAGAGAAGAACTCATCTTAAATATGCAGGGTTTATGTGTTAAATATGTGTGAATGAAACCAAACATAACTCCAGGTATGTTTGTGATGAGGAAACATGATCACACTTCAAACATAGTTAAAGAAAGGTCTATGTCAGATCTGCATCATACCGAGGGTTATCTTGTCTCCACCGAGGAGCTGGAGGAATGCTGATGTCCCATGCTCCCGTTTCCAGTCACATGATTTCACTTTCTCCTCACAAATGTTCTGTTCAGAGCTGCACACTGGTTTAATGCATGATTTACAGTGCCTAGTTTTATGTTCTATTCTCATTAGTTTTGCTTTGGAGTGACATGTGTGCGTGCTTTGCAGGACAGGAGCGCTATGGGAACATGACCAGAGTTTACTACAGAGAGGCCGTGGGGGCGCTGGTGGTGTTTGACGTCACACGAGCTTCTACATTTGAGACCGTGCTCAAGTGGAAGGACGATCTGGACTCCAAAGTAAGAAGACACATCGACTTGAAACAAATTCGCAGCCAGTCGATTACTCAATTAGCTGACGATCCCATAGACTGTATAAAGAAGTGGACTAAGTGAGTACGACGTCACCCGCAGGGTTCGGCTTGGTTACAGGAGCGAATTCAGGGCCAGGCTCTATGTTATGAATTTTTTTTTGTTTGATGGACAAATTAGCCAAAAAAACCCCACCAGGATCATGTAGAGCGGGTTAATACAAACATTTTAAGACCAAAATGACGAGGCTCAGTGCAGCAGTTACAGAGAAAGGAGCCACAGTATTCTAATGTAAGTCAATGGGAGCCCGGGTCAGCAGGAGCCGGAAGCTCAAGGTGTCCTCAAGCGATACTTTAACTTAAGCTGGGTCAATTAAAAAAAAAATCTCAACCTAAACAACTAATTGATTAATCGAAAGAATAATTAATAGATTATTAGCAATTTATTGTAAGTTGAAGCCATGCACTCAAAGTACATCTGCCATGTTCATCTGACGTCACAGCATTTTAAGAAGTAATTAAGAATTTGCACCATATTACAGATGTTTTCACACAGTTTAACTTTAGGATCTTTGCAATTACTGGACATATCCACGTGGAACACCAGTGGCACATAGTTGATTTGCTTTGCTCCGTTAGCACAACTTAAACTCACTGAAATTAGTTTTAGTTTTTATTAAAGTGCCAAAAAGTACATTATAACTTTACGCTTGTTCAAACTGTCCCCTGTTGTGCTTTGTTCTGATTTGAACCCAGTTTAGTCCTGAGTACACCTGGTGTGATCCTTTTCTAGCCCTGGTTTAGTTTAGTCCCAATTTTGACTTAGACCGTGCAACTCATCAAAAAAAGGATGCACTGCACTGAAAATCAGTAGTTAACAAACAGGCTGAGGTCCTATTGTAGGCTGCAAGTGGAATTACTTTCTGGACTTTTAGAAAATAGAGCCCTCTGTAAAGAAACCGAATATTGGCGTACTATGTTGAATGTTCGTACAACTGGAGTTTCAAAATGCTAGCTCCAAAAAGCAGTTACAAACCACTGACGTTGCAGATAACAAAGTGAAACATTTTTGGAGGTGAAGGCCAAGGTATTCACTGCACAGAATACAAGAGACATATTTTCATACCTTTTGTGTTTTAAATGTCAAAGAACAAAGCAGTGTGCCATCATGACTGACCAAACATTTGCCTGAAATGCCATTGACGCTTTTATTTAGGACAAAGAGGCTGCATCTGTCACATATTTGCTCTGCCGAGATACAAGAAAATGGGTTTGTGCTTTTTACAATTTACCAAGAGAAATGTTTTCAAATTTTCAGGGTTAGACAGTAAAAGGATAGGTCACATATTGCTTTGGTGCTTGCAATGTTATGTTTGCTACTTCTGTGTAACAATAATAAAACATGAATCCAATAGTTTTTCCCATTAGAGGCAGCAGAGAGTTAAGTTACTACTTAATACCTCAGTTTAGTGTGGGAGACTTTGTACACTTAATTCAGAAGATAGAGACACACACCAAAAAGTGATGGTCAGATTTTTGCTATGGGAATTGATGCGGTTGTTGTGTCCTTGAGCAAAACCCCTCACTCACCTTGCCTGTATTAGGTTTGCACTTGTTGGTGAATGATAAACACAGCCAACTGCAAAAAGCACAATATAAGTACCGTATTTTTCAGACTATAAGTCGCACCACGCAAAAAATGCACAATGAAGAAGAAAAAACATATATACGTCGCACCTTTTGGGGGACATTTATTTTATAATATCAGAGACCAAGAACCAACATCTCATCTTGAAAGGCACATTATAGACGTTATAGTAATAAAAACAACCGAACAGAGAAGAATCTGTGTATCATTCATTCGTTTGTTTCTCAATATAGAACCAAAAATAAGAAAACGAAAAAACGTTATTATTTGTCTCTAAAACTAAAATGAAAAAATGGATAACGATCTGTTTTTCTCATTTTTGATTTATATATAGGATTCATATATTTGGTCTATGGACTGTGAGTGTGAAAAATGTAATTATAAGTCACACCAGAGTATAAGTCGCAGGAACCACCCAAACCCTGAAAAAAAGCCAGAAAGGTTTTATTGCCATATGACTGAACAGGTTCACAACATTAGGAAATTGCTGCGGTACTTGGAGTGGAATTTAGACAAACGCTAAACATGCAAAACAAACACTAAACATGCAACCAAACACTAAACATGCAACTGACAAAAAACACAAATTACGCACAAAAACAAGACAAGGACGACTCTCCGAAGCACCAGGGCAACCGTCCGCGGCGCCATCTTGGTATCTAGCAACTTATAGTCTGAAAAATACGGTAGTTAGACATTATTTACTCATTTTTATGTCCTTGAGCAAGACATTTGACTCACCAACCTATGAATGGTGTGTGTGTGTATGATTGGTGGTGGTTAGAGAGACAGTCTACATAGTTTTACTTAAGTATGGTTACGGTACAAAGTATGGGGAGTAAATGAAGAATTTTAGGCAAAAGGGTACATTCACACTTGCCCTGGTTTGAACCCAGTTTAGCCCTGGTTTAGCAATGGTTTAATTCCAGGTTTAGATCCATGTTTAGTCATACTGTAGTCCCAGTTTTAATGTATGTGTGTGTATGTTTGTGAGTATGTGAAAATGTCAGGCCAACTGTCTTGTTTAAATAGATTGATATGCTGTGAAAATCTACTGTTCATACAACAAATAAAAATGATGATGAAATGATTTTGTTTCCTGTTTAGACATTTCCATCTAAAAGAAACACTGGTATGTATTGCCCAGCACCTGTCGGGAACATATTGCATTATTTTATTACCTTGTTGACATCATATAACACATTAGATTTCATTTCAGAGATTGTCCCGCTGCTTTGTAGTCCATAGAGAACCTCACATGTCTGCAAACCACAGATAGTGCCCTTCCCATGTAAAGAGATATATCTACAATCAGTCCTATGTAGCCACATTTACTGCTACAGAAATACAGGACAAAACACGCTTTCAAAGTCTGTAATGACATTTTACAAGTCGCCCTTTTCACTAAGATAAATAATTCTGTAGTGCTAGTTTTTTGTGCAGCCATGCAATTGTATTATACTTCATTTGTGACAACTTGAATGAAAACGTGTCTATTTTAAGGGCTTTTTATGAAGTCTCTTGGCTGCTGTAAGCCAAAGAACAATAAACGCGGTGAGTAGATTTGTGAGCGAGCTAATCTGAGCAAAGTAAAAGCCTTTTTGTAGCTAGAAGCAAATTTAGAGCAGAGCGGTATTTCTTGTGGTTTTATTAGACAACAAGAGGCAGCCTATTTACTCAAGGCATTGTTTTTCACACAGTTAATGCACTTGTAGCTGTCTTTAGCATCTTCTAAGTCTGATGTGATTTATTCTGTGGTTTGTAGGTGACTCTGAACCACGGCAGACCAGTCCCAGCGGTGCTCTTGGCCAATAAATCGGATCAACTCGCATCTCATAGCCCCAAACTGGATACCTTCTGCAGAGAGAATGGATTTGTGGCTTGGTTTGAGACTTCAGCAAAGGTACAATGTTGACAAATAAGCAATGTAGGGTAAAAAAAGAGACCCAGAAACTAGCACTGAAACTACTTACTAATGGACCTCAACAGTGACAGCCAGCTCTGGTAAAATCTTTTAAAAATTATTTAAAAAGAAAAAAAAACAATATTAAGAGCTGAAAAGCATCATCAGCTTTGTGGGAACTAGTATCCATAATATTTTTTAGTCCAAAAAGGTCATTTAAAACACAAGATTCCTTGCAATATTTTAATAACATTGTGGCTTATAAAGTTTCAGAAACAGATTGTAAATAAAATTATAGGTCTTGTGGTCCTTAGTTACCACATAGCTGAATATTCCTGAGCCAAGCTTTTGAACTTTTAATAAACTTTTTTTTTTTGGAAAAGTCTCTGAGAAGAATGAATGGGAAATTTTGTTCCTGAACTATGGGAAGGGCGGTCACTGTTGCACTCCATTTGTAAATTGTACTGTACTATAAACTGTACTATTTATATCAGTAAGATGACATGGTATTAAGTTGTTTAAGTTAACTACAAATGTGTTTGTTGAAAATTACATTATATTGTCTTAGTTATTCTGACTATTTAGTACCAAAATGCAGATGAGATTTAAGATGACTTAAATCTCTACAATTGTTGTTCAATAGGTATGTCAAATCTGGATATTGTCTATTATCTAACTAAAATTATTTAAACTTGTAAAATGATAACTGCACATTTACAGGCACTTTTTTAGCACATTTCTGATGGACTGCCATAATATTGTCTGAATAATGTCATAGAGGAGCCCAAAAAATAAAGAATTTTTGTCAGTATTGTCCACCCCTAAATACATACGCTGCCTCTTCTGCATGTGGACTTACTGTGACAACTTTCAAAAGAATAGCTCAATTCTCACAGTTACATTTTAAACACTGATCCATAACATTCTTAGGAATTTGTAAACCTGCTTTCATTGTTCATAATTAGCTATTCAGTGTCTCTATGTAGAATGCATGACATTTACAGGGTTTCTAAGGGTTGTGTCTGAGGTTGGGCAGTGGAAATTCTCAGCTCCGTGTGAATGAACTCAGAGACTTTCTAATGAGTTTCACACTGAGGAGAGAGTCAGACAAGCTAACAATAAAAGCCTCGCTGGCCGGAAGTCAAAATGAACAAATGGTATTATATTTTAAAGGTTAGTGCCATTTGTTTAATAATAAGGTCACCTGTTTATATTACATACATAAATTTGCATTGAGCAGGAGTATTGTATTTCAGCCTAGGCCTAGGAAGATACCAATAATTTAGAATAATCTTATCTTTTTAATCCTTTCAAAAAATAAATAATTATATTTCATCCTGTGGGAGGCGCTCTTTCCCATAAAATTCTTTAAAATTTAGCAGGTTTATGTGATATGAGTTAATTTCTACCCAGTTATAATAGTCAAAACATCTTGCAACTTGGTCATCATGTAATGGTGCGTTTACACAAGGCCTGGTTTAGTCCAGTTAAGTCCCGATGTAGACTTGGCTTGGTTCTGTTCTAGTCCTGATATAGTCCAGGATTAGTACAGAGTTTAGTACTAGTTTTAAGTATTTTTTCTTCTTTTGCTCCATAGGAGAATACAAATATCGAGGAGGCTGCTAATTGTCTGGTAGAGCACATCTTGAGTAATGAGGAGAACCCTGCTTTGGAGAGAGAACCCACGTCTCTGATCCTGTCTGGGTACAGCCACAGCCACCGGGACCACTTCAACCTCAACTGCCCCTCCTGCCCCAAGTGGTGAGCCCCTCTGCTCTTTTGCCCCAAGTGTTGACCAATCATGTGACTTGCAGCATCACATGACCAGGCCAAGAGGAGCTGCTTGTCTTTGGAGATGAAGGACAGTAAAGCTGAAACATCCTGTGTCGTGACAGCACTTTGTTCAAGGGGGGTTTTAAGTGAGCTTTTTAATTCATTAAATCATAATTTTTTTTAGAACTGTTGTTCATTCCAGTATACATGCAGCATGTTTAAAAATATTTTGGTGCCAAATTCTAAATTGCAAATCATTGGTTTGAAATTAGTATTCAGGTAAAGCACATTTTATAATGGTGCACTATGTAGATCTTCTGATGTTATTAGTATCGTGTAGCCTTAAACTTATGACCATGGAGAAAAACAGGTGATGAAAACATACATGCTAAACATGTTACTCATGTTTTTGTTTTTTGCAATAAAAACACCATAAAGATCAACACAATGAACAACTCTGAAAATATATGGCTTCAGCGTTGCCATGTGACTCGGCTGATGAACATATGCACATATGCATGGCTGTCCCTGTTCTGACAGTATACGGTATGGAAATTTGTCCTTTGCCTTTGACCATCCTTCAGTGTCTCTTGGACAACCTGTCAAGAGCAGTGCAGCACCAGGAACCCAGCAGATCTTGAATTATAGATGGATGACCAATGTGGCAGGTTTGTGTGGTGTGCATGTTTTAGGCAAATAGGGATGTCAGGAATATTCAGTTAATCAGTAATTGTGATTATTCATCTCATCGTATGAACTACAATATCACACTTGTGGCAATTTTAGAAGCAGAAAAGTAATTCCAGTTTAATCAACAATCCAAAAGAGTATTCCCAAATGTATTTTTCTTTGTTTATCTGGCTGTTTATCTCTTTTATGATTTGATAATATCTGGTCACACACTTGAGGACTGGGAAAGTATAAGACAATGGGAATTAATGAAAATGAAGGATTTCACTCCACTTCACACTTTGTGTCAATAGTTTTGAATAACTGTAAAATTGTGATGTTTCTTCTAACAATTATCAAAGCACTAAAGTTTTATATCGTGCCATTTGTAAATCGGTCTCCCTGCTTTCTATTCCATATACTGCATGTGGTAAATAAAGAAGCTCATATTTCAGTTTTCTCTCAAAATGTTATTGCTCTTGGATGTGTTTAAAAGCTGAATCCTGATTTTGAATTGTGTATAGTCTATGCACTTCTCTCCACAGCCTCCTTCATCACATTCGGATCACTGTTGTATCTCTAATGAAGAGAAACAGTGTAAATGTGTGAGTGTATTTCTGTGTTATTATCTGTTTGATCTGCTGCATCTGAGGCTCTGTGTTAATCATTTAAATCCTCTTCACACTCAGAGCAAACATCCTGCTCAAACGTCCTACTTTCTCTCCTCAATTATATCTCATCAGCGCCGTTATCAAGAATTAGACCAAGTACTGGGTCAGGGTTTCACATGCACAAACACCACATAATATAATGGCTCAAGACTTTTTACAGCTACAGAAAGTTCCTTGAAGGCCTGTTATTGTGTTCTGTAAGCTTGAACATTAAACTGCTGCTGCTGGATTTACTATTGTTAATGAGTGAAAGTGTGAAATCGCACTTGTAAGGACCTTTATAGTGCATTTACTGATAAGATAATTCCAGGACTTTTAGCCTTTCAGGTCATTGATTGTGGTAAATGATGCGACATAGTAAGGTAATGTAAGGTAAGGTTTATTTATATTGCGCTTTACACAGACACATGTCCCCAAAGTGCTTTACACAGCATTTTACAGAGTATTCTTCATTCACTTCATACCCGGTGGTGGTAAACTACTGTTGTAGCCACAGTTGCCCTGGGGCAGACTGACGGAGGCGCGACTGCCAAGCCAAGCGGCGCCAACGGTCCCTCCGACCACCACCAACACTCACTCACACAACTTTCACACCTACAGTGCATGTTTTGAGTTGATAGCATCAACTAGTGTAAGTGTAAGTGCTAGGTTCTGTAACACAAGCCAGTAATTAACAGCTGTAAAATTTATGAAAGAGGAAATAACGGTCTGAGTTGTACTTCTGGATTCTCCTTTTAAGCATTGTATTCGTATGTAATTGATGCTTATGAAATTAACTGAATAGACAGTATATGTAAAAACTGAAGTCTAGATTCACTGTTGCTATAATCCTGCTTACCAACTCACAAGGGCTGCCAAATTCTCATCTATCTGCAAAATATTATAGAGGCTTATTCAAGATACCGTGTGTTTAGGTCTTAATGCTCAACCTTGCTCACCGGCAACTGTCATCTTGTCTTTTCAGTATATATGGTGGTAATTACAGTTTTAACAAGCTACCATCAGAGTTATTAAAATGTTTTGGTGTAAAAGTTGTAATACAGCGTGCACTTCTGGTTTGAAGAACTAAGTTACATTAAAAGTGATTGATGTCTAGACAGGTAAGGTCGGGAGGACATTCAATTCACTTGGCTGAAGTGTCTAGAGAGACAGGATGTGTAGTAGCCATACTTTTAGGTTAGTTGGACAGTAGTCATGATAAGCCTGCCTTTTTACACATCATATTCCAAACTGATTTTACAAAAATCTGCATTTTGTGTACAGTTGTCACGTATAGTTGTAGAGTATAAAAAATAAATACAGAAGGTTAAAACATATTTTATACTGTTTAGTGTCTGGGGAGTGATGAGCTCATTGAAGCATTTGTCCAGTGGAGGAGTAAACACGAGTGGCTCAGATAATGGCACTGGGACAATTAAAGAGATGTTTCCATTAAATAGACTTTTCAATTAGAGATAAAAGCTTCAGGCAGTTTGTACACAACTTTAATTAGACAAAGTAAACTGCTTTCTTTAAGCACACCATGCACACATTTTTGCTTATTTACATATTTTTCAAATTTATGTTCCGTCACTTTTAGGCATTTAAATTTCAGCACAAAGCAAGAACAAAGAAATGGATAATTCAAGTGATACCAAACCTGGTATGCTGAGTTTAATGCAAGTCTAGGACATGGCAAAAGAAGGACTGAAGGACTAAACCATCAGAACAAAAACACTGCACCAGAATTAAATCAGGAAATGGATCAAAGTAATTCAATCTTATGATGTAGAAAATGTGATCTAACTCAATAAACCAGTACTAACTAGAACTACACTAAACGCATAGAGGCTGCCATCATAAAGAGGACAAACCAGAACTTAACCAGATCTTATGCAAAGACAACATTTGTGTAGCCAGTTATATTTAATCTGGTCACATGGTAGACATTTTTGTGTTCATGTGCAGTTTTTAATTTAAGCTTTATTTTTGGATATGCACTGAGCTTTGATATTTCCTTTACAGATAAATCTTTATTCCTGTAAAGATATTGTAGTATTAAACTTATATATTTTACTTAATTTTCTGCATTGACCATAAGTATTGGCGTAATCCTTTATTATGCAGGTTTTGGTCTGACCCTGATCCAGCCCTGCTCCTGTCAGAATTAGTTTAACTGTGTACTCCTCTCTGTCCCATTGAAGGTGGTAACACGGCCTGATCCCGCCTCCGGCTCTGTTTAAAATTCACTGTTTCAAATTATGCATCTGCTTCAGTGTTGACGGCGCGCTTTGATGTGTTATAACATGGACTATAGCGGCAACTCTTTTCAAACTGTGTGCACTGCACATAAAAGACTGGGAAATAAATTGAAATGTATAAACTGTGCGGTGCTATTGGCATTGTGTTAAACCATGTGTCTTCTTTGTGTAGCATATGTAATCAACATTTATGCCAAAAAGCAGCTTGTTCTGACTGGAAATATATCCTATGGCTTAAGCACAAAAGGTGAGAGAGACATTATAGCCCCACCTTAGGCCCAAAGTAGCAGGGATTCAGCTACAGCTCAAAACAGTATTAAAATAGCTGATGGAAATACAGTAAAATAACATTTGAGCCACATGGTCCCAACCTTTTTTTTTCTCATAAGGACAGGCATTAGGCCAGCAGATGGGGGTGGGGTAAGTATTACTAAAGCAAAATGCATACAACTCTTAACCATACTTTGAAAAAAAGGTCTGAATACTCATGCTTGCTATGTACCAGGTTAAGTATTGTAGTATATTTTAAAATAAAAACCATAGATATGTGGTAGACTAAAAAAAAAACTGTAAAACTGCAGGATTGATGCAGAATTTGATTTGTGTGTTTATGTGTCTTCCCCAGATCCTGGACATGGAATAAGGATCCTGGATGAAATTAAGGAAATTGTAGACTTGAAAGTGAACTTTATAATTCAGTGAATGCATTTAATCTTGAACTATAAGGTTTTAACATCTCAGTGCAGTTACGGAGGAGTGCAAAAACGTGATACAAATGTGTCAAAAGATCACATATGAGGCCAAATTTCGAGAGTTATTTAAAACATTTATAGTCGTTGTATGTACATGTTATGCATCAGTCATGGTTCGGACTGGAGCATATAATGTCATCTGAAACAGAGGGGTGTTGTGAATCGATTAAATGAACATGTTTGTTATGGTTGCTGCTGCCAACAAGAACTAAATAAAATACAGAAAGAGATCATGTGAAGAGTCTATTGGGTTGAGCATGTTATTAGAAAGTTCATTACATTACGTGCTCTGAAAAGCTATGAATACATAATTATCAAGGGGATCAAAGGAAAAGATAATAAAATATGGAAGATATCATTTTATATACATTAGTTATTTTTGGATAACGACATGCACTGTCTAGAACTGAAGATAATTTTGCAAGTTGCTTAATGAAGGATAGATACCAGCCAGATATTACATTTTATTTGCATTTTCACATTTTTTCTACTCTTAATTAATGATTTGGGACCAGGGATTTATAAATTCAAGATGAAATCAGTTTTAGCTGTGATTAAAGTCTAGATCATGAAAAATAGCTAAGGCCTTTCCAGGATACATGACACAAAAGTGGGACAAAGCTGTAACTAAACCCAAAAATAAACCCGGACTTGACCAGAACAAGACCAGGACTAGAACAGGATCAAAATAAATCTACTACCAAATTAAACTGGGATAAAACCAGGGCCAAATTAGGACAAATTTGAATGTATGAATGGTTAAAAAAGTGATAAAACTATTTCATAAAATAGAAACATAAAAACAAGCTTTATTTTACTGTGCACAAATAAAAATAAATTACGGTATTTACGCTTTTTCATTCAGGCGTCACATCAGCAAATCATCATCTGCAAAAGTCATATGTAATATAATGTGCTACGCTTATACATTTTATGTCAGATGCCCTTCCCGACCTCTTCTGATCAAATACTGCACAGCTTGTTACTCATATGACTGTATTACATTTTAGCACCATCATTCTTCCAATATTTTTAGAACGTATGATTAATTAATTTTCTAAGGTCCATAGAGTCAGCGTGGCACAATTATCAGGTAAAATCTAGTTATAATTTTAATCTTGTTGGAGATATTAATTTAACATGAACTAATTACTGGTTGCAGAGGACATTTAATTATATAAAGTGGGTTTATGATGTGCTCAGCTAAGAATTTCACTGAGGACAGGGGCAGGAGGATAAGGCATTGTTTTAAATGGTTCCTTGGAGCTAACTGCACATCTGGTGCTTATTGTTAATGTGTCTGAGGTAGTCTGTCAGAGAAATGTTTCCTGTTATCAGCACAAAATGACAGATAAGATGAAAATATGCAAGGACTGGGGCGCCATATGTGAAACGTTTAGAATAAGAATAGAATATAATACTGTAAGACTTAAAGGTGTGTAACTTTACTGCTTAGTTGTCCGTCCTGGTTGACTCCATGGAGTTATTGTTTTGGAATGTTTCACAGTATGGCATTAAACATATCTTTCTGCAAAGGAAATGTTTCACAGAGCTTCTTTATTAGGATGACCAGATTTTCAAATATCAAAACTGGGACACACATGGGTTGGGATGATTGGTATAAATAAACTCATGAAAAGAGCGCAAACATTGTCCATTCTCAACTCACATGTGCATCACTTATAATCTGAGGGACTTCTGTTGGTGCATTTTTTGCCTTGTGGTCATTTTCAATCATGGTTTTCTGTCTTTTAGCTAAACAAATGACAATATATTCCCTCTTCACTGTTGGTGGGTTGGTGGTCACCTGGAACAAATCAGTGGTTTTGGATAAATCTGCTGGGACGGGGAACACAGGGCTCAAAACTGGGATTGTCCCGGTAAATAGGGACGTCTGGTAACATAACCTTTAAAATATCACCATCAAAATGATAAAGCGTTGAGAATGGGTCTGTACACACTACATAAAACATTATAATACAGATTAGATGATCTGGATGCGTAAATCTACAGTGACTTTGAAGTTTGATGATATTCTTTTATTTATGAGTCTTTATCAACAGAGGAGATACAAGTGTAGACACAATATTGATATCTTAATTTAACTATGACATTAAGTATTGTGGGAAAACTGGCTACACTTCAAATATTTGTACAATATTGTGTGATCATGGAAGCATATAAACCCGTGATATAATTCATATGCTATTGGCATGCCCTGTGTTTCCAAAGAAGAAATAGCCTTATTTGTATTAATGTAAAGTTAGAGATATGCCTTACATTTAAAAAACAAACATTATCCACTATAGCCCCACACGTTCAAGGGCATCCCCCAAATACAAGGCATGTGTATGTTCCTTCAAAGGTTCCTCGGTGTCTGCTTTCATCCACACAGCACATCCACACAGTATTTGACATTAGGCTATCACTATATCTCTATTACAACCCTCTCTCACTGTTGCCTATCTCGGCTCACAGTGAACCAGCTGCTGCTTTTCTCTCCTTTTCGCTGCTTTCCATCAAAAGGGGGCATCCTTCGGCTTTAAGATCCCCTCCCAGGACATGGCTAGTGCGGCCCAATGGCACCGCGCTCCGAGTCACCTGATTCATGCACTGCCATTTTACACACGGGCCCCTCGCTCTCCCCCCTCTCTCTCACACACACATAGGCGCACACACAACTTTCACTGGAAAACGGGGGGAGACGAGACCGAAATATACACCCTCCTTTTTTGTAGGAGATGAAGTAGCCTGCCTTTGACCGCAGCCGGCGTTTGCAGTGCGCGCACGGGTTTATGGGATGTGACAGAAGACGATACAGGAGGACAATGCCTTTTTATATTTGCCAAACGAAGATGCTGGCTGCGTAGTTTTGTGTCATATTGGGATAATTTCTAAATCAGGGATAGCTGTACTGTAGCTGCTTGTATGTTTTTTCTATAACGACGTCTTTTTCTCCAAATGCCTTCGACAGAATAAGGAATGGTCGCTTGGATTTGACCGCGTCTCTATATGAATCCATCTGGCGGATTGTAAACCGGAGCACCCCTCGCTCGTAAAGACATTTTGATCGTCCTCTCCTCCACACCTCTCCACCTCCACACCCCGGACATCAGCTCTCTTCTCGCCCCCACTCTCTTGCCTCCTCTTTGGCCCGTGTGTGCGTGCGTGTGTGAGAGTAGTGAGAGTAAAAACATGTCGGGACAGTCATTGACGGACCGTATCGCTGCCGCGCATCACAGCATGACCGGCTCGGCGATCAGCAAAGCGGTGTGCAAGGCCACGACACACGAAGTCAGCGCGCCCAAGAAGAAACACCTTGACTGTAGGTTAAACCATTCTCACACTCGAACACGTACATTCACTCCATCGCTACAAAGACGTGTCCATTTAAGCTAATTACGCATCATTACATTCCCATAGACGGGTAACGGGATGCGCCGTACAGTAGCCGCTCGTTACAGGGCATTGGTAAACCACAATGGCAGTAAATGTACGGAGAGGCAGGTGTGTTATATATGTGTGTGTGTGTCATCTTGGGAAATTAGGCCACTCCGCTATAGGGTAATCATATTGCAAGCAGCGGCGGTACAGTGTAAAGGCCCTATCTATTATTTACGCAGTGGTTCTTGACTGGAGAGCCACCCTCGGTACTTAATGTGCTCTTTTTGTACCGGTATCCCCTCGTCTGCCCGCATCATGACAAGGCTCGTCTTGTCCTTAAGAGTCAATAAAGCGCGTTGTCAAACCTACATATCCACGTACAGGCCGTAAATAGTGTCAGAGCATCCTTTATCTCCTGCCCAGGACGAGAAGGGCGCCCAGAGAGCACCCATCCAGGCTAACACTATGTGCCTGTTCCCTCTGCTGCTGAATAATGTATTATAAGCCGCAAATAAGTCCTAATTTATGACCCAGTTCGTTGTTGTTGTCACAGCTTGTGCCATTTCCCAAATTAGTTTGAATAGAAATGCAATTTAGATTTAAAACAAGCCTTGACTTTGGCTGTTCCTCTTGATGTCAAAAAGTTAATTAACCAAATGCTGACAGTGGACTACAATTCTCTGTTTCTATCTAATTGCATTGGCCCAGACAGAGTGGCCTGTGTATTTCAATATATCAAAGCATTAATTCATATTGCAAGCTTTCTTTTCATCTATTTCACATCTGAATCTCTATTGTTCTCATTTGACCTCTTCCAAAACTATGGAACTAGCTAATATACTTGATCAAATGTGTATGGAGATTCGAATAAGTCAACCAAGTTGCAGTGATGATTAGCAGGGCCTCTCTGAACATACAAAGGGTTGAGTGTGCACACATCCAAATGACCTTATCATAACCTTAGCACTCCTGGTTCCTCTCACCATGGGTTCCTAAATGAAGATAAAGAGGAAATGGTGTTGTTAAAAGGTCAAATCACTTGAACCTAAAATGGTTGTCAGTCTATATATGAGAAAAGGAGACACTTATTAATACGTTGACAAAAGAATAATCACATCTAAGCCTCGTAACTGTTCTTGTGAATTGATATCAAGATTACTATGACTTTCAGTAGTGCACATAATACCTAATGAGCTGTTACATTACAGTGAATATACTAAAACGTGATAAAATAGCAGCGTGACTAATCATTTTCAGGTTATTTTGAGGTTATTTTAGATGTTCACATTCACACTTCTGCTTCAGCAAACTTTTAAGTGGCAAGAATTAAGCCGACATCATATAGCTCAACTTAAAAGGGTCCTTTACTATGTCAGTCGTTTTAACTCATTAGATAAAGTGCTTAGTTACTAGATCATATTTCATACCATACTTATGAAAAAGTCTATAAATTGATATTGAACTAATGCCGTCTTTGCCAGTGTGCTCTCAGCAAACACCCACTGAAGACATTCTTTCTATACTCGTCACATGGCTGAGATCCTCTGTTGAAAAGATACAATTTCCCAGAAGAAAAACATTTTTGCCAACCGGCCCAAGTTCAATGCCATCTTCAGATGAAAAATATGAACTGGCAGCAGCACATACCTCAGCAGCCCATGTCTGCATCGTATTTATTCCATTTTGATGCATAGGATATTGCTAGTTTAGTTACAATACAGGGAGCCAATTGTGGGTGATTCAATAAACCGTCTGTGGTAATTATCGATGTCTGGAAACAAGAAACTAGCAATTATGCAGCCTACACCAAGAGGAGGAGGACACTTCACATTCAGATAAACCAGTCATTATTTGGTTTGGTGGTTTTTCTACAGCACTTTAATTACCTCACATGATCAATGTGGAGTAGAGGGGATCAATGGCACTGCCTGTTTGACACATACAAGGACATACATGAAGTCTACTAAGGCCTATAGGAGTATACGTATAGTACCTGAACTCACAGACATTTCCGGTAAATCTATATATGGGGGAAAACAACGCTCTGACCTTGATGACAATAGGGTTAGCTATCCACCAAAGGTTCCATGCCAGCCCTTTGTACCTACCAGTAAGCCCAGACAAATGGACAAGGACGAAGCGGGAAAACTGGGTGAAATCTATTATTTTAATCTAAAAGTAAGCTAAAATGTATGAATCACGGTACTGTAAGAGACTATTGGAAGAGAGTGGACACTTAAAAGCAAAGTAGATAGCAGATGGTAGTAGTAGCAGTTGTATTTGTTGTTCTGTTTCTAGAGGAAGTACTCAGTTCAGTGGTAGCTGTGGTGATGATAGATACCAAGTTTAGCCCTTTTACAATCCATATAACAGTTACATAAGAAAATTAATTTATACTGGTATAATTTTATAGCTGCTTGCACCACATGAGGGCAAACTCTAGTATTAGGATTATTAGGAAGTATTCCAAGTAGTAGTAGTAGTTACCTCTTGGCTCTTGTACTGGATAAACAGATGACAAAACATGGATAATACTAATGCTGCAAGGAGTAGAGTAGTAATTTTGTAAGTGGGAGTAGCACTTTTACTTGAGTGCTGATCTTGTACCTCTAATGGATTGGAAGCACAAAGAAAGACCAAAATCTCAACATATTTTATCAATAAATTCTAATGCCAAAAAGATAGCTCTGTAGTGTTTTAAGAATGTAGAGAATTTAGTAGTAGTAATAGAAGTATTTAAGCTCCTATTTTTAGATTATTTCCATGTATTTACTGGATAAGAGAAAAAAGAAATAGAAAAAATGGCTTCTCAATAATTCCTCATACCACACAAAGCAGTGTAGCTGTGGTTTTCATAGTCGTAGTAGTGGTACATTTACTTGAGTGCCTATTTTGCTTACCTCTTGTACTTCCAGTGGGTAGAAAACACACAGACAAAACCTCAAAATGGCTAATCAATAATTCCCCAATGCTCCAGTCTCCGCCCACACAGACACACGGCCAGTCCAGCGTCAGACACAGGGTTTGGCATCGGATCAGTCAGTCAGAGGAGAGAAAGGCATGCTGGGAAATCTGGGCCCATTCCCACTGAATCTGCTACTGTCGGCTCAGTGCAGCTACATTAACGGCATGACAGAGAAAGCCTCGAAAAAGCGTTGGCGTGTTCTGGCAGGAGACGCCCAGAGAAGTGTCCAGGGAGGTTCAAAATAAGGTTATAGTTCTCAAATCTGATGCTGTGCTTTCATTAAATATTACTTCATTATTAGTCATTGCTGTTTATTTAGGTTGTGTGCTATCAAGGTGGGAACATGTCAAGATACAATATGGATAATGATGCACACTGGTGGAGATTCACAGTGCACCATGCAGTTTAAAAATATATGAAGCCTTTTATTGGTGTAAAGGTGAAATGTGCAACACTTTTTATAAATAAATAAATGCAAAAAATACATTTAAAGCCAAACAGGGGAGCATTCTGGGCAAAGCAATAACATCTCTATGGAGAAAAGCAGGTGGGGGACTTACCACCTGAAAAATTTCCCAGGAACATCTATGGATATGTTATTGCTCTGCCTGAAATGTTCCACAGTGTGACATTAAACAGCTCTACCTTACATTTCTTTAAATTACAGGTCGTTTTATAACTCAGAAATACCTAGAAAAACAGGCTTTCTGACTGTGAATAAGGTTGCCTCTTCACAAATCTGACCTGTAATATGGTCTGGTTTGGTCTCCATGAAGATAGAAAGGTTTAATGCCATACTACGAAACATTCCTGAAAAAGCCATAACATCTCCACTGAGAAAAGCATTTGGCAGACCCCCACCAGAAAACATACACAATGCACCTTTAAGATGAACTAGAGCTGATCTTGTATTACATATTTACATAAGTGTTACATTAGTCTATGATTCAGCATCTGTTGCTTGTTCAGTTTGTCTATGGGGAAACAGCAGGATATTGTGGTGGTATTCATTCAATTTTAAAAGCAAATGTTACAAAAAGAACCCCAATTGTCCACCGGTAATTCAACATTTTCACCTAACCTCACTCTCTATTGACATTTCATTAAAATACAGGTGAAAGAAGCCTGTTCAGCCTAGCTTAAACCTGTAGCGTCCTAAACTGCAGCAGTGTGAGTGCAGAGATCTGAAAATAGAAAAGCCGGCGGGAGCGTTTACATGACAAATTTTCATCTGTCAGACGGATTATAAAAGGTCCAAGCCTCAAGTCTCAAGGACAGTAAACTTTCTCTGTGAGTGCGGCTGTTTATTCTCTTTAAACAAGGCTTATTTTGTCTAAATCAAACTCCATTTCTGACTTGGAATTCAATAAGGCCGTTAATAACTAAAAACCCAGCCAGACTTTACTTACCTTGGATTTAATAACCAGTTTTGTACATATTGTAGCTTTCTCAATAAACAGCTTTGTTAGTTGCAAATGGACTTTATGGAGTCTTACTAATCCTCAGATTCCCATAACACATGACTTGGGAATTCTGTGTGGATTTAGTGTGCACAGTTTAAGGTTTCAAAGTCCACTTGACTTGCGAAAAGTAAAGGTGCACTATGTAACTTTTCTGGTTTCATTCATGTTTCCATAGAGATGTTATTGCTCTACCTGAATGCTCCGCAGTATGACCATAACATTTTCTATGTTGCATTTATTGTTTATTATTATGCTGTTTTTAGTTGCTGAGAAATTATCTTATATTGTTGCTATCTAATATCTTATATCTTTTCTAATATCACAAAGTAACCACAAAGCAATTTTGACCTTATTTTGAGTCCACATATGATGCGTGGACACAAAGTAACCACAAGTTACCTCTATTGTGGCTTCTTTTTTAACAGTAATTTTACTTTCTGTAACATCTTCCAAAAGCAGCTCACTGTTTCCTATGCCCACTTGAACCCTGTGGCAGTCCTCGTCTTGTGATACCATGGTATCTTTCATCTAGTTCTATTCTAATCTTATCTTAAGGCTTTAACGCAATTCAGCTATTACTTAGAAGTTCAACCCACTCAACACAGTCACCTAAATGCAGTTATTTTTACGGCAGTACATCATCGTCTATAGCCTCCTAAATGTGACAGCCCATGCTATAATCTGCTCCTAATGCTGCATTTTCTCTATAGCCACTGATTGTAATGACAGGCTCCAAGCTCAATGTACCATGAAACAAATATCTATCTCCTTTGTGGGCAATAATTTTAATTTTATTGACTCTGGTGCACATGGCGTATGTCCTTACTTTACCTTGAGGTTGAGCCAGGATATGATGAAAACACAGCGAACATGACTTGTCTCTTTTGTGACAATAGCAGGCTAACATAATCTCTTTTCCTGGGACTGACAGGTGGAGCAGAGCTAAATCGATCTAACGTTACAATGCAACAAGACACAAATTATAATGAGGTGCTGGTTATTAGCATGGAGACTCATCAGTGTGGATCAAAATGGCTGCACCTAAAGCTGATGAGGGGAGATAATATGGTGCCTATGGTGCATTGCGTGAATTAGCAACATTATGTCTGTGTGTGCATCTTTAGCATTTCAGTGGAAGCATAACATAATGTAATTGTTTTAGCTGGGTTTGCATATCAAACTGCTAGGAGTAGCGGTTTGAATTTCAAACTTCTTTCAATACTAAGAAAAAGGCTCAAAACTTACATACATACAAATATACATACAAATGTATACAAAATCATGTAAATTTCAACACAAAATAATAATTTAATATTACCATGCAAGCTGACAATAGTTCTGATAAGATAATATAAAATTATTATGGAAAGGTCCAGATTTGTCCTATTTGTATGATTTTTTTAAGTACTGGTGCTTGTTCAAACAAACCCAGTATTGATTCTCGTTTTAATAATATCTGGGTTCTGATTTTTCTGGCAATACTAAACAATAGCGAGAAATAAAATTATATATGTAAAGTCACTAAAAAGATTTGATATGGAACAGACAAAACAATAACTTTTGAACATATAGGTTACAAATGTGTAGTTATTACCTTAAAGTTGCATTGTAGGCCATATCTGCAGAAGGCTTCAAACCCCAGTTGCCCTCATTAGTGGCACTGACACTGACTGAAGGAGAAGACACTATTACTACTGTGTGCTTTCAGGGAGTGGGTAGAGAGCATTATGACTGCATAATTTAATCTACTGGTAAATGTATGGGTGCTAAATGTCAATAAAAATGTCTTTCAGTTGTGGCCATGTGACAGAGTGCCCACTGTTTTTTCTTTATTTAAGGGCGGAAAACAACACAGATGACTCACAATTATATATAAGTGACATCTGCTTTACAGGAATAGCAAACTCATTACTAAAGCCATACATTAAGAATAATGAATTGTTATTATAAACATAGGCAGTTCAAGAAATGTATATTATGATAAGAACATCACTCCAAAAAGATGTTTTCAAAGCTATTTCCACTCATTATCATTACCATTCCATCTGTTTAACTGAAGCAGTGTGATAGTAACATGTGATGACGGTTTTGTTACAGAGTAGAAGATAAAGTCATTGTTAGAATAGTTAATTGAAATCATAAACACTATTATAAAGGGCTTATATTACGCTATTTTCTGATCTATGTTATAACGTTGTTTCCTCATTACAAACCTGGAGTTGTGTTTTGTTTCATTCGCACACAAACCCTGCATATTTACTGTAGGTTGAGTCAGTCTCTCAAATGGAAACACTCACTCTCCACTGTTTTTTACAACTCCTACACCTTCACTAGGATCATTTGGATAATTTCAGCCCAGGGATTACCCATCTCCACTGAACAAAATATGAAAGGTGGCTGTTAATATGAAAACTACAGCGTCATGACATCGTAAGTTGGAACAGAGCATTTTGACCTTTAGAGATATAGACAAACTGATAATAAAGTGTTACTCAAACATGTGTGAATGAAACAAAACACAATTCCAAGCAGGTTTTTGATGAGGTAACACCATGGCTAAAAGCTCACAAGAGTCAATTTTGCATAATATAGCACCTTTAATTGAAATCACAACACAGTTTTAAATTGCATTATTATCATGCACACATATTACAGATGGTGCAATACACGAAGGCTAAAGCTTATTAGCATTCTAGCCATATCTTTGTATGGTAAACAACATGGCAGCCGACCTTTCTGGCATCAAAAATGACGTCAATCATTACAATATTGACTAAAACATGGTTCCTACAAACGTGAGGAATTATTCAGTCAACATTTTTGCATATAAAACTAAAACAGGTGATTGTACTTTCGGATATTGACTGTGTATTTTGTTGCACGGTGTTAAATCTGGCAGTGTTTAATCTAGGTTGCCTTTTACCTAAACAAAGATTTGATAGATAGACAGTTCACTTTGCCGTATGCCTTCCCGGTTTCCATCCATCTTTACCAAGCTGCACCGTGCCCATTTGTCTAACAGAAAAACGCCTGATAAATCAAGTGCTTTGTGGAACGCAGAGGAGGAAGCTTGCCCCTGGTCTCTGAAGCATGTTTCTCTATTGTGTCGTGACCTTGACAGACCGGTCGCTGACATAAATGGCCAATGCTGACTATTTATTACCCATAGCCAATGATGAGCATGACAGATGGAGTAATGGGATTTCACTTGGCTATAGGCTGCATGGACGCGATAGGCACCCCCAGTACAAACCATATTCATTACATTACAGGGGGAGGCTAACTGCGCTGGAAAACATAAGAAGTTAGCAATAGTGGTGACGATTAAATTGAATGTAACAACTTAACTCTTTATCACATATATGCTGCTGTAGATGTATGCAACATAGTGTCCACAAACAAAACAAAAGCATTTAAGGCACCCACATCATCAATTTGGCCTCAGAGATGATGTACAGTAGGAGTATTTTATATCTATTTATTAATTTTGATTGTCTACATCTCCCAAGCTCTAAATGCCCTGTTCCACTTTGTGATGTCATGTAGCGATAGTTTTCACATTAACAGCTCTTTTTACCTTTGTTCAGTAGAGTTTGGCAGTTCCAGGGCTGAAATCAACCAAATGATTCTAGTGAAGGTGTGTGGAGTTTAAAAACACAGTGGAGCTCTTCCTGTATTACCACATGACATTGCAAGGTGAAACAGAGTGTTTTCCATTTGAGAGAAGAACTCAGACTAAATATTCTGGGTTTGTGTGTTTGTGTGTGGAGATGAAACAAAACAGAACTCCAGGTAGGTTTTTGATGAGGAAACATTATAACAGAGCAGAAAATAGTGTACGAATATGGGCCCTTTAAGAACCTCTTTTTCACTGGGGCCATGGCCAAGAGGTAGCAGCAAATGCGTCACATAGGGAGTTAGAAGAAGAACATATACACACTGCAGTACTGTGGCTAAATGGCTAATACAGTGCAAAGTTTGTTTCTAGCTCAGGATCTGGAAGCAGCGGCAGAATGAAATGGTCAAATGCAAAAGATAAATTTCCCTAAAAAGTTAATTAGCTGCTTCCTTATTTGGTTTTAAATGTATCTGAAGAAACAGCCCCTTTTAGCAATATGGGTTTATGCCCAGTGAGAGGAGAGAAGCAGAAAACATTGGCGAGGATTTGAGGATTTGACAAATAAGGATGGCTAACAGACTAGACCAGAGTAATTTAAAACTGCAGCTCTCGTGGGGTGTTCCCGGTCTGCAGTGGTCAGTATCCATCAAAACAAGCCCAAGAAGGAGCAGTAGCAAAATGGTGACAAGTAATTACATGGGGAGTGAAGACTGAAGCTAATGTTGGTTTTAAATGACTACACAGTAATTTGTTTCATATAGAGATGCATATTAGACATATGGTGATGTTCAATTAAATGTTATGGCTTGTGGATGATAAAGTATGGAAAAAATGCATTTATGTAAGATAGCACTATTACTTCAAGACTAATATTAGAGGTACAAAGTAGTGGTTCAATACATTTCTCAAGAGTAATAAAAGAATTTGGTAAAAGGACAGGACATTAAATAATGCACCGCATTTCAAAGGATAGACCACAATAATGAGACCGACTAAATTGTATCTGAAGGAGTGATGAAGGGAACACAGACGATTAATCAAATAATTTAATATGATCAACATAGCTTGTCACTTAGGCTACGTTTACACGGAAACGGTCTGAAGCAAAAATACAAAAGTGCATTTTCGTTCTCACTCTTATTCCGCAGTTACACAAGTGTTTTGAGTAGGAAATTATGCTGCACAGGGAGATGCAAAACTTGCAGTTTGCCGATGTAATATGCATGCCCAGTGCATAGGTGGCAGCACCACCAAGACCAAATGCCTGCGTGTAACCATTCTGCCTCTCTACTTCCTCTTCTCCAGCGTGTCAATTCAAAACAACATGGTGAAGCGTAATAACACCACCAATTTCATGTGGACGGACTGCCCTGAATGACTCTTTCTGACATGAGTCCTGTGGAATTTGCAGTTGCTTGGCCAAGTTGAAGCTCTGCCATGTTTTTTTTTTCCTGAACTAACTCGTGCTCAAGATGTAATCTCTACGCCACGGCCACGAAAATGCTGTTTTTTTGTTTTCAACCATTTACACGCTGATAACAGGGTGATGCATTTTCAAAATTTCCACTCAGGAGGGCATTTTCAGATTTTTGTGTTTTCCCCCCAAAACGCTGTTACCATCTAATTGATATGGACATCTGGCAAAATGTTTTGCGTTTTCTACCCATTACCACTGTCGTGTAAATGGCTCCTAAGTAACCAAGAGTAAAAACATGGTATATGCACTTGAGCAAATGTAACTAAGTACTCCCCATCTCTAGTTACCTGATCTGTGCGTTTCATCTTATCACAAAGGTAATATGCTGCGTGAGACTGTAGGTGTGGGCAAACGTGTGTGAAGAATAATCATGAGTGCTTTGTCCTTGGTAGCTAGGCAATGGTCTCTAAGATGAAGTAAGAAAGAAGGAGCAAAAAAAAAAAAAAAAAAACCCAGTCAGACAGAGCAGTGGCATTAAAAAGCAATGAATAGGCCATCCCACACACACCCACACCCACCTCTGTGTCAGAAACCGAGCAGCGCAGAATAAACTGAAAGATAGTAGCAGGCGTCAAATCAAGGTTGTTCGTGATGACTCCCATAATAATTGTGAAGGTATTTCTCATCATTTGTAGTACTCCTTACTCATTACAGCTTGGTTAGTACAATGGATAAGGCAAAGGAATATTATTGATGACTGTAGAAAATAAAAGTACTTGCCAATGTCTGTTCGTAGTAGTTTTTTATTGAAACAGAATAGAGCAATTACCAAGCAAAGCCATGTGGTTTTTCATTGTGGTTATAAAGAATAGTTCCCAGGGAAGACCTGACAACCTCTTTACAAAGAAGCTGGAAGAAAGATATCAATAAAAATAATGCAATTACATAACATTTTTCCAGAAGTACAATTGAAATGATATTCCATCCATCCATCCATCCATCTTCTCCCGCTTAATCCGGCTGGGTCGCGGGGGCAGCTTGCTGCCCAATCCTCATAGCACCTGACCCCCCCTATGAACCCCTCTGCAGGTGGTGAGTCCACAGGAGGGTGGACATTATGGTCCTTGATGTTAGTTCATAGGGGTGCAGGCATGTTTTGGGTTGATGGGGGAAACCGGAGTACCCAGAGGAAACCCATCCAGACACAGGGAGGAACATGCAAACTCCACACAGAAAGTCCCGGGCGACCCGGGGATCAAACCCGCAACCTTCTTGCTGTGAGGCATGAGTGTTGCCACTCAGCCACTGTGCCGCCAATTGAAATGATATTGTATAATGTAAATGGGTTTGATTACAATAAACCTACATCTAAAGCTTAACAGATAACCTTCAAGCATGTGCATTAATGTGCCAGTCCCAAGCTTAGATAAAAGGAGAGGCATCTGGCATACATAAAGTCAATATGGCATTCCAGATGATTGATGAAAAGCACATGAAAAAAACAAACATTATATGAGATTCTTACATAATTTCCCTGCCAATCCATCACCACACACTGTAATCTGGTTCTGACTGACAGCTCGTTCACCTTCCTCTTTAAAGCCATGTTTCTGTAAAGTGTGAATGATTACAGAGACACAGAGGACTCCTGACCTTAACAGAGCACTCATCTTAAGATCCTGAAGGTCAAAGGCACTAGGCCCTGGTAAAGGTTAAGGCTGTTATCTTCTCTGACTCACAATCTGTCATGCTCATGTTTACTGACCCTCGCTATCAAAATATCACAACTTTCAGGTCCTAAAATATGCAGTAATTTGTGACATGGAGTAATGGCTCAGTAAACGTTATGCTTACACAGGAATGTAACCTTCTATATTCTGAGTGTATCGAGGGTAGCCTGAAGGGACATGTGAACCCATCTTAAAGGGCCTGTATTATGCGATTAATGTTGTCCTGTTCAAAAACATACTCAGAGTTCTGTTTTGTTTCACATGATTAACACACAGACTGCATATCTGAGCTGTCTTCTTCTCTCAAATGAAAAACAGTCACAAATTCCACGTTGTGATGTCATGTGGTAATACAGGAAGTGCTCCACCGTGTTTTTAAACTCCATACACCTTCGCTAGAATCATTTGGATGATTTCAGCACTGGAACTGTCCACGTATATTGAACAAAAGATAAAAGGTAGCTGTTAACTTGAAAACTACCACTAGATGACATCACAAAGTGGATCAGTATTTTGAACTTTGGAGATATAGACAGACTAATAATAAAGGGTTACTCAAACATGTGTGAATGAAACAAAATACAACTCCAGGTTAGGGATGGACATTCAATTAATTTTTCTTAATCGATCATCGGGAAAATTAACGATCACTTTTCGATTAATCATTAACATTTTTATATTACAATTATCATCACTATTATTACTATTACTAATCTACATAAATAAACTCAACTTTACAACATATAAACCATAATCACTATAGAGCCTCATCAGCCCGTGTGAGATTAGAATGTGTTTAATGCAGCTTTGCCCACATTTGTTTATGTCTTACAGAAACAAAACATTAAACCGCATGGCTAATTTGCGTAAGTGAAAAAAAGCAGCTCTTTCCTTGTGCACTGATGTGTTCAGGTTCTGTTGGACTAAAGAACACGACTCAGTGGAATATGAGTGTTCTTTCTGTGACAGAGGATGTGATGAGGCTGGTGAGTCTGTCCTGTGCGTATGTCGCATTGGAGATGCTGCGTATACATGCAAAACCAGGATACTCAAAAAAAAAAAACCCGATCATAACCGGGATACAGATGTGCAGATAAACGCACTCTTTGGGGGATATAGTGATCTCCAAGGAGCCAGAGCTGAGACGTGGGACTGTGGGGCTCCAGTGTTTGTGCTGTGAGACGCAGCCTCGACTCCTTACACTACATTACGCACAGCAACCTACATTCAGTTTGTCGATTAAAATGAACGTGATCGACGAAATTCTTAATGATCAATTATCGATTAATCAACTAATCATGCCCATCCCTACTCCAGGTATATTTTGATGAGGTAACATTACAACATGGCTTAAAACTCACAAGAGTCAATTTTGCATAATTTACAACATTATATAAATATTTTCCAAAAGGTAACAAAAGCACAATGCGACATTGTGAGGTTTTAATATTTAATGCTATACTGTGGCTCATTCCCGGTGAAGCAATAACATCTCTATGGAGACAAGCAGGTGGTGGACTTCCATCAGAAAAGTTACATAGTGCCCTTTTACCAATACATTTCTATTTCTTATTATGGTATTGATGTACATTTATCCTATGTCACCTGTAGCCTATCAATAAAAGTGACTGAAAATCGAGTAGTCCATACTTCATCACATCCCTATGGCTGAGAGCTGTCCAATATCGATGATACTGTCTGAGCTGATGCATCATTACCTATGGGGATACTCACACACTTCAGACAAGAGCCTATTTATTTCTATGTCCTGAAGTGCTAACAAGAGACAGGACTTAAGTTACTTTGCAATATATGAGTGCAGGTCCTTATGCATTGGCCAGAGTCTGATGCAAACGTGACCTTTCAGTGGAAAATATTAATTAAAAGAAGTCAATGTAGAAGTATTAATTATCGGACATTCAAAAGCAAACCATTAACAGTTTTCAGAGCATGACTGAAAGCATCATTACACAGAGGTAGAGATATTGATTTAATTGGAATTAGAGGAAGGGGAAATGACAGAAACTAATTGTCACGTATGCCTAGGTATACTGTGTGAAAGATTTACAGTATGTTCTCAAATCAGCACTATATATTTTGCATGTTTTCTCTGCGTCTGGGTGGATTTCAAGTTTACCACATAAACTGAAAATATATACAGTTAATCCTCCAGCTATATATTCCTGGTTCAAAGTCTGGAGGGGGTCCCAGGGCGCTGTGCTGTGGTCACATTCACACTCTGCTCCTGACATGTTTGCACAGCGATATTGTAGGATGGGTTGGCTAAATATTAGTCTGCCAATGTATTTGAAATTCTGTTTCTCTCAAACATCAGTCTATCTCCTGCCTGTGTCCTGTAGGGAGCTGGCATTTTAATGATCTTCACAATTTTATTCATCCACGCATCGGCCTTTGTTTTAATTCCAACGCTCCTGGTGAGTGTTTGTACAATTCAACTTAATTTGTTAAAGCAAATCACTATGAAATACAGCATATTGTAGTTTGTCCTTGGGCAAGACACTAGGGTTGAAATGTGAAATAGGCAGATTGGCAGCCATGCATTTGTTCAAGGCAGGCTAATATGTAAATGAATGCCGCATTAAATTGAACCCACCAAGTGTCTAGTGCAGTATAATTTTGATATTGAATACTTGATATTAGCCAACAAAATTATTAAAAATGTACTCTAAAGGCAATTCTACTGTTTTTAGATTGCATGATTTAATGTTCCTCTCTCACACAGGTAGCAGTTTTCCTACTCTAATAATATAGTTTGAAGAAAATAGTAAAAAGAAAGAAGATGTGAAATAGTTTAACCTCATCAGTCAGTTACATAAGCAAAATAGTCCATTATTACACATTAATACAGATTACAGACTAGCATTTTACAGTGAGTTTATTCTTTTGTTTTGCGAATATCAAATGTAGACATAATAATTACAGAAGCAAAAGCAGTAGACTGTATGAAAATGGTACTTATTGGAGGTGCAGATCACAGCATGCAGATCTTTAATTGCTTTATGAATATTTTACCTTCTTGCTCAAATGAAACAGCGGATCCCTTTTGCAAACTGTCTAGACCTGCGCATTGGTTTTGGCGCTATGGCCTCTTTGACACATTTAAAACATTTAGCCCTGTTATGATTTCCGACACTGCGGTGCAGCCAGCATTTTAGAGCGAGCAGAGAACATCACAGCATGCTCAAATACCGGCTGATAACCTCCCATTCCCCCACAGAGAAACTAAAAGAACTGAGTTTTCCTCTCCAGCCGCAGTGTCTTTGAACTGAACATCACTTCTCATACTCCTGTAGCATTGACATCTCTGTGATTTGAGCAGATTCAGTGTCTGTGTAGGACTAGGTTGAGTCAATGTTATGTTAGATCAGTACTGATTGGAGATTGAAGTGTTTAGTGAAAATATTTGTATTTTGTCTTTCATTGAATAATTCTGTACAGGAAAAATATTATCTATACAGTGATGCTCAGAGTGGCCAGGGCTGCTTCTACTTTAAGGGGACCCCATACAAGATCCTTTCATTTAAATTTACACATGGACCAGTATGAAGATTTCATATATACTGCAGCAGTGGTTGAGTAACAATAAAATAGGAAATTGGTTAAAATCAAATTAAAGTGAGATATCTATAATATGATGAGTGCATTATTGTTATTAATTACAAGAAAGGTCAGAAAAATGGAAAACAAAAAACAAACAAAAATCACTTGTCATGTGGGAAAATATGAGCAGCAATTTATAAAGATGAAAGACATAATGTAACAGATTTTAATAGATTAAGTTAACCAAAGAGTAGAGATTGATCGAGTATGGGGTTTTTCATGGTTGATGCTGACAGAGATTAGGGGCAAGTGATCTGCCAATATATAGGACTGATTTTAATTAAATTACAACTCATATAAATATTGTCTATACCTTTTGCTGCTCTGCATAATTAAACTATAATAAGGAAAGATAATGTCAATTGAAATTATTTTCAGACATCCACAACCCTGTTTTTACTACTAACCCATAATAGAACAGCATAATCACATTTTGTGAATGCCTTCATCACACTAAAGCTTTGCACAGTAATTGATGATCCCAGAGCAAATATCTGCTTAGGCGGGAGATTTAAGGCTGATAGAGATACACAAAAAAGTGCAAATATCAGCCAGATATATTGGTGAATCGATATATTGGTCAATTCTTTTTCTCTGGCCCTAATGGTTTGTGAGGTGTTTTGCATGAGCCTTTTAGTACTATTGTCTATTCTAGTATTATCCATATGTTTAATCTAATCATTTATATCAGTGGCTTGATGACTTCGAGTGTTTTCTTCAATAATACCATGTGGTCTTACACTAGTTCCAATATAGATCAATATTTTACCAGGTAAATCAATTAAGAAGACCTTCTTATTTGCAATGACGGTTTAGTTTTAGATCTATTAGTATCTATATTAATAACCCCAACACATAAAAAGAGCAGTTGTTTTGTATATGTTTGTATATGACACTTATTGTAGATGGCAGTATTTTATTTGAACTTATTTAACTCTACATAATTGACGCATTTATAAACATACGGTTTTCAAATAGCTGAATCACAGATGGCACAAATGCATTTAGGCATTAGCATATTAATAATGACAGGCAAATATGCGCTGTTTGATGCTCATATATTTAGATCTTAGTCACCTTTTGTGGTTTAAAATACCTTTAGATCACATTTTCTGTGGTAGGCAAAATCCTCAAAGGTATTTAGGGCAGCAAGATTGCACTGGTAGCCTCAGATAACCACCCTGTTCTTGAGACTACAGCTCTGGAAGTTACATTGTTTGACCCAATCCTGATAGACTTTCTACACCACTACACAGCAGACTCTCATTCTCCTGCTTCTTTCAAATCCACCCAAGTACATTGCTCCGTTCTAGTGTCGACTTGTTGAACCCTATAAACCAGTCCTTGAGACAAATGATAGCAATTGTACCTCAACAGCTACCTATAGGAGTTGAACTGGCCCAAAATAGTTAAGGCAGTA
The DNA here is from genome assembly GCA_030686955.1 of Odontamblyopus rebecca. Classification (NCBI taxonomy): domain Eukaryota; kingdom Metazoa; phylum Chordata; class Actinopteri; order Gobiiformes; family Gobiidae; genus Odontamblyopus; species Odontamblyopus rebecca. The sequence goes on from CM060664.1 coordinate 15,726,442, forward strand.
AGTTATCCTCAGAGATTTAAAAATAACTTCACATATTATGTATGTATTTTGAATTCTAATTGGGTTTTTATTAAAAGTCGTGTGATGTTACTTCATTAAAGCCCTTTGTGATCGCTATTAGAATAACGAATTAAAGACACTGTTATTTCTTATCAAATAATGTAACAAAAAGAACATGCCCTCTGCTGTCTGACCTATTAATTAGCTTTCTCTTGTGCAGTAGCCTGGTCAACCAATTGATCTCAGTCAACTAATTACAGCTTCTAAGTGAACTTGCCTTTTTCCCTTGGGTGTACGGGGTGGGGGACATGCAAAAAAAAAATATATCAATGTCCTTGGAGCCACATGACTATTGCTGTTTTATCACAATTCATACACACTTTGTAGTTTTATATTGAGGAAATTGAAATGGAAAGCTCACACTTCATTGCAATTGGTTAAATCCACTCACTTGAGGAGGTAGACTGCAGGATTAGACACACAATCGCTGAATTACAATACCAAAAAATCACCATAATAGCACATTGTCACAGGGATGATATCGATTTGATTTTCATTGCCAGCCCTAAGTGTATAATGTGCAGAGAAAACTGAAGTAGAAATTGGCATATGCTGGGGCCTGTTTTGAGATTGTTGTGTGCCTCACCTCCCTAAAATCTGTTCTCCGATTTTGTCCAATTTATTTAATTTGTGAGCAGAGGAAAATCCACAGCTCCTATTTACTTTACACTGGGTTAAATTCAAGATTACTGTTGACACTATGCACATATTGTTTGCTTAAGACCATAAAAGATTTAAGATATTCAATTAACAAAGCGCTATTTAACAGGTTTCAGCATTTTTCTTTTTCCATTCTTCTTTTTCTTGTTCCACTCAAACATGTCTCTCTTAATGATTTATATACAGTTCATCTTTAAGTCACTGTATTCCTTTTAAAACCTTTTTCAAATGGATAAATTATTGCAATTTACTTACACATCTTCATGCATTTTAACTATAATGGGAGCAATCTTTACCTATTTTAAGATCTCATATAGAAGTACACAGAGATATTGAAAGACCATTGCTGGTTGACTTTTCTGTGTTGAATGGGGCACTCACCCCAATTATCCTGCTTTAAAATGTCTTCTTCCTTCAGGCTATTTTTGATAGATTGTTAATTTAATCTAGTTACAATGGCTGCCGGGTAGAACTAGCTGGTCTTGCGTAGCTTGGACATCACTTTTCTCTCTTAAAAACCCCACAAATTGCTACCACACATTCGAAAAGAGAGATGTTTAAAAACACCATTCAACTTTATGTTTTTAACTCTATTTGTGATCCTTAGAGACTAATATTATGGGTCATCTCCCTATTTACACCATCTGTGCTGGCGCTGGAGTCTAATCACAGCATTCGTTCGACAGATTTCCGTGTTAAATTATTCATCGCTTTGACTTGATTGTGTTGAAATTGCACTGACCCCGTAGCGCACCTTTCTACCCACACACGATATGATATTGACATCTCTAGATCTGCCGGTCCACTGTATATCACTATGTAGAATTATAGTTGTCCAATGAATACAGTAGCTTGGGTCTTGATTTATCCAGCCATCACGGTGTAATCATTTGTCCATTGATTTTGGGGCCTTATATTGAGAGGGTTCAAATGAATGCACCGGCCGTTTGTTGCAGCTGTTCACTCGTCCAATCGATTATTAATAAGTCTGGGACTACGCTGGGTATAAATTATTGTTCGAAGGTTGCTTTCATTAAAACAGGTGGGAGCATTGTGAGAGAAAAACACAAATGGTGAGAGTGAAAACAAAAAAGAGAAAATCCAATAGCTCTAACTAAGGATTTGTATTTTGGATTCATTTGTTATTTCAGTAAAATCGCCCTTTTTTGTTTTTTGGAAAGACTCAAAATCGTACAGTGAAAAGTTCTATTGTTCTTAAGTTGCTCTGGGGCAGACTGAAGAAAATTTGGCAAACATTTTGTACACGGGCTCTTTCAATTATACTCATGTCAACAAAGGTCAGTACAGTCCGGACCAGAATTGTAAATAGTTTTCATTCAATTTCCAAAAGTGTTGGCAAACCAAACGTGACTTTGCACCATTGTTTCTCAACCTGGAAGAATAATTTTAGAGTTTAAAAGGTGAAACTGAATACCGTAGTCGGGAGGATTATTGACATCAGTATCACACTACTTTTACTAATTTTTCTGGTGGAAGATCTGACTGCTTGATGCCTGTAATATTCCACAGTATAGCATTAAACTGTCTCACTTTTAGTTAATTACAGGTGTTTTTATCGAGGTCAAAAATACCTGCTGAGAATTACTGTGAACTGAGTTGCCTCTCCACAGATTTGACATAGATTTAATGCCATACTGTGGAACGTTCCAGGCAAGGCAACAGCAGCAAGTAGGTGGCAAACAGAAATGTTACACAGTGCGCCTTTAAAACCATAACAACACAAATCTAAGTAACAAATGACAATAAAATGAGGGTGTGGGTCAAATCAAATAAACCTCAGACAACTATTTTTACTTGTGAGTTCGGATTTATCAAACAAATGATTATATTAACCAGATCTTGTATTATTTACGCTCTAATAATCTTGTTTTTTTTCCAGACCTGATCCACTGCACCAATGAGCTGAATGTGAGTATCCCACAGCTGGCGGACACTCTGCTGGAGCGCACGGCCACCAACAGCTGGATTGTGGTGTTCAAGGCCCTCATCACCACACACCACCTCATGATGTATGGCAATGAGGTGAGAAGCACATGTCAAAACTCTATCAAGGTTTCAACTCAAGTCATGTATATTAAAAAGGGGTGGGAGCCAGGGCCATTTCTAGTCTCGTGGGGACCTTATGCCAGATGGTTCTTGTGGGCGCCAAGTTTGCCAAATTGCCAAATTTTATATCCTAATTGTTACTTTTTTTCACATCCATTTGACATTTAACATCCAGTAGAGTTAGGTTAGAATTAGGCTGGGCAATACAGTAAAAAATCTATCACAATTTTTTTATCATTGATTTTTAAGCCTATATTTTTTCTTTTGAAAAACAAAAGCTTTCATGAAGTCTGCAAACAATACAGACTTTATTCAGTGTCATTTATAGTCAAATTTCTTCTTCCAAAGTCAGAATCCTGTTACAATCCAAATGCTTTTAATGACAGAGGGCTGGCTAGAAATAGTTAAAAGTATAATATGTACCTTTCTTAAAGTGGCACATCATCTGAATGACTCTATCAAAATACTCTCAGTGGATATAGAAAAAAATGCATTTGCTGTGGCTTTATAAAGAGCCCAGTATATCATATTTTACAAAGAACTGAATCTCAATCTCTATTTAAATGTGGTTAATTGCACTGTCCTAAATAAATAATGTAGAGTAAGTAAAGTAAGTTGCAAAAAAGAAATTCAGTAACACTTTTCTATGTCAGTCAATTGTACTAGTGGGAGCTTATTATACCCAATGCATTATTATTATTTGCACTGTTATCACTGTGGTGCCCCATGTGTTTGGAAATCACTGAAAGTAGCTCTCTTCTTACACTATTAAAACATAGGTCATGCATGCTCACATAAGAAACAATAATACATACATCATATGCATCACTGTAGATATCTAGAACTGACCAAAAACATATTTTCTGTCTGCTGTGATTTAACAAGCTGCATTTCATACTCCATATACTTCCAACCCACCATTAGTAAATCCCAGTTCCAGATGACTGTATTTGTCATTTTTGTATCTGACATCCTTTTTAGGTTGGCATCACTTTCATCAATCTCCTTTCGGTACAATGGATCAATATTACGCACCCTTATAATCAGAGTATCATCAAACAACATTGTCACTACCCCTCTATCCAACAAGAGCCCCTAAAAATAATGTTCGAAGTCTTTTCATCCATCAACAGGGGCTGATGAAGTGTCCCCAGCTGACATTTCAATGGTCACGGAGACAAACAGGCTAATTCTACTGTTCATTTAGTACACCAGGAGAATACAAGCCAAAACCAAACACAGGAAGTATGATGTGTATATCCCACTAATTATCACAGACTGTGGATCCTATTCCAATCACTATATCAAACCAGTGATGCAATAAAAAATATGTTATTATGATTTTTCTAGTAATGGAATATGAGTTGTAACTTGTACACCAAAGGGCATTGATATTTAGTAATACTGAAATATGAACTGCTAAACTCATACGATGCATTTCAGGGCAGGTCAAAACTACAGGTTATAATTAAACCCCATTCAGAGGACAATATATCTCCCCCCAAATTGCATACTTTGCATCTTTCTAATTGCAACCAATCAAATTAAATTCAACTGCTATTCATTTTGCAGACCTAGGCAAGAAGTACATTTTTTAAGGTTTAATTATATGGGAAATGCATTGTACTTGGGTTAGTAGTCTAAAAAAGGTGCTTGTGTTGCCTGAAACAATGTCAGAGGGAGTTATCATTGCCATTACAGTTGTTGATATAGAAATTGAATTAAGACTGTTTAGGGTGTAATTAGGGCCAAGCGAGAATCAACACACACTAAAGTTAGTAAATGAAAAAGTGTATAATGAACAAAACTAGCAATTTTGTCTGCAAGATTTTCTCCTCGTTTTATTACAATTCCTCTAGTTAATCCATCCAACATAAACTATCCACATTAGTCTAATCCTCCAGGGAGCTACTCTTGACCAAACCTAGTTCAACATCTGCCCCGGACGATGCATTCTGGTTGCCCACTGCTCCTCACAGGTTGTCTCCTTGCAGCAGCATTGAAGGGTCATATGCGCAGGACAAATTCCCCTGTAGGGACAATAAAGTATAACAAATAACAAACTCTATGACAAATCAGCACTACTAAGATCAGCTTTGGGTGGTTTGTTTTCCCTAAAACATGACTCCTTTGGGCATGGACTTGCAAATTAGATGATGAAACTCAGTGGAAGTTTCTTGCTTAAATTCAGTTTAAGGTAAAATAAATGGAAACATAAGTGATTGTTCCAATGCCTATATAAAAATTTAAAAATACTTTCTCTGAATAAAGAGGAGTCCATTGGCGTTGTATTCACTTTTGCTTACTATTGTGTTGGGAGCAACCTGAGACTCAGCAAAATCTGTCTGTCTTCACTCCCATAGACTATCAATGACGTCTTCTCTTGTGTTCTCCAGTTCATCAGTGCAGACATGCCACGGCCCTGTCAGACAACCTCCTCCTATAATCACTAACTTTGTCCTTTTGTGTTTTCCCCTCAGAGATTGATGCAGTACCTAGCCTCGAGAAACACGCTCTTCAACCTCAACAACTTTCTGGATAAGGCCGCACTACAAGGTGATTTAATGTCGTTTGGCTGTTTGTGAAGTCAGCACTGCTGTACATCTCGTACAACGACTATATGTCCCTCTCTCTTTGGCTCCGAAACACCATCAATACAGGCCTCTTTCAGGGTTTTAAGTAACTACACAAGATGCAGTAGAAAATGGAAATATAGAAAAAGGTTCAAATGAGAAAATATATTTTTGTGAGAATATTTTACATGTTTAATATTAACCCGAAACTAGAGAACCCAATAAATAGACTTACATGTAAGCATTTATTTCATTATGGATGTTTTTAAAAACCACACAAAAATGTGTCCTTACAGTAGAGAGACAGATCTGACTGATAACTTTGCCGAGATTCAGTGGCTTTGGTTTAAGTCACTGCCCGTCTGCATATTCAATAATATTTACAGTATGTTTATCATACTTAAATAATCCACTGCCCAAGTAGCAATGTGGGTGTGTAGTTGAGCATCAATAAGCTAATTTATTTATGTATCAGTATTTTGTGACAGTTGAGTTTCCATAACCTGGAATTTTTCATAATATAGCCTTAAAGAATATTATACATGTGCTAATTAATTGTGGTGCCCCCATCTTCCACGCAGGTTACAACATGTCCACTTTCATCAGACGCTACAGCCGGTACCTGAATGAAAAAGCCATGTCCTACAGACTAGCAGCAGTGGACTTCACCAAGATGAAGAGAGGGTAACACCAACATGGACATAAAAAACATGCATAGCCCTACAGGTTCAAAGAAGCTCATTTCGGTTCTATTTCGGAGAGCAAGTACTACACACAATAGAAAAACTGCACAAAATCTGTAAAGGCAAATGGAAAGTAAAATGCTTTCAGTAACCTACATTATTATTAGCTTATTAGCAATTAGCTTCTAGGTTGAGAGCATGGTTACCCTGTCATTACATAAAGGTGGGTTACATGGAGGTTGCATATATTGTTATAATTACATGTAGCGCTATTAACCGTACATAGCACTGTCTCATACCAAGGTTAAAGCACTTGGGTTAATCTCTGGCGTGTCTATGATCTATAAGGAAAATGTATTTTTAATTAACACGAGATGAAGAGTTAAGCATGATAGTGATTTTAGCTCATATCACCTGGTGCAATTACCTACTGTACGCAGCAGTAGCTACAACCATCAGACAGAATTAAGGGGAAAATAATGCCTGTTTTACTCAGGTAACATGGAACAAACTCAAAATGTGTTGTGTAGCTGTGGATAAAAAAAATGTCATAAGATCTAATTATTCTCAATATAACATATGTGTATGGATTGACTTTATTCGTTACTGTACACAAAATGTCCACCCATCAATCTCAAAACATCCTAGCTTGGTACTTTTCATCAAGATCTATGGGCTGACGATCATGAGAAGGGTCCCTGGACACTACCTAACAAGTTACCCCAACCCCTGGGTGCAAGTTAAGAATAACGCAGATGACACATTTCTACACATTTCTAGTCTATAAGTCTATAAAAGCATTGGAAATGGAATTTGAATTGGTCTTTGGAAATAAATTGTTGCTATAAACCCTGAACAAAGCTTTTAATTTTTTATTTTTTTAGGCACCATTTTGAGAAATGATGTTTTATTTGTTGTTAGATTTAGTTTTATTGTTAATTGATGAGGCTCATTTTTCATCATTGTGAAACCCATGATAGGCACGGTTATCTACTAAACATTGTGGATGAAAACGGAGAGTTTACCTGTTTTCTCTTTCATGGGTAAGCTACTGTAATAAAATCAGAATATTTGTCATCATAAAATGTCAGTGTTTCTCCTCACAATAATAATAGCAGCTTTAAACCTTGACATAGTGCCATCCCTAATTCAGCCCTGTATATCAGATCTGCTCTGTATTCTGCCTGTATCATGAGCCTTGTTTGGGTGTGTTGTTTAGTGCCGATGGCGTGATGCGCACCATGAACACAGACAAGCTGATTAAGACCCTGCCCATCATTCAGACACAGCTGGACGCTCTGCTGGATTTCCAGGTAAAATGTTTGATTGCACACAGCACATTATATCGCACAAAAAACTGGCGCACAAAAGCACCACACAATATCACATCGAGAGCTCACACCAATGGCATTTCTGATTACAGCCAAACTCGAACGAGTTGACCAACGGAGTTATCAACACTGCCTTCATGTTGCTGTTCAAAGACTCTATACGGTTATTTGCAGCCTACAATGAAGGGGTCATCAACATGCTGGGTAAGACCACATTCAAAACAGCAGCATTTCTCATGCTTGATTATGCACAGTATGTTACTTAACTAGACAATCAATATTTACTGCTATTTATTTGTACTTATTTGTGTTGTGCGGCTGGTTTAATATTATTGTGAACAGGTTTATTAGGCTACTAATGATATACTTTTGCCTGAATTATACATTTTGTCAGACTAATGTATTTTCCTGTCTGAGATAAGTGCGTCCATGATTACATGGTAATCGGTAAATTGTCATTATGAGCTTTAGAGGTTTAAATGCAGTTTAAGAATCATATAATTTGTGTTGGGTTAAACAGTCACTTTGTGACCCTGGTTCATTATTATATTTTCAAAAGTCAAAAGCTTTTAATTTTATTTTTGAGCAGAAGAGTCAAAATGGCAGCATGGCGTAGCTAGCACTCTTGCCTCACAGCAAAACCATTCCAGGTTTGACTCCTGGGTTGCCTGGGTCTTTCTGTGTGGAGTTGTTTCTCCCCATGTTTGGGTGCTTTGTATCCAGCCAGGCACAGGTTTCCCCCATCACCCCAAAACATGCACCATGGGTCAAATCCTCCAGCTAAGGTAGTCTTGGCCAAGCCTAGTTAAAGATTTGTAGATCTGGACGAGTTGCCCCAGAAGCACTGAAGGATTGGTCAAATGCACCTTAACCTAACCTTAATCTTAAATCCAGATCAAGTCTAGTCCTTAGTCTATAGTCCTCCAGTACCCCCTCTGTCCACTGTCTCTATCCCTGCTATAATTTGCCCTGTTAGTCCGGACTTCACTCCAAGCTGAAATCACTCGACACTCCACTTCCTTCTTAAGAGGAAATCAATTGGCTTCTCGACTCTCTCAAATCCAAATTAAAGACTAAAGACTAACTTCTTTTTCTTTCTGTTAATTATTAAACTGATGATGTAAGACCAGTGCAGGCTCAACTGTGAAATCTATTAAAAGATTTATCACAAAATCGACATGATCCACAGGCTTCATGAAGAAATGGGCCTTTTTCTGGTTTTAACTGCATTGATGAGTCAGTCTGTAACGTCATTAGATCTGACTGAACTGCTGTTTAATACATTTTTAAAGGTATTGGAGTATTTTCACATTGAGAGGAGAGGTTAGTGTTTTGTAAAAGAGGCAATAACATCTCCATGGAGACAGTGTAGTGGAGAGTAGTGGACCATCTACCAGAAAAGTTTCATTGTACACCTTTAAATGATCTTTTTGTGTTTAATTTCTTCATAGCTTTTTTACAAAATTGCTAACTGTGCTTTATCCCTCTGTGACAGAGAAATACTTTGACATGAAGAAGAACCAGTGTAAAGAGGCGCTGGAGATCTACAAGACGTTCCTGAACCGGATGACCAAACTGTCCGAGTTTCTCAAAGTTGCCGAGGTAACGCCTGTTTGTCCCAGCAGCTTAAACAAAGCAAGAAACATCACACACATAAGCGCTAATGTGGTCTAAGGCTAATCTCAATATGTTGATGTTATTTTGTTGGATTAATTATGGAAAAAATGTTGGGATTTGCCTCAGACCATCACGTCTCCTGATCTACAGTTAGTGTGTTGAACTTCAAAACTAACTGTACATCACGTTGGAAATTAGCTGTTGGAATATTTAGTTAGGGCTGGGTGATATGAACAAAATATAAGCCTATCCATATATACTGCAATTGTTTGACTGACAAAATTATAATAATGAATAAATAAAACCACAGACATATTTGTCAAGAGATAATAAAAATAAAATATTAAAATGTGATTATTAGGAAGAGGACAGGGCAAAAAAAAATTACATTTTTATTCTTTAACGTTACACAATTTAACTTGCTTTTCTCCACAGTATGGCTATGGTAGAATTTTTTTTTATCAGTATGATAGACACCTGTAATTGAGATAAATTTAATGTCATACTGTGGCACATTTCAGCAATAACAGGTGGCAGATTACCTACCAGAAAAATTCCGAACAGCACCAAGTTTTCATGCTCTGGTTACTTAATACATAACATAAATAATAATTTGACTCGTACTATTATTTCCATCAGATGAAATAAACAGTGATCTTTATAATACACTATATTGCCCAGCCCTATTCAATATATATTTTATTACATGTTACATTTTCTTCTCCTTCTCCTGTCCTTCTCTGGCCCTATCCTGGGGAGGGTTTCTGTCTCTACATAGATCAATATCAGCTCCCTGTGCTGAATCTACCGCCATTTTTTGAGATTTGCGGGACTCTTCATGCTGCCTGTTTACTTGCCTGCACTGCATGCCTTAAAGCAAGCTCTCTCTCTCTCCCTATCTCTGTCCCTCTTTGATTTTCTACTTCCTCTCTTCTCTGATAAAACGTCCCAAGTCCTCGGTAGGCAGTTGAATTTAAACAGTTGTGTCCTCTGTAGATATAGATTTTCTAACTTTCTGCTTGGTTTCCCCATTTTTTTGAAAGGTTTGGGGTGCAGCCGCTCGATAAGACGTCAATTTAAATAAAAATCTATTTAAAATAAAGAAAAAAAGTGAAAACCGCAACTAAGACTAACGTTGACTTTAAGGACCCATTCATTTTATCTGTCTAACAATGTGCGTTTGTCTGTTTGTGTCATCTACCCTTCCTACCTATTTTTTATGTTCAAAGTCAACATTAGTACTTGAGTGTCTTCCTTTTTTTGTGGATCTTTTGGGTCCTCAGTCATGTGACCTGTTGTCTGGCCTGCCTGTTTTCTGATTGGCTCTCATTTCTCTCCAGGTGTCACTTTGTGTATGTTATAACTCAGTGTATATATTTCAATGTTTGCATGTGTCCCCTCCCTTCCCTATATGTCTTATGTGTGTCTTTTGTTTCCTTTCCACACTGCATGGAGTAACCAAGGCTTGAGTTTGATATCTCTCCCTCTTCCTCCTCTTCCTCCTTCACATGCCTTTCTCTCTTATCCCTTATTTCTTTTCCAATTCAGTGCGCTTTTCAGTTTCTTTACAATTACATTTATTATTTTATTTTTATTATTATTTCATTTTGCCTAACCCCTCCCTCCTCCTCCCCCCTCCCCTTTTTGTGAAACAGCGAGTTGGAATAGATCAGGGTGACTACCTTGATCTCGCACAGGTCAGTCCACATCTCATCTCAATCACAGCCAATCACTTTAACCCTTTCGACCCCGCCCCGACCAATCCCATAATGCTTCATTGTAGACGCTCCGTTCCCTACTCACCCTACAGACATGGCCGCCCTCTCTTCAATCATCCAGATAGTCATTAGATTCATCCTTAGATGATGTATAAAGTACTTATAAAGATAATAAGATAACAGAATATCAACCTGTAGATATAGAGGTAGATATTTATTATGTTGTCATGACGAGCTAATGATTATCTGTTTGTTGTAAAATGTAAAAAGTAAAAAAAAAAAAAAAGGAAATGAAATACTAAACATTATATTCATAGTACTTTATATGCATAAAGTTTTTATCATAAAAAAGATAATAATATTGATATTCAGTTTGAATAACTTTGTATTTTAAGAAATAAATTTAGCAGAAACTAAAGGATATCTGATCTGAGTTCACATAATTTACTGTATATATTTACTTTAATTTACCAGTATAGGGCTATCGCTTAAAGTTTAGGGTTAAACACCTATAAATAAAACCTAAGAGATTATTTCCTTTCCATTACATGACATTATGCTGGTCTAAATCAACAGCAAATTTGAAATGGCATTTATGAAGTCAGATTACAAAAGTATTCCCTCAAATTCCTATTTTAGCTCTTTAAGGACATTAGGCTTAGTCTGTCGGCATTTGGGTAAACAGACAGAACAGCGTCTCTTGATATTTAGAGCTTATCGCACAAAAGTAGTCAGCACAGCCTCATAAAACAGGTTTCCTCCCTCGTAAGCAGTGCTCAAATCACGTCCCTGAAAAGATTATGTCCCTTTGCATTAGCTGTGGGGAGAGCAGCGAATGGTTTGATCAAATAGGTTTCTGCAAAAACAACTTGGGTAGGTGTGCATAATGTCATCAGGAGTACTGCAAATCATGTTAGAATCCTAATACACATTTTTGATATACTTTTTTATTATTAGGGACAACTTGGCGAATCAAATCATCTTATTTTGTATATAACTCATGTTTGCAGTACTAATGAAGCCCTTATTTGCTCCTATTCAACCAATGCCTTTACTGAGCTGTAGATTTGTGTCTGTTTTACTTTAACTTTTAGCATATTTCTCTGAAGAAGGAAACCCTGAAATTTACTCTCTGTCCCCTCGTTAAATAAGTATACGAGAAATCTTTCTTTGCTTGTCGTGGTTTGCGCTGTGAGTTGGGTATTTTACGGAAACGTGATCCTGTGTGTGAAGGCGGCCTGTCACACAACGTTATCACATGACCTCCTGAGCTCCACTGATGTGCACAGGGCCGCCGCACCCCAGGCTTACGCTTCTGAGTTAACCTCTTGGGAGTCCTAATATAATCACTTTACTGTAAGAAGGTCCACTATTCTGCTCATTTATAATACGTTGGTTATTTCTATTTTAAAATGTAATAAAGATTTATCTAAACAGATACCAGTGTTTCCCATGAATAAAGGAGTGGGTGGTTCCCAAAGTCAAGACTTAAAAACAAGCAGAAAAATAAAATGGTGTAACAAATTGTACTCTGGGCTCCTTGCATATAAACATCAATAATGACTGCTTAAAGTAAAAATAGAGGCAACTGGGTTACTTCAAACTTCACTATTATTCACTCAAATTAGTTTCACAATAGTTTCATCTATTGAAATCACAAGACACCAATTTTAAGCACCACAATCAAGGCACTGATTATACTGATTATATTGATGCTAAAGATGCATTTGTACTGGTACAATTGGGTGGTTTCAGTGGAAGATGAAAAAACTAATTATGAAATCTTTTGAAATAAAAAAAACTACAATTTGTGAATAAGCAAGTACTTAATAGTAACTCTTAAATAGTTTTTCAAGATTTTCAATTTGTCATATGCAGGTTCAACACAAGGTCTACAATGCAATGAAATGCTTAGGATGAGAAGAACTGTTGACTCGATAATATTTAAGAAGTACTACTAGCATGCAATAAATACTGTTAAAAGTTTGTATAGAGATTTGTCAAAAATTATCACTGGTATATTAATCAGTACTGAAATCAGTATTGAAATGATAAAAGTATTAATACTTTGGTTGAGTTTATTTGAGCTGTTTGTAGAAAGAGTCAAACCAAAAATACTGAAAGAAATGACTGTATTAGGATGGTCTTGATCTATATCTAAACTACAACTATCACTACTATTATTGCATTCTATTGAATAAAAGGGTGTTTTTTTTTATAATCAGTGTGGTATTGAAATTGTACTGATTATCAAAATTGAGTTATTAATATCCTGCAGTACTGCAACAACACTACTTTGTTAACAGTCTGCAGGTTTATGCCATTATATAAATTGAAAACAGCGAGACAACATAAAAGGCAGAATACTGGACCTTTGATGCTAGTCCAAACCACTCACTTATTTTGAATCATAAGAGGGTCCTTGGGTTAACTCCAGTTTTCTCCTGATTTGGTGTGACTTGTGACCAGTGTGCGTCTATGGGAGTGTCTGCTGGCCCCTGCATGAAGTTCATTAATAGTCTGTGTTGTTTCTTCAGCCGAAAAAACAACAGATAATGGCTTCTCTGCTGTTTGTTAGTTTGTCCTAAACTTGTCAAAATCGCTTGCATGATCCAAGGCTGATCTGTGCATGCTCCTCAACCAAACCTGATGAAACCAAACAAAAACGACTTCTGTGAGACCAATCGAGAACAATGAACTACAATGGACCAATGAAATCTCAGGGTGGTGTCTAAACTCTGCTGCTGCTTGTGTGTGTTGGAGATGGGGAGATGAGGGGTGCTACCTGGGTGGGGGGTGTGGAGTTGATGTTAATTTTTGTCCCGTCCTGACCCTTGACCCGGTTACAGGCACCCACTTCACTCCTGGAGGCGTTAGAGCAGCATTTGGCCTCTCTGGAGGGCAGGAAGCTCAAGGATCTCTCCACCGCCAGCAGGTACAAAACATTGGCACTGTAATAAGAAATGTATATAAATTTCATCAAATCAGCATTTTGTGAATGGGCAACTGCTGCTACTTTAAGATAATCTCATGCTTTTTCATTATTAGCTACTTGGATTTTTAAAGCTATTAGTAGCTCTAGAATGGGAACCGAATGTTTGGGAGGAGCAGTTCATTCATATTTGAAGAAAATAAATATACAGATGCTTTACTTTAATACTAAAATATTTTTGATGGAGAATACAAAGCTAAATTTATGTTGCAAAAGCTCAGGTGCATTTTCATCATCTGCCAAGTGTGGAATAAACTGGCTGACACCAGAGCGAGAATACAGCCCTGTCATATAGGTTTATGAAGACAAGATGAGACACTGACTTTTATCTGTTACTTGGCAACTGAGATTCAACCACCTGTGTGTTTCTCTTTTAAACGGTCTGGTATTACGTAAGCACATCGACTTAAAAGTGGGAAATAATAATAATTTAAAAAAAAGTGATATACATAGTTTTTGGAATATGTGGCGACTATATTTTTATATTATGGTAATCCATCAGAAATATGCTAAAATGTGCAAATGCAAATGGATCATAAATTTAGCCACAATTAACCAGAAAATGCAGAGATGTATGCATGGGTAATCAGGTATGAATGTGTATATCAATAGATCACACTGCTCACTTATTATTTTATTTTTAATCACCTCCTCAATAACAGAATTCTGACATTATAAATATTTTCAGTCTGATTGAAAACATACTGACTGAGCTGACTGGGCCTTATGGACATTTGTAAATCCATTGTTTCGACATATTCCTTTCTTTTTAGTCTTGGTATAATATCTGGTTAGATTAGGGATTGCTTTATTGTTCTGCAAATTCATTATTTTATAGATCCTGCTTTTGTCCCGCTTTAAGCATGGTCACAACTTACTCTTATCCTTATTTATGTGGCTTAGACTTGGCAGCTTAAATGGTTAAATGATGGTTCATTCAATTAAATAATTTCCTTAACATGGGCTCTGTAGCCAATTATAATCCTCAATTAATATGCTTTATACTGTATTGTAATTATTAATTCAAGCCTCCCCCCAGCATTGCCTGAAGTACTTTGAATATCAAGTCTCATCTCCTGTACTGCATTTAGTATTAACTGCAGTATTTTGTTCAGAATAAGAGAAACTAAAACATGTAAATAAAGAAAACGAAAGACTGAAAAAGAATAAGGTAATGATGTGTATTTTTGCAGATCCAGCACCTTATCAAGTGCCGTGTCCTCTCTCTCCAGTACAGGGATCTCTCTGAACCGAATGGACGAGAAGACAGAGGACAACAGGCTGCAACACAAGGTGAGACAAACATAATTACAATGAATAGAAATTATTTATGTCCTGATGCATCATTATTACACACAGGTTGAGCAGAGAACATTAAAGTTGCATGAAGGAATTTGATGTTGATGTACATTTTGGTAATAAAAATAATGAGAAAGATAATGATTGTATATTGTACCAGAGATACACAAGAAAGCTAATACCAAATTACTATCCTTGTTTATTGTTGATGAGTTGCTAGATTAATTATAATTAAAATCACAAATAGTTCCATTTAGCTTCTAATATATTATTTATAATGTCCCTTGCAAACAGATTATTCCATCTCCATATAGTTATACAATCTCTAACCTTTTAGTTTAAACAAACATGCCCTGAATCCATGTGATTCTTGCATTAGTTCAGCGGGTAATATTTCAGTGTGCTTTCAGTTTTTTGTCCAGGTTTAAAACGGCCAAAAGCTGATTTTGAAATAAAAATGTAATAGTGTATATCGTTATAGTTGTCAGAAAATTACAATTGAAATATTTTTCTTGATTGTTCAGGCCCAGATTGTTGTCACTATGCTGAAGTCATAATAGAGTTAATCGACATGAGCAGTAGTGAGCGGAAATGCAGGAAGGATTTGGCCATCACTTCAAATGTAATTTTAACAAATTGGCCTCAGAATCCTTTGGACAGTGTACGCATAACAATTGAGTACAACCGATTGCTCTCACTCTAACAGTCTAAATGACTGATCGACGTGACTGCTCTAATAACAAAGTGCTGAGGGCTACTTGGGTTGCCAAATAAGTTTTATTTTAGAACACCACTTTTTCAAATGACCTACCTCTGATAATATTTAAATACAAATGTAATATGTTTCATGTGTTTGTCAGAACCCAAACGCCATAATTTAGGATAGGTAAATGTCATTGGGTTATGCCATTGTCATATACATACTAGTGGTTACACATTGCCATCAAAATTACAATAAAAATACTTATAAAAATAATTAAAAATATAGATTTAAAACACAATCACTAATAAAACTAAAAGCAATAATTTAAATGCTACTGGGACAATAAAATCATTAATACCTCATAGTTTTATAGTCTGCTGTTTTGTTTTTCCCTAAAAGAACAGGACTGGGAAAGCTATAAAAGCAACCCAAACCTGTTGCAGATTCTGATGAGGTTGAGTTACATTTTTGTTAAGAGCAGAAACAGCTAGACAAAGCCTGGTTTATGGTACACAGTCAGACCTTATAAAACATACTACAGTGGCGCTATGGGACCTAATCTAATGAAAATAATGACCAGGATTTTAACAAAGGACTTCCTCATGTGCATTAATTGAACTGCTTCTGCCTCATGTAGGATTATGACTCTATAAAGCACCCTGCTGTATCTGCGTGTGCTGTGTACTAACAAGTGTGCACCCACCCCAAGTGTCTTTGTCCCGTTTGTTGTTGAACCTGTGTATCAATCCTAAAATGGAGGGAATCAAACTGCCGCTGCCTGGCTGCCGGCCCACTGTCTGCAGAGGAACATAATGAATTTACAACCTACAAGGATTCAGACCAGACCAGCATTTTATTAAACAAAGAGGGATCAAGGCCTCCTAAATATATAATAGTAATGATCTACAATATATCCAGTCTCCCTCTATTCTGATATTGGCAAAAATGCATTGTTAGTACTGTAAGATACCAGAAACGTAGCCCTGGATTAGTCTAGCTTTAGTCTTGATTTATTTCTTCTTTGGTACCGATTTTAGTTTGATGAAGTTTTTAATCTGGTTAAGCCTTGGTTTAATGTTTTAATCCTCGATTAAGGATTAGATTTAATGTGGACAGTCAGCTCAGAGGCTTATTATGTCTCTTTATAGATCAAAACTGGATTTGAATAATTAACTACGCTCTATGTTACTAAAGCCTTTACATAAAGTTGCATTACCTGTCATATTATTCATGAAATGGCTAACATGGTAGTAACATAGTAGTATTTAGCATGTACTACATCATTAAAACTAAATAGGATTACTGATTCTCAGGCAGGAGAAACTGTATTTGTTACACACTGGGGGAACAGCAGTGTAACAGCAGGAATGTACTAGAATAGCTGCAGTAGATTTATAAAATGTATTTTAAAGAATCTAGATAAATAAGGTTTAAAAATGAGAATGAACATGAGAATAAGAAAATGAGAATAAACCCAAATATCATGGTGTACTTAAAATTATATAACGTTCTATCACTAATCAGCATCTAAAAAATAAAACATGAAATGCATAACATGATTATTACCACTGCTGCGTCTTTCAGGAAGACGGTCCTAAAGTGCTTGACATCCAGACGCCCACAGTCTCTCCCAGTACTCAGTCTGTGGGCAGTGCCAACAGCAGCGGAGGAGCCACCGACCTCTTCTCCAACTCGCCCATCGCTCCTGTCAACAACCAGTGAGTTATGCAGTCTAGACACTGCATTCATATTGTAGACGAAGCGAAGGACAGAAAAGGTGCATGCACCAAGTAACTTTTCTAGCAGTGAGGTTCTCTACCTGCTTGGAGAGATGGAGAGATCATTGCTTTACCTGGAATCTTCAAGACTGTCTAAGTATCTTAAGGCATCTATCTTGCATCTGTTAAATTACAAATGCTTTTACACACAAAAATAGCTTTAAAAACATGCATTCTTACTGGACAGACTTGGAACTTGCCCGTGGAAATAAATAACTTTAGTGTCATACTGTGGAATATTGTAACTGGAAGTTCGTAATATTATAACATTTTGAAAATGAAATCAAGATTGAGACGACCAAAATGTTAGGGATTCGAGACAGAGAGAGGCAGAGACAATTTAATAAAACATTGGAGGAGATCCAAAAGAACAGTTATAAAATACTGAGGCAAAATAACATGACTTAAGAAAGTAAAATGTCTATTCATAGGTAGGCATTTCAGCTTCCTGTTTAAGGAACATTTTCAGGACGTTTAAAAGGTTTTTCACACTCTAAAGTGCATCAATCTGAAACCCCTACCTTCCATCCAATTCAGGTTGTCTGAATATATGATACTAAAACAAAGATGTATGAGGAGGGTGGCTTTTTCTCATTTGAATCTTCTTTGTCTGAGAAAAGACAAAGAAAACCCTAAAATGTCATGCTCTCTATTTCCTGGACACTTCTGCCTCTGCACTGTCCACACACGTCCCATCACAGCTGACATTAACCACCTCAAACTCACATTATTGGATTGCCCGCTTTTCCTTTTTACTTTTTTATAAACCTGCAAACTCAGACAGCCCTGCCAAGCTTCAGCGGGAGTGGCTCTCTCGATAAATAAAGTGCTTTATTGATTTCGCTTGGTGCACAAAATCAGATTAAAGTGGTTTGTGTTTGTCTGTTTGCATTGTGCCAAACATCTGAGCTTTGGGGAAAATGTAGATTTATACAGTTGTGGTGTAGTGTTCTGGTTTCAATTGGTTAGTGATTCTTTAATCCTAGATTAATCCTGGTTCAGAATATATTAGTTTTTCGTTTTGTCTTGGGGCGAGTTATTAATTAGTAATTTTTAAGTTCTTGGTCTATCTAGAGGAAGACATTTTTTTCCTGGTGACTGGAGCAGCTCTCGTTTAGTCCTGGTTTAGAACTAGTTTATTGCTTAGTAAGTACGTGTTTTAAGCCTGATTTAGTTCTGGTTTAATCCTTGTTTAGAGCTTGTTCAGTCTGGATTTAGTCTTTAATGACTGCGTGGTGGAATATTCAAAGTGACAGCAACTCCATGGTGACAAGCAGGTGACAGCCCTATGTGCATCTTGAATCTGTCATACTAATTTAAACCTAAAATTTTAAATTGTACTTGTCTAAAAAGGTACATACTGTATCTTTTTTACAGTCATTCAATCTTTAAGAGTTATGTTGTGTATTTGCAGCATGCCAACCCTGAGCAGTGAGCTGTTCACCCTGCAGCCCACTTTCGCCCCCATCCCGACCGCTCACACTGTGCCCAATAACAACAACCACGCCTGGGGAGGTACGACGCTAATGCTATAACGCTGCATATTCATGAATCACACCTGTCTCACCTTATTTTCTCTGATGTTCCCCTGGAAACGTCTCAGGTGATCTGTTGAAGCCGGCCCCACCCACTCACATCCACAGCCCCGGAGCCCCATTGCATTCTGGGAAAATGCTGCCCAGTGATTTGGACTCATCGTTAGCCAACCTCGTAGGAAGTGAGTACAGACTTAAATTATTATTATTATTTTTTAAATAAGGAATGCTTGATTTTAAATTGGCGATAGTGCGGATAAAGACATTTAGCAAATGTTCTAAATAGGGTGTGTTTTGAGTCATGTTTGTTACAACTAAAGCGCATAGAAATAACAATTTGCTGCAGTAAATTTTAATCTAATTAAAAACTAATCTTTTTTCTTACATGCACCAAGTGAGACGTGTAAGACTTGATTATAATAACCTCCAGTGACCACTCCTATTCACTATGAGTTATATTTATAGATATGAAACTGGTGAAGATTGAACGTTAATTTTATATTAATTGCACTCATTTTCAGACTTGCATTTTGGAAGTGCACCAGCCAAAAAGTGAGTACTCTTTCTCTACATGTAGGTTTTTGTGTATTTGTTGTTATTGTATTGAAAATCTGGATTCCTGTATCATCAGACCGGAGCTGCAGTGGGGAGGTCTGGTGGAGAAGAAGCCATCCGGAGGCGGTGGATGGCAGACCAAAACCATGTGCACCAGCACCAACTGGGCTCACAGCACACACCCCATGGCCCCTGCACCCATGCCCGTCCCACAGATGGTGAGTCACCCTGTGCCCTACAGGGTTTTCAGTGGACAAAGACGTTCTCCCATAAACACAGTTGCACCAAAACGGACGAAAGTCTGCATTTCATTTTCACTGCCACTTCAGAGGTAGTTTGTAAAATTGTGTGAGCCTGAAGATTTTTATTATTATTACTGTATTAGACTGTAGTTATCTTCAACATTTATTATGAGAAAGTACTGCCTATTCAATCATTAATAATATTTTGGAAATTAGTTTTTAGCTGTTTTTCAAGAAAACTCCCACACACTGTCTCACTCCTGTTTTTTCTTTTATTAATACAATGTTTCGGTCTCTCTGGACCTTCCTCAGGGAATTAGTTTTTAAAAACCAGTGTACTAAGACAGTGGCTTTACTCCACATTTTCTGATGCAGAATGAGCAACAATATCGTTCTATACAAAAAAAATCCTTTTGGTGTAATAATGATAGTTAGACTGATTGAGTAGTTAAAGTTCATCAATTTTTTAGAATCTAATGCCTGACACGTTCTGATGTATATCCCAATTTTGGTTAATTTTGCTTCTTAATAAACAACTTTTTAACATTACATTTATACATTCTATAAGCATAACCATCTGTGGAGAACAAAAACTCTTCCATGCAAAGTTAGTTCTCTCTGTTATGTTGTCATTGTGGTTAGTATATAAATATTAATATCCTTCTTTGTAGCTCCCACCACTGTGTTAAACTTCCCACATTCACAAAGCAGCGTCCAACTCCTCTGAGTCCATTGTGCTGGTGATAATTACCTGCCCGTCACTTCTGTTCACTCCTCTTTCATCTTTTAATTTTGCTCTGATTGACCTCTCCACTCCCACTGCTCATGTATTCAGCCGACATCCCCAAAGTCGTGACATGATTTCAATAGAAAAAGCCGGGGCCACATGACAAATGGCTATAGATCAGAGTAATCTCGGCTTCCTGTTCAACTTTTATTATGTATTCAAATGACAAAGCACATTTTTCTTTCTGTTTTTCAGAATGGGATGATCTATACTGGCTATGTACGTATTTCTTTACTTTTTCATTGTTTAGCATGAGACAGAATATGTTGACTTGTTTGTGCATTTGACACATTTGAAACCGTTTTGCTCATTTTTGAGTTAGAATTCAATTTGTCCTTGTTTATGTGAAGTTGCCTATTTATGACAGCAGTCTTCAGATGACAGTCTATTGTTTGTAGCTGAAAAACAGAAACTGAAAGCCCAAAAGAGCTCCAGTCGTTTCTTTCTGTCTGCAGCCTGGTGTTAGGGTTTACAGAAAAAGCTGAAGTTATTGCCTTTTCTCAAATAAGTCACACGTGTCATTGTGGTTTACAGGGTTTGATTCCAGGTGGATCTACTCCATTTGTCATTCTATTAAAGGCAAAAAACTAAAGTCTGTAATCTCGTTCTAAACAAACAAGAACAAATCTAAATATGAGGATGCACAATGTAACCTTTGCTGTATGCCACGGGCTTGTCTCCATGGAGATGTTATTGCTTTGCCTGGAATGTTTCACAGTATGGCATTAAACTTATTTATCTCCATGAAAACAAGCCAGTCCCTTGACAAGAATAGTTACATAGTGCACCTCTAATGAACAATTTCAAATGAATGGCATGAACTACTATGAGCCTATTGACATTATAACACAAGCAGAGAGAAAACATAGCATATTCTGGCTCACTTAAAAGCAGTTAGTTACTATCTTTCTGCATCTGTATTCACTGCTCCTTTACTCTTGCTCTCCTGTCCATCCTCAGGCTCCAGCACCAGTGGCTTTTCCTATGACGACACCTCAAGTGCCTGTGTATGGAATGGTAAATAATATCACACTAATGCTGCATATTCAAACACAGTTATACAAAATGTAAATAAGTCATATAATGTTTTATTCAGACTTCAATACTTTTTTGTTTAAAATTGTTACATTCGTACATTCACAAAAAAAAAAAAAAAAAATCCTTTTTCACTTTCCATCTGAACACTTGGAATTGGTCTCTTTTGACCCCTGCTGGTAACAATGGGAAAGTGTTGCAGACTATGAAAACTAATAACTTAATACTGTACATCATTTTGTTTTCATCTCATCTGCAGCTCCCCCCTCAGATGGGTCATCATCAGATGGGGGGTGTTCCCATGATGCCCCCTCAGCCTGTCATGTACAACCAGCCTGTCCTGAGACCCACCAACCCCTTTGCACCCATCCCGGGAACTCAGGTAACCACTACTGTAAAGACACTGTCATCATGAATTAGAGTAGAGTCACTTTAGTTTTCCATTACACATACATTTATGTAATTGGTCAGTTTAAAAAGTAATGAATGCCGTTTAAGCATCAGACTAAAAGTGTTACAAATATAACTATAAACATATTGGTGTATCAGTTTGTGAGTTAAACAATCTTTAAAAAAACATTTATCACTGGCTGGCATTTTCCATTTCTTTCGTCATAATTGAATTAATTTTTTTTCTGAATGCATTTATCTTAGTCACCAGAAAAATGACAATATAAAGCACCGTTGAAGTAAGATTTAATGGCCAAAAAACGTCTAGATGTGAATATTTTGTATTTAATGATCGGGCTGTCACATCACTGTCAGGGTGGAGTGCTTCTCATCTGCATAAATACAAGGCTCTGGGCTAATGAAAGCTTTCAGCCTTGCAGACATCTCAGCAAGCAATAAATAAATAAATATACAGACAAATATATGAGCATGTCAACAGGAATGACAACTTAAAATGAAATGAATCTGAAAAAAAATATTACTAATATGTTTTGAGATGTGTAGCTAGGTTGTGTGCTGTCAATTATGCTTTCTTTTCAAGTAAAATTAATTGAAGAGAGATCTTCACAAATGCATCAGTCCCATATTACAATCACCATGTAGTGTCAATGTAGAACATTTTGTTCATGTTTTTCTTTCAATCACATTCTGTGGTTATCCATTTTGTAGTTATTCAATTACGCACAGTTTTATTGCTTAAAAACAAATTGGAAAACATGCTTTCCTACTGTGAGTGGGCCTGCCTTTCCACAGATTCCACAGACCTGTAACTAGGCCTTGTGTCATCATCATTAAAACTTCCTGAGTATATGATTTATACAACACTGTGGACTATTCTGTAGCAAAATAGCATCTCCATAAAGATAAGCAGATGGTGAACACTCAGCCAGAAAAGTTACATATGCACCTTTAACAATGTTTTCATTAAAGTTAATCATTTTTTACCGACTCCTTGTGGTTGGGGTGATGAATGATAAAAGGTCAATTTAATTTATGAATTCAGACAAGCACTAACAGCTTCTTTAAACCTCAGTATTCTTACGTAACATATTCTGTATTATAAGATAAATACAATGGATAGTGTAACATTAGACATCTGGAACCATTATGTTTTTCCCATGTGAATGTGAGACACAATTATTTCGTTGCTGGATAATTTGAAATGTCACAGTGAATAAGTCATTGGGAAAGCAAATGAACAAATTATGTTTTATGTTTCGGGCAATTATTGCAAACATTGCAGCCTGAAAGATTGTGTGTTATTGGTGATTGCAGGTATAAAGCTGCTAATGTTAGGTAATGCAGTTGTCAGTAGATGCCTGAACAGTTGATAAGATGTTTTGTTGAACTAAATTACTCTTGCTTTTCTCCTTTTTCATAGATGCACTTCATGTAACGATAACATCGTAACCATAGCAGCCAAGTCGAGAGGAAAGAGGAGAGAAAGAGTCGAAGAAACAGATCCAAGCAAATGGCAAAAAGGCAGAGTGGTCCAAAAATCAGGGTGAAGAAATTGCTGCATGGATCAAAACCGATGTCTTGTTTTCTTGGCTCTCTGGTCTCTCCTCTGCCCAAGACCCAGGACACGAGAATCCGCTATACATCATCAACCACTCATCCTATTTTCGGAAATTTCAATCAACACCCAGAAATTATGCTACAAAGATCGTCAGCATCCTCCTTTAACTCCTATTTCCCTCTAAAATGAATCAATTTTGTGAGGCATTTTTGGATCGTTTGCTGGCACTTTACTCAGTGTAAACTTTGCCAAGGTCGTGTGGATGAAGTGATTGAAATGTCTAGATTCCTGATAGTTTCATTTGTCACTATGATGTGAGAAGTGGCTAATTAGGGGTGTGTGTGTGTGTGTGTAACCAATTTCTTTTTTACATTTACATGTGCTATAATAAGTTCTCAATTGCCAACTAAATGTTCAAACTTGGAGGGCATATTCTGAGTGAGAGTGATTGGATGTAATGTTAATGTATGAAGTAGCTATGTCTTTTTTTGGTACCTGTAGTCTTTAGTGTAGCCAGGTGCCCATATGTTAAATGCACTGGAACTACTTACAATGGAAAGCACTGAGCCAGACCCAGGCATCGCATTTGGATGTAAAAATCACATACACCTCTGCTGTACCTAATGTCTATTTGTTGTACAATATCATGCAATTTGTCTGTCTAATCATTTCCATTGTAGACATATAAGAAGCTATTATTTGTTAGATTTTTGGAGGTCCATTTTCTGACAAATGTATTTGATTTTGTTTCTTAAGACTCAAAAATGCACTGAAAGCAAGACTGAAAGAGGGCTTCAAGAAACAGACAACCACATAATAATTAGTTCCCCGTCCCAGCGTAACTTAAGGATATCAATATGAATTAATCACTTTTCTTATGTTTTTAACAATTTACTATGGCAGGTTCTATCTTGTGCAGACAGACAAGCAATTATTCTCACTTTTTCTATTGACAAATAGTAAGTATTTAGGTAAGCCTGTGTACTCTGAGAAAAGCCAGGGTAACACGAGAAGGGAGGAAAAAAACACCCTCAGATTCTACATGGTGTCGTTCCATCTTGGGCACTGTTCAGAAACCTACTCCCCTTTAAATGCCAGAAAACCTTGAGTTGATCTTTTTATCATGGCTCTGAGGTTGTAAGGACGCTTTGGAGAAGAGGGATTTGCTCCCATATAGCTAACATTTAAGGATGGGAAGGTCAATTGGAAGTGTCAGGAAAAGCAAAAAGCTAATGTCTGTCGATCAGGACCCTGTCGTCAGTGAAGATATTCAGATTAATTCAGTCAAATGTGCTTTTAATGAGACGTTAAAGGTTAATGTAGTTGTATTTTTGTTCTGGCAAATCCAAGGTCACTATTAACCCTCAGATAGTCAGGCCAATTGACAGTATTATATATAGCACAAAAACCTCCAAAGAGGTGACAACGCTCTGCTGCACAAAGTAAAAATCATTGCTGGGATGTACAGTCGAAAGGGGCAATAATTTGATCGGGGATGGAGTTATTTTCTATTAATTGTGTATGTCTTCAATGTACATGTACTTAATGTGTGTTTGTGTGCATTTTGCCTTCCCATTGAGATTAACAGGGTTATGTAGTTTGCCGAGTCAGAATTCAAGGTAATCCGATTAAGTTCATTTGGCCTGATAAGAATTCAATGTGGCTAGAGACTTTTCATTTGCTCAAATCTTAACCTGTCGGCTCCTCCCTTTTGGGGTCATAAAAGCATAGCTTGTTTCAGCATGATTCGCAGATTGATTGGCATGTTTTTTTTTTTTTATGCCAGATGCCCTCCCTGAGGCATTTATTAGGATTTTGGAATCAGCACTGAGAGTGCTCATTAGGAGGACTTTGAGTAGAACTGTTAATCAAAGAAGAAATATTCTGCCTAGCTGGAGATGCAAATTCATATTAAAAGTGACACTTTGGGACTGTCCTTTTGAACTGCTGGCAATGCACGCTTACAAACTCCAGCTACAAGACCAGCATAGATTTGAAGAATGCTGTGAAGGTGCAAGTCAGATAAAGGTCTAAACCAGAAATGAACCATGACTAAAGCCGGACAAGGCCAGATGAAGCTTGAATATCTCCTTTGGAAGTTGACAACATACTCTCAAACGTCATTACTTGTCCTTGTGGTTCATCTTACTCAACTTAAAGCTCTTTTCCATTCAATCAGCACAGCTCAAATCCATCCCGGATCCACCTTTTTGACTGTTAACCGTGTCCACTGTATATAGGTAATGCCGTTCATGTGTTTTAAACGTGCTCTCTCTCTGTAAAGTGATCCAATCCCCATTTTGGATGTACGTGGGACAATTTCTTGCCGTTTCTGTGTTTGAATGGTTGTATTTTAAAGTTGTCATCATCCAGGGGAGGAGGGGAGGGGCGTGGGGTGGATTTTGGGTCAATGTTTTTAATGTATGTGTCCATCTTGGAGGAGGAAAGGGTTATTTGGGAAGGGGGTCTTAACTATCACAACTGGTCAATACCAAGAGTGTCTTCATCAAGGGAGGGGACAGGACAGGGTCTGCCCCCTTCGAAACAGGAACATTTTTTTGCACCAAAGTCATCATCAATGCGCAGCTTCTTCTAATTCAAGGTCACTATGGACGGATGATATCTGAACTCTGATTTCTAATTTTCTTTTAAAGAGACAAGGAAACTGTCTTTTTTGCATGATTAAGTGTCGTCTTTTTATTGGCTTGTGTGCCCGGTAAAAGCATGACCATTGTGTGAACTCTCACTTACCGGTGTGTTTGGGAAATGTAATGAGATTTTTTACTTACCTCTTTGACATGAACGTCCATTGACATTCATAATCAACTGTTTTACAAGATAGGGTCAGTAAGTGTTTGAAGGCTGCTGCATGCAGTAACCCATCAAACTTCAAACCCAGTTACCATCTCTGGATCTTTGTAAAACTCCATGGATGTCAATGCCATCACCTAGCTAGCTAAAACTCCATGGATGTCAGAGCATCACCTAGCTAGCTAGACATTTGCAGTCTTGTAAAATTGCTCTTTATTAAAGCAGTGCTATTTTCAATATGTTTGAATGCTTGCTCTTTTTTCATACTATGCCAGCAGTATCTTGGGAGGTTGTGATGAAGGTCGAAGTACTGTAATATATGTTTGGTCTGGTCCACTTCGTGTGGTGTTTCAAGTGTTTAAAGTCTTGTCCTGTTTGTCCTCATCAGCTGGACCGTGTCATTTCCCATGATCCTCTTAGGCTGGTTTCCTCAATACGGGTCTGAGGTTAATTTAGAAAACCACATTTCTTATGTTCAGCAGAAAATTGACATTTAACATACAGTTACAACACTAGAATAAAATCATAGCAATCATTTACTTCAGTTTGAAATAAACGCAGTTACGTTTTGACATCAAAAAACATTAACAATTGCAATTTTGTTTAGTTCTTATGACTCACAGCTAAATCTCTGCATCGAGGTCACCTACGTAGGACAGCAGCTGGAAACCAGACCTGACATCAGAGCAGTGTTTTGTCACAATGTCCATTCAGTTTCACAGTACAATGTTAATCCTGTCCCGAGAGCTCATTACCTCACTGAGCGCTAACATTGTGAGAACTACGTCTGACCATTTGTATTTCTTGTTGAGGGCTCAGTGTCCATGGAACAGTCTTAGCAGGGAGCGAGCTTTCAAAGCGCCAAATGCTTCTCATTTCCTTTTTATGTATCACAGTGACAACAGGTTTGCATTGTTATGGAATTATTGATTTTTATTTGGAAAGCATAGATGTTTTTCAAAGAAAAGCTCAATAAAATTGTCAGTCTAAAAATACAAAATGAACTTAGTTTGGTTTCATTGAAATTCATTTATTGATAAACATATTGAAGAACAGAGAACAAAATGCCTAAAACAAATGATTTTGTGTCATTCATACAAGACGACTGTGGCACCAACTATCCTTTTAGGGCCAAACGTGAAGAGTCAAGAGTTGAACCAGCAACCAATCCTGAGCCAGGATTAACAGAAAAAGATGGCCTATCGCTGTGCTCCTGAGCAAGGCACTTGACCCCAATATGGCCCTTGGGGCTAGAGTACAAAAATGAAGCCAACAGCCAACTCTGTTGAAACCAAAAACTGGGCCTAGACTACGAGGAGGAGGAACGGGAGTCTTTGATGCACTCTGGAGCAGGAATGTTTGAAAACGTACAACAAAAGCAAAAAGATTTGGAGGAAGTTATTTTTCATCTGAAACATTTTCAGATCCTAGAAGAGAAGTCGTGGAGACGGACAGGTTTGTGTGTGTGTGTGAGGGAGGGGCGTGTGTGGTCTGAGTGGTTACCTTAGCGACGAGACAGCTCAGTGTCCACAGCAGTTCAGGCCTAACGCTGCTGTTAGTCCCATCCCACGCTACAGGGGCTTCCGGGCAAGGGCTCAGTTTGGCTCCCTCCCACTCTAGCTGCAATAATCAGCAAGAGGAAGAAGGTGGCTGGAGCAGCAGCAACAACATGGCATGCAACTAACAGTTCAGATGGAGCGTGTGGAGGCTGTGTGTGACTTACGCTCACTCCCACCGGCCTCACAGCTCCAGACTGCTTCACAAGTGTGATCTGCAGTAAAGACATGAGCTCGAGTGAGTGTCTCAACAATGGCTTTCAGAAATGTTAGGGACATGTTAGGACAGTTACTGCAGTGGCCCCAAAACGTCATGTTACTGTACCAACTCGAAAGCTTTAGCACTCACACCACAAACTTTTACCTTAATCACAAACACTAACTTTAAGAAAGACCATCTGCACGTTTGCCCATCCTAGTTTAAAGTTCAAAATTCCAAAATGTTAAAAATGCCTGCCTCTTAAATACAAGAGCCATATGTGTATATCTGACCACAACATGAAAAACAGTCCCTCATAATAACAGTCTTTGACGAATGACCATGTTTTTGCGCTTTTTGCATTCTAAAAGTTAAATTTGTACATATTTGCATGTAAATTTAGGTTCAATTTCCCTTAAAAAAAACACAAAATCATCCTATATTCCACTAAACAAAAGGCAGACTGAAAACTCATCACTTTTATACCACAATTATTTTGGAATTGGTCATCCAATATTAAATCAATCAATATTGCTTTTTTCTTTCCTTATACATATTGTGAGACACAACAATGTACAGTTCAAATGTATTGATTACATCCCTGGTGAAGGCGCTCTGTATGTGGAAAAAGAAACATTGCCCACTGGATAATAGCTCTCAAATAACAGTATTCATTTTCCTGTCCTGTCTAACCAAAATAAAACTATTACAAAGTCTTGAAACCCTCATGGAGAACGCTCTGAAGCAGACAACAATTTGCATAAACACTAAAATGTTCCAGGTCCTCCACCTGCACCTTCATACATGGTAATACTTTCCATAGAACTGAACCAGTCATCCACTCCTTACACCTTTTAGAAAACATAATGAGGACTTAAAGCCAACTGTCAATAGAAGTCAATGCCTACAAATCCTCAAACAAATCATCTACACTTTTTGTTTACAAAACCATATACACTTTGTTTCTGCAAAAATCCAATTGTAAAGTCTCTATTTATAATCTCTCTCCAGTTTAACTCTCTGCCTTATCAGACATACACAAATGCAAAAGTGTGGAGCAGTGTGTGCCTATCGGTAAGGGGGCTCTGGCGTGTGGTAAGGGTAATCGTTGCGCTGGGCAGTGGGTTGGCCGTGTGGGGGTGTCTGCTCATACGGTGTCGCTGGGTAAGCTCCTGTCGAACCATAAGCTCCTGCTGTGTAGCCTGCAGAGGTGTCGTAGCCCCCGGCTGTTGCACTGTACGTCCCAGCTGAGGAGGTGTCATAGGACCCTGCAGCGTTGTTATAGCCCCCTGAAGCGTCGTACATCCCTGGAGGAGGGTAGGTGTAGCTTTGGGGAGCAGAGTATGTTCCTGGAGGGGCCTGGGCTGTGGTGGAGGGTGGGGCCTGAGTGGAGGCAGGGGCGGGGGGAGGAGGGGGCGGAGGGGGGTTGGTGTAGGCGTACTGAAGGTACTGGTACTGTTGTTGGTACTGCTGATACTGCTGGTACTGCTGCATCTGCTGACAGTACTCTGTGTACGACCTGTCAAAGGTGAGACAACACTGCTTAATAAGTAGTTACAAACAAAAGCATTTATATGTTCAAGATTAACCTAGTCCTTGCCTGGCAACAGGGTCAGCTCCTTCAGGGGCAGCAACTGCAGCGGTGGAGCCAGGATCCTCAGGAGCTCCTGGTGGTGTGGGCAACAAAGCTCTGCGTTTGGGTCGGTTTGAACCAAATGATCCTGGGACTGGGTCAGGTAGGAGGGGAGCACGATTCCCTCTAATGGGACTACGGTCACGCTCCGTCTCTGGTGGAGCTTTATTTCCTGCCTGTTGCTCAGCCAGTACCTACATTTAAAAACAGTATATCAATTACAATTGAAATCAGTACATCGTGAAAAAAACATATTGGGAAAAAAAAGGTTCATTTGAGTAACAGACCTTCTGTCCATCTTGAAAAAACTTGGCCCGTGCTGCCTCAAACAGTGTTGTGGGATCAGGGGCAGCAGGGACCTCGGGCTGTTTGTAGACCTTATCAGCCACTGACCCGTAGACTTGGCTGGCCAAAGCTCCATATATGACTCCATCTGCTCCTTTCGAACTGGTGATGCCTCTGAGGGCTGTGTAAGTTGGATCTAAAGGTGTGGTGTTGTAGAATGAATTGTGGACACTTTGCTGAACCTATGAGAGAAGATTACATTATATATGAATTGCAAACTTTTCAATGAATCTAAATCTAAAAATCCAAAAAGAGAATTACCTGAATGGGAAGTCCTGCTGCAGCGGCTGCTGCTGCAGCCAGTACAGCTGCCTGACTCTGGTGATGCTCCAGGGCAGGCCTAGGGAGAAGTCCTTCTCTGCCTACAGAGCAGAGAGGAAAGTCCAATTAAATAAGGATAAAATACATTATAATACAATTACATTCCATAGTCCATTCATATCTCTAGATTTTAACCATACCTGAACCATCCACTGCTGCAATCTGATTGGCTAAAGGCTGAGCTTTTGATAGCTCCACAGCCAGTTGTCGGCCTTTATAGAGGCTCCCATTCAGAGCCTCAATTGCTGCAAGGGCCTCGTCCCTTCTCTCCATGTGCACAAATGCATAGCCAACATTGGAACATAGGCGTGCTGTAGAAAAACCCATCTGTTAGCCAAATCTACTTTTTCACCATGGTTAAGAAGTATATCACCTTGTTTTTCTTAATTCCAACTAACCTTTGACTTTATCACAGTCCAACACTTTTCCGTAGGAGGAGAAGAGTGTATGCAGGTCATCTGCTGAACATGTTGCACTGAGGTTACCAACAAACACTTTAATGGAGTTTGGAGGGCGCGCTCGTGACTCCTCAACCACCAGGGGCCTTCCTCTGTACTCTTTGCCATCGAGATTCCTTATCGCCCTATGAAAATAAACAACATGTAGCATTTAAGTAAAAAAAACACACACACACCAAAATTATTTAAATTGTAATAGTCACCTACCTGTCTGCTGCCCCCTCACCCTTTAGAGTTACAAAGGCATATTGTCTAAGCAGAGAGCAGGTGTTAATTTCTCCAAAGGGTGCAAAGAGTTTGTTCAGTTCGTCTTCTGTAGCGTCTGCAGGAAGATTCCCCACGAAAAGTTTTATGTTGTCACTCATTTCTGTTTCAACCTGGCATCTGCAAAAAGACAAAGAATGTATTTCGTTATCTCTGACATAGTAGTTAAATAATAAGACTGGGAAAAAAGTAATAATATGGCAATAACCATTGCCTATTTTCCCGAGGTAACTGTGAAAGGTTAATTTATGTCAAAAGTTAAAGAGCTTAAAATGAGAACGCGTTGGCGCTAGCTTATCTGTGCTAGCCTAATGTTGAGTGTGGCTCTGCGTAAACGGTCTCGGCCGCTGACGTGTGCGCAACACGGACCTGGATTTGAATCCAAGTGTAGTAACAATTTACACTTGTAATAACAGTGAGAACACAGTTATTTCTAACGAAACTAGTCTGAAACAGCTAACGCAGGTGATTCTGGACGAGACTGATCTGGAAGGCCATTACCGCTTTAGCTGACGTTAGCTCAATCCTTTAGCTAGTTGCTAACACAATTTAAACAGGCTAAACAGTGGTTTGTTCAAGATGAGATGGTGGTAACTAAAGTGTTAAACTAATAATCAATTACCCGGCTCCTCTGTGTTCAGATGTGGTGGTTTATAAAAGCGTAATAAGAAAACAAAACTAAAGCGCGCAGTCGTTTCTTACCAAAGGCGAACGGAGCCGAGTTCGAGCGTCACATCCGTTTCCGGTTTGAGTCAAGTCAGTCCTTCCTTCCCCAACAGAGGGCGCTGTTTATCACAATGAAATAACTCGCACGGGCAACAATGACACATGCCCAAAGAGCGATGAGCATAGTATCCAGATTGTATCCATTCCATACGGTCTATGATCCATTCCTAGTCGCTTTTTACAAGTTTTGCATATAGTAGAGCATAGTATAATAGACCTGGGTATTGTGCAGCTCCCGGGTCACATTACGGCCCTTTGGTTGACTCTAACCGACCCGTTTAAGATCATTTGGAATTACAAAATACCGACGCGGACTAAAGCTGCATTACTTTTATTTTAGAGGTGTTTTTATTTATTTTATTTTTTTGTTTTTTTAAGGCAATCATAGCGTACACTCTTACCAGTCTTACCAGCTTGTCAAAACAATGCTATTTATTGCTTTTTATAAATAAATACAATTAATATTAAGCATAATTGAGTTAAGCATTTTGGCCTGGCCGTCTACAATATTTTCTGTTTGCCATGTGGCCACAAAAAGAATAGCCCACCCATGATGTAGAAGATAACCCATGAAAACAGGGGTGTCCATAGCCAGAAGATAGTCTCCTGGTGCAGTCTCCTAAGCATACAGGCTCCAGGAGAGAGGCTGGATTTAGAGCTGCTGGGTATGAACAAGGTCTACTCAACAGGACCGCGATCTGTTTCTTTATCCACGGTCAGCAAGTCTATTTATTATAGATCCATGGTAAGAGTGAATAGCTCTGACTGAAGCCCACACTGCCCTCTGGTGACCACTTTCAGTCTTTTCCTCCGGCAGGGCGTCCTCTGCAGGGGGCGGCGCTACAGGTGAGGTCAGGTGGGATGATGGGAGGAGCCAGATAGAAACACGGAGGCACTTCTCTTCTATGCACGTCGTGACAGGCCAACCGTGCAAAACCAGACACATTTATGCTGTTTGAAGTTTACTGAAAAAGCACAGACTTAAGTGAGAGAGGAACGGTGTAATACAAAAGGTAGGGTAACTTTTTTTCTTTATTAAAAACTGTACGATTGACCTAATGGGGCGTAATTCGAGTTCTAAAGGAATGTGTGTGCTATTGCTTCAGATTTTGCAGTAGGTGGGCATATACTTTTGAATTTCAAAAATGATTAGTAGCGCCTACTGTGCTCAACATATACATTTATTTGTTGGTTTTACAATAAAAAATATTTCACCTTTTAATTTTAGGACGGTCTTAGCTGCTGCACTTTACCAAGTCCGGACTTGCTGTCTCGATCCAGGCAGATTTATTACGCAGGTGTGAGGGGAGTGTGTTAAACTGTAGTGGTTATGATTGGGAGCCACCAGGACAGGTAATTACTGCCTCAGACATGCTTAAACCACGGGAGGGCCGATAAGAGCAGGACAGTAATTATCTATATCTCTGTGTGTGTAGATGGCAACGCAAGAGGAACCGCTGTATGATTTCCCCGAGCCCTCCCAGACCTCCAAGTTCAAAGGGCATCAGAGGAACCGTGGGTCCCTGAGAAGCATCAGTGTTCTGGACCGGCTCCTCCTCACTGTCCCTGTGTGGCTTCAACTGTCCATCAACCCAGCCACAGCTCTGCACATTCTGCAGCGAGAACCTCCAGGGGTCAGACACATGCACAGCACAATAGCCTATAGCAGTGATTTTCAAACATTTTACACCAAGGACCATCAAAGATAAGATTTATGAGATAAGACAATTTACCCAAAGGAGGACCAAAAGTGGATAAATTGAGTGTGAATAAGCATAGACCTAGATTATTATTAGAACTGTCTGTAGAGGACCTGTATGTACAACCACAATGAGATCTGTGTACCGTGCGACAGTTTGAGAACCACTGACCATGAGTTTCAGAGTGATGAAAAATTAGGACACAAAATACTTAATCCCATGAATAGTTAATGAACCAGCTAGTCCCA
This sequence comes from Odontamblyopus rebecca, assembly GCA_030686955.1. Classification (NCBI taxonomy): domain Eukaryota; kingdom Metazoa; phylum Chordata; class Actinopteri; order Gobiiformes; family Gobiidae; genus Odontamblyopus; species Odontamblyopus rebecca. The sequence continues at coordinate 15,760,307 of CM060664.1, forward strand.
TTTAATTTACCACTCATAACTTTCTCTACGGACCTTGCAATTGCTGGGTTTTAGATGACATAACTGCATTCGATAGGTTAGGTCGATATTGTTAAAATGCAAAACAGTGAGTTCTTGGGTCTAGTCAATAACAGAAATAACCAGGTTCAACATTTATTACTTTACCTTTTAGATATTTCATGACAAAAGTACATTGTAATCAATAGACAAAAATGCCTCTTGTCCCCCCACCTGGGAGTATGAGATTATAGCATTTTTTTATTCTGAAAAACAGCAATAACTGCAAAATATTTCGATCCAGTGGCACAAACCAAGAAGTTATCTGAACAAATCCTAATCCTCCACTAAATAGTTTTGTGTCTCCACCTTTGCCCAGGGCATGGTTGTGGCTTAATACAGTAATTGGTAATAAAGAGTTACCAGGTTGGATAGAGAAACTTCTGCATAAACCTACTTGTGACTATATGCTTGCTTCCTGACGGGTTTGGAATATTTATTTGGTTATTGAATAAACAAAATAAATAGTAAATCATAGGCTAACCCATGAATATTATCTTTTAGACATTTCTGGTTCGAAATTCTCGCACATCCCAGAAAAAAGTGTTGTGTATGCGTTTGGCTGACAACAGTGAACCGTCTTTTGTTCAGCAGTTTGATATTCAGGAGGAACACTCAAGTAAGTTTTTTGCAAATCTTCACTTCATCAAGTAATACTTTGTTGTTGTAAAATAGCTTTTTTTACGCAATGTTGAATCTTTTAGCCTTCTCCCTGGTGACCTCAACCATCAGTTTCCCAGATCTTCCGAGACTCATTTCCTTTTACTGTGTCAGCAGGTAATAAAACTATTTTCCAATTAAATTCTGGACTCAACACTTCGTAGTTGTTCATCTTATTCTTTTTCTTTCAGAGATGTGCTGCCTTTCCCACTGGAGCTCCCAGAAGCAATAGCAAGAGCAACATCCCACAAAGAACTGGAGTCCATCTCGCACATGGGAATAGGTCAGTAATCACAACATGGATGACCGGAAATGAGTCAATATGAGGGATCTACAGGTGAGGAAAAGGCAAAGGTACATGTAGCTGTGGTTTTCTATGGGAGGGATGAGGGTGGATTGTAATCACGAGAAAGAGAAAGCCAGATCACGTTATGCTTTATAGGAAAAACAGATGCTATACTAACATAGAGGAGGAAGAATATGTTTGAAAAATTCTGCTGTTTAAGCTCAGGAGGAGAAACACCAAAGAGGGAATTGTTAGTATTTTGTGAGAGAAAGTGATGTTTAATGGTGAAGCATAGATAAATATGATAAGAAACCATAATTTTTCCATAACATTTTTTTAAACATTTCTAACAGAGTTTTGGAATTCTCATTTGAATGTCCGCGGTCCACGAGAAGCTCCTAAACCCCAGAAAGACCTAGAGAAGAAACCAGACACTGCCCCCACAGTCCCACCTCCAGCGCCTGAGGTCCAGCTGAAACAAGACCACCAAACTGACCCTGACAACAAGCCTACGACCCCGTCTGAAACTCAGCCAGTCACAGGAGACTCCAGTGCAGCTCTGTTTAAGGAGTTTTGCCCCATCAAAACTCGTAGCCCAAAAGAATTAAACTACGGGTCAGGCATTGGAGCCCTCTGCTTTATTAACCCACTTTTCTTGCAGTCCCTAAATGCGTGGTCAAGGCGACGGATGTTCAAACGCAGCCTCAAAGTTCGAGTTTCGACCGAGAGCTCAACTTTGCTGTCTCCGCCTCTCGCTCCACCCCCTCCACCACCGCTAATGCCAAAATCTAAGACTCGCTGTAAAGCTAAAGATAAGGATACAAAAGCAGCTGAGCATATTAGCGATACCAGTGATGATGCTGTACAAGAAAATAATCAGAAATCTCAAATTAACACTGTAGATGAGGACTATACCGAGCTTCCATCTAGGACAAGGGAAGAATTTATTGCAATCATTGAGGAAGTTTTACCTCTACCAACTGTTATGGAGAGCCTAGTCGAAGATGCAGACTACAAACAACCAAGTCCTATGATAAATGCTTCCCATCCACTTTCACCATACCTGTCTCCAAAATTACCTAAAAAATCTACATCTCTCTCTCCTCGCAATTCTCCCAGCACAAGTCCTTCTGCATCGCCTTATCAGTCCCCGTCTCAATCTCCCAAAATGCTTTCGCCTCTACTGCCATTCTCCTCTTCAACTTGTAAAAGTCCAATGGCTAAAGATGCTTACGATATACCAGTTCCATATTCAAAACCAGACCAACTGCAGGTGCCTGAAGCTAAATGTGAAGTGGATAAAGATGTTTTGGAAAATGATTTCATTGAGCAGATGAACACTGTGGCATTAAAGGATAAAGACAGTGGTTCTTTGAGTGGTCAAGAGGAGATACAAGAGGCGCACTCAACAGTCGAACAGAACAGTGCTTCAAGTTAGAACTCAAGCCACTTACAGATACGGCATTCACTGTGCTTCTTAAACTTGAAATGGACATGAGCACAGAAACTGAGGACCAGATGTGTTTTGTATAGGATAATCATTGGGTTTAGATAGGAACATATTCAAATGATGTAGTATGGTATAGTATTAACTTATGTCTTCTTATATTTGAATATTTATTAGCGCTACTTTATTTAAATGGTTAAAAAAAGGGCCAACTCTGCAACTGTTTCAGATCAAACCTTAAGAAATTTGAGTGAGTGAATAAATTATATTTGAACTTCACCACATGTTGAATTGAGTAAACAGTAAGACTCTTTGTATGGCTAATATTGTATAATAAAATATTCAACTACAACCAACAGTATTTCATTTGGAAAAGCATTGTATAGGTTTTATGTAATTTCTAGAGATACTAAGAAATTTAATAAACTTTGTATCAAATGACTTTATTTGTGCATATTTAACATACAATGAATGTTTATGTAATGTTTAGAAATGCTGTCTGATACACATGTAAAAATAAGGGCAGATTTGTGTCCAAGGAACACTCACCTTTCAAAAGGCATAAGTTGAAACATTTCGACAATTTGTTGTATACTTGAAGAGTGACTTTTAAAATAACTCTTGTGCTGGTTTTATCTGCATCTGAAAGTTGACCATCAAGGTTAGTCCAAAACATGGAGGTGCTCCCTTATGATCACATTTAAAAATTATCCATCTGTTGATGTGTGGAATTAAATGGGCAGATTTCAATTTGTATCTTGCGCAAATGAAGGCGTGTGTGGATCAGCACCAACAGGGGGAGTCTCTTTTGCTGAGCTCCAGAAGCTGCTCCTCCAGCTGCTCAGCGTCCTCCTGAAAACGCTCCACAAATGAGGTGATGAGAGCGGCCGCACTGCCCTCGTACTCCACCAGCTCCACCTCCTCTCCTACACACAAAATACTCAGTTATAAACAGCTGCCGTCTAGATACGAGGTCATAATCAGGAGTGCAATGGGAAGAGAAAGATTCTTGACAGCGCCAGTGATTATGTGTTGTGTCTTCTGTCTAATATACTGCAACTAAACTACAAAACTAATACTAGAATCACATTTGTGTTGTGCATACACCAGCACTGGTTCCTAGTTGTCTCTGTAATGTACCAAAAATAGGACAGTTACATTCTTACATTTACAAACATGCAAGTACATGCTTACAGAAACGTATATACAGGTAAAAGAATACAGTACATACCTTTGACTTTGGTATTGGCTTGGACGAACATTTTGCGAGCCTCTTTTCGTAGTAGGACAGTTTCTCTGAGGCGCAGGAAGTTGTGAGGTCCGCTATCGCTGACGGTGGAGTATTTCTCATAGAGAGCCCTTCCCCCCTCAACATCAGCTGTTGCCTTGAACACCTAGAAAATGGTCATATTGTGAATGGGATTGTGATTTAGACTGTTGCACATTGTTAAGTGTCTAGGCTGACAAATGCAGACAGTTGGCACAAAAGAGTATTTAGCTTGAATATCAGTGTGAATATCTGGACCTTGGGGGGCAGTACTTGGCTTATATATCTAATTTCTTGCTCCATATGACAAGTGAGGGGAAAACTGTTACTGTGTGAGGAGTTGGCCTCATGTCCTCGTGGTTTGTATAATTCAAATTCAAAAACATACATGTCTTGGTAAAGCAACAAAAAGGCAAAAAGATGAGGATGTGCCTCTGCCACATTTTATCAAACTTGTTACTGGCACAGTGCCATGAAATAAACCTCCAGAACATTTTTTACTATTACCGTACACAATGCTATACCTGCAGTTTTTGAAGAAACCTGTTGATGGCCTCCTTGCCCACAGTGGGGATCTTGCTGCGGTCCAGTGTGATCACAGCGTCTGGTTTTCCGTCTTGTCCAGTCACTTCTTGCAGACCAACGAACCCCTCTCCAGCCTCCAGCAAAACACTCAGGATCACAAACCGAGCCTGCATGTGCGCCTAAGGGCCACAAACGACACTTATTATAAACATGAACTGACTTTTATACAAACATGACACTGTACAAATATGCAGCTTTTGGAGCCAAAAGAACTTGACGCTATGTATGCTGATAAGAATTAACTGTTTAAATGTCATAATACAGCCCAAAATAAGATAAAGCAACACCACACAAACCATTTATAAACTGATATTGACTGATTCTGTAACTGATATGAAATACCGGTACATGTTTTTGATCCACGAGCAAAGTTGTTACTCCTTACTCATATTAATTATACCTGCTCCCATCATTGAAATAAACATTGGATAACAAAAGACTCAGGGATATAACATAAAGGTGCCCATGACCCCTTGTAGTACTTTTACCACGTTTTAAGGACCACTGACAGAGCAAGTAGACTTAACAGTATACATTGACGCATTCCATGATGTTACCTGTCTCCAGCTCTTGCTCTCAGGCGTGTAAAACTCCAGACCCAGCAGACCAGCTCGGACCATACTCAGCCAGTTTATGTAGACCACATCTTGCGCATCCTGACCCTCATGGCCGAAAATACTAAAATAGAGAAACGTACACAGTTAAAGAGGAAAAATTGTGCTTGTGTTGGGTATATAGTTATAATCTATGTCACCTATGGAACGTTATGTTGTAATTTGCACATTTTAAAATTGTAATATTCATCTAAAATGACTAAATAAAAGAAAGTAGTTCTGTATTAGTAAATTGTGGTGCTCAATGGGAGCAGAGGTTGTCAGCACTTCAGATGGACAACCACAGATCAAGCTACCGAGTAGCAGATTTTTGTTTTCATTTGTACTAAAATAACTATGTGACCCTGCCGATTAAGAAAATAAAACTGAATGAAGTAGAGCGCAGTAGGTGTATGCTAATGGCAGTGAAAACGGGTTGATCTGCAATATGCCATCTTGAAAATGAGCAATTAAAAATTGTTCAAACATGCACAAATTACTACAAATACAACGTTGAGTGTCTAAATGGTGAGTGGAAACAACTAAAATGGTTAAAAGCTCTAAAAAGTTGGTTTTGCATAAAAGGTCTGCTTTAAGATGGGAACTAAGCAATATAGATTATGTAATAATAATCAATAAAATAACCAATAAAAATGTTTACGTCACTGTGAAAACTTAATACTAAAAATGGAAAGGGTCGTCTAAAGTGCCTCTTTTATGTGCTTTGCTTTATAAAAATAAAATAAAAAACACTGGAAGAATGACAAACTGTCTACTCTATTACAGTTATACTGTACAAGTTTACTGCTATGCTTAGATCACTGACACAGAATTGCAGCCAATGCAACTGCCAAATGAAAAGTTAAGACAGCCATGCAGAGACTAGACTACAAGACATTTTTTTCTCATGACACAAGCATCATTCTGGGTTGTACTGTGGTAGTAATAATTATTCACATGAATCATATCTTAACCTCCATCTACAGTATGGGTCAGTAAGTAGGCTATAGATAACAGAGGTTATACCTGAGGACCTGTGGGTTAAGACACAAATATAGCCCAACACATTCGGCACGGCACTCCTCATAGGAAGAGGCGATGGTGCTGAATTTACTGTCCCACGTCTCACTGCCCCGGTACCAGCTGGACACCTACAATAAAGACAAAGGTGACAAGGTCTTTCAGATGGGTTATGTATGAAGTTCAAAGATAACTCACCAATTCACCAGTTTCTGGATTGATTAATTTGCTCTGGTCAAAGTTGAATTTGCCATCGTCATCCTAGAGGAAAAAAAAAAACAACAACTTTAAAACTTGTCAGCCATTATTATTCATAATATTTACAACAAATGTATACACGCTCTGTTATTGAACCATATTATTCTTTTACTAAGAATGTACCTGGACAAATAGTTTCCCACTGCCATGTCCCAGTAGCTCATGAAGACCAACTTGCACCTCAAATGAAGGACCTTTCCATTTAATAAATAAATCCTAAAATAAAATACAATTTTATGTAAGAATAGAATGCTTATCTATGATTATTATTGATTGAATGTTACCTTACCTTGTCATCTTCTTTCAGGAAAGTGAGTTTTTCTTTCTTTGTAGCATAGGCTACAGACAGGACATTTCCTAAAGACACGTTCTTAAAGCCCTCTGACTGTCGGATATCATCATCTGTAAAAATACATTTGATACATTCACAATACAAAGACAAAACAATATGCAGCACATTTGTATCTTTAACAGGGTTATTTACAAATTAAAAAGGTGCTCCTGCATTCCCAATAGTCACACAATAAAAGTACACCCCAAATTTAGAATTTTGTTAAATTAATTGGGATATTGTTGTGAGGTAAAAATGTCCCGTTTTCCAAAATGGCCTGTATTGGGTGTGTATGATGGCGTGTAACATATAACTCTATTCTACTCTAATTCTATTATCAGTTATAATGTAAGGTAATGTTTAGTCAGAAATCAGAAAGAAAATTGCTTCGTAGTAGTATATAATAAAACATCCACTATCCTGCACAATCCAACCATCCTACAAAGTTTGCAGATTTCCCTGCATCTACATTTAACACTATGGTTCTATTGAAAGAATCTCCTCTAAACCCCATGAGACATGAGTATCCTGCACTGAGTTTTATCACCCTGGGTTTAAACTCACAGTTGGGGATGTTGATGCCGGCTGGGATCCCACTCCCAGCAAAGGTGAGGACATCTAATGAAGTGAAATCTGGTTTGAGGAATGTGTCCTTCTCAAACTCTTTGGGCCATGGCAGCTCCGGCAGGAGCACCTCAGCTGAGCTCACCAGCTTTGCAAAACGCTCACTCATGGCTTTGTTCACCACCGCTACAAAACCTATTAAGTTACATCACAATACATTAGTTACAAGAACATGCACATGTCTTAAATTACAAATACTGTAAAATACGTGTGTCTCAACCATTTTCACCTATGATAATAGTATGGACATCTTATTGAAATAATACCTTCAAATTCCCCTCTTGACCCAAAGGGATCCCTGTAGCTCTCAATGAAACCAATGTAACTAAGAAGGAGGAAGAAGAAAACAAAAGTTCATTTGTCAGATTAAATTGTGCTGACTTGGCCACAGTACAGTGATTGTGTTATTATAGTCACAAAGAGATATAGAACAATAAAAATATTTGCCATTTCTGAGTCCAAAGTACTCCTACCTCTCTACAATCGGTCCCTTGTCTTTGATCCAGTAGCGAGAGCCTTCTTTATGGGCATCAACTGAGCCCAATGTGAAGCTACGCCTGTAATTTTCAATCATCTTCTTTTGGTTTTCATTGGCAGCATATGACTGTTTGATTTAAATAAATAAATTAGTAAGGCCATTTCAATTACAATACAAGATTAACTATAGTAGTGGATTTAAAATTATGTTCACCTGAGCTTGTTGGAGGTAGAAAGCGACTTTTTCCATCAAAGGAGCATAGTCCCCTCTGGTCACAGTGAAGTCTTTGTCTCCAAAACAGAAAGTGCCACAACAAGACTCACATTCTCCATTTACTGCACAATCTGTACAGACGTAAATATAAATGTTTGTGGTTCACTTTTATTAGCCTGGATCAATCATGGGTATACTAGTGATAATAATAGATTATTGTAAGCTGTGGTAAAAGGTTCATTCCATCTTCAATTATAAAATTAGAATTAGTGATTCTGTTAGCCAAACAGGAAAGTTTGTTTATCTGCTTTCATGTTTCAGGCTACAGGAAACATGTCAAGCAGGTAAACTCTCCTGTCTGACTAAAAGAATCACTAATTCTGGATCACTGTAATGGCTTGTTTGCTTTAATTTAACAAAATGTTGTTACAGTACTGACCTTGCTTCACAGCAGAGGCTAGGCGCACTTCATAGCAGGTTTTTCCTCCTTCTTCTTTCTTAAACAAACGGGTGTTGTATGCGGATAGTTTCTACAGTAAACACACCAACATAGATCATAATGGGTTTTCAAAAGTAACCAGTTCCCTTTATCAGAGTTTGTGCAGCCGAATTTTTGTGAAAAGGACTTAAACCAAACATACTTTTGAGTCAAGGAACTTCTGGGCAACCTCTGCATCCTCCAGACCGCAGTTCCCAGAGAAGTAGGTTGTAATGCCCTGATGGACGAGACAAACATTCTTAACAATCTGTGATAAGGCAGCTGTGTTTTAGCAATAAACAGACTGGTCTTGTTCACTAAAACTTGACATATTATTAAACATTTTTAACTTTCACCTTCTCTCCGAGCCCGAGCTGTTTCTGTTTGTCATTCAAAGAGTAGAGCAGACAGGCACAGCTGTCCCAGAGAGTCTTCATCTCAGCAGGCTGCTCCTGAAAGGCCATGCTCGCCCAAATTAAGGCCTTGAACTTGTCCTATACACAAGACATATAGGATATAGGTGAATTTAACATACAATTCCAGAAAATGCTTAATATGTATAAATGCTGATTAAAATTTAACTGATTTGGCACACAGAGTTAAATATTTCAAGATTGTATGACTGAACTGTTGAAAAGTTCACAGATTAAAATGTGTTCAACTGTAGCTTAACAAAAGAGCACATGTGTTTAAGTTTCCATAGTTTTACCTTGGGTAGATTTGGGATGAATTTGGTGTCTCCAAAGGACTTGTAGTTTCCCATATTGGCATATAGACCAGCTGCATACACCAAAAAGGCCTGAAAATGAAAGTGTTTTTCTTGGCTCTTAAAGGTTAACTTTATGTGCGAAATTGAGAGTAGGGAAAGTACAAAAAGCGGTGTTCACCTGGTATTCTTCAGAGCTAAGACCAACTGAAGTGGCAACCTTTTCCAGTTGTGCAGGTGTCTGCTTTCTGAAAATTTTCTGCAGCAACACAAAAATGTTTGGAGACTCTGGAGACGTCTGCAACAGCACCACAAGACCACCATACCTAGACCAAAATCATTCATCACAAAACTGAAATAATGAACAAGGCAGTTTATTCAGTAAACATACCAGGCAGCTTGAGAAAGGTAATGGGCATATTTCTTTTCTTGAGGGGAGAGCAAGCGAAAGGCCTCACCACAATCCAGCGCTGAGATACCGATGTCATTTGGGAGGTAGTACTGGGAATCTACCATCTTTAGTCTGGAGCTTGTATTTGCCAATGAAGAACTGTACAGACAGAAACAAAAACTTGTCAAAAACATTATATAAATGGGGTTTGAGCTCTTAGACTTCAATTTATGTCTCAGGGTTAGCTGCACAAACAAATTGCTCTACAATCTGTACTCTGCAGTTTGTTGTAGTCACATGAATGGGCAACTGATCTGTATTTCATATTTGCTAAGTTATATGTGCATCTTTCCAGCCTTCCTACACTAAATCATCAAGGAATCTAACATCCATAATGAAAAGCATCTTATTTAAAACCATACAAACACATGTCAATATGAAGTTTTGTTATGCATTTTATTTCACCGTAGTTTATTTTTCTCTCAAACCTGAGCACTTAGAAATCAGTGCATTCTGAAGCAGGTCGTATTTCTTTAATTCTAAGATGGTGACAGTGTTAAAACCACCTAATCTTTTTTTGTCAAAACAGCTGCTACGTGAAGAGCACAGAACAGCACCATGAGTTGGTGAAAATAGTAGCACGTTTAGCACCACAGGACAGTTGCAGGTGTGTTAACATTAGCTTATACTTAGCAATGGTATCTGCAGTACCATGATATGAACACATTGTCGGAATAAGCACAAAATCAGCAAGCATCGTAGCGGAAGGGAAAATGCCTAGTTTAACATATTAAAATCATTGTATATATATTCGAAGAAAAAGGAAACCTTTGTAAACTACACTTACTTTTCCCTCAACGAACGTCAATTTGCAATCTCACGCTCACGCTACTCACTTCCTGTATTCATTCAGCCAACTACCCGCCCTTCCACCAATCAGAACTCGTATATTGTGACTGACGCCAGCTGTAGCCAATCAGAGGGAAGCTTTACCGGCCCTTTCTCACAAGCCCTCTACCTTCCAGTTTCGTGTAGTAGGTTCTCGTCCAAAGCTAAATTAGTATTAAAAATGTATACAACACATTTGTGAAACAGTTAAGCTTTATACATACATGTATCTTTCTTTGTAATAACCATGTTATTACTACGGAAAAAATGTGTAATTACCTTACTATTTCAGATGACGAGGTGGCCGAGTGGTTAAGGCGATGGACTGCTAATCCATTGTGCTCTGCACGCGTGGGTTCGAATCCCATCCTCGTCGGTAACCTTTTTCTCTTGAAGGGACATTTTCTGATAATTCCTCGGCTCCGGTGAATAATGAACAATAGCATAGTAATAGCGACTAGTAATAATACATGTGCAAACACTAACTACAAATGTCTGTGACCTGTTGGGGTGGTCAAAATGCTAAAAATGCTAAAACTAAGAGCACTTCCAGGTCTCATGCTACAGGAACTGGAAGCACATAAGAAAGTCATGTGACACGTGTGAACTTGTACAGTTTTATATGTATTCATTTCCCTGGTAAATACTTTTACTAAATGTAAAGGCAGGCTATCCTTTCTAATTATTACAGAAATCTTTGTTCACAACACAAGCAATTCCAACCAAAACACATGTTTATACCTCCTTCAAGAATATTACAGTGATGTTAAGTGAGTCTGGTCTTCCATTGCTAGGTCACCATTAATCATTTAGTAATGGTACAGCTTGAGAGTTATGACAGTTACTAGGCATTATTGATTACCATGACTGACTATAAAGTTGTTTCTTGACAAATAAATATTAGGAAAAATGCATCAAGCTGATGCAGAATGAAAGAACAAAGAATGGAAGCAAAATAATCTTAAAACTGCCAATGTACACAATATAGAGAAAAAAAAATAATTCCGTACAATTTATCACACAATTGTTTTATCAAATAGTTATTTTATTGAAATCTAAAAAACATGGAAAGTTTAAGTATTTACAAAGGAGAGTGTGCATCAGAAAGTACAAAATTGTCTTGCAATGAGTGGTTCTTATATCCAAATGGTAGCTTTTAGTGGCTGGTTCGGCAGCTCTAGTAAAACTTTAACAAACATCTGGGAAATCTGTAGAGCACCTGTGTTTGTTTATCTAAGGGTTCACGCTCGGGGTTTCCCATCACTCTGTGCAGGGGGCGTCGCGGGCAGTATCCAACGGTAACAGTCCGAGAAGCTGAGGGACTTATCAACTGCACAGCTTGTACAATAAACTATGCCAAGAGCTAACATGACAACCAAAAACACACATAGAGGGACCAACAGTGCTACCAACAGCCAACTCTTATCCTGCTTCTGTCTGCCTTCAGTTGATTCAGATGCTGCTGTACCATAGACATCTCCAGGAGTATCTATTTGTGCACTATCCCCCATCCCAATAACTGAAGCGTCTTTAGCTCCAGCCTCATGCGTGTTACCTTTTGGTTTGCTTTCATTGCCAATTTCATTACCCGTGGCATATTTTTGTGTCGGGGGCTGGACGGTGTGATATGGTGCAGGGACATCTAGCTGATTCAAGTCATTGTCCGAGCCATGATTTGGGAATAGGTGTTCTGGGCTTTCCGTGAACCAACCAGGATCAAAATTTGTATCAACTTCGGAATTAACATCTGGAGTGAATGAAGTGGACCACGGTAAGTCAGCATTTGGGTCAAGGTCTTCTTCATGAACTGAATCAATTGGATCTGGAGTCAAACTTGAGTATTCTTCATCGTCTTTTGAAGGGGTGCAAGTGAGACCATCGGATTCTAGATCAAAACCTTCATCACAGAAACACTGGTAGCCTCCCAAGAAGTTTAGACACTGTTGTTGGCAAGGGGATTTTTCCTTGCACTCGTCAATATCGGAACACTCACCATCACTACTTATTTCATAACCAGGCGTGCACTGACAGCTAAATGACCCAACTGTATTTTCACAAGATCCTTCACAAGTATTCTCATCTAAGCACTCATCTACATCAACACATTCACCCTCGTCATCTTGCTGATATCCTGGATGGCACGAGCAATGGAAGGTCCCCGGGATGTTGACGCAAAGTTGCTGGCACGGCTCTTGTTGACATTCATCAACATCTTTACATTCGCGCCCATCAGAGCCCATTTGATATCCAGGGGGACAAATGCATCGAACCCCGCGTGGTGTTTCAACGCAATCATAGGCGCATCCCATATCTACACACACATCTTTCAAATGGGGTTGCTCGGTAGGGCCGGCCGAGTCAGACGAAAGTTTAGGAGTGGTGGTTTGACTTAAAGGATCAGGTTTACAGCTGTACCCATCTTCGTCTAGGATATACCCATCGGAGCAGTAGCAGTAGTAGTCTGTTTCAGAGTTTTCACAAAAATGCTCACACCCGTGGTCCCTGCTGCACCAGTCTATGTCGGGGCCTGTGTTTGCAGAGCAGAGGGGAGCGTCTCTGGACCAGCCCACAGTTTGGTCATCCCTCTCCATGCACAAAACGGTCTGCTCAGTTGGGGCATCTGGATCAGTGCTGTCAGGGGGGCAGGGTAGCGTGGCCACAGAGCCATATGGTATGTGCTTTAGCCAGGAGCTGACATAGTTAAACGGTGTGGTGTAGACTGCTGGTCCCTTCCCCTCATCGGCCAGCCGAGAGCACATGCCTTTGTAGTTGTACTGGCACACGTATCCATCAAGGGCCAGACTGCATGAACCGTCCAGCCACTTATAGTTCGGCTCCCCCTGGGCGGTGCTCTCAAGGGTGTGCACCGTCATGGCAACGCAGCGATGAGCCGCACATGTCCCAGGAGTCTCCTCCCTCCTCCAGTTAACATACTGACCATCCTGGTCTCCTGTAATGAGAATAAATAAATGTATTACGACACAAATCCATTGTTTCACATTATTTGATTGTCAGGAAATATCTGTCATCTGTCTTGCCCATGGATAGAAGTATTATAGTGTAAGAAATAAAAATAAGAAATTAGCCAATGGTGTCATTATACTTAATAGTCTTGTGTTCTAAGCATGGAACCTGAATAGATAAATGGACGGAATTGCTTGAAGAAAAACTTTCCTCTATTTTGCCTGCAGAATAGTTGATATGGACACTTTTATTTCTTTGACTACTTAATCTAATGTTACAAAGTGATACAACAGGCTGCATTTATGTTTCTACTAATGATATTTCCAATACACAATAATCTATGCCAAACATTACACCATACTGCAATTTTTAGAAACATTACAGATAACCTGGTAAGTATCCACAAGAGGCTCACAGCAAAAGGCACTCAAGGGTAAACTTCAACTCTAATTCCGTTAACAGCGTCGTTTATTGTATAAACATTCCAGATTGTAATTTTATTAAAAGTTATAGTCAAAATGTATTTTAAGGACAGGCAGACTATGGGAGCAATAAAAACCTTTTGGTCTTTGGGGCCTGGTCTAATGGCTAAATCAGATTTTGGGGTTGCTCTTGGGTCAGCAGGTTGTAGCTCTGTGCGGTGCCAGTGCTGTCCTAGAAACAAAAGCAGTTAATGTAATAAACAGGGAGACGGCTGCGAGTCTGAAAGAGGAGGTCATGGCTAACGCTGCACTGTGGTTTAATTATTTTCCCAGAGGCCAACAGGAAGAGCTTTATATTTACACAGCACTTTATTTGAGCAAATTGCTACAAAAACGACTACATGCTGACTGCATAAAGACTAAATTTAGCGTGCTCATACATTCAGTACAATGCTGTTAACAGGGTATAGACAGACAGGAAGCCATGACATCATGAGCAATGAAAGGATTGAAGGACGCTATTTCTATAAGTTCATTATAGTCAATTTTTGCCCACTGTATCTATTATGCTAATAATTGTTATAATTTATGAAGTCCACTCAGCTGGGTGCAGCCCCAAAACCTACAGGTTCAGAGCAAAAGGTAATAACATTTCAAGTCTGACATTAGCTTGCTGCAACCAATCAGAGAATGGCCCTAGAGGTTAGGAGTTATATTAGTTTAGCATGCAGGGAAACTAAGCATCTGACATAGCCAAACAGCGAGGAGTGTAATATGTGTTTCCAGAATTCATTATATGTGTATATATATGTATATATATATATGTATATGTGTGTGTGTGTGTGTGTGTGTGTGTATATATATATATATTAATATATATATATATATATATATATATATATATATATATATATTTTTTTCTGTCTCAATATATATATATATATATATATATATATATATATATATATATATATATATATATATATATATATATATGCTTCATTAATGAATATAATATAAAACTTTGCCTGTAACCCAGACGAATCCTCTGAGCGGCCTGGTGGCGGAGCACTGTCTTGGGGGACGGTGTAGTCCAATCCACAGCCGGACCGTGGATTTTCCTGCAACATCGATCTGGACCAACAGGTCGTGGACCACATCCGCCTCCGTGTAGTCGTGCATCGTGGCCAGAGTCCCGCCCTTCTCCCGGCAACTGCGCCCAGCATCTCTGAACGCCTTCTTCTGGAGAAACACTGCATAGCATCCTTTTTCATAGCACAAGGCGTCCCTCCCTCCTACCTGGGGTTTGGCTGATGGATCTTGACCCCGACTTCCAGGGGTCCCACACAGAAACAGGAGCCAAGATAGACCCAGGAGAGAGATACTGCTACTGCTACTGCTAGTCTTCATCATCCTCCGATATATACTTTAAATTATGCAGACATCAAAAATATCTAGTGCACCAGTCCCATAAATAAGCAACGATTCAAAGTCTATAATAAAGTTTTTCAAATAAAGTTGATTTACTAAAATAAATATTTATAGTTTCAGTAAATAAAATCTAAACTGTCATTGCAATCTTTATCAGCAATTTCAATGTTGGCCCACTTCATAAATAGTCACTCATCCATAGGTCCTCAAAACAGCCATCAGTTTTTTCTAAAATCTCAACTCCATCTGACTAAATCCTTTAAAAAAAATCCAGTTAAATCCAACAGTAGCCCTCAGATCACAGTCCAGTTAATCCCAAATATTGTCTCAAAGTAAAAATAATTTAAAACAGCAGTGATCCCATTCAAAAGTTTCAAATAAGATCCAAGTCTACAACTCTTCTGTTCTCTCCAAGGCAGTCCACAGCATCTGCAGCGCTGGCTTTGTGACTGAACCCTCAGAAGAAGGGAGAGAGGGGGGATAGAGAGGGAGGGAGAGTAAGACGGGACGGGGGTGTGAAGGGGGGAGTCGACGTAGAGGAAAGAATAGTGTGTTTTTTGGGAAGCTTTGGGGTAGGGGTTGAGGGGGAGAGTTATGAAAACCATACGGCACCACTCTGTCCCCCGAATTTTTGGGCTCAAACTGCAGCACAGCATCCTGACAGTGGAAAGAGTTTGTCAGCTTTTGAGTGTGAGAGATGCAGATTCTTAAACTATGGAACTAGGCAGTCTTGCTTTAAGTTCTTTATTTATGTTAAAAGTTTTAGACCATTGCCTTTCCCCAGATGCATGCAGACCTGACCTTATATGAGTTTATTAGTGGTCTGTATAATCCTGGACTAGCTCTAATGTTATGGTTTTGTTTTAGTTTCTTCATTTTTTGATTGTATTTCAGGTCTATCAAAATCCTAGAGAACAGTAAAATGTATGCCACTACTTATAGATAAACATTCTAGTCTTTTAGTCTAGTCTTATCCTTTTGGTTTTGTTATGGTGAAAATCTAGAGACAGTTTACGTTGTACTGTATAGAAATTATCCACTGGAGTCCTAAAATTTTACACTCTAATGGGACTAAACAAAACCATAGCCAGACAAAACCAAGTTAGAACTAAACTGGGCTCAAGTCATGGCAAGTGTGAATGTTTTAGCCCATTAAATATAGTTTAGTTGGTATGTCAAATATTAGAAGTCATAGTTGGTTTGATAAGGTCATGTTTTAATACATTTCACTTGCCTCAGGTTGTTTATTCTTTCTCTGCCTTTCTTAAACTCTCCCCACCCTTTTACGTAAGCTACCTAGGATTTTTTTACCTGCTCCTCCAGCTGCAAGTTTTTACAGCCAAATGGAAACATTAGGCTCTAGGTTTAACTTCACACAGAGGGGACATGCAGTGCTGTGGGGTCCCATTGTGAATGTTATGAATACACTCATTCATGGCGTTAGACCTGGTTGAGGTTGTAGTTTAGCCCTGGTTTTGGTTTTCGTTCTGATTAAGTAACTCTTTTGTCTTACATTTAAGCCTTTAGTATTGTTTTAAATGTCAACCATTTAGTGGTGGCATATTTTCAGTTTGAGTTGAGGTTCCAGTTATTTGGGACTTAGTGAGTCCCATTTAAACATGCAATAAACAATCATTTTATATGGTACTCAAACATTATATGAGAGTGCCTTGTGTTTTTCTTTGTGAGTGTTTTTATAGTTATTGTAAAGTTTTCAGTCTTGCTTTAGACTTACGTGAGTAGTTTACTGTATACCTGGTTGGGTTAGTATTTAATCTAGGCCTCCGTACTAATACAAGTTCTCTTAAGTAAGTAAGTGTTTATTTATATAGCGCTTTTCACAGACAGATGTCACAAAGATGCTTTACAGAGGATTATTTATAGAGCATTCTTCATTCGCTCCATACCCGGTGGTGGTAAACTACTGCTGTAGCCACAGCTGCCCTGGGACAGACTGACGGAGGCGCGTCTTATTGAATATCTTATTGAACTTTCTATTACACTGGTTTGATCTAAAGGTTTTATTTGAGCAAGGCTTAAGTAATGAAAGTCTGGTTGTATTTTAAGAGGCTTTAATTCTGAGTCAAATTATTCTACAGGAAAAGGCCTAATATTCAATACCAATTTCAGCGTCACATATCACACATCTCATCGTTAAGACTATAAAAAATAGTTTCTTCTGAGATGGTCTTATGCTGATTAAGATCATTCAAAATCTGTCCAGTACTTTTTGGTATTGAAACTTATTCAAACAAGTATCCAGTTACTATTTAGTATCGAATAATGTCTTGGTATATTTTTGTGTTTTTGATTTTTCATTCAAGAGCATTTAGAGGTAGCCCACATAAAATCCATCACATAGTTCTGCTCAACTCACTTATTCTTTACATCAAACCATGTTGTGGGTCTTTACTGTATATTTAACCTATATATTAATAGTTTTGTATTTGGTTATTGTTGTAAGGTGACCCTGAGTCTCTAGAAAGGTTCCTAATAAATAAAATATATTATTTTTTATTATTAGGGACGTTTTAAACTTGTATGTTTAGTTAGTTTAAGGCGTATCTATACTGTTTTGACTTGTCTATACATGGGTGCACATTTTTAACAGTTCATCCCTGGATTTTACTTGAAAAAAACTCAGTTTACACAAAACGTTTTGAAATGTTGAGGATGTAGTAAAATGGCCTTTATGAAGTCTCCATATACAGTGTACATGTGTTGAAAATATTCCCACGAATGTGCAAGCAGACGTCCCTGTTGCAGAATGGAAAAAGACTACCTGCTACAGTGTCCATAAAACTGTCCATGCCTGTACCATTATACAGTAAGTGATCTGCACATGTATAGAAACTGCCCTCCTGTGTGTGGTGCCTTCAGGGGCACGGAGCAGCGGAGGAAACAGGAAATGCCACATATGCATCAGCCTGACCTTTTCACTGCAGAGAAGGGGCGGGGAGCTGGGGTACCTTCATTGTGGTCACATCCAATTCATCAATTCATCAACTCATGTTTCATCCTTGAGTATTTTTACACATGGCAAACTTTGAAGTAAATAAATATTTAAAATTTACAAACCAAATAAATAAAAAAAATCCACATAAAAAAGGAAATAAAATGGATTGATTAAAACAATATTTAATACACATATTATAATTAAAATTGAACTAAAATGCAAACTTCACCTTATTTATTATACCAGCCATAGACTCTCCAAAATTCTGATGTGAAAGATGAATGTAACAGATGCAAAATGTCCCCTGCAAACTTGACATATATGTTTTGGTCATGTCCTCAACTAAAGCATTTCTGGGCAGCCATTTGCAAACACCTTGCAGATGGTCTGGAAATTGCCTTGACGCCTTCTGTGGACCTGGCTATATTTGGAATACTACCCAACCAATATAATAGACGCAACATGGATATTGTCTCCTTTTCAACTCTCATAGCCAGAAGATGAATCCTATTAGAATGGAAAAAAGCTTCACACTGGCCAAGTGACCTCATGTCGTTTCTTCACCTTGAAAAAATTTAATGACTTGAGAGGTCGGCCATCTAAATTTTACACTGTGTGGGGCTCTATAATCAAATATACAAAATCTCTCAGGTCAGTACAACTTTATAGCCTTTTCAAGAAGGTGTCAGAGCAAATTTCCATCTAAGCATATGTCTTCTGATCTAGGCTGCTTCCACTGGGACAAATGATGGGGAAAAGAAAAAGTACAGCGCAGATTGTTCTATATAAATATAAAACCTGTAATGTCTATGTAGGACCTGGGTGGGTGTGGGATGGGTGGTTGGGCTAATGGGAGCTTGGGGGAATGGTTCAAGTTTTACAGATGGAGTTGGTAGGGTGGGGTATGTATGTATGTATGTATGTATACACTACCGTTCAAAAGTTTGGGGTCACTCAGACAATTTTGTGTTTTTCATGAAAAGTCACACTTTTATTTACCACCATGAGTTGCAAAATGAATAAACTATAATCAAGACATTGACAAGGTTAGAAATAATGATTTGTATTTGAAATAATAATTTTTTCCTTTAAACTTTGCTTTCGTCAAAGAATCATCCATTTGCAGCAGTTACAGCCTTGCAGAACTTTGTTCTCTAGCTGTTAATTTGTTGAAGAATATCTTTAGAAATTTCACCCCACGCTTCTAGAAGCTTCTCCCACAAGTTGGATTGTCTGGATGGGCACTTTTTACATACCAGACGGTCAAACTGCTCCCACAGCAGCTCAGTGGGGTCTGTCCATAACACTTCTTTCCACTCTTCCTCTGTCCAGTGTCTGTGTTCTTTTGCCCATATTAATCTTTTTCTTTTATTAGCCAGTCTCAGATGTGGCTCTTCCTTTGCCACTCTGCCCTGAAGCTGCATCCCGGATTCGCCTCTTCACTGTAGATGTTGACACTGGCGTTTTGCTGGTTCTAATGAAGTTGCCAGTTGAGGACCTGTGAGGTGTCTAGTTCTCAAACTAGAGACTCTAATGTACGTATCTTCTTGCTCAGTTGTGCAGCGGGGCCTCCTACTTCTCTTTCTACTCTGGTTAGAGCCTGTTTGTGCTCTTCTCTGAAGGGAGTAGTACACACCGTTGTAGGAAATCTTCAGTTTTTTGGCAATTTCTTGCATGGAATAGACTTCATTTCTAAGAACAAGAACAGACTGTCGAGTTTCACCTGAAAGTTCTCTTTTTCTGGCCATTTTGAGCGTTTAATCGACCCCACAAATGTGATGCTCCAGATACTCAACCTGCTCAAAGAAGGTCAGTTTTATAGCTTATCTAACCAGCTGAACTGTTTTCATCTGTGCTAACATGACTACACAAGGGTTTTCTAATCATCCATTAGCCTCTGACACAATGAGCAAACACATTGTACCATTAGACACTGGAGTGACTGTTGCTGGAAATGGGCCTCTATACACCAATGTAGATATTGCACCAAAAACCAGACATTTGCAGCTAGAATAGTCATTTACCACATTAGCAATGTATAGAGTGTGCTCTGATTAGTTTAAAGTGATCTTCATTGAAAAAAACTGTGCTTTTCTTTAAAAAATAAGGCCATTTCTAAGTGACCCCAAACTTTTGAACGGTAGTGTATATACGTGAATATATGTATATGTATGTATATATGTATATAAAAAAAACTGTACTCCTTTTTTGTATATTGCTTGGTCTAAATAACTTGACCAGATAAATAAATGTATAAAAAAATAAAAGTGCAACTATCAGTGCAAAACGCCATAACATCTCTATGGAAACATGCAGGTAGTGGACCCCTTATACAGACTCAAAACATTCTGATATGGAGGCAAATTTATCACATGATCCAACTGCTCTGTTCGTCTAGGATTTTCCAAACAAAATATGATCTTTTTTCCGGCTTTATGTGCGTGGAGCGAGAAAATCCAAACAATATTTTACAACAAAGCCAGAAGGAAGGCATGGGTCGAAAGGACATGTTGGAGTAACAGAGGAGCACAGATGTTGAGAGGCTGTGAATTAAGGCCTACCACAAACAAACAAGCTCCAGTGATGACAAACTGTACAAATACTGTGGTGGAGTGACACTGGGGCCACACATACAGTTAATGAGAGATGCCATGTCTGAACCAAAACACTGTTAATGGAGCTTCGGGCATCTGGTAACTTCATTAACAAACAATGCACAAAGAGTCTACTTGAAAAAGAGCCTCTAGTTTGGTCACATGCCGAGTTCTTATGATCGTAGTAGGCAGTAGTAGGTTTTATGTTTTGGTTTAGTCTTTGTTTAGTCTGGGTTTAAGATTAGTTTAATCTTGGTTTAGTCCTGGTTTAGACTTGGTTTAGTCTTGATTTAGTACTGTTTTAGTTGTGGTTTAGACTTAGTTTAGTCTTGGTTTAGTTTATTCCTGGTTTAGTCCTGGTTTAGTCTTAGTTTAGTCCTGATTTAGTCCTGGTTTAGACTTAGTTTAGTCCTGGGTTAGTCCTGGTTTAGACTTAGTTTAGTGTTAATTTAGTTTAGTCCTGGTTTAGTCCTGGCTTAGTCCTGGTTTAGTCTTGGTTTAGTCCTGGTTTAGACTTAGTTTAGTCTTGGTTTTGTTTAGTCCTGGTTTAATCCTGGTTTAGACTTAGTTTAGTGTTAATTTAGTTTAGTCCTGGTTTAGTCTTGGTTTAGTCCTGGTTTAGTCCTGGCTTAGTCCTGGTTTAGTCTTGGTTTAGTCCTGGTTTAGTCTTAGTTTAGTTCTGGTTTAGACTTAGTTTAGTTTAGTTTAGACATGGTTTAGTCCTGGTTTAGTCCTGGTTAAGTCTTAGTTTAGTACTGGTTTAGACTTAGTTTAGTCCTGGTTTAGTCCTGGTTAAGTCTTAGTTTAGTACTGGTTTAGACTTAGTTTAGTGTTGGTTTAGTTTAGACTTGGTTTAGTCCTGGTTTAGTCTTGGCTTAGTCCTGGTTTAATCCTGATTTAGATTTAGTTTCGTGTTGGTTTAGTTTAGTCCTGGTTTAGTCCTGGCTTAGTCCAGGTTTAGTCGTGGTTTAGTCCTGGTTTAGACTTAGTTTAGTCTTGGTTTATTTTAGTCCTAGTTTAATCCTGGTTTAGTCCTGGTTTAGTCTTGATTTAGTCCTGGTATAGTCCTGATTTAGCCTTATCTTATTTTAATCTGATTCAGTATTGATTTACTCAATATTCTGTCTTGGTTTAGTCCTGGATTAGTTTAGCCTTCACTTCAGTAGGATTCAGCACTAATTTAGTCTGGGTTAAGTCCTGGTATAGTCCTGATTTAGCCCTGGCCTATTTTAATCTGATTCAATATTGATTTAGTCAATATGGATTAGTTTAGCACTTGTTAACCTTCACTCTCATTCAGTAGGGTTCAGTACTAATTCAGTCTGGGTTTAGTCCCAGATTGGTCCTGGTTTAGTTCTGTTTTGTCTTACACTTGGTACAGACCTGGTTAAATCCTTTGGGCTAATCTTGATTTTACCGTCTTCATTCCAGCCAAGTGATGTGTTATCGATTCAGGTGAATTTACTATATTTTACACAATGCAATGGACCGTAAGTATTAAAGGCACAAAGGTACAAAAAGGGCCCATGCTGCCCCCTTTTTTTTAGAAAATCAGATTTGTTTTTCACATTATCCACAAAACAGATTACAGTTTTAAACATTCCCCCATGACACATACATGGTGACACAAAGCACATATTAAAACAACTGTCAGGAGTCTGTGATCAGTTGAAGTGTTTATGGTCCTGTTTAGGTGTTTGATTTTACACAAAAGGATGAGAGTAATTTACTGAAAAAGCTTGTGACTGTAATTTTAGATGTGAGAGGCTTGTTTAACAGCAACAAATCAGCTGACCTGTTGTAGTTTCACCTTAGTTAGTTCATTAAAGTCTAATAAAGCCTCAGACAGAGCATGGTCACAGTTAATTTCACACATCCAGGGAATATTGTGGACATCAGATGCAAATGATCAATATTTATTCTTCAGACTTCGTTCATATTTCTCAATTAGCTCCAAGTTTAGGGACAGCACAAACAGTATCCGATGGTACGACGACTTCTGTACTGTCTAGTGTGTGACAAATGACGCAATAAAACTCAAAGCTGAGCAGATTTTGATAATGCAGCACTTTCCAGATTACAAACCAAGGAAGGAATGAAAGCATAATAAAATATATAGTACACATTATGTAGGCTAATCCCAACTTCAAAAGCAGTTCAGTCACTTCGCTAGGCCTGTCTCCAATTTGACATCACAGCTCGATCTCTAATCTCTATGGAAACAATGCATCAAAAACCGCGCCATCAAAGGCAACACTTACAGTCATTATCTGAAAAGTGCTCTGAGGCTCCAAGCGATTTTTATAAATGCTAAACATGAACTTGAATTGACAGTAAACGCTCCCAAAGAATGACTTGATGGAAAAGTCCTGCTGTTTTAGTGGTTATTAGCGGCAGTGTGAACCCCTCTGAGCCTATGTCCTCTCTGAAGATTCAACTATACGGTAATCCAAGTTGGTTTTGGCACTGGGTTTTTACACAAATTCAGCATTTTTGGGACATTATGTAACAGATCTAAAATAAAAGGAGAATCAAATAGAAAACCTCAGTATCCCGGAGATCCCAAAGCACCTCTGAGTTGTTTTAAAAAGGGGGTACGTCGACACCTCCTCCAAACTTCTCCTTTTCCACAAACCCCCACAGTCCACAGGCCTTCCCACTGAGAGCTCCAGTCACCCCCTATAATTTAAAGCTGGTTAAGTTCTGGCTCCCAAGATGAATTACTATAGGGTTAGTCATGGGTTAAGCAACTGTTTACACTTAGGTTTTTGCCCTTGCGAGGTCATGGGTGTAGCTCTGATTTAGTGGAGCTAGTTGTTTTAATGACATATACATTAGTCACGCATTACTAGGTTTAATTTAGTGTAATTCTTTCTTTCTATAGATAAAGCAGCAGGTAATGTTCTCAGAAGGGCCAGTAGCTCATATGGTAGCTGTTTGTCCAGAATGCACATTAAACGATATGTCAGTTGGCCAATATTTCAGCTTATCAGATAGCAGCTATCTGCCCCTGATCTCCTGCATACGCCAATATTTGGCCCTCGCCAGTAATGAAGTTAATGGCGAGGGTATTGTTCTTCGCTGGTTTCTTATGCTTTATTGACCCTCGCCAGTTAACGAAGTTAATGGCGAGGGGTATTGTTCTTCCTCGTTGGCCCTCGCCTAACGAAGTGGCGAGGGCTATTGTTCTTGCTCGGTTTCTTTATTATTATTCCTCTTCCGCCAAAATGATCGCATTTTTGACCCCCTGAACGTCGACGAAAAGTCTCACATGGGGGTATAGAATCGACCAGTCTGGTGAAAAATTTTATAAAACGGGCATCGTGACAATGCCCAAAGTGCCCCCACTCGACACCGCCCCCTGGAAAAGGCAAAAATTGAAAGCCTATGGGGAGCCGAAAAGCATATTTTGGCGTAAGCCAACAAAATTCGGGACAGTGATAGAAAACAGGGAGACAAACACAAAATGTCATTGTCACACCGCCCTATGACCAACAGGAAGTCGGCCATATTGGATAAAAAATTTGTCGCCGTTTTGACTGCGTGTTTGCAAAACTCATCTAGTCTCTGGTTTTTGGTCCAAATGAGCTCAGATTTGACGCGTCACATCTACAGACGTGGGTCCACACACGCATTTTTTTTGGGATCCTCCTCACGGTTTGTCCGTAGCACGCCGGCGAATAACACCTTCATTTCCTGTTTCTTTGATGACCTCTCACGGTCACTGGCATTGGCCTACAGAGCTCAAACTGACATCACTATTGTGTGATCCCGGCCTGAATGTGATGAAATATGAACTCTGATAAAACTGAATTCTATAGCGCCACCTAGTGTATACGTGAAACATCAACATTATCGGATATGGATCAAATTTGGGAGTTAAATTCTATGCATGACTACAAGCAAACAAATATATTATGGATCTGGTGCATTTTTCACCGTTGGCCAGCAGGGGCGCAAGGACTCCCCCAATAAATAGTTAAAAAATTATTACACACACAGACTTTGTCTGATGGTGCTGAAATTTGAATCACTGATGTCTGATCATGGCCTGATTATAATACAGTATAAAACATATGAAAAGTTACACTATAGCGCCACCTAGCAAGAGAGGAAACATCCACATTATCAGATTTGGACCAACTTTGGGGATTACATTCTATGCATGACTACAAGCAAAAAAAAATATTACAGACATGGGGTATTTTCCACAGTTGGCCAGCAGGGGTGCAAAGACTCCCCCCAAAAATATGTTTAAAGCCACACTATGTAACTTTTCTGGTGGAGGATCTGTTTTCATGCACAGTCTTAGTCTGACAGTGCTCTTGATTATAAAAGGCATGTGACCTGTGGCCTAGTTTCTAGAATTTCACTGTAGATCATTCACATTTTCAAATATTAAAGGTGCATTATGTAATATTTCTGGTGGACGAGCTGTCGGGGAGTGGCATGTCAGGGCGGTGGCGAGTCCTCGGCAGTCGCGTGGGAAGGGGCGAGGGCCATTATCGCCGCGAGCGGCTTTGAGTTTCCTTTGTTATTTAAAGGAAAGACACAAAGCTTTATTTTAACATTTAATTTGAAGTTGTGAAATCATTGCTCATTGTATAGACTGTAACTGACTCAGTTGGACTGGCAGACCTTATGTACTGTCGGCTGCCGTGGATTAAAAAAAATCGGCATCAGTTTTTTAAAGCAGGCGTATCTATTATGCCAATTCAGAGCAAATGTTATAGTTGTTTCCCCTTATCATTTACCCACTCAAAGCTGAATTTGGAGTGATTTGAACATGTCATTTTGCCATTTTTCACTGCCACCGGAATATGCCAACTGCTCTGTGCTTACTTCATTCTCCAGTTTTATTTTCTTAGGCAATATAGTCATTTTGGTACACGTGAAAAAAATCCACTGCTTGCTAATGTGATGTACAGCTGCATTGGTCTTTGTTGTGTTTATGGAAATGTCAGCTCCCACTGGGCACCACTTGCTTCTCTTATTAAGTAATTTTAGATTAATATTGTGATTTCAAATGTACAAATGATAACATAATGATCCTCTGGTGTCATAGATTACTATATAGCAAACACAAGCACAACATGTCTACTTTAAGGGTTTTTGTGCAAGAAAACTCGCCCACTTTGTGTCTAAACTTGAGTCAGAACATTTGTTTTAAGATTCAGACTTCTGGATTATAAATTCTAATATTTGACTAACATTTCTCTTTACTAGGTCAACAGCAATTTATCACTACATGAGTAGCCTACCGTATGCTAAAAGTTTATACAATTTATTCATTCATTTAGGGGTTTAACATTCATCTTATATATATTTTTTTTGCGTAATATTAACTTCTGATCAATCTAGTCTTGTCCCCAGAGAAGTCCATTTTTTGTCATAGGAAGTACACTCTTTGTATAAATGGTAAATTGATAAGATTTACTGTTTTGTTATCACTCCCTTAATCTAAGTTAAACCCTTGGATTTCCCAACACTTCCTCCTTTTCCTCCATCGTCACCATCCTCCCCCATCCTATCTCGCCCCAAGCACCTTTTTACCCCCCTCTAATTTGACCGTGGCTTGTTTTTCCTGGTCCGTCCTTCCTCCTCCTCCTCCTCCTCCTCGTTCCATTCCTGCTTCTCACTGCTCTCCTGTAATCTGGACAATTAGGCTTCCAATAGTCAGCAACCTCTACCGCAGATGTTTCTCAGGGGTCCACTCTCAGCCAAGGAGCCACTGGATGAGTCAAGCAAAAGTACTGAGCATTTTGTTATAATTAAGACAAGACACAACAGGTGAATATATGATAATAAAAATATCAATTTGAGTTTAAGTAAATAAATCATGTAATGCTTTTTGTATAAGGCATTTTATGTGTGAAATGTCCCAAATTGTTCATGTTTGCAAGACATAAATCTGGAAAAATTGATGAAATCTGGTTTAATTTGAAGAAAAAAATGTACAAAGGGGATTTTGGATATCTTAACTCAAATTTAGCCTAATTGTTTGAAGTTAAACGTTAATATAACAGGCAACGTCAACAAATTCTTCTGGACAATTTGTCAAAATCTTCAAATTTTTCAAGTACAAGATTGGAAAGTTTGGTATGCAAGTGTGAGCGCACCCTTTGGATAATTTAAGTTACTAAATGTATAATAAATTGTCACGTGCAAAACAACATCTATATGCTTAAAAATGACTTACGATAATTGGAGCAAATGCAACTCCCATCTTTGATTCCAGGTCTGTTGATCCAATCGTGGGCCGGTTTTGAGTCCAGACCACGCCCCCAGAGACACATTCCACAAATGTAATTGATAGAGCAGGCTAAACTTTGTCTTTCCATGGACTTGGCTCCCAATTCCCCCTCTCCACATTAATCTACTCACTGCAGCATTCATAGCAGCAGCTCTATTATCTATGAAAACCTATAATGGAACTTGCAGATGCCTTTTCTTGTCTTTTCCTTTTTGTCCCCTAAAGCCTTCTTTTGTCTGGAACAGAAGGGCAGAGGAAATCAGATACTCTGATAAGCTAAAAAGCATTGTTGACAAGAAATAAACAAGAAAGTAAACATTTTAATTTGTGTTAAAGAACCTCAAAGTTCCTCAATATAAAGTGGAAGTATAGTGATTACGTCCTCCTCTATGGACACATCTTTCTTTAATACTTTGCTTTGCACACTTTTAAGATAAGTATGACTTTTAATTCTTTAACAGTAGTTATATGGTACCTATCCCATCCACATTACACACTAGCACTTAACTTTATTCTACATTTTGTAATTTTTATCCAGCAGATGGAAATGTATTTTTTAGTTTTATGTTGTCACTAAAGCAAGTACAACTAATGTATTTGGGAAAATGTAAATTACAATTGACCTTCATACATATCTGGAGTAAAACTCTGTAGTGGATGTTATCAGTCAAGTGTCTATAGGCTCAAAGTAGCTACAGTGGTGAAAAAAACAAAAACAAATTGGTTTTTAAAGTAAAATTTAAAAGTAAAATTGTTGGATGGGATATTATCATTCGTGTATGTACTAAAGATGTATTTGCTTACTTGGGCCAAGTCACATAGTGAGTTTATTACACCAGATGCTCTTCCTTGCATGAAAACAACATTATGCCAGAGTTTTAAACTAATAAAAGTATAGAAAGATTTACTTGAATTCCACAAAGACAAACGTGACAAAATCTGTGGCCCTGATGTTTAGTATTTCTTTGCTCTCAATTAGTTCTTGTGAAACATTCTAATTCGTGTTTTAATTTTGTGTTACACTGTTATTGAAGCTCAGTTGGTCAGAGTGACTGTGTATTTGGACTGATAATCAACAGCAGGCCTCTTCCTTTCTTCGTAGGAATGTGGAGTTTATAGTAGAATCAAATACAACACATGTTCATCATTGAAGAAGTATGCAAATATTTTCTTTAATTAGGCTCTATTTAAGACCATTAACACACTGTTATTGCTGACAGTGTTGTTAACCACATGTTAGCGCTCTTCTTTGGTCTCATTTGTCCAGTACTTTCAAGGGTTTTCATTTCCTGTTGGACTTAACTACTAAACTGCTTTGACATCATTTCCAGAGACCAGCGAGACCTATCCAAGAGTCATGTGATTGAAAGAATGTGAAGAGACTGCTTACTAGAAAATAATGTTTTAAATTGTAAAAGTGTGAACACAGCAAATTACTACAATCTGAGAAATTTGTCAAATAATCAAACTATCGAAATTAAGTAGCATGAAGACACGGCCACGTTTGATGTTTATATCATGTGAATTTCAAGGCAAATTATTGGATTGTCCAATACAATTAGCATTAACATAAACACTTAAAACAGATTAGATTAGAAGATGTATTTACCTTGTTCTGAAGATGACTCGCAGTAAGACAAGACATGTCAACAAGGTAAATACATCTCCAAAGTTTTTTGTTTATGTTTATGTTTAAAGTTATGGATATTTCATTGAGGCATCTCAAACCTATATTGCAGTAATAAGTTACAACGTGTTGCAAAATGTGTGCACTCTTCACTTGATAATAATTCATGACTTCCTCCTGTATGCTAACTCGTTCTCCCCGTCCCGAACACTAGAGTTTTAGTGCATTTATGCACCACTATTTAGCTTATTAGACCTGTGAGCCAAAGTTGGGACAACTGCTGCTAAATCATATCTGTGACTGAACAAAGTGTTTTGCAATGGAATCTAAAAAGAAAGGGACACACAGCCCTTTAAAATAACATAAAATAAAAACATTTTGCACCCAATGAGCCACAATAATCCCATTATCTGCTGATGGTGAAGACATGAGAGTCATTTGAAGTTATGGTCAGTCTTTCCCTCTTATCAAAATGACCTATTACATTGCCTCATAATGTAATGTCATAATTTTATGAACAGTTATAAACAAATTATAATGTATCACTTACAAAATGTGCAAAGTTTTTGTATTTCCATTAAGGCACCCATCTCCTCTTTACTCCCCCTGCTGGGCACAGCTGGAGTTTAATGTGTTTTGCAGAAAATAGTTTTCTGCAGTGAGGACCTGATGGTCTGGTCTCTGATGCCATAGATGAGCCCGCTGAGACCGCGGGGAAGTATCATGATGAGCACATAGAGGATGGTCTGGATTCGCACATATGTGAGCCGGGTCATGACCTGTGCCACGCTCATGAGCAGAGGCATGTAGATGGTGGCCGACAGGCTGAGCACCAGCTGGAACAGGTGCAGGATCAGTGTGTTTCGAGCTTTTACACTCTTCTCAGAGGCACATCTCTGTGCGACCCTCATTACCATCACATAAGAAAACATGATGGCCAGTGAAGAAATACCAAAAAGGAAGGACATGTAGCCTTGGTCATATTCCACAGCCAACGGCGCAATCCTGATGACCAGACTGCTGCAGTAGTCGTTCATCAACAGAGTGTCCAGAGTGTGGAAGGGGAACTGCATCAGGATCCCCACTCGCACCACTAGGTTTAGGAGGCTCAGGGCCCACAGCAGCACCACAGCCACTGTGGTCCTGCGCCCTGTGAGCAGAGTGGCATGGTGAAGCGGAAAGCAAACCGCCACGTATTGCTCCAGAGACATGAGCAGCACAGTGAGCGGAGACACCTCATTGGCCACGTCGATCGAGAGTGTGATGAGGGCGCACACAGGGAAGTACAGAGAGGTGCGAGTGTTAGCGATCAGGTAAAGCAACTGACTGAAGAACATGTGTATAGTGTCTGCCAGCAGCAGGTTAAACAGAAGACAGTATCGAGGGATCTCCCTGAAGACCGCCTTAGAAAGCAGTATACACAACAACAGGCCGTTCACCAGCAAACACAGCACACATGTAAACGTGACGATAAAGGCAAAGAGTACACGCTCCCCCTTGGGCATGTACAGCCCCGGGTCCGGCCCAGAACTGTTACTCATGCTTATGCTCAGATCCCGTTAAAACAGGCTTCAAACAGGTTCAAAAAAAGGCACAAAGTAAATAAATGCACAATTATAATAACAAGCACACCATAATTAGGCTATTAAAGGAAGTGCAGTATGCTATAACAATGAAATTTATTGTTTTCAGAAAGTTTCTTAATATAGTCCATGCAAATGTAGACATTCACTCTATTTCAACATGCAGCTATAATGCTGATATCCATGTGAAACAAAAAACTTTAACAAATTTTAACATCTTCTCTGCAGAATAAACAGTGATTTTGCTACTCGATAAGTGGTAATGCACTTCATTCACACATACTTGACTGTGCACTGTAGAGAACATTAAGCAACAAGTACAAGATTTAAATTTTGTTTGTGGAGTCAGTATCAAAAAAGGATCAGGTTCAACAGTGAATTTTATGTTCTGGTATATCTTTCAAAATAGTATCTAACGGATTAAAGAATTTTTGACATAAGCACATTCTAAAACATTACATTTTAGTGGAATTGTTAGTTGTGATTGGGAGAGACATTATGTGGATTTTACTTGTGGTTATTTCTCATGAGAACACCAAATAATACAAAATATGGTCTGCCCCATCATCAAACAAAAATGACTAGCCTAACTTTAACAAGCGATAAAGTAAAATAGACTAGAATTGGGTCAAAGAAATAAATCAAAAGTCAATGTGAGACATGCATATAATAAAATAATAATATATATTATTTACATTTTCAAAATGGAATTAGTATGTTTTGGGTTTTTTACAACAAAAACAGGATCAAACCAGAGCCAAATCATTGTGAACGCACCCTCATAAACACAATCATACCATATCACATACCAACAATCATAAGAAAGTACTAAATAATCATTAGAAAGAACCAAACTCCCAACATTTGACGAAATAATCTATGCAAAACATTGTAATATGCATAACAGAAATTAACCCCAAAACAAACCAAAAACAAAAAAAGAAACAAACAAAAAAGATCTACACATAGGTAACATTGAACACAAATAATTATTAAAAATTCTATTATTAAAAAAATTCCAACTGCTATAATAATATAAACAACTAAGAATATTTCAGCATAAATCTGGGGATATTCAAAAATGAATGTTTCCAAAATAGAAAGATTGTGTTTGGGCACAAAAACCTGCCACAATCTTATATTTCAAATGTGTGTGGTGCTCCTGCTCTTATCGGCTCCTGTCTGCTCCTGTCTGCTCCTGTCTGCTCCTGACGGCTCCTGTCTGCTCCTGTCTGCTCCTGTCTGCCCTTCTCAAACTGCTCTCTCTTTGAGCTGATATCTGAGGTGACGTCTCCCAGAGGAACACAGCGCTGCTTGAATCATCTCCTCAGACTCCACCTCTGTTCCACTTTTCATTGATGCAAGACAAAATAAGTTGCATATTAAATGTTTCCCCCCAAACTGAAAATACTAAAAGACAACACGAATAGAAAATTAAATATTTTGAGGATTTTTAAAACAGGCAGCCAACTTTGTCAAACATTTACTACTTTTGAACAACTTCAGAAAAGACAAATCACAATTATCTTTTTTATTAAACTGGTCAAAAACCAATAGAAATACCTCATCAAGTCATCACTTTATTGAATTCAGTTACTAATAACATTGGGCTTTACATTTACATTTAAGTTTACTTTTACTTTTCCGTCCTTTGTCCCACATTCGCCCTGATCAACACTAAACAGGGATCAAACCAAAGTTCTAGTATGTATATATATTTTTATTTCTAGTCTCCCGTCCCAGTACCAAGCTTGAAGGAAGCTAAACATTCAGTGATCAGATGGTATTGTGCTTTTTTAAGGTGGTATGGCTGGATCTTTGACTGTGTGATTTGATCATCAAAGAGATCACCTGCATTTTTAGTCCCTGTTTTTGACAAATCCTTCAAATCCTAAACCATGATAATGGTCAGGTGTACCTTGTTGGTTGCCTGTAATATAGAATACACATATGGTACTCAGTTAATCTCCCTGAGTTCAGATGGGTGTGACTGACAGTTGAATTAATCAATCAGAAGCACTCATGGTCTGTCAATATTAAAAACATATGGCTTTTTACAAGTAAGTGAAGTTCTAAACTCTGTTCATCTGAAGTGAGAGAAATCTGATTTTGTTCTGAATGATGGCAGGTGACACATATACGGCTAAAATAAACAAAGTGCTTTAAATTCAGGTGTGTTTGAGCTTGTGGCACGATGGAAAGAGTGGTGACATAATTGATACTGATATAATTCTATATTTGCCACCCTCGCTGGGGGTAAGTCTACTGAAATCTGAAGTTATGGATGAGTTCGTTGTCACAAACAACACCGTGAAAACAAACTTTGGTCTTTGTGGATTTAGGCTCTGGAGATGGGCTTGTTTTCCTGTTTACAGTGTCATTAATATTTGATGTCATGATTCTTAGTTGCATTTTAGATCAGGGTTAATGAGTCTTCAGAGAACATACTGAAACAACAAGGATAAACAGCACACTGCAGAGTAAACACTCTCAAAAAGATCATACTTTTACAGTGAATGTTTTCCCTGCAGCTAAGAGGCACAAACTGTAACTGGAATTAGAGGTGTCTTGCTCAAGAGCACAACAATAGTACATCTACTTGTGAGACAACCTGTAACCAGTTAAAATACAACTGACAAACACAAGCAGAACTTCATCTTTAAATGTACATGCGATGATGTGATGTGTGTTTTTACTTTGTTCTTTGTTCTTCATTGCCAAGGGTGCTAATATTACTGAAGGGCTCAGTAAAGTAAGTAAAAGTATATATTTATTGTCTGTTTGGACTTGTTTTACATATGTTTAGCTGGAGGGAATAATTATATGGGCCAATAGATGAAGTTCTAAAAGCTTCCTAATTAGGGTTTAAATTTTCTGGGGTTTTTGCTGGTTTCCCATTGTGATTGAACATGACAGTACATTGCATAAGGCACATTACTGACCTCTTTAATGTGGTGCTGGAATATAAAGAGTCTATTATGTCTTTAAGAGTGGGCTGCACGGGGAGCTGTGGCGGTGGAGCATGTTTCAGACGACATAACATTTAGGGGGTTTTTCCAGTGTTGCTGTTGTACATTAGGCTACAGGTTATTTTGGGGGTCTGGTCACCATGTCTCCAGGTTCTAATGACAGTCCTTCCTATGTACTCAGACATAACAGTGGTAAGACATGAGGCATAATAAGAATGTAGGTCTGGTATGATAATTTCTATACTGACTTGTATTTTTGGGGTTTGTATTTATTGTGGGTGCATTTTCTTTGCACTACTGGGAAAGATTTAGGCTGTAAAAATTAAATTAATAACTTCTATGACTTATTATGTATCATTCTGCTATTTATTTATTGTAGATCATGATTTTATGTTCTTATTTCTTACAATATATTACATTTGGAATAGTTTTATAATAGTTTTTTGGGTTATTATATGAAATATATATATAAATGAGTTTCAAAATAATCGTTTATCGTCTGTATTTACTTTTGCAATATATCGCACTTCAGAATTTGTGATTGTGACAGGCCTAAGTGCAGTATATAATGTTTTATATGGAGCTTTCAGGAGATTTATTTGCTCTGCATCAGGCTGGTAAAAGTGCACCACAAATCAGCCCGTACTAACCCTCTGACCACTAATCACATACATTTATATGGGGCACAACAGCAGTGAGTGATGCCATTTCCAGAGGCTGAACCATCAACCTTCTGGTTAGTGGGCAAACATACATCTCTACCATGTAAACTGCTGCTACTCTAAAACAGATTATTTAACAGATTATATAACATTTATTTACACAACGTAAGTAACAACATTAAAAGACCGATTAGTGGTTAGACTTACCACAAAACACTCCCAAAGGGTAAATGCATTTGCTAACATTTTACGATAAAGGCCATCTAAATTAGTGGTTCCTGAATCCCAACCCTCTTTATTTACCATCCATTTACTGGTATATTGCCAATTATAACTTAAATTTGCTGTTTTGTGGATTTTTTTTTACTAACATTACCCTATAGAAACATTATTGTTGATGTAAAATGTACTACAAAGAGACCAGAACTCATACATGTCACAATAAAGAATCTGTAAATCACTGTTGCACCTTAAATGGCTCTTATTACACTATTTTCTGATCTCTATATAAAACAAAACACAACTCCAAGTATATTTTTGATAAGGTAACACCATTATAAAATGCCTTAAAGCTCAAAAGAGTAAATTTTGTGAAATATAGGAAGTTTAAAAACCTAAAGATCTAAACACCCTCTT
The DNA here is from genome assembly GCA_030686955.1 of Odontamblyopus rebecca. Lineage (NCBI taxonomy): Eukaryota > Metazoa > Chordata > Actinopteri > Gobiiformes > Gobiidae > Odontamblyopus > Odontamblyopus rebecca. The sequence goes on from CM060664.1 coordinate 15,794,686, forward strand.
CTGGTAAACTCATTCAAACACATTTGCCCCAACAACATTCAATCCTTTTACAAGCCCCCCACTTTCACCGCTGAAATAAAACCTACATTTTCACACTGATTCCAGCTCAAATTCAGAGCTGCCACTTTCTCTGCTTCTCTCCAAACCTTGAACTCCCCAAGTCAAGGAAAATTCATTGTTATTTTCTTTGAGTCTGGGGTCACAGGCCTAGCTAAAAGTGCAGCATTGGAGAACTCGCTGCCATATCAAATACAACAGGACACGTCAGCTGCTTGGTTTTCCCGACCGCTGCCGTCTTGCGGAGCACACACACTGAAGCAATTAGCCCTGGCCTTGTGGTCAAATAATAGAGTGGAGGCATTTCTGGTGATTTGGGGCAAAAGACGATACCGCGATCCACTTCTCCAGGCCTTCCATGTGTTTCGGCTTTGCTCTAGACATGAATGTACCTCCTTCCACACCCAAACTCAATTGAAACTCACCACAAAAATCTCAACGGTAGGCACTCAAATATAACATTTTGGGTTGAGTTATTAGAAGTCATGAGTTTCTGGGAGCAGTGGCAGATGAGAGGCTAAAGACTTGTACTTAGCCTTAGAGCTAAGTGGGGCTGGGGGAATTAATATGTATTTTTCCACATATTTATTGATCACAATTCAAATGTTTGTATTATTTTGTCTTATTAAAAACATTTAAGACTAAAAAGTTTGCACTGTTTATATGCTTTTCCAACTTTTTCTTTCGTCACCTGCTTATTTCTATGGAGATGTATCTGATCTTCCTGATATGATGTATGTATCTTCCTTACATTTATTCAATTACCGGTGATTTTATATAGCGCAAAAATACCTAGAGAAACAGGCATTCTGACGGTGAGTGAAGTCGCCTCTCCACAGATCTGACCTGTAACTTGGTCTGGTTTGGTCTCCATGAAGATAGAAAGTTTACCATACTGTGAAACATTTCAGACAAAGCAATAAAATCTCCAAAAGCATTTGACAGACCCTCCACCACAAAAGTTACACAATGCACCTTTAACCTTGTACAGCCTAATAAATAAATACATGAATAAATCTGCTTTTTTTTAACGTTCAGTTATATGAAATCAATTTCATGAGAATTAAAAGCAGGGCCTGTAGTTAAAAATATAAGAAGACACATCGAGATGTGAGACTTGGACTTGGTTTCATAAGATGTGATTTAGGATGGTCAAAATCCTAATCAAAATGTTAAAACTAGACTCATTTGAACAGAACATTGTGATCATAATTTTTGCCTTTCTCCATAGAAGTCATTGATTCTAGGCCTATATTATATAAGTGAGATGTAGGCAGCTAAAATAAACATTGTTAAAATGGTAATTTCTGTTGTAATATAGTAATATAGTAAAAAATACTCTAGTCACAAAATAGAAATGATCAGATTCAACATTTGTGAACTTGCCTTTTGGATATTTCATGGCAAAGTACAATGAAATCAATAAACAAAGCCTCTTGCCCCCATGAGCACAGTCTAGACTCTGAAAATTACCAACAAAAAGCTTCTAAAAAACAAAAAAACAACCCAAAATGCTGTTTAAGCCGCTAGCAGCACATATCCAAATTACCAAAAAGTGTCATAGAATATCTAAAATGCCAGTACTGAAAACCTTAAGTTTATGAAACTGTCAAAGAAGTAGCAGTTCGTGGAGACAGCTCCTGTGTCTCAGTGTCAGTGTGCAGTAGTTGACCTGCACTGACCTTCATTTAACGAGAGAATGACTCAGAAGTGAGTCTTTCAGCTGAGCTCTCCTGCCTCTATGCTCAGTTTCACATGTGTTCACAAATGGGTAACAACTGGTAAAAAATTCAGAAACACATCCAAAAGCACCAATGGAACAAGTTAGATCTTCTGAATAATATACTATACCTCTGCAAATCAAACTCATGTGTTGACATTTCCATTTTTTATCACTATATCAGACTATGTCTTTATATTTCAAGATTTTCGCATTTAGATATGAATTTCTGACCATACACGGAAAAAATGTCATTCATCCTTTCCAAACTAGGAAAGTTTTTTTTAGATTAATCAAGAGATAAGATGCAAGTTACCATCAAAAGCTACTTAAATTTAATCTGTTCTCAATTATTTATTTAAGTTAAATTCCAAAATGTTAATTTACTAGTCAGAATGGGGATTTCAGATGGACCGGTCGGTCTGGTCCCCAAATGTGCAATCAGATTTGTCTTTTTTTTTACTGACATGTGGAAAATGAAGGAGCCTATCAGGAGCCCACTGTGATATTTTTTTGTTCATTTTTCTGATACAAATGGACACTGCATGTTCCTGATTGACTAATCCACCTGTCAATCACGCCCATCTGAAAACAATTCACCGGTGACCAGACTCACATCTTTGTGATTAAGAAGTGTATAATGCTGGATCCCAGACAAGAATTTCTTATACAGTCGATGTGAATGGTAGTATTTTTTTTAAATACGATTTCACATCATGGTGGCACTCCTCATTCAAAAATATGTGAGTGTTTTGGGTGAATTGGTCTCGAGTGAATGAGGGTAAATGTTTATTTGCCTGTGTCAGCCCACTTGAGGCCCGTAGATGCTGGGAGGGATAGACTTCTACCTTTGACCCCTGAAAGCTTTGACCATCAATCCAACACCACCCCTGCCAAGAAAGGCAAGCTGAAATAATCTATGATGCATCTGTACAAGGCAAGTTCCAGTTGTTAAGGTCATATAAATACAGACACTACAGTTGTAGCAGTATATGGCCTTACTAGGCAAAACTAACTATAAACACTTTTTAAATCTGGTTTACCTTATGGAACAAGCAACTCTGAGAAATATTTTTTTATATTAGAGGTTAAATGAAACTGAAGGAACGTGTACTTGTCTCGTGATTGTTTAGCTACGGTTGTCAGCTACACATACAATAAAACCCAACATTCATCAAAACACCTCTGCAGCACTTAAAGAGTAGACAGACTGCAGTCTAAACAGTTATGTTAAAGCAAACATCAGCAGTAAATGCATGCTTCAAATGACATATACTCAAGTCATGAAGCACTGTCTCTAATTGTGTTGTCAAACTATATTAAAGGTAGGCCTATAGTATGTGACTTTTCTTGTCTACTGGGAGATAGTTATTACTTTTCCTGCCCCCATGGGAATCTTCTGTTGGCAGTGTGGTTATCTTGGTACATTCATATGATTTAATATAATATAACAATGTCTAACCTTCATTTCCACTGTTTGTTGTAATCTTATTAGAATTAATTGTCATTTTATCAGGTTGTAGACACCAGTGAGCGAGGCAGGGGAGTAACAGCATTGTGTTACATTGTACTTTTGTACTTAAAATGTACTGTAATAGGGGTGTAAGAAAAAAGCGATTCAGTGATATATCGCGATACTTCATTGTGTGATTCTTCGATTCAAAATGGGTCCGAAATGATTATTTAAAGACAAGTTCTTCATGAAAAAATCATAAGGTCCATTTACTGTTAATTTAAAAATTGAACTAAATGTATTTCATCCCATTTTGGTCTCATGAAGGTGCACTCGACCTTAATATTATACATAATTATTGATAAATCACAATATCCTGTATTTTAGTAAATCATGATGTATTGAATTTTAACAGAGATATTGTGATATGTATCGCTTCACCCCTAGTACATGAAGTATAATTATAAGAGCAGGAGCTGATACCAGTCCAACTCTGTAGGCCTGTGATTTGTACTTTAGTGGAAGTTGTTGCATGTTGTTTTGTGAATTGTTAAACTCAATCTGCTGATACTGACATTAGGTCATATGTACCTGCAAAAAAAATCTAATCATTATTTTTTCGTGCTTTTTGATTAATTATAAACCACAATACCATTAATGCCCCTTCTCTACTTCTAACCACCTGTGCTATTTTTGTGGTTGTTCCAGATCTTTATATAAAAGTCATAAAATCCTCTGTGTGGTCTTGTCTATGCAGCCAGGGTCTAACTCAAGGGTTTACACCTGAAATGTTCCACAATGTGACATTAAACTTACATATCTTATCATTTATTGCACAAAAAACTTGAAATTTACTGTGAACGGAGTCGCCTCTTCACATATCTAGTCTATGTCTTGACTTGGAAGCGTTATGTTGTCAGCTTGACATATACATATTTCTATTCTGTTGTTGAACATTCCAGGCAAAGAAAGCAATAACATCTCCATACAGGCAAGCAGGTGGTGGATCCCTCTACCAGAAAAGTTATTGCATCATATATGTTCAAAATGTCTATTCCAACAGGGGGAGTGGAGACAAATTAGCCAAATTATGTCTTAAATTATAACTACTATGGTGTTAAGAGCATGTACAGAATAGTTATCCAACATAAACAGCTATGAATCTTCGAACGGAAAGATTTGAATCTGGACAGAAAGATCAGCGTTGGCTAAAAGTGTCCAAACATAATTTAGCAATTGGAAAAACTTCAGATTAAATCCAAACTGAATGTATGGTCAGCTGGTGGACAGTGGGAGTTCTTGTACTTAGCAAATGGCTCATGCTTCATATAAATAAACGACGACAAAGATGAAATACAAAAGAAGAACAGCGCAGAAGTGAAACAGAAAAAGATCAGTGCAGCTCGTGATGGTTATGCTTTAAACAGACCAACAGCTCAACTTTTCCACTGACACAACTTACCACATCTACAGGCAAGCCATCTCACACCATAGAGGAAAGCAGATACTCTTACTGGAGCTTAACGGGTTTGGAAAAATATGTGAATGTGATTTTTCGGACAAATACTGTATTGCAAGTTCTTTAAGTTTTGTAAAAATTAAGATTCAGCCCATGGTCCACATTAGGAATTGTTTACAGTTCAGAGAACATTGAGGTTTAACCAATGCAATAATGACTTTCTGAACATTTTTCACAGTCTAAACAGCCATTGCAACAGGATCATTTATTAGCAGACGACGTTACATCAACTAAATAATTACAGCCTTTGCCATTTGTGGCCATTACTGCTCCTGACAAGTTGAGCCAAGGCAGTGAAAGATGTGGCAAATACAGATGACTCATTTCCTTACAGGGTCAGTTCAACATACCTTTAATATACCTTACCGTACTTACGGACTCATATTATTTTATATGCTCATTTCATATTAGTAATTACAGTTAATATTAGCATGTCTGTTGTAATTAGTAACTGGACGTAACACTGATTTATAATTGGTCTCCTCCAGTGGTGAAAGGCAACAAAGTAAAAGTTGTAAAGTACTGAACTTAAGTATACATTTTAGGTATCTGTGCTTTAATTAAATACAATTTAAACTGGATACTTTCTACTTTTACTTCACTACTTCTTACTTCTGTACTTTCTACTCCACTACATTTTAGGACAGGACTGAAAAGTATGTTTATAAATGTTTGAACTAAAGCCTCAGGCCTCAGCCCCAATTTTGACATGTTCATCATTTAAGCAAACAAAATTGTTTCTACTGAACAAATTTCAGCACAAATCTGTATCAAAATCACTATATTTGAAGCTTTCTTAGATCTCAAAACCTGCGTGAAATACTTTTACTTTTTACTATTCTTTAAGCACATTTTTAAACAGATACTTTAATATTTTTAGTAGATTTTTCCATGTGTTATTTTAACTTTCATTTGAGTATTTCCTTGCTCAGCTATCTGGACTTTGCTCAGCTATCTGGACTTTTACTTAAGTAACAACACTGAGTACTTCCCCCACCACTGGTTTCCTCAAGTAGTAAAAGTATGGTGTTTGAACACTACTCAGATGAAGTGAGGACTGAGTATTATTTACCTAAAGCTTACAAATTGTTTCCTCTTCTGTTTTCTCCCTCATTTTACACATCTTTGTCTTTCAGCTGTGGTCTCTGTTTCTGAAATGGTAAACGCATTAACACACGGCTGGACAAAAGCTCAGACTGACGGGCGTCTCAGGCCTTTTACCTTTGAGATAACACAACTACTACAACTCCATGCACCATTTCAACCCATTCTCTCTGCTCCACTGTTCTAACATTTTAAACATGATTTCAAAACATACCATATCCCCTGTCTTCATTACATCAATCTAGGAGGTTTTTTTTCCTGCTGCAAAACTTCTTGATTCAGCAAAAGATGGTAAATCAAGAAGCAACCACAAACGTTTCCGCTGTCCAAGTTGTTATGTTTTGGGTTTTGAAGAACTGCATGTAGTATTAAGTTTCTTGCTGTCCTGATCAGACTTCATGTATTTTATGTACTTTTTCCAATCACTAAGCCAATATGCTTGTCACAATATAAAAAAATCTAATTTCATTTTGACACTAAAGACAAGGCTCAGTCCTTGTTATTAATTTCAATACCACAATAATAAAAACAACTTTTGACTGACATGGTAATTTTTTATGTCATTTGTACTTTTATACACAAAATATTAGAATTAGTTTATCTGATGCATGTCACTCCTTATACTAGTTCTGATCTGATTATTCTAAACATCTGGTATTGATCATTCAAAATGTGCATCTAGTTTGGATACTAGTTTTAAAATCAATAAGAATCCAGGAATTGATTTTTTTTGGACAACTCTAGCCAACTTGTACCAGAATAGAGTGGAGAGTGAATTACAGTTTCACAAATAAAAGTTTAAAATCAAGTTATGTTTGAGATTCAAAGGAAAGATATATAAGAAGTATTAAATTATTTTCATGTAGTCTTGATAAAGCAATTTTATGACTACCTAATATTTGTATCCACCTTTAACAAGCATAAATAAGAGAAGAAATAAATTACACTTCTACACGTCTTACTCTCTCAAGTGTAAGTTTACAATTGTCAGGTTATAGTATGTTTTGAGATTTAAATCTACAGTCAGTTGTATTTTATTCATTTTGCTGTTGTCTTGTTCAAACTATTTTATATCTTCTAAAGCATAGATTGTCCCTTGGGTCTTGCTGCCAAAACTGAGAGCATTTTTAAACAAAAGTGCATTCGGGGACCACGGTGATGAATAGGTAATATTGTAACTTCTATGTGGAAAAAACTTCTCCTGTCAAGTTTGATCCAAGGCAGCCAATTCTCTCAAATCCCCAAACGCTCAGCCAGGGGCCAGCGGCTACAAACTTTGTTCTTTTGGAAATGTCCCAATGAATGTTGAACTTGTGAAGATGGAGTTGGGGGAAACGTGATAAATCAGCACTTTTTCAGCTAAAGTCAATAGTTTTAAGGGGGAAAGGAGCCCCCATCATTCACCGCACTCTGCACTCTGACACTTAGCAGCAGTGATCGGAAGATTCTTCATAGTTTGTGACCACAAGTTGGTTAATGGTACATAGGCCAGAAAAAGAACAGGACCACACGCAAAGTTTAAAGGTAAAGGGTGCAGTGAGGAGATTTTAATTCTACACTTAATCAATAAGTCTCAGTAAATGAAATCTTAAGGTAAAAATCCTCTAGCTAAGGTAATAAACAAGCTTGTGCTCCTGACAAGTGGTCAAATGGCATTGAAGAATGGATCAAATGTAGAAGACTATAGCTTAACGCTGTCAATCTGTCTATCTCTATAATCAGGGAAAGCGGTAAATCCCTATTGGTAAAAAAAACAAAAGAAATCTATGCAAAATACAAAAGTAAGTAACAATTCCATAAACTGGATTTCATAAAGATTTATTTCTCCAGAGCTGTCAAGAAGAGATTTATATTGGAGTCTATCCCAACAACTGTATAGCCAAAGTTCAATTCACATTTTTCTCCCCACTAGAAAACTAAAAATAGCATAAATGTTTGTGAGTCCACTACAAGATACAACTGGGGGGACAGGTTAGTGTCAGAAGACTTTAATATGGTGCAGGATGTGAGTTATATTGATGGGATTGACAAACAAGATATTTACTTTAATATTTACATGTATGTACAAAATGAAAACAAGAATAGTCTGACCATCGGCTTGTTGTCATAGTATTTCAAAAGTTCAATTAGTAGTTGGAGAGTAGGAGAATTTATATTGTCTGAGCGAGTAGTGAGTATTTTTGGCCCAGTCTTTCATGGCTATGGCAGGTGTTGTGTGGGGAGTAGCCTTTTCCCCCCTCTTATGGCACTGGAGACGGTTGTTGTGATAGTTCCTTAGGCTTGGGCCTTGGGCAGCTCTCGCCATCAGATTTACAGGACCAAGGAGTGGATGGGCCAGTAGATGGAGTGATTTGTAGACAGACAATGAATGGATGGCTGTTTAGATCAAATCCCCCCTTTAGGTCATGCATGCTTGCATTGCATGGTTCTTTAAGTTTCAGTCTGTCTGCAGTTGGAACATGACTGAGACCTTTGGTATATATAGTACATTGGATAAGCTTTTAAACAGGTTTTGCACTACCAAAACGAGCGGGATGTGGTTGCCCACCCCCAAATACATCAGGCGACAGTGACAGTCGACTTACTGCCCTTGGTCCACTGGCACTGACTTTCTGCAGTGGGCTACTGAGCACTCGCAGATGGTTCTTCAGGTAAGTGCTCCTCAGGGTCTGTACTTGGAGCAGGTTGATGGAGGTCAGGATGTTCAGGGTCACTGGACTGACAAGTCTGGGTGCAAATCTTTGACAGTTGGATAGGTGTAGCAGTAGCAGTAGGAAGGTCATCAATGAAAATGCCTGGCAGGAAGTAACAATTAAGCAGTAGGTCTCGGTGCAAGGTGTAAGGGCATTTCTCTGAGGAAACATCTGCGAGTGCTCCATCTTGGTTCTCGAGTTGCACGGTGTAGACTGGCAACTCCCACTCACACTTGATAACTGTGTATACACTCCTTGCTCCTACTTGTCCTCCAGCTTATGCTTCCCACTCAGACGGACTTTGCAGACCAAAACATCGATCACCAATATCCAGACTGAAACGTGTTACGTGTCAAACCAATTGTTGTTCCTGGCTGCCAACTTGAGGCCATTCTCAGAGGCAAATTTATAGCACTCCTCTAGGACTCCTGAAGGTTCTTTACATAGTCAAAATGAGAGATTCATAGGTTTCTCTGACAGGTAGACTGAAGGCCAGGTCAACAGGAAGAACACACATTTTTCAGGTGATAATTTTAGTCCAAAGTCTTTCAGTTCGGATCGCATATGCAGAAGGTGGTCTTCATGCTCTTCCAGCATGGCAGAAAACACAATGATATCATCCAAGAAGACAAGTACATTTTTGAGATGAAAGTCCACCATGCATCGCTCCATCAACCACTGGAATGTACTGAGTGAGCATTTGTGACTCCCTACAGCATCCCGTTCCACTCCAAGAAACCAAGAGGCATGACAAAGGCTGTTTTGGGTTTGTCCTTTTCAGTCATCTCAATCTGGTAGTATTCAGATTTCAGGTACATTTTGATCCCATCTATGCCAAGAAGGATTCCTCAAGGTTCGGGAAAGCGTATGCATCTTTTACAGTCTGAAGATTTAGTTTTCGTCTTATTATCCCAGCTTCAAGCAGGTCTCGTAGATGTTTGTAGACAGCATCCAGAACTTGGGGATGTATTGACCTTGCTCTGTGCTTGAAGGGGGTGTCCAAGACTTGGACACAAACTACAAGTCAGATTTTAAGTTAATATCAAGTAAATACTGCATTTCAAACCTAAAATTATCTTGTTCCTCTTGAGTCTGAATGTGGTGAATAATTGTTATAGCTTGTCAAAATCCATACTGAAATAATAATCCAGACCAAAAACTTTAAATTTCTTCCTAGTAAATTTACAACTTTCCTCTTGAGTTATTTTGCTTACACAGCTCCCTTTGTGTGCGTCCAAGCCTTTTGAGGTAACTCATAAGAAAGCAATTTAAAGTGGCTTATTATGTTATAAAAACGCATTACTCACTATCATAAATCTTTGGCCTCTGACGTAACATTTGACCCCAAACTGCACCTACAGCATTTGCTCTGATTCCTCCTGACCCTCTTTTTGTGGGTCGTCCTCTTCTCAGTCCTTACTGGTTTCCTCCTTCACATTCCCCTATCCCCCAGGGCTACCCCAGGACCTCCCTAAAGCCCCCTTTATACTGCACTTCCTAAACTTTTCAATGCCCTCTCTGTAACTGGAATTACTTCTGTCTGGTGTCAGCATTTCTAACCTCATTTGTCCTCTTCTTCGGAAACTATTCTGAGCATGACTCAATTCTTAAATCTTACATAAACCAGGCTTTCGACGCTAATAAAGTGGTATTAACTCAACTTTTGACATTTATAAAAAAAAACATTTAAATAATTATGCAGGATGGTGGTAGCACACAAGTTCATAAAAGGAGGGCAAAGTTTTAAAGGTCCTATATTACACAAAATTGATTCTGGTGAACTTTAAGCCATGTTCGCTGTTTCCTCATCAAAAACACACATAAAGTTGTATTTTGTTTCATTCACATGTTTGAGTAATCCTGGTTTTTAGTCAACATCTCCAAAGCTGAAAATTCTCTCTTCCACCTTGTGATGTCATGAAGTAGTGGTTTTCAAGTTAGCAGGATTTGTGTGTTAAACGTGTGAATGAAGCAAAAAAACTCCAGGTATGTTGTGATGCGAAAAACAATGTTATATTATAGATCGTAAAATAGCGTAATATGGGCTCTTTAAAATGCAAAGCTAAAAAGAGGGTGTTCTTGACTGACATAGTTAGTGTAAATCCACTTGTAGAGCTTCACACCTAAAATAGTTTTAAGTTACTCACACCAGTCGACAGGGTAATTTGTAGCATTATGGAGGCCTATAGGATTGTCTGGAGAGCTTTTACCTTGCCAAAATTGCAGTTCTAAGTCCTAATTCTTATATCATGCACATATCTCTTTCAAAAGCAAATAGAAAGGCCAAGTGTTTAAGTAATAAAGGCACATTAATATTTCATTTAGGGCTCCCTAGTGGTTAGCGAGGCCATGTGCTTCGGTTCCTTATATAAAAGTATATTATTCACACTCCATTGGCTTAATTGTAATTGGACTACTAAGCTTGTTGCACTGACTTCACAAATGATTATAGACACACAGGCTATTTTGACTATGTCTTGAATGTGTTTAAAACTGAACCTAAAAGAGATATTAAGCATTAATTCATAAAGGTGCATTATCGACACCAATGGTTGGATCATAGACTAGTACAAATTCACTGGGGCCCTGCGGCGGTCACGCTCAAGAAAATTCGCCAAATTTTAGCGCAGTTACTTACTTTACTTTACTTTACTTTACTTTACTTTACTTTACTTTACTTTACTTTACTTTACTTTACTTTACTTTACTTGTGGCTACTTTACTAGTGCCATTACTAGTGGCACTGTAACAAATTACTGTAGTTTCAACAGTATTTTTTTTTTACAACAGCTTCTTGCTTTCACATATTACATGTCATAACTGTAGATTGCAATGCATTGTGGGAAAGAAAATCAATACTGTTTGTAAGAACTTTTTCTACAACAGCCTGTTATAATTACAATTAGTTTGTGCTTTACTGTAGATGGGAGGATATTGCATATAAATGTCGTATTTTCAAACATTTGCAGTTAAGAAGAGCAGAGACAAAGAGGAGCTCATGGGAAAACTGCACTGGTCCATTCACTCCACAAAAGAGGAAGTAACCTGTTTTTTTAAAGTCAGACTTATTATTTTTAACACAACATAACATAGTTACTGTATGCAAATAGTTGCTATGGTAACAGTTGCTAATGTAACGGTTGCTATTGGTTGCGATGTATAGACTTACTATCCCTGGAGTTTTGCATCTTGGGGATGACACTTTGTGATGTACAGTCATGTGAAAAAGTTTGGGCACCCCTGATCATTTAAGATTTTCCTTTATAAATCATTGGTTGTTCGGATCAGCAATTTCAATTAAATATATCATATAGCAGACAAACACAGTGATATTTGAGAAGTGAAATGAAGTTTAAAGGATTTACAGAAACTGTGCAATAATTACTTAAACAAAAGTAGGCATGTGCATAAATTAGGGCACCCCAACAGAAAAATTACATCAATATTTAGTAGATACTCCTTTTGCAGAAATAACAAATGTGTCCAAATGTGCTTTAGCAAACCTCAAGCAACTCTGTTTGTGGCATGTGCACAGAAAAAGCTTCCGTCACATTACTCTCCCATACAGCATCTTCTTGTGCAAAGCGCGCTGAATAGTTCATCGAAGCACAGTGACACCATCTGCAGCAAGATCATGTCATACGTCTGTGGAGCTGGTCTGTGGGTTGAGTTTGACTGTTCTCACCATCCTTCACCTCTGCTTATCTGAGATTTTTCTTGGCCTGCCAATCTGGGCCTTAACTAGAACTGTGCCTGTGGACTTCCATTTCCTCACTATGTTCCTCACAGTGGAAACTGACAGCTGAAATTTCTGAGGTAGTTTTTTGTATTCTTCCCCTAAACCATGATGTTGCACAATCTTTGTTTTCAGGTCATTTGATAGTTGTTTTGAGGCTCCAATGTTGCCACTCTTCAGAAAAGATGCAAAGAGGAGAACAACTTGCAACTGGCCACCTTAAATACCCTTTCTCTCGATCGGCTTCACCTGTGTATGTAGGCCAAGGGTCACTGAGCTTACCAAACTAATTTTGTGTTCCAATAATTAGTGCTAAAGGTATTAAAATCAATGAAACAACAAGGGTGCCCTAATTTATGCACATGCCTACTTTTGTTTAATTTTGTTTTGTTTTAATTATTGCACACTTTCTGTAAACCCTATAAACTTCATTTCACTTCTCAAATATCACTGTGTTTTTCTGCTATATGATATATTTAACTGAAATTGCTGATCCGAACAACCAATGATTTATAAAGGAAAATCCTGAAAATGATCAGGGGTGCCCAAACTTTTTCACATGACTGTATTTATGCTGCAGGGTCTGACTGGAGTCAGTCTGTGCTGTCCAGTCGTACTCAGCAGCACCTTCAGGTGGTTAATAAGCCTTCCTGTTCTCTACCTTGGCGGTGGAGTTTTCTGGAGGGCTCTGGACATTACAAAACAACCACTGATAAGATGTAATATAGATCTGCATTATGAGGGGGAATGTTGAATAGTGGTGGACACTTACACTGACAAGGCCATCCAAACAGCTAGGGATGTCAAAGAAGTGTGTTTGGTAGGTTTTGCTTTTTGCAGCATATGCTTCTGCTCACGATCTTAACAATCACAGTCTGGTCCTGGTCCAAGGCCTGGCACTTGGTGGCTGAAGCAGCCCTCACCAAGCCAGTCCAGGACAGAGTAAGAGTTGGTCACTGCAGGGTGTGACCGATGGTGACCTCTGAACTGTGCGGAGGTGCTGCACAAGAAAGACAAGAATTCATCAGGGTCAGAGGCACTGGACAGTTATATAGGATTTTCTTTACTGATACTTGCATTGTTGTTGCCCAATTGTAAACTACCACTGTTACCTTTAAAATCACTTAGTACGCCCTACTACTACTACTACAACTATCACTAATACTACAATCACTGTTTCAAAGTTAGTCACAAAGTAAAACATCTTGAGTTACTGTCTACTCTGGGTCTCAACTAACTCACTTGATTTTCATGTCAAATTGACTTTCATAGCATGTTAAATGTACATGTACAGAGGTGGGTGGTTGTCTTTTACATTAAAACCTAAATATTTCCACAAAAAATGTGATAAAGAGTCACTATAAACTGTTGTTTTTGAGAGCTGTCTTGAGTGAGTCCAGTGAGTTTTTTGTGTTTTAAGTTATAATATCCTTCAGGAAATATGCTTGTATCTTCAACTGTTTAAGCTTTGGTGCTAATTAGATCACTTTTTTCTTTTTTTTCTTTTTTAATTTCAGTATTTAAGATTATTAATATAAAAATTGCTTCATTTCAGTTTCGCTCTATAACTTGCTCTGCAACATTCAAACCATAACATTTTAGATAAATCGTCTTGAACAAGTGATTTTTTATGAAATAGAGTTCTTGAAATCCTAATATGTTTTATTGTTAAACACACACAACATACATTTTAAGTAGCTATCATGATTTTTTCCTCATATCGACCGATCTTGATTTTCAATTGTATTTACACTTTTCAAAAACAAAATTAAAATGGCTCTTAGTCATGAGTTGATGAACGTAAACAATACAGACTTTAATCAGTGTCATTTAACCAAAAGAATAAACAGATTTTTTCCTCCAAAGTCTCCAAACCAAATGATTTTACTGACAGACGATTAAATATAGACCTTTCGATTCAAACTTTCCAACCATATTATTGATCATTAGACATGGCTGCTTCACAATCTCTGGATCTTTCAGTTGATTGCCCAGCCCTAATAATAACTGCAGTGGATTAACAAAATGGTCTACATGAAGATAAGAAGGTTTAATACAAGATTCCAGGCAAAGAAATAACACCTCTATGGAGAAAAGCTTTGACTGACCCTCCACCAGGTGCTACACAATGTAACTTAAAAAATCAAGATACAAAGCTTCACAACCATACAAAACTAGTCAGTAAAACACTGCAGAAAAAATATCATAAGGAGTAGAAAATGAACTTGTTTTGCAGTAAGGTTTGATGGGAAAGGTCTTAACTTGGCTGCTCAGAAAAACACTGCAAAAGGAATGAATGACTCAAAAATAGTTTGTGGGAAGGCTAGGTAATTCATTGTCAAATAAAATAACTTTAATAAGCAGAAAACTCTCAATTCTATCTGCCAGTGCGTGCTTCTAATGCTTGCTTTCCTTCGTTGACTTTCACAGTTCGTCTGTTTTTCTCAGGTTCAGCTCTGTCTTCTTTCTCCTTCACAGCCAGACAAACTTGTACCCGTGTTCAATTTCAATACAGTAGGAAATATTTTCAGCCGTGCAGGAAATGTCTGTGCTGCTGCTAGGATCGTTTCTCTTCTTCTGCTCACTCCCACACATGTATAAAGGCCCAAAGTCTTAATAAACTGCTTTTGTTTCATTTAAAAACTGACAAGTTTCACAAGATCAGGATGTATGGGATTCACATACAGAGGCCAGAGGTGGAATCAGGTGGTAAACCGTCACTGGATAATGTGACAGTCTATAGCTACAGAAACGAATGAAAACCAATCACATGTTTTATAAATCATGGTGCCTGAGATTATTTTTGTGACCGGAGTTGACATCATTCTGGTATTATGTTATATTTGGTGAGAATGAGGGATATTTCCAGAGGAGTGGTATTGTACTTTTGTCATTGTCATTACAGCACACTTTTAACACTACTAACTGTAATTTTCAGTGCTTGGTTGCAGTGCACCAAGAGCTTGGAGGAGAGCCACTGCTCCATTCTCCTCCAATATGTTTTAAACATATTAGTCCTTTTAAATAGGACTTGTGACTGATATGATCAGACAGTCTTCACCAAAATAAGAAGACACATTTTCAAATAGATGGAAAACTGTTTGAAAATCAGGCCAGCTATTAGTAACGTCTGTTTGTGATTTAGGTCAGAGTTTGGTTGTCTGAGCTGAATTCAAAACATTGCATTTACTGCTTAAACTTGGCTACTGCTTAAACAGTGAGTCCCAACAATGACAGATGTCAATGTCTTTACATTCAGATCAAAACAAATATGATGCAAGTATTTATTCTCCTACTATAGTACCTCTAGCACTACACTTCCAGACACTGGCATTGGTAAACTCCCAATTTCGTGAGTGGTCGTGTGAATGGCAATGAACCAAAATTTGATGCACTCACATTAACATTATTTATTTCTCATTAAGAAAGGCAACATGTGCGATACTTTCATGAATGAATTTGCTGATGATGCTGCACAAAAACACATGCGTAAAGCCACTGTTGTGATGTTCAGTGGATTCTGTTCTCCTATCTTGGACTTTAATCTTAAGATTTAATTTAGATTTAATACTGTTTACTGCAATGTATTGGAAGGAATCAACACATTACAATAAAACATCAGAGGCTCCAGTCACAATGAGATACCATAAAACTGAGCACAGAGACACTAGGCTACAATTTAGGTGTCTGTGGCTAAACAATGTGACCAAAGTTTGGTCAGCCTTAAAGTTTCAGATGCTTTTGATTAGTTATATGGATGTTTATTTAAAAAGTTCTACAGATCAATTTCTACAGTCTACATTGTAGTTATCTCCACAACAATCTGTACTTGACACATAAAAATATCTCACCAGTGCCAAAGAGAGGTCCATGTTTCAAGCCCAGATCCCAACAATCCTTGCCCTTCTATCAGTGGTGCCACCCCCTGGTTCCTGAGCCACACTGCAGCCTCCACACAATCTCCACCTGCAACATCTGCAAAATAACGCCGAGATTTTATGACAAACACATAAAAACACATATGTTCAACTCAAGAGGATCAACATAACATTTAACTATTTTAGGTAAATGATATCCAACTCCCCAGTGAATATTTTAGGGCAATCCTTAAAGATAATAAAATGTGCATGTTTACAGTAAAACAGTCAAGATTCAGCAGTTACAACCAAAGGAAGCCGCTGCTAAAGAGATTTGAACAGAGGGAATTAAAGTTAGTTATACCAAAATAGCTTAGGTGTAAAAAAACTAAAGTCGCTAATAAAACTGTCAGTGGTTCCAAAAAGCTCTTGGTTTCATGTCCATTTATAATATTACATAGTAAATCTTAATGTTTCTATTCGGGAGAATGAGCACATTATTGACATAGATAATACCACTCCTGTAGTGCTGACAGTTTACAATATAAATCCATCTTCTCAGTGTGATATCATGTTGAAAGATTAAAATGGATAGGCCTACATTACTGGTCACATTTAGCGGTCCCATTAGGTCAAGTGGTCCTTATTTGACCCCTTCACCGGTCATGATGTATATACAAGATGGTGATGGACATGTTGTTTGCTGTGAATCTGGTTTAAACTAAACTGAGACATCACAACAACAGACATCTGGTAAACACATTCAAACATGATGCATCGTTATCTGAGTGTGGAAGGCAGAGGTGGGGTAAAATAAAAAGCTGGAGCACATTAGAGCTGGTTGTGCACAGGTGAAGACTACAGAGTTCATCATGATTTTGTGTCACTTCACATTACTCTATACAAAGGCACGCTCTTTCCAGCCCTGCAGACACACGATTGCCTTTAATACTTTACAGATGGTAAAACGCTCCTAAACGTCAGAGTACAGTACTTATCTTATTTTATTTATTTATTTATTGTCTATTTTTAAATACAGCTGCAGTGATTTTAAAAGATGAGGAAAAGGCAAGTTCCCTGACCGGGAATCGAACCCGGGCCGCGGCGGTGAGAGCGCCGAATCCTAACCACTAGACCACCAGGGAGCCGATACTTCGCGAATCACAAAATTAAAATTTACAACTAATATCAACGCTTAATTTTGGACATGAAAATGTTATTGTGTTGTTATTGTTCTTTTTACCTGTCACAAAGGCGATCGACGCTGTTAGCCTAGCATTGATAGTTGCTATGGCACTTTCGTCGCCTTATTATTTATCTCAGGACACCACTAAAACAACTAATAACTTCTTTAATGCAAAAAAATAGTTATGTCCTACTACATGATGCTTGAGCCCTGTCCTGTTGGCAATAATTGTATCATAATTGTATAATAGATCCATGTAAAAGACCCACATTTGAACAGATTAGAGATCAGATCCATACCGCGTGCAACTGAAGCATTTTCAAGAGTTGCCAGATCCGACATTTTTCAGCTTTTCAAACGCATTTCAATCCGCAATAATTTAGCGATCTTTTATCACCTGCCTAGGGTGTACAGAATTTCAAACCAAAAAATTGAGACATCCCCGTTTTTTTTTTTGGTGGTTGGTGATTAAAAAAAAGAGTGTAAAACAGGGTGCGTCAGAAATGTTATCACAGTCAGTATAGTCACATTTTCTTTGTGATTTGGTCGTTTTAAAGCAGCTTTTCTGCATTTTACCGAAACAAATGACAATTTATGCCCCTCTTTACCTTTGGCAGGGATCAGATTGGTCCAAAATAGGGACACCTGGGACATTTCTTGTATAAAACTGAGACAAATCACTGGTTTTGGATAAATCTGCTGGGACAGGGGACACAGGGCTCAAAACTGGGACTGTCCCGGGTAAATAGGGACGTGTGGACACCCTGCACCTGCCACACTTAACTGTGCTCAGCATTCTTTTTTCTATTCTACCTGTAAACTCTAAACCCATATGTGTGATAGATACAAAAACACACATTTAACAAACAAACTTTATTTATTTTTATTTTTTTTTACCATCCACATTTCTCTCAGATTTCTGCACAGATATAAATATATTAAACATGTCTGGCGCCAGTACCATCTTCTAAAACACGCAGCACACAAAACCTCTATATATCTTTATCACATCAAAACTGCATACTATTTTCGAAGGCACGTGTGGTAATTTGTGCAAAAGAACTAGAAATTGAGCCACTCACTGAGATACTTTATTGACTCTTACATTCCTCACCACAATTATTAGGCCTATTGTCTATTGAGTCCAGCTCAATATGTATTTAAAGAGTTTTGTTTATTTATTATTATCTGGTCATCACCTTTGTAAGACCTCTCTCAAAATGTAGGCCATATATTTGTGAGTGTGCAGAATGTACAAATAGCCTAAACAGTTTCTTATGGCATTTTCTCTTCTCTCTTGGAGTGCACTAGTTAAACACTGAAGAAAAATCTTGAAACAAAATGCCAAATCCCACATTTTCAATACAAAACCATTTTAAATACTGAACAATAAGACACACTTAACCCTATGTGCAAAAGAAACACAGCATTATTTTGAAATAAATAAAATATACAAATTCAAATAATACTATTAATTTAAGACAGAATGGAATTGAATTGTCAGAACAGTGTTCATGATGAAAAAGCAAAGATTTCACTGAAGAACACATTTGTCTTTGTTGCTGTATTTTCTCCTCCTCATCTCCAGACCGCGCTCCAGTCGCTCGTCCTCCTCCAGAGCCCTGTGTGAAGGGAAAACATATTTATTTATATTTGATTTATTGTGTTTGATAAAATAAAAGGCTGCTGCTGCTGGACACAAACTGAAAAACACGCAAAGAAGAAAAAAAGTTGTCTCAGATGGCATCACATAGTAGCCTGTGTGCGCATTACAGCAGTGAGGGCAGGTAAAGTGAGAGGGATGTGGCTGCAGACCTCTGTCACAATCACAATAAAATGACAACAATTCATGTGCATTTACTGTAATAAATGTGCTGTTTCATAATAGTGTTTGGTACTTACACTCTCTCTTTGGCATCTATGTCCCTGATAATCTCATCTCTCTGATTCACCAAAGACACCAGCTCCTGGAGAAGCAGCTGTTCCCTCTGTTGCTGAGCTGAGGATTTCTGCCAGTCTGAAAAAGAAGACAGAGTCCACATAAAACAACTAATATACAGGTACTAAAACTAGACTAGCCTATCTGTTAACATGTACAAAATGCGTGTAAAATCCCTTAGCCGTCCAGGTAGAATCCGTGGCACAAGGAGAAATTCAATTTGTCAACTGGACAAAAGTTTATTTTCGACCAAAATAAACATTTGTCCAGTTGACAAATTGAATTTCTCCTTTTGCCTTAAATGTACAAAGTTATCTTCACCTTCAATGGCCATCATGACCCGTAGTTCTCTGGTGAGGAGTTCAAATCGCCTCTCCAAGTCTTGCTCCTCTTGTCTGCACAGTCAAGAGGACAAAAATAAAAGCATCTATTCATAACCCTCAAATCAGCCAAAGTTTGAACTCTTACAGGAGCTCAAGGTGATCTTGTCTTCGTATAAGTGCATTTTTCTTGTTCACTAAAGTAAACCACTCCTGGATCAGACGCTCCTCTTCGTCCCGGTCACTTCCTGCGTATAAAAAAAACCCCATATAATTTGTCTTTTTGCTGTCTAGTAGATAGTTTGTATAGTTTTATTCTAAATATGATATAAAATACACTACACACATTACAGAAATAGCTACAAACACATCCATTATTCAGTCCTCACCAGTTTCCATGAGGCTCCTCAGTCTCCTCTCCACCACGGCCGCTCTGCTGTCGATGTGTTTCTGCTCTGTTTCCAGAGCCGACAGTTCACTCAGGACGTACTGACTGGTGTCCTGCAGTCGCTGACCCCAAACCACACAAAACCACACACACGTGAACCAACCAGCCGGGACAGTCCCCAACAGCACAGGACACCAGGAGGACAGGGGGAAGCCAGAGAAATGAGAGGAGAGAGGGTTCAAAAGATTAAAGGGATGATGATAGACTTGAATCAACTTTGAAATCCCAACCAGAGCCAGATGCACTGTTGTCTGGGGATGTCAAGGTTAAAAATGTATTTAAATTCAATCTCTACTCCAAAAAAACGAAACCACAATGTTACATCCTTTTTAGCTGACTGTTTATATTATATTACTTAATTATTCACAAAGATAAACCTTATTAATATGAGTGTTGTCTGGGGTGTCAAGGTTATTTAGTGACTCAATATTTATGATTATTCAGGTCATAACATAAATGTAAGAACTACAAAAATGGAGGACTAGATTATGTGAATGGATGTGAATTAAGGTCTTCACTGTTGATGTCGCAATAGGTTTTTACTCATAATAATCAAGAACCGGTACTGAAAATATTAATAAGCAAACAATTAAAACTTCAACAGCAGTGCATGGAGATGTAGATGAAGATTTGAAACAACTTTGATTTGATAGTTTGATTGACAAATAAATTATAAGTTGAAGAAAATGAAAATACACATATAACGAATATCACAACGATACATGGAAACACCAAACTGACCATAGTCTCCTCTGCTGGTTTAGGGGCCTCTGTCTCGGGTTTACTTTGCTGCTCTGTGGACAAAGACAGGACAGATTTTAATTTGACAATAGAAAAGTTTAAATAAATTGATTTGGAAGGTAAGACCAACCTATACTCTTGCTTGTATCTTCATCCTGCTGGAAAAAATAAGTAAAACAATCATGTAAAACCAGCAATGTTGTCTTAACTATTTGTTTAACTCACCTGAGATTTGGCTGTTTTGTTAGTGGCCCTTGGAGGTGCAACTGGGGTCTTTGAATCTTCACCTATAAAAGATCAAGAGTAAATTAAAAACAAGTATGCGTGGTTATAAAGATAAAACTCACAATCCAGTTCTTTGATTTTCTCCTTCACCTCTAATCTAATCTAATCCTCCTGCATTTTCTGTCTGTCTTCACCTAATTTCTTAGTTTTTTTGTGAGAATTTAAGCATTCATCCCCTCTTCATGCACCTGCAGCTCTTCACCCTGAGCCATGTGGTGTCCATTTTGTAATCATGACTTTCCACATGTCTCCAGTATTTTAATAAGTCTTTCCAGCTGTTAAACCAACTAGCCTCCCTCAGTTTTCCATTGGATTTGGACGCTCTTCATCTGGGCTCTACCAACTCAACACTAACTCCGGTATTATTCACCATTAAACCCACTGAACCATCTCCTGCTGCATTCAGGTGTTTCTCGCAAAGTCTGTTATTTCTTTCTTCGAGGCTTTCAGGTGCTTTTGATTCGGAAATTACAGTGCGTACAGTGTCGCAAGTGACTGGAAATATTTAAAGTTGTGTAATTCAATCAAAGTAAGTGTAATATAAGATCATCTGGGACCAATCAAGACGGTATACTTTGTGACTAAAATCTGCCCTTAGTCTAGTAATTCATGTTGGAAAATAAAGAGGTAATGTTTCTAAATATTCAGTTCCAAAAATGCACCGTTTTTATGCCATAACAACTGATACTACGCAGGTGTAATACTAACTGTAGGAGCTATTTGCTTATTTTGTTTAGTCTAAATTTAGTTTATTATTTTTGTTTGTTAATTAGTTTATTAAGTTAGTTATAGAGTTTTGCTATGTTAGTATTATGTCGCTTACTCTAGTTTGCTGTTATTAGTCTAGTTTGCTATTATTTACCTTTAGCACGAAAAATCAAAATCAATCAAGCACCTAAATGGGACCAGGGATGCACTGATCACGGGCTCCTGGAAATGTGTTCTTTAAATCTATGTTGTATTTTTTCTTGGCTTTTCATGTAATCTTCAAACACAGACTTCACACTTACAGTGTTTGCTAATATGTGCATTGTGTCTTCATGGATATGGCTGAACTTTCCACCATAGAGATAAATGTAGAACAACACTAGAGTGAGCGTGATGTCACTGCAAAGTAATATTACACTTTACCCACAGAGATAACGCCAGTTGCCAGAATATTTGATATAAAATAACACAAACTTTTGGTCATTTTACTGTTATTAAAACTGTGTTAAAGCAAAGTGTGAAAATCTACATAATCTCAAACAAAACAGCCTCTATGACATGTTGATTATTCATACCTTTGCCCGTTCTCTTGGCTCTGGGTGGTGGGACAACCAGCGGCCCCCCTGTCTCCTCCAGGCTGCCCCCGTCGTTGAGCCGGGCCATGCAGAAGGCCGCAGCGTCTGTTTGGGACGGCGCGGGGCCAGAGAGGGACAGCCCATAGCTGGACTGGCTGCTGTTGTGTTCGATCTGCAGCACGCTCAGCTCCTGGTGGGTGAAGTGGGAGCGGATCTGACTCAGGTACGTCATGACAATGAGCCGGTCCGGGACAGACAACAGCACCATGTCCAGCGGCTCCAGGAGACGAGAGATACCCAAGGACTCGAAACCATCAAACGCCTGGGACAGAAAGAAAAGACTTTAAACGAGGGTATTTTACTTATTTTGTCAAGTTGCTGTGTACAGTTTTGTATCATGTTTTTGAGCATTTATGGAGCATTTATGGAGATTGTCCTTTGGGAGCATGACAGCAGAGAATGTTATAGCTAGTGTGAACAGGGTCAGAAATATTGCTAAATTACTCAAACGTGCATGAATGACAAGTAAAACCTCTTCAGGCATGTTTTTGATGAGGGAAAAGCTAAAAAAAAAAGCCTATTTACCATAACACCTACTCTTTAACACAAAACATGATAGAAGATGTTGTCCTTCTACCTGGATATTTTTAACATTTTCTGATTATGTAATTGAGCCACAACTGTTATCCTGTTAGCGGTACATGCTAAATCATGGTACAGCAAGTTGTAGCCTTACCTTCTTATTGTTGATCTTGATATCATGAGGATCCAGTTTATCAAACTCACTACACAAAATACACAATTAGTCACAGATTAGAAAAATAAGTAGTACAACAACTAGGCATACATAGTTCAAACTAAGATAATATATATATATATATATATATATATATATATATATATATATATATATATATATATATATATATATATATATATATATATATATATATATATATATATATATATATATATATTCATTTAATTAAGATATACATAATGGACAAGATGTTTTGCCCAATATCTCACTTTCTTGTGAAAAGTCTTGCTTACATTTTCTCTGGGTGGAAGTGGTGCAGAATGGCACAGAAGGCGAGTCCATTCCTCCAGGACGTGCTGAAGTTGGTGATTTTGACTCCTCTGTAGTTTTGGGTGATGTCCTGACACCACTGCAGCAGAGACTGACTCGAGTTCACCAGGTCCTGGGAAACATTCATGAAAACACTGTTTGTCAACTTAATGATTAATGCAAAGAGATTAGAACAATATCACTATATCATCCATCCATCCATCTTCTCCCGCTTAATCCGGCTGGGTTGCGGGGGCAGTTTGCTGCCCAATACTCATAGCACCTGACCCCTCCTATGAACCCCTCTGCGGGTGATGAGCCCACAGGAGGGTGGACAACATGGTCCTTGATGTTAGTTCATAGGGGTGCGGGCATGTTTTAGGTTGATGGGGGAACCCGGAGTACCCGGAGGAAACCCATCCAGACACGGGGAGGAACATGCAAACTCCACACAGAAAGGCCCGGCAACTTTCTTGCTGTGAGGCCTGAGTGTTGCCACAATATCACTATATCAAAATACATAAATGAAAATCAAACACGCAAAGCGTAATACTCGTCTCAGTACCTCTTTTGGGTGCTCCTTTCCATCTGCTTCCATCTCTTTAACCACTGTCCCTGCACTTGTGGACTCAGATTTCACTTCTGGGGTCTCCTCTTCTATTAACGTTGGAAGTCTGGATGTTGATATTTCACACGTATGTGAGGGAGCGGCACTGCTGTCTACAACCACTGGCGTTTTGGAAATGTGGTCACCATTTTGAGTTGAACGGTTAAGTGTCTTTTCTGGGAGTGATTTCTTCTGTAATCCATCATTGTTTTCTGATAGTCTGACTTTGGACCTAAAAAAAGGAATAATTATTCATATTATTAGAAAGGTAGTTTACATTAAAAATTATAGGAGACATTAGCCAGTGATTGTCAATGGGCCCAACAGCCAAATTACTGAACATTATCAGTTGCAGGGTTGACTGGATGTTAAAAGCAGGGCATATTCACATGGAGCATTAGCAAAGCAAAGATAACATTAGCATAACATGCAATAGCATAACATCTGCCACTATCTGGATGATCACATTCAATCGCACAAACAAGCTTGTTTCAAAAACTTTCTCAAAACAATGTAATTCAAACTTCATCAGATAAATATACATTACAACAAGACTTATTGTTACTTGGTGTACCCTGTAAGCCTATTATCTTAATGATCCTTGATGCCAAAGGATTATATGTATGAATTTTGGGGTTTAAGGTAACATTTCAAGGACTCCTGACCATTTAAAAAACAAAATATTTAGTTTTGAAATATATTTCATCCTATCCATAAATAAGTCTGTATCTAGTGTCATCAAAAGCTCTATACCATTGCATTGGTAACGTGAATTGGCATGATTAAAGCTGATTTAACATAAGTAACAATTAACATATAGATACACATTACATTACATAATTATAAGCAATGCAGTTTTAAAATCACTGTGCCTTGTAAGCAAATGCAAAGCTAACAGGCAATCTCTTGCTTTAAATCTGCCCAATGTGCCAAGCAGCAGCATCTCCCACATGACTTACATGACTTCTACCTCCTCTTTCTCCTCTTGTTTTTCAGATAATATTTCCTGCACAACTAATTCAGTAGTGACTGTATCTTCTTCAGGGATGTCCTTTTCTTGCTTGGTGATTTCTACATCAATATCTTCAGGATCTGGAATAAGTCGTTTCATCGTCTTAGGCCCGGTGATGGGGGACTGGTCACCTGACATTTTACGGATTTTTGCCAATAGGAGTTTTTCTTCTTCTTGTAGCTGAACGTTTTTAGTAACTTGGTTGTGTTCAGGTGTTTTAGTAGCTTGCTCTTTCATGGTTGAGTCTTGTTTTTCTTGCTGTTCATTCATTTTATTTTCTACTGCTTTTGTTTTGGATTCCTTAGTACCGACTGTTGACTTGGTAGCGTTTTCAGAAGATCGACAAGGCAATGAAGAAGTGTGAACGTCTTGATTCTGAATGGTCGGTTCCTTTGGAGCTTGCTTGGGTGAAATGATGGCTACTTCCTGCCTAGGTTGCTGAGATAGTGGTGGCTCTATTGGGGAATTTTCTTCAGAAGAACTTGATGAGTTGATGGTTAAGAAAAACTCTGTCCTATTTTGAAGAGTATTTATGCTTTTTGGATCTTGAGATGGTTTCTCAGTACTAGCAGGTGGTGGTAATGTCTGATGACTTGGGCTAAAGAGAAAAAAGACCAATTTAGATAGTGCTGTGTAGTAAAATACACCTTGTAGTCCAAACTTGTATATGTAAAGTTAGAAATTTTTGTTAACAAATACATGTTTTGGGATACCACATTAAAAAGGGTGCACTGTGTGAAGGGTTTGCTTGTCTCCGTGGAGAATAAAACGTTATTGTTTTAACCTGATATGCTCCAAATTACAGCAATAGACTGTAAATCTTCATGGAGTTCAATACGTGATCCACTAAGCCTATAGTTACAGGCCAGAGCTGCGGTGTAATAACCCTGTTCATAATAAGAATGCATGTTTTTTTAAAGTGAAGTACAATATAATGCCAGTATTTAATAATAATAAATGCAACACAGAAAGGTTCAGTCAATGTTATACTAAACAATTTAAAAAAAAACAATATAATTATAATTATTATGAAGACAAGCAAGTTGTGTAACCTCCAGCAGAAAAGTTACACAGTTCACCTTTAAATAATTATCTAGCAATGACATTTTCATCAATATTTTACATTATTCTATCTCCTCTGTATACTCACCCTGCTGCCCTGTCCATGTACAGCTCTGCCAGCCAAACAGACCCCAAATCTTCATGCCCCGTCTCATACTCTACCCCCTCGTCTTCCTCTTGCTTCATCCACGCTGGAATTGCACCAGGTGAGACGTTTTTGGGTTTTGTCCCAGAATTTCCTGCTTTGGTCACTAGCTTTGATGAAGGGGCAGTTTTCGAAACAGTCTGATTTGGCAGGTTAACATCAGATTTAGTTGCTGTTTGGTCTTTACTTGGTTGCTTTTCAACAATTCTCTCAAGCAGTTCAGCCTCTCTCAAAGGGGGGATGTCATTTAATTTCTTTTGCACTGGTTCAGCCTTCTTTGCATTTTCTTTAACTCCATCTTTGGCATATTTCTCTTTTGTTTTGCTTTGCTTCTGTATTGTTAAAGTGTCTTCCTCTTTTTTCAATCTCTCCTGCTCAAGTTGTTCTTTTTCTTTCTCACTGGCGGCTAGGCGAAGACTTGCAACAAAACTGAGTGTCTCTTTGGAAGGATCTTTTGGTGTTTTTTTGGTTGAAGTTTGACCCTCTACGGTGTCACAGAAGTCTTTGGGAGGTGAAATCGCAACAGCAAAAGCATCCTCATCTGGGATAGTGGAGCTTGATGTTTCTTTATGGGGTGGTTTTTCATTGATTCCCATTTTTGGTTGGACAGAGGTTGCTTGAGTAATTCTACGGGACACACAAATGAACACAAGCAAAATTTGAGATAGAGATCACTAATCCTCAAGTAACCCTCACTGAGATATAACAGATGACAACAAGCCTGACTGAGGGTATTTTAGACTTTGTTTGACTTGTCCAAACGATAGCAAGAAAGCAACATGAGAAAATATGCTTTTATCATTAATGATATTTGAGGACACTGAGAAAGTCCTCCCACGGAATAAACTTGGATAACCTACAAAAAAGGATGGCGTCACAGGATTATAATGTTTTAATTTGTAAACGGGAACCTTACTTGTGAGGTTTAGCCAAAAGTTAAATTTTTTTTTTTTTAAATCACCAGTTGCGGTATAGTCTGGTCTAAAATGTGTCAATAATGGCCGACCTTTAATAGCAGATAATATGTCTGGTCTAGTCAGTGTATGTGCACAGTCCAAAATAGTAAAGATGAAAATGGTTAAAATGAACAGAGCAAACAGGTCTGCATAGGACTGATTAGAGACAAAAACAAACTACACAAGTATCACAAAAAACATAACATTAAAATAACAAATGAATCTAAAATATGCATTCTGCACAGATAGTGGCTGCCTGCATTTAGTGATGACCAGGGAAGATGCAAAGACCTGTTATATAACTTCAGTCACTCTAACACATGGTGGTTAAGTACTTCTTAACAACAAAGACGATATCCAATGCATATATAATGTATAGACATGGTAATTCAATATATAAATGGTATATGTCTGGGAATGTGCTCTTAAAACTGCACAAATGTAAGAATTGTGTAATATCAGTCAGGCTAAAAGGGCTTCCAGGAATGTTCAATAATGATGATTACGGTTTTCTCTTAGGCCATGCCATATTTTCTGTATCCTGGTGTACGGGACTTCCTGTAGGAGAGACTATAAAGGAGTATCTTTCTCATCTTATGTATTATACAACATCAACACATCATTACATGTGGCACGCAAACGTCTAATCCACAGCTAAATGAACTGCTACGATTAGATTAATTTAAATATCTACCGTAGTTATTTCTATTCACACATGTAAAGTACAGTAAAGAGAACATTAAAACACCAATAAAAAACAATATGACTTCAAGAACAGCCAACAGAGGGCAGTGTCTCCCTGTTCTCACATAAGGCCATAGTTGTAAATAATACTACACACGGCTCTGTAAAGGTCAGTGAAGTGAGCCAGGATCATGCAGACACCAACAGAGATTTGCATGTGGTGATTATAAAGCGAATGAATTTCAACATGCAGATTTTAAACTCCTGTAGTAGCATCTGTCACTCACCCGGAGGTCACACCCTTCTTTTCCGTACAGCTCCTCTCTCTGTCTCTCTCTGTCTCGGCAGTGCTTTCCTCCACTCTGCCCCAAAGCTGTTTCTCTGCCTCCAAAACAGGCTTTTCATTGTCCTTTACTTCTCCATTGGTTGTTTCCTGTTGTGATCTTGCCTGTGGGACTTGGTCTGTTTGTAATTTTGAAGGAAGAAGCGGTGCCAGGTCTAGAGCAACGTGTTCTGTACTTGGTTTGGAGCAGGTTTCCGGCTGGGTTGCTGGTTCAGTGCTAGGTGTCTTTGGTTCTTCTTTAACCAATGGGGCGGGAGGATGAATGGGCAAAATGCTTTCTGGTGTTTTAGCCTGTACAGCTGGTTTTGTTTGAGATTCTGCCTTCAAATCGTTCATTCTGTGAACATTAAGAAGAAGAAAAAAACATTAATTTCCAGTGTAACTTTAATTTTAGTAGCCACCACCACAAATGCAATGCCCTAGCAAAGCACACCACAAACAAAAGAATACTTGAAAGGCCAAAAGCAGATAAATACCCCCTCAAACAACCTTACCCTCTTCTCAAATCTTTTAAATCTTGTGCAATAACTTCTGTGGTGGTTTCTTTTTCAGTTTCTGCCTCGTTTTTTTCCTCCAGCTTTTTCCACAAAGGGATTTCAGCCTCTGATAGCTTTTGTGGAGCTGGTACTGTAGCCATGGCACCTGCAGGCAATGATTTCTCCTGAGACTGAACAATTTGCTCTGTTGTAGTTGGAGGGTTTTTGGAAGTTGGAATTTTGTTTGAGATTGAAGATGGCTTTGTGGAAGAAGGATGTTCAAGACTGGGGGAGAAAAGAAGGGAAAGAAAAGATAGTATCAGAAATCAGAAGCAGCAAAGATAGAAAGCTTAAAGTATAAACAAAAAAGCAAAATGTACAGTGATTTGTAATTAAAGCTGGGGTAGGTAAAGGATTTGCTTTGTATCCTTACTTGTGCCACAAATTTTAAATATTGGTCAAATTCTGGCCTTCATATTTTGGTATCTCACTCCGACCAACTTATATATTCTTCTTGGTCTTTCTTTAAGTCTTTCTGACAGCCTCCATCTACCCTTGCAGTCACTGTCCCTTTTGTGAATGTGTCCATCAATCTGAGCTCCAGTCTCGAGCTGGACTGTCCCTCTCATTTATCGCTGTCCTAATTCTGCCCATCATAAACAAAGTGACCCTCAACACTACCTCTGGCTCACGATTACACACCACTGGTCTCACAACTGTCTTATGCACCGCTCCTTACACATGTCTAAAGAATCAGTCACCTACTGCGGATCTCAAGATTAAAGGAGGAAAGTGAAAGAAATAATTTTTGGCTTTCACAATCAACTTCTTCTGTCTGTCTGTTTTTTGTGGAAACAATAGGCCAGCTACTGTTCAACACTAAATTAAGTTCAACTGAATCTACCTCAGCTTTAATCGCTGCATAACCACCACCAAACCAGACAATATAGGGAAACAATTAAAGTGCCTATGACAGGTTAAACTAAAATACAGTTAAGATATTTTACTAAAAATTACATTTTTCAGGTTTCAGATTTCACTGGCTGGTTGGAAATCATGATATTACACTAGGTAAGTCCAACTAGCAACCATGTATAGGTCAAAACTCAAATAAAATGATAAGAAAACACCTTTATTTTATTGAAATAATGTTTAAACTTGAGTATACATTTACTTTTATACTTAAGTTTAAATACAGCCATTCGTTTAGAATTCTCCCTGCACTGTAAACCCAATCATTCAAAGGAATTCAATAGATTAAGTTGTGTATATTCAAAGTTTTAGAAATAGTCCTACCAACTTAATTATGTCAAGTTGTTGTAACATTGTTCTTCTTTTTGAGTAATTTTTATATTTTTGGTTAAAGTATGGTTGTGGGTATAAGTGAGCATAATTTAATAGCATAGATGAGGTACAATTCATAGATTTAAGTCTTTAAACACTGAGAATGATAAAGTCCTGCTATTTCTATTGTTTCAAATAGGTGAGATGACTTAAAAATAAACTTCATTTATATATAGTACATGCTAAAATACAATATCATTTCAAAGCGCTTCAACGAATAAGTGAACTTATTCCAGTGGCTTAAGAACTCCCAATTTTATGACATAATAAATGAAAATAATTGAGTTGCCTTAACAGAAAACTATGTGTCAACTGCAAATATTTGAGTTGAGTTAAATGAGCACTTTTAATTCAGCTGTTATCAAAAGGTACAAGTAACAAAGCCATCCAACCTTTTAAACTCTGGAAGATTGTGACTTTTAAGTTCATCAGTCGATTGCCTCAATTATTTTGGGTCTGGATGTTGCCAGAACTTTCTAAAACCGAACTCTCTATTTCCTATAATTTCCAACTTTTCTTCTTAAAGTTGCTTCTTGATTGGTATAAAATTATTACTATTATTTACAAGAGGTATTATCTTACCAAATGAAGCAAAGGTTAGATAATCAAAACCTGTCATACGCACTTTAACATGCAATCATCATTTCAGTAACGACTAAAAATGATTAATTTGTGATTGGATACCTGATTGGCTGTTAATTGCTTTGCTTAATGATCAAGACACTGCTGGCAGCACATCACCAAAGCACAAAAATGATCAGCCCTCAATCAATCACCCGATTAGTTTGGATTATTGTGACTCACCGCTCTTTGGAGTCCTGTGATTGGCCAAAGCTTTTGGGAGGCTCGGGCGTAATGCTGGCTCTGTCCAGAGGAGGGAGGCGTGGAGCCGAGAGCGCACATGGCGGGGCTTTTACAGCGAGAGGAGGTTTATGTGTGACTCTGGACGTAGTGTCAATCAAACTAAAAGGTAAACCTCTCATCTTCTGTTTATCTTCATCCGATTTGTTGAGATCTTCCTCTTTCAAAACGGCGACCATTTTTCTACTCATCCGCTCAGCTTCCTGTTTCCTGTTACACTCTTCCATCCTTTTCCTCGCTTCCTCTTTCTCTCTCTCCATTTGTAGTTCTTTGGCTTTTCTCTCCTCTTCTTCCCGACGTTTCCTCTCCTGCTTTTCTTTTCTTATTCTTTCTTCCTCAATTTGTCTCATCTCTTCCTCCTTTTTCTTCCTCAGCTCATCTTCCTGTTGCCTTCGTCTCTCCTTCTTTATTTCCTCCTCCAGTCGTCTTCTCACTTCCTCCTCGTGTTTCTTCCTCTCTTGTTCTTTCTGTCTTTTCTCCTCTTCCCTCCTCACTCTCGCCTCTTCTTTCTTCCTTCGCTCCTCCTCTTCCTCCTTTCTCTTTCTTTCCTCTTTTTCTTTCAGTTCTTTCTCCAAACGTTTTCTCTCTTCCTCCATTTTCTTTTTCATTTCCTCTTCCTGTCTTTTCTTCTCTTGTTCTCTCCTTAGTTCTTCTTGACGTCTGCTTTCCTCCTCCTCTTTTTGTTTTCTTTCTCTTTCCTGTTTTTCTCTAAGCTCTTTCTCTTTTTTAAGTGTTTCTTCCTCGAGGCGTCTCCTCTCCTCCTCTTTTTGTTTTCTTTCTCTTTCTTGTTTTTCTCTAAGCTCTTTTTCTTTTTTAAGTTTTTCTTCCTCGAGTCGTCTCCTCTCCTCCTCCTCTTTTTGTTTTCTTTCTCTTTCTTGTTTTTCTCTAAGCTCTCTCTCTTTTTTAAGTTTTTCTACCTCTAGACGTCTCAGTTCTTCTTGGCGTATTTTCTCCTCTTGTTGTCTCTTAATTTCTTTTTCTCTCTTAACTTTTTCTTCCTCAAGTCGCCTCCTCTCCTCCTGCATTTTCCTTTTCATTTCCTCTTCCTGTGTTTTCCTCCCCTCTTCTTCTCTCCTCAGTTTTTCTTGAAGCCTCCTTTCTTCCTCCTCCTTTTGTTTTCTTTCTCTTTCTAGTTTCTCTTCCGCTAATCGTCTCTTCTCCTCCTCCCTCTTCTTCTTCTCCTCAGCTTCTTTTCGTTTTCTTTCTTCTTCCTCTTTCTTCCTCTTTTCCTCCATAAGTTTTTTCTCCTCTTCCTCTTTTTGTTTTCTTTCTCGCTCTTGTTTTTCTCTCAGCTCTTGCTCTTTTCGAAGTTTTTCTTCCTCGAGTCGTCTCCTCTCCTCCTCTCTCCTCTTCTTCTCCTCAGCTTCTTTTCGTTTCCTTTCTTCTTCCTCTCGTTTCCTCTTTTCCTCAATTTCGTTTCGCTCCTTTTCTTCCTTCAGTCTTTTCTCCTCTATCACTCGCTTTCTCTCCTCCTCTTGTCGAATTCTTTCCTTCTCTCTTTGTTCGTTTTGTTTTTTAATGTTTTCTTCTTGTTCAAGACGTCTTTCCTCCTCCATTTTCTCTTTCATTTCTTCTTGTTTTTTCTTTCTCTCTTGTTCTCTCCTCAGTTCATCTTGATGTCTCCTCTCCTCTTCCTCTTTTTGTTTTCTTTCTTTTTCTTGTTTTTCTCTCAGCTCTTGCTCCTTTTTAAGTTTCTCTTCCTCCAATTGTTTCCTCTCCTCCTCCTTTCTCCTTTTCTTTTCCTCCTCAGCTTCTTTTCGTTTCCTTTCTTCTTCCTCCCTCTTCCTATTTTCCTCCATTTCCTTTCTCTCTTTTTCATCTTTTAATCTTTTCTCCTCTAGTATTCTTCTCATCTCCTCTTGTTGGTTTTTCAATTCCATCTCTTTTTTTAGTTTTTCTTCCTCAATTCGTTTCCTCTCTTCCTCCTCTCTCCTTTTCTTCTCCTCAGCTTCTTTTCGTTTCCTCTCTTCTTCCTCTCTCTTCCTCTTTTCCTTCATCTCTTTTTGTTTTCTTTCTTGCTCTTGTTTTTCTCTCAGCTCTTGCTCTTTTCTAAGTTTTTCTTCCTCAATTTTCCTCCTCTCCTCCTCCTCTCTCCTTTTCTTCTCCTCAGCTTCTTTTCGTTTCTTCTCTTCTTCCTCCCTCTTTTGTTTTTCCTCCATCTCTTTTTGTTTTCTTTCTCGCTCTTGTTTTTCTCTCAGTTCTTGCTCTTTTCTAAGTTTCTCTTCTGCCAATTGTTTCCTCTCCTCCTCCTTTCTCCTTTTCATTTCCTCCTCAGCTTCTTTTCGTTTCCTTTCTTCTTCCTCCCTCTTCCTCTTTTCCTCCATTTCCTTTCTCTCTTTTTCGTCTTTTAATCTTTTCTCCTCTAGTTTTCTTCTCATCTCCTCTTGTTGCTTTTTCAATTCCATCTCTTTCTTTAGTTTTTCTTCCTCAATTTGTTTCCTCTCTTCCTCCTCTCTCCTTTTCTTCTCCTCAACTTCTTTTCGTTTCCTCTCTTCTTCCTCTCTTTTCCGCTTTTCCTCTATCTTGTTTTGTTTTCTTTCTTGCTCTTGTTTTTCTCTCAGTTCTTGTTCTTTTCTAAGTTTTTCTTCCTCAATTTTCCTCCTCTCCTCCTCCCTCTTCTTCTCTTCAGCTTCTTTTTGTTTCCTCTCTTCTTCCTCTCTCTTTTGTTTTTCCTCCATCTCTTTTTGTTTTCTTTCTCGCTCTTGTTTTTCTCTCAGTTCTTGCTCTTTTCTAAGTTTCTCTTCCGCCAATCGTTTCCTCTCCTCCTCCTCTCTCCTTTTCTTTTCCTCCTCAGCTTCTTTTCGTTTTCTTTCTTCTTCCTCCCTCTTCCTCTTTTCCTCCATCAGTTT
Organism: Odontamblyopus rebecca; assembly: GCA_030686955.1. NCBI lineage: Eukaryota > Metazoa > Chordata > Actinopteri > Gobiiformes > Gobiidae > Odontamblyopus > Odontamblyopus rebecca. Next base: position 15,828,435 of record CM060664.1, read on the forward strand.
TTTCTCCTTTTCCTCTTTTTGTTTTCTTTCTCTCTCTTGTTTTTCTCTCAGTTCTTGCTCTTTTCTAAATTTTTCTTCCTCAATTTTCCTCCTCTCCTCCTCCTCTCTCCTTTTTTTCTCCTCAGCTTCTTTTCGTTTCCTCTCTTCTTCCTCTCTCTTCCTCTTTTCCTCCATCACTTTTTTCTCCTCTTCCTCCTTTTGTTTTCTTTCTCTCTCTTGTTTTTCTATCAGCTCTTGTTCTTTTCTAAGTTTTTCTTCTTCGATTCGTCTCCTCTCCTCCTCCTCTCTCCTTTTCTTCTCCTCGGCTTCTTTTAGTTTCCTTTCTTCTTCCTCTCTCTTCCTCTTTTCCTCCATTTCCTTTCTCTCTTTTTCTTCTTTTAATCTCATCTCTTCCATCTTTCTCCTTTTCTCCTCCTCTACCCGTTTTCTTTCTTCCTCCTGCCTCCTCTTTTCCTCCTCAATTCGTTTCCTCTCCTCCTCCTCTCTCCTCTTCTTCACCTCAGCCTCTATTTGTTGCCTCTCCTCTTCCTCTCTCTTCTTCTTTTCCTCAATTTCTCTTCTCTCCTTTTCTTCTTTTAATCTTTTTTCCTCCATCTTCCTCCTGGTCTCTTCCTCTCTTTTAATTCGCTCCTCCCTCTCTCTCTTCCTCTCCTCTTCTTCCTTCAAAATCCTTTCCTTTTCCTGCCTCCTCTCCTCTTCCTCTTTCCTTAACTTCTCCCCTTGTTTCCTCTCCTCCTCCTTCCTCCTCTTTTCTTCTTCCTGTTTCCTCCTCTCTTCTTCCTCGTGTCTCTCCTTCTTCTCTTTCAGTAATCTCTCCTCCTCTTGTCTCCTTCTCTCCTTTTCCCTCTTGATCTCTCGTTCCTCCTCTATAACCCTCCTCTTCTCCTCCTCCAAAAGCTGTTTCTTTTCCTGCTCCAAAAGCTGTTTCTTCTCCTCCTCATGTTTTTGTTTCTCTTCCTCTCTTTTACGATCTTCTTTCTTTTTTATCTCTTTCTCTTTTGCTGCTTCTTGTGACTGTACTGCCGCCGTTTTCTGTTCAGAACTGTACAACAAATATAATACAACTTAACTACTGAAAAACGCCAGAAAAAACCATCATATTTAATACAGATGGGGGCAGCTCAAATTAATATTGTTCAAATGATGATTTTGGTGATTTTTGTTGTAATACAGTGAGTTCTTGGGTCTAGAAATGATCAGGTTCAACATTTGTGAATTTACCTTTTGGATATTTCATGGCAAAGTACAAACTAATAACTGAAGTCGCTGCATTGTCTGAAGCTCTGTCACTAAATTAGACTTGAATCTAGGCCAGGGTGACCAGAATTTCAAAATAAAAAACTGGGACATCCCTTTTTTTTGGTGGTTGGTAATAATAAAATTGTAAAATGAGTTCGTAATGAAGAAAAATTGAGACCATTCATGAATAACGTGAGCCAGTATAGTCACATTTCCTTTTCTTTTGGTCGTTTTTAAGCAGATTCTTTTTCTATGTTACCTAAATAATGACAATGTATGCCTCTTTTTACTCCTGGCAGGCATCAAATTGGTCAGAAACAGGGAGTCCTGGGACATTTCTTGCATAAAACTCGGACAAATCACCGGTTTTGGATAAATCTGTTGGGACAGGGGACACAAGGCTCAAAACTCGGATTGTCCTGGGTAAATAGGGATGTCTGGTCACCGTAACTGTGACCATGGTAACTCCTAAATGTTTCAGGATTAGAGCTACATGTAGAACACCCCCAGCGTCACTGCAGAGTATCAATAGGGAAAACTGGCTCTTACCCCCATCTTAGAGTATGACATCTGAAAACCACCAACTTGTTTTCATTGTGTGCCACTATGTTGAAATTGTTCATATAACTTCTTCTATGTGTTTCAAATCATACTGTATTTCCGTCAAAGTCAATAATTTATGAACAATTAGCATTAGCAACTACTGTCACTTGTCACACTTATTTCTGTTTATAAATCATTTGCCATCATCTTTCTCAACCAATCATCTACCTAGACATTCATTAAAAGGTGCACTATGTAACTTTAGATAGATTTTTTAAATATCATATTGTGGGACATTTCAGGTAAAGTAAAAACATTTCCATGCAGGTGTCGAGCCATCCATCTGAAAAGTTGACATAATGCACTCTCTCTGCCATCCTATAGTAAGAGCCATGTGTCTCTGTTTCATCTTCACAACAGCAGCAGAACAATCAGCCTCCTCAGTCTCTCTGTCTCTTCACTGAGCCTATTTCCTTTCCCTTCATCACAGGCACCAAATTATTCATGACACATTCACATACTTTCCCCTTTCCCCTTGGAGAAATTCTCTGCTCTTAATGTGTGTATCTTTTTGTAAACACTGATACTCACCCAGGAGGACATCTCTTGATTGTGTTGCTTTTAGAGTAATCCTCCTCCAAAAACAGACCCGCGGACTCTTGTGATTGGTCAGGTGATTCAAAAATGTCCTCCAGCTCAGCTAATGGGGGCGTGTCATCATTACATTTACTGGCAGTATGCTCCAGCTTTGTGTCTAACTCTCTTTTGGGGGTGATAAAAGCCGCTACAACACTGGTGGAGGGCTGCTGAGGAGCACTGCTGTCACTCATGGAGAAGGGCCAGGGAGGGGGCGGGGCTACAATCAGCTCTGTGTGGGACTGGCCCGAGCTGGGGACACAAAGGATGGGGTCAAGTCGTGTTTATTTGGGGTATTTTATTAAAGGGGATTTATTAGAGTAATGCCGTGCAGGAGAAGGACAAAGGGCAGGGTCACAGCTGTCATGTTAGCTCATAGAGCAAATCAAACCACCAACTGTTGTGCATTCAGTGTGGTCAAACAGCATACTTTTAATTAATACAGAGGAAACATTTTTGCACGTCAGTTCCTTGTGTCATGAAGCTATGAAACTACACTATGCTGCAGCAGCAGAGCCATCAACCACCTCAGACCTGTGTGTGGAGCACATATCTTGCTCATATCATACTCTCCTCTCATTGCATTGCTAACTTTTTACCTCTTTGCAACATAGCATGGTACAGTTTATTTTTATTTTTATTTTTTTTTTACAATTTTTTGCTTCACTTGCAACAACAACAAACTTAGCATAGCATAGCACAGGCCACTGCAAGGACTCCCAAAACACTGAACTCCAAAAACATGCACATTACAAGCATCAAAGTGCTTCTTTCAGGACTTCAATATTTAGCACTAATACTTCATGCCGAACTCCAGACCTGTGACAGATAAACTCACCTTTGTTTCTCAGTCTGTGCTGTACCAGGTCGAGTTGTTGTTTTCACTGGTTCTTGGAGTCTACTGATGTTTGAAGTCACATGGTTATTTTGAGCTTTATCATTTGTTTCCTCTGTAACAGTTTCCTCTTCAACAATGCTCAGAGTCGGTACTGAAAAATAAAGGCACAAAATTATCAATTACAAATATAAAATAGCAGAGTCAAAAATACACTGTTTGGCAAAGGTCAGAGCTCTTTCTAGCTAAAAGCTGAGTATGCAGATTCAGAGATCTCCAGCCGATTGAGGCAAGGATCGTGCAAGGTCTTATGTATCACAGATAATTAGTAAAACTAAATAAATAGTAGAGCTGGGCGGTATGACCAAAAATTGATATCACGGTATTTTTTTAAAATTATCACGGTATCACGGTATTTAACGGTATTTTTGTCTTTGGCTAAATGGAGTGTGATAGAGTTGGTAATATCATTCCAACGTTTGCTTTTCTTGTCATAGACGGTCCCTTTAGACGGAGAATACGAAGATTGCATGAAAGTAAAATCTGCATCTTCTCCCCAATCTCTGCGTAACGTTGGCAGTGCAGCACAAAACACTACACAGACGTCCCTGGTAGGCGCGTTTGCTAAAGGGACCGTCTGTGTAGTGTTTTGTGACACGGCTCCGTTTTTCGGAGAGCGGGAGTGCGCGGAGCCGTGCCCGGGCGAAAAGGTGAAGAGCGGGGCTGCGCGCACCCGCGCTCTCGCTCGGGCGCGGCTCCGCGCAGTCCCGCTCTTCACCTTTTCGCGGGACTGCGCGGAGCCGCGCCCGAGCGAGAGCGCGGGTGCGCGCAGCCCCGCTCTTCACCTTTTCGCCCGGGCACGGCTCCGCGCACTCCCGCTCTCCGAAAAAGGGAGCCTGTGTCTGTGTCATTTTCTTCGTCCATGCTCACCACTCAACTCGCTATCCTTACCTGGCTTGTTGGCTTGTTTGGTGTAACACTGAAAAACAGCCCCCGCTCAATCTACCGCTGTGCAACGTTCCGCCGCTCTGTGTTGCCGACATATGCGCGCACACACGGTATGGCGGTAAATAAAAAATTCATATCATAAAAATAAAAATTACCGGTATACCGGTTCAAACGGTATACCGCCCAGCCCTAATAAATAGTAGTAAAAATAGTAAAAATACTATAAACAAATTGAATGGTTAAACCGGGAAATGTACCACCCTAATGTACCTGAGTGGCGTTTCTGTATCTTTGCAGAAACATTATTTTGTGGAGGGGTAGATGGGTTTTGGGGGGCAGGTGTGCGTTGGGGTAAAGACAGAGGAAGAGTGGAGAGGGGTGCAGGAGTCAGGGGGTCACACAGGGCATCCAGGTCGGGACTGGTCAGCAGAGGGACAGGGGTGGGGTCTGGAGCACCTACAGCGCCCTCTGGAGGTCAGCAAAGGAGGGTGAAGGAGAGAAGAGGTGAGACAGGAAAGGTTAAAGGTACTGGCAGAAAACAGCTCGACTTTTGGTCAACCTTGGCTACAGAGATAAAGTACAGAAGCCTGCAGAGCTATAAAGGTTAGAATCAGGATTATTTATTTTTGTGAATCCCTCCCTAGAAAGTTAAGTATAACATGGTTTTAATAAATACTACAAAAAAGTAAAGGGGTTTTATTTGATTGTTTCAGGTGCCACTAATGGTTTACAGCTTCTGGTTTATAGGCAGCATTTTGAGTAATTTTTTATCCTTCAAAATAGAGACTATTTTGCTTTTTTGTTTGTTGTCGTGGAAACAGCGATTAGTTTTCCTCACACTGAAACCAAAATGAAATAAACATTTTTTTTTTAATTACAAAATAAGCAAAAGATATGAATGAATACCTGTCTCTGAAGCAGATTTAGAAGGAGGAACTTGAGCTGAATCAGGAGCATCAGGAGAAAAGGGTGAGGGAGAGGAAGGGCGAGCGACAGAGGAGACGATGTGAGGCTTGAAAATATGGGAGCGGCCTGAAGGGGGTAGTAAACAGTATTTACAAGTGACAAATAAAAGTGCTGTGTGAAAATTAAACCATAAATGAATTTAAAGTATTAGAAGAGCACGAACCAGAAGCTGAAGTCATGTCATGTTCAGATTCAGCCTCTGGGGGGCGGTGTTGAGAAGAAACAGGAACTGAACAGGCAAGAGGAGAGAAACGTGGAAATGACAGAAATTATCAGAGGGAAACAGCAGAATTATTAGGTGCCAAAAAGAGGATCCATGTTAATTTTAGAGGATGCATGCATTGCAGGAGTACATACAATTGTTGCATATCCTTAAAAGAACAAAAACTAACTAGACTATATTAGACACCAAAGGCTGATAGTTGCAGTACAATCTTACAGCAAAAACAAACTATATATATATATATATATATATATATATATATATATATATATATATATATATATATTTAATATTATGGAATGCCTTTGCAACAAGTCACTGACAATCTATGACCACATGCATTAACTAACCCACAGCAAGTGTTTCCCAAACAGTACATCTGACGTAAGTGGGTCATACAAAACATGAGGGAGGTTGCGACAAATTTTCCATTGCTTTTGCAACAAGAACTGTCAAGATGTTGCTTACGTCTTAATAATAGCAACTTGTACATCAAAAGGCTGCTTTGAGAAGTAAGTATTCCCTGATCAAAATCAAATTGTCCTTCATAGAATAAATATTTTAGAATTTAAGACATAAGGCAGCCACAGATGGATGGGGTTTGACCTTCTTATATAACATACAAATAGCAAGGCTGTTTGGAAATACTTTTAACACCACACAACACAATGTAAATGTTAAAAGATGCATAAAATAACGGCTATCCCGTCTGCTGATACCTTTTGTTGGCCCTGACTGGAAGATTTTGGGGAGAGAGGGTGGATGAGAGAGAGATTGCGGGATGGGGTCAGGCAGGGATGCTGAGGGCTTGATGGGAAAAGAGGTCTTCATATCCAGATTTGATTTGGCAGCAGGTTGCGTAGGGGCAGGTGTGGAGGCGGAATTTATAATAATATCTAGAGATGACACTAACGGCAAAGGGACAGTTCTTGGTTCTTGTTTTGGAGCCGGTTTAGAAGGTGAAATAGTAAGCTCTTTCGAATCAGTTTTAGTCATTTGTAAAGGAATGGGAGATGAAGTTGAATCTGTGGGAAAGCTCTTAGAATACAGAGTTGTTACGTTGCCACCTTCAACAGGAAGTGAGTCAGGAAGTGCTACAGATGTGGTAGGTACACCTTGAGGTTTACCATCAAATGTTTGAATTGTTGACTTTTTGTGCTTGGATCTGGGGGAGGGCTGAGGGGAGGGGCCAGGGGAGGGCTGAGGATCTGATTGGATGGGAATGGAGGAGAAGGAGTGTCTGGTGTGACGTGGAGAAGGGCGAGGGGCGGTGGGCAGAGGAGGGCGGGATGAGGCTGGATGGATAGATGAGTGGAGAATGAGGTGATGAGAAGATGAGAACAGAGAAAAACAGCAAAGAGAAAATACAGAATAATAAATGGAAATGGGATGGTTTCAATCTTAGTGTGAAAGGGACTGTTGTCATTTATCAAATATAATGTGAAAATTAACACAGGAATGAATGAAGAGAAGAATTAGGTTAATGTGTTCCTGTGTACTAATATCTTTCGTCCTGTTCATGGTTTCCAAGAAAATTATTCGCTTTTCTGAATGCATTTATTCATTCAAAAAATAGTGTTTTTTATGAAAGGAATCAAATTACCCAGACTTAATGAAAGATTCATTCATTGTACACTGGTGCACACACTTAATGGGTAAAGTGCAAATAGTGCAAGTATCATTATACTGTTCTTTTTTCATCAGAGTATCCAGCTATGTTTTAGGTATAATGTATTAGATTAAATTGCATTATCTAATTCATATGCAAACTGGATATACAATAGTTTTACTCATTCTGTAAGAGACTTGTGCTATCTTGACCTAAAGCTGGTCATGTTTATTTAAAAAGTTATATCTATAAATACAACCTGAACCAATCCCAGGTATGTTCTGCCTGTTCTTTCTCAATGAAACCAATTCACTGTAGTCACCTGTGTTTTTTTTATTCTATTATTTGTTGCATGTCAGTGTTTGTCTACATCCTGCTCCAAGTACCGCAGCAATTTCCTAATGTTGTGAACCTGTTCACTCATATGGCAATAAAAAACATTCTGATTCTGATTCTGATTCTGATTCTGAAAAGTGCCCCAGCTAATGTTATTACATGTGATTAGCTATAGTACAGATGTCCACATGATCCCACATGACTTAGAACATAGGTGTGAATGAAGAGGAATGCAGTTTGAACCATGGAGTTGGAGAAGCTGAGAAAATGGCATTAATGTGTGAAATGGTCTGATGTAGAGAATCCCAGACAGATAGACTATAGTTGTTTGCACCCTAGCCTACAGAAGGGTAAATCAACAGGGGTGTGATTTGGGGGAGATGGAGCGAAGTACCTGAAGATGGCTGAAATGGCTTCTGATCTGACGGAGGAGGAGGAGCTGGGCGGTTTGGGCGAGTGAGAGTGTGTGAAACAGCTATGGAAGAACAGGAAAATCAAAAGAAAGACAGTCAAGATGTGATGAAGGATTAAAGACGGAAATGTATAGAAAATAAGGGGAATTGAAAGTGATTTAGAAAAATAAAATGTGGATGTATTTGGAGCCAAACCTGTTGCGTTGAGAGACTTCTTGTCCTCGTCTTCGTCGCTCTCATTGAAGTCATCCAGGTTCCCGATGTCAGTGGGTTTGACGCTCATTAGACTGGCCAGACTCTGCATGTCTTCATCACTGAAAGAAGTTATCAAGAATAACCACCACACAGGTATATTTAATGTATGACCATGATGATGTGACTATAGATAAAGATTATAGTCCCCCCCCCTCAGTGCACTATCACAAGACATCCCCCTAATGAAAGTACTGCACATTGCATCTGGTTTGCCAAGTTGCTGTGTACAGTTTTGCATCATGCGTTTGGATATTTATGGAGCGTGGTGGTGTGGGAGCATGGATGATATAGAGGCATTGCACAGAATCATACAGCTAACTGTAAGGGACATTCAAATAGGGCCCGGGGGAGATAAAATACTAAAACATGCATGGATGACATCTAAAACCTTTTCAGGCATGTTTTTGATAAGGGAGCAATCTTAGAAATCTCAATATAAAACAATATATAGTTTGCATAATACCCCCTCTTTAAATGTGTGTAAGATCCCTCAGTCATCCAGGTAGAATCCAGGGTAAAGGAGAAATTCAATTTGTCAACTGGACAAACGTTTATTTAGGTTGAAAACGTTTTCGCAGCTTATCCACGCTGCTTCTTCAGTTCTGGTCAAAATGCTGCTTATATCTGCCTGAAAGGAGGAGCTAAATACATTGAAACTACTCTGAAACTAACATCCTACTAGTTTATAGTTTTTGTCTATTAGCTAGGCCTATTCAAATGTCCATACTGGCTTGTCAAAGCCTGATCTCGTCAGATCTCAGAAGCTCAGCAAAGCCGGGCCTGGGTAGTACTTGGACGGGAGACCACTGGGAATTCCAGGTGCCACAGTGGGGCGCCAGTCACAAAAACTGTTGTTGTTGTGTCCTAAGGCAAGGCACTTCACCCATATTGCCTAGTATGAAAGTGTTTGTGGCCCGGACTCCCTTGAAAAAGAGATTAGTAATCTCTGGGACATTCCTGGTTAAATAAAGGTTAAATAAAAAATAAAAAAAATGTACTGAGTGTAGGGTCATATAAGCATAATCATTCAGACCCATAATGAGTGTTTTCACACCTCTGGCCCTGACCTGGCTACCCCTATTGTTCTCTTTGTTTTAGGTTTGAGAATGGCATTGATGGGAGACAGATGATGTCTGAGGCCTTCATTTCTGTTCATTTCTATATTTGTTAGGAAAAGACCATCCTTTTTCTACCTAAATAAACGTTTGTCCAGTTGACAAATTGAATTTCTCCTTTGCCACCCCCTCTTTAAGCATACCATATATAAAATTACATTTATGTGTGCCTCAAAATGATGACTAAATTTAATCTTAAAATCTTGGTATTACATTTGAGTATGCAGGTGGTTACAATGGTCATTCGTCAATATTTATTTAATGTATGTAATTTCTTAAATATTGCTTTACAGGTACACAGACGCCTATTTCAACTATGTCCTTGACAGGTGCAATCAACAGAACATGAATAAAAACGTCACAATAAAAATATATAGTAGCTCAAACACAATATAAAGCAGAAATAATGAAATGTGTGCATCCTGTAACACAACTATGCTAAATTATGATCTGGCAAGGCTAACAATAAGAACATCAATCACAAAATTTGAGAGCTTTTTAGCTAGATATCTTCATGTATGGAAGGATAAACTGAACATGTAGGGCAGTATAAGTAATGTGTTTTAACTCACGTGGCTTTTCCCTCTCTGATGAAGACGCAGGACAGGGACAGTTTGAGCGTGGCCTCCACCACTTTCACTGACAGAGGCTTGAGCTTCAGTGTCAGGTCGGTCTGTGTTGGAGTGGGGCTCGCAAAACGCTTCATGTTGATGTCCGCGGACGCCAGCACTTTACGATGGCCCTTGTTCTCCTGCAAAAGAAAAACACATTAGGTGTATAATTAGAATGAGTAGTCTGCAAATCACCTGTTTAACCACCAGTTTTTAAGTTGAATTTTGGTGTCAGGTTTATTCACAACTGACTGAGACATAATCAGGTGATACATACCCCCTCAAGGACAAAGGTCCACTCTTTGTCCTCAAACTCTTCTGCATTAGGATCCTACAAACAGTAAACAGTGACAATCAACTTAATGATAACAAACCTCGAATCTACCTGTAATTACAATCAAACTGATTGTATTGCTTTCAATTGGCATACGACCCACTGATTTTATTCCACTGTCAAAATTAAACTAGACAATGTGCCTGGTAAGACAGAAAAATAAAACATTAATTTTACTTCTAACTTGAATGTAAAAAAATAAAGGCTTTACGCACTTTCATCGACCATTAAAAGGAAATTCACAAAACACTTTTCATTCAAGATGACCTTTATCTTAATGGACTTAATGGACTTAATGCATTATCAGAAGCCGTAAGTCTTTTAAATAACTACAGTAATTGTGCATGTATTGTTTTAGCAGCTCTCCTCACCCTATTTACTCTTCCCCATCCCCTATCCGCTGTGTACAGTGTAAATATGAGGTCCTGTTACTGATGGTACCTTGAAGAGAGTGACGGAGATGTCGATGTTTTCGGGGACGGGCCACACCACCATCCCTCTGTACGGGTTCTTGATGCCCGGCTGCCAACTGTGGAGCTAAAACAACACATCAGCTTACACTCTGTAGATCATCTAAGCATGGAGAAAATACTAATAATTACACACACACACACACACACACACACACACACACTGGAAGGATATACAATTTGACAAATGGAAAAAATATTGAATATGATTTGCATTACATAAAATAAAAGTCCTACCTTACCATATAACTACCCTTTTCTATTTGAACAGATGAAAGTGCAGAGTAATGTTTTGAATGATTATGGTGCAATTTAGTTAGAAAAAACAACCAATCATGTGACTGTAATAAACTATGCAAGAGTGCTTGTAAGAAAAAACAAAACTATAATTTTGTGGAGTCATATTTTTTATCACTAGACACTGATTTTGCAATTCAGATTTGTTAAAAATTCAATACAAGTTTGCCTAGCAAGCCAATATCACAGGCTTTGACAAGGACATGGACATGATTAACTAGTCAGAGAAACACATGGTTCGTTTGTGCCAAAACAAACATGGTGTCTTATGAGTAAAAAAGAAAAAAAAAGACAGAAACAGTGCGGGTTTCTGCTGAATCAACAAGCGCCTGTGATTGGACTGTCCAAAATAAGAAAGGTTGTTTAACACACTTCATGGTCTAATTCAGACCCTTGTGCCTTCTGTAGCACGGACTGGTGGTCAGGCAAATAAACAAATCCATTACAAATTTGATCAATCATCTATTGCCACTTTGCCATCAGCCACTTAGTACAACAGTGATACATTTTAGCAACTGTTAAGGAAACTCATTGAGAACAAGAATCAAATTGACTGATGCTTTACACAATAGGGCCCATATTACGCTATTTTCTGATCTTCTCTAAAATGGAAAACACTATTCCACCTTGTGATGTCATGTGGTAATACAGAAAGTGCTCTACTGTCTTGTTAAACTCCATACACCTTCTCTAGTAGCATTTGGATGATTTCAACCCTGGAATCACCAATCTCGACTAAACTAAAATTAGCCTTTAACTTGAAAATTACCACTTCATGACATCACAAGGTGGAGTATTTTGAGTTTTAGCGATGTGATTCAAACATGTGTAAATGAAACAAAACACAACTCCAGGTAAGTATTTGAGGAGGTAACAGTAATATAACATGGCTTAAAGCACACAAGAGTCTATTTTACTCAATATGAGCTTTACGGTATGACCTTTAATACATAACCTTATGAGCATAAAAGCCTGCATTCAAGATTGTACATATTACTTTAAGAAAAATCCGTCCAGTTTACCTCTCCAGCACAGACTGTGTAATGGAAAGAGTGTGTTTTTACCTTGGAGCACATGCGTCTGTTCCTCCTGGTCCACACCACCCTCAGTTTGTCCGGCTGCCTGAGAAACACACAACACAGGTCAAAACAGAGACACCAGACTCCTTACTTTATACACCCGCTGATTATATGCTGTCTCTAAGGTAAAGTCGAGATGATATAGTTGTGATACCAAAATATCAAACTCAAATTTGATACTAGGTAAGAGCAGAATCCCTTTACCATACTAATAATTTAAAACAAGCTTATTCTGATGAGCCTATAATAAACCAAATAATAAAATAAGAACTTAGCATCACCAAATTGACTCTACAATACCAAAACTTTACTGAGACACAAAATCCAGGGTTGAAAGTATGTTAAAAGTGATACAATGAAGGAATTGCACTAGTATAATGTAATAATGCCTTATAAAGCTCATATTATCTAATAAACCCAAGTACGGGGCAAACATTAGGTCATGTGACTGTCATTGCCCTGTTATTGCCCCTTGGAGTCAAAACAATTAGTAAATAGTCAATATTCCTCTTGACAACTGAATAACTAAAACACAGCCCTATTATAGATGAAATGTGAGGAATTGTACATTGTGAGTGGCACCAACGGATGCATTCCTTTTTTATTTTCACACCGCTTCTAAACAGGAAGTGAAACAGGAAGTTCAAAGCCATGTGACCTGCTTTTAAATGCGAGGCATGACTTTTCACAGGAAACAGGAGCCCCAGGTAATAAAACCCATTCATAAATTAAAAAATGTATTAACATGACAAAAACTGATTTTTTTTATGAGCTTTTAACCAAAATGAAGGGGTTTAATTGCAACTATTTCCAGTATGAAGGACAACGTGTCTTCTTAAATAGCCCAGAACTAAAGAAGGGCAGGAGATAAGACAAAATTATGATCAAAGTTATGATCAAAGTAACAATCAAAGTCTGGTTTACGAGCATTTGACAGAACAACATAAAAGACAGCACAAAAATACATGATTGTACCAGCTTGGTCAATATAGCAGTGCAATGCCCTGCAGTAACATGTACTTATATTCTATGGTGTGGTCAGTGTTTTGTCACTGTACAGACAATAGTGAGGTCCAACAGAAGATATAAAGATATATTCAGGCTCTTTATTGAGTAGGTTGAACTATGAAACCACATCTCTCCCTGGGCCATTAAGGGTGTGTCTAAATACTTCCCAGTCCAGGCCTTGGTCTGAGACCTGTATAGTCCTGGTGTAGACTTGGTTTTATCCTGTTCTAGTCCTGGTTTAGTCCTGGTGTAGACTTGGTTTTATCCTGTTCTAGTCCTGGTTTAGTCGTGGTGTAGACTTGGTTTTATCCTGTTCTAGTCCTGGTTTAGTCCTGGTGTAGACTTGGTTTTATCTGGTTCTAGTCCTGGTTTAGTCCTGATGTAGACTTGATCCTGTTCTAGTCCTTGTTTAGTCCTGATGTAGACTTGATCCTCTTCTAGTCCTTGTTTAGTCCTGATGTAGACTTGATCCTGTTCTAGTCCTGGTTTAATTTTTGGACTTGTTCACCCCACTTCATAATAACAGTAAAAATACAATGTAATTACAAGTTGTGTTTAGGGATAACAAACCTTGTGTCTCTGCAAATTGTGGATTGCAAAAAGAACCTACAATAAAGTCTCTAAACACTTTTTACACTAAAGTCTCCAAACACTTTTTACAGTAAAGTCTCAACACTTTTTGTCTTAACTGCTAACATTTTTTTGTTAACTTCCCCATAACAGGGAGTGGTACTCATTTCCAAATCAGTCTTTGCCTTCAGGGTTTCCAATATTACTGTCGGACAACTGTTACCCAGAGCTGAGTCAACACATACACATAATGCTTTTGGTCCATACGTTTTCATACACGTGTAGTAATTATACAATTTCTGACTGATAACAGGGAGCAGTGTGTCCTATGTTGGCAATGTAGGTGGGCAAAAGTCTAAAGATCTTTTAACATGCTCTTGTAAATTGAAAAGCACCAGATAGTGACAGATAGACTTAGACTTAGATTATGTTGTTGTCACTTATGTAATTACACTCATGGACATGTTAGGCAGTGTAATTAAGGCCATTATGTATTATAGATGACACTTGCTGGTTTGGCTAATGATGAATTGTCTTAAGTAGCATCACAACAATAAATATGAAGGTTTATCTTATCCTATGATCTTATCTTCTATCTTATCTATCTTCAAAAACTGTAATAAATAAATTAATAGAAAACAATTATCTTCTGTTAAGTAAAATCAATGCAGTTTAGTGACTGTGTGTGAGACTGAATAGCTGACTGTGTCTATACATGTGCCAGAAGCAATTAAAAATTATTTAAAAAGTGGAAGAGATGATGAAAATTTCACCAAATAAAGCATATAGAGTAAATTTTGTCCATTCAGTATATGGTAAACTAACCCAAAAGTCATTACATTTACCCCATGCTGTATACATTTATTTATTTGTTTATTTGGGTGGGACAATGCATATTCATGAACATACAATTTGTATGAAATCACACATATTGATGTAAAATACGCCAGATTTAGCACAAGTGCTAATTTCCAACATAACCTATAATTCTAAAACAAAGACTAATGTGGTCAGTGGAGCGCATGCCAAACGTCAGTCTTGGACAAATGCTGTGTCACCAGAGCCTCTCAGCTGTTTTGCATGACCGGAAATGTCAGAGTTGGTAAAGCATCATCAGGTTTTAAGTGTCAAACTGAAAATGTTGAGGAATCGAAAGTTTCTAGTGTGGACAAAACTAAATACGTTACCATTGTAGTGTGTGTGTAGGCTATATCTTAATTTATAATTGTATATTTTTTATTGCAGCTGTCACCTATTCAACTTTTTGCATCTTATCCATGGGTAAGGCTGTTCCAAAGTGCAAATTGCAAGTAAAGTGAGGCAATTTCTTATGATATTACCCATAACGCAAGTGCACAAGTGCAACTGTGAACAAACTAGCCAGACCCCACGTCATGGGTTAATTATAAATGGCTTCCCCTGGTGTCAAAGCCAATTTGATGTGCGACCACCGACTAAACACAGTTATGCGTATAGCGGAACCTCAAAAAAGGTAAGGAGGTGACACTAACATATACAAAAGAGTAATAGACAAGCCCAAATGAGGAATAATTATTACCATTTTTTCGTACACTCCAAGACAAGTTCCTGGTAAGACGCCACGAACTGAAATTTTGATGCCTTTTTACCGACGCGCTGCAGTCGTTTCCATACAGACGTCATAACTCCAGAAAGTTATCCGCTCTCCACAGGTCCGTTCAGCGACTATAATCCAAATATATCCCTTAAATGGTCCTCTCGGTGTGCTACTGCTGCCGCTTCGCTTCACACAAGCTCCAACTTGCGCTTCATTTAGTGACTAAAGTTGAATTACGCACGAGAAAAGTATCGGCGCGCAATGAGGAACTGAATTCGGTCGTGTTGTCATAGGGTGCATCCAAAAAAAACAAAAAACTCGTGGTCATTAGCGGCCCTAAGGAAGAGTGAGGGATCGTTGTAATAAAAGGGCAAGATCTATAATGCCCCCACCCTCGTGCTCACAGGGGGTACAACAGCTGCAGGCAAGAGAGAGGGAAGGAGAGAGAGACTGTGCAAAGCGAAGTGGTGTCCGTAGTTCATATGCAAAGGTTTATGCGGCTCTGGACTGCACAGATGTGAGTTATTACAGCACATTAGACTTTGCTCCTGTCTGTGTCGCTGCAAAGTAACTTATCTCAACATTGACTTCATCCGTCACAGTAGACCGCTATCGATTGGCCAGGGGCCATAGGGGTATCTTATAAGTTGCTTGTTCTAATCTAATGTAGGCTAATACTGGATAAGGAAGGTGGAAACTAGGATAGGGACAGCATTATAATTATGGGGGCCTTGAATAAAACAGGAATTATAAGATGATTTATTGACCTCTGGTGCCATTGCAATTTTGGGGAAATCCTCTTTAACAACTGTCTTATAAGTAAGACAGTTGTAAGTAAATCTGTTTTAATTCAACTGTATTGAGAAATAAACTGTATTGTGCAGGTTTTGGGTTAAGAAAGCCTCACCATCTTGTAATACTTAGGCTATACTCCTGTTGGTGTAAAGAGCTATATGTGGCAAAAGTCAATATATTTTACAAGGTTAAGATGATCACCTAAATCTATTCAAAAGTTGTCATTTTTTATTATACATTTAGGAAGCTTCTTATCATTTGATTGAACATTTGACTATCTCCATAGACTCATACTACATAGCAAAACATTACCACTATAGTCAAACAAAAGGTTTACATGCATTGTATAACTGAGATATTATACATTTTTTTAACTTGAATGCTTCCTTGTTTTAACTTGAATGCTTCCTTGCTTCCAAGTGTCATTCTGAGCATTACTCATAAAATTGGATAACACTACACTAGTTTTGCTTCACATTAGCAGACTGTGGCAGGTACGAAAAACGGAAAAACAGGGGAACAAAATCAGGAAGGAACAGTGCATGGAATAAATGACTTTTCCAGGACCAACCAGGGAACATTCAGAGTCGTCATTGCTTTATAAGTAGCAGTCATTACAAATTGGTCTAAGGAGTGCCAAGTTAAGGCCCTAACACGCCACTCTCTCTTGGTGTTTTCCAAAAGAATTTCTTAGTCACTTTCTGAATCAGAGCCACATCATGATTCGGAAAAGAGGTACAAGGAAATAAATAGATGAAGGCTTCTCAAACTGTGGTATGTGTCCAGCAGGATTTTCCCAGTTACAGATTTAAACACTGAGTTATGGGTTAAGTCCTTGATTGTAGGCCTTATTTAGTTCTGGTTATGTGTTTGCTTTGGTCCTGGTTTAGACTTGGCTCAGTCCTGCTTTAGTCATGGTTTCTGGTTCATACAAATTCATTCAAAACTAGATTACATTTTATTAATCCTGGTTTGGTATTATGCTGTTTAATTCTAGTTTTAATGTAGTTTTATCTTGGATCTGTCCTTTGTAGCACTTATTGGTACTAGAACAATTGGTACATTTGAGGTAATGTAAAGTTCACTGACTTCAAGGTAGATTAGCAGTGTACATTGTGATGGTTATTACCCCATGTGGGCCACAGGCTGCGGGATTTTCCTGGGTGAGAGGAGAGAGTATTTTTAGTCTTGGAGCGATGGACAGACAGGAGCAACTGGAGGTCGTAGTCATGACTCAGAGGTGGTCTAGTTTCAACCTCCACGAGAAGATCTAGGCTACTCACACTTCCTCCTATAACATCATACAGTCTCATAATATCGAGATGCTGTTTCATTACGTTTAGTGCAAAAGAATGGATAATACTAAAATAAAGATGGTCTGGTTTAATAGCGAGCATACAAAAGATACCATTTAGTTTCAAAACTAATGATTTACTAACTAACTAACATACTGAAGGTTTTCTGGTGGAGAGTCTGCCAGCTGTTTGTCACTATTTTGCTTGTAATGCTCCACAATATAGCATTATAATTATCTAGCTACAGTTCAGAACAGGTGAGAGACGAGTTCGCTCAAGTTTACGTGTTTTTGTAGAAAGAAAAAGATCTGTAATTGATGCCAGATAGAAATGGTAAATGTCGGAACATATCGCAGAAAATAATAATATCTCCAGAAAGACAAGCAGGTAGAGACAAGCACATTTAATGGCCACAGACCTGAATAGATGTGTGTGTAGACATAAAGAGTGTTTGAAGGATTTGTTTACTTTATAACCTGAGCCTGAGGCCTGTGTTATGATGAGGAGCGCCAATGTTCACTAGCCCTCACTCCAATTCAGAGACACTGACTATATCCACAACATCTAAGGGTTAAATATAGGACATGGGACTTTCTTTGCACACGTCACTGTCCTGTGCGCCTGCTCCCCTCTGGGACAAATGGTTTTACCCAGACGCCTATCAACACAAGGGTAAAATAAAAGGCAGTAGTGAATGAAAGAGGCTGAGAGAGGGGCAAGACTGTACAAGATTATAGACAGTGTGTCCCCCTATTGGTCAGACTGGGAAATATCAACTTTTGATTTTGTTAATAAATGTTATTTTGATGATAAAGAGGGATTTGTTGTTTTTCTATAATTGTGCACATTTCCACAACACATAATTCTAAGTAAAAAGTAATAATGGTATTAAGTAAAGTAAAAAGTAAAACTGTCTGGTTAACTGTTTCAGTGACCCACTTTTAGCTCCCATGAGATAATAGAAAGTAACCAGGCATTATCATAAAAGAAAACACTATCCCCGTAAGTTAAATAAGACTAGATACACACTTCTATCAAATAAAAAGGGGACATGTTTGAATATTGGTTTGGAAAAGAAAATATATTCATTGCGAGTGGAAAAAACAAGCCTTGTTGCAAGATATTGCAAAATTACTTTACAATCCAAACCAAGTCAGCAAGTGCCAACAAGTTTACAATGCAAATGAAATTAAAAAAAAGTCAAATCTAGTTAAACTTGTTAACTGACATTATCTCTACTTATGTAACATTTATCAAGTGTAAAATGTCTGAACAAGTTTCCATATTTAGTCAATGTATATTTTATTTGTGATTGCCAAAAGTTGAGATAAAAATAGTTAATAAAAAAACATGAGGTCTAGTGTTGTTTTCTTAAAACTGTGATTCACAAATGAGACTTCGAGACATTGTTTTGAACAAAATAAAGAAAATGTGTTTAAAGAATGTGAGATTAAAATATTTTGTAAAAACAGCTGAAGGCGGTGTAACATTGTAATGAGTAAATGCTGAAGTGCACATGTGAATGAATTAAGTTAAGCAATGTAACATAAACCATCAGTTTGACATGTTGGTCCCTGAAAACAAAATACTGTATAACTGCCTACATTCAATTATCTAAAAACATGAAGGCACGTGCTCAGAATATGGAGTTTGATAAATGAGACATAAAATAACTCATTAAAAGCTTTAAATTTAGATATAAAAAAAAACAGATGGTGTTGATTGTATGTAGCATATTTCTTGAGCATATTTGATTTTAAACTTCATGGTATTTTGAAGGAGTCTTTTATCCATTGGTCCCGAGAGTTATGGCTGAGAGGGGGTAATGACAGGGGTGTGGTGGGGGTAGGTTGGGTCAGCTCTTCTTCCTCCTCTCCTCCCTCCTCTTCCTCATCGTCCGAGTATACGTTATCATTGCTGAACGAGCCCTCCTGGAGCAGAGAGGAGCCCTTGTACTCCTGGATGGACTCATGAAGGGACCAGAGTTGACAAAGGAGAGACATGTCCAACTGACGTAGACCCACCTGAGGGCAAAAGCAAGAGAAAAATCATCAAATAAAGTCACAATTTTATGGTCAAATTAAAGCATCACTTATTAGCGTCACACTATTTAACCCAGGGGTGTCCAAAATTTTTTCATCAAGGGCCACATATTAAAACACAGACCAGCGTGAGGGCCGATCGAGGGTCATTGACTGGTGGTTAAAACAGTGAGTAATTCAAATCTGTGCATTTATAACAGGTTTGAATGACCCTCCAGACCTTTGTTCATGCTTAGACCCTCAAAAGGACACACTACATTTGCTTGATCAAGGTAGATTTGAAAGACATGCAGTAAAAAGTACTACTTGCTGTAGTATGGGCCCCCGGGCCATAGTTTGGACATGCCTGGTTTAACCTAAGAATTAATTGTATTGAGAGTTTGAACCTCATTGTTATTGGTTAAACCCACCTGTCACTCACAAGTCATAGGACTGTCCATTCATAATTTTCATGTTTTTTTTCTGTTGGGTTAAATTAAAGTAACATTTGGAGTAAAACACTAGCAAAGAAGGATGCAAATTAGTTATAACATCATAACTGATCGAGTGAAAGAGTCTATCAATGATATCAGTGACCTAAATAATCCAGGGGTGACCTACTTTAAAACTACTAAGATTTTGGCGTAGTGTCATTCATTAAAAAAAGTTGTGGACAAAAGTTTTAGCCAAAAGACAACAGAAAACACGTTTACATAGATAGAGCATTGCCAAACTTAAGTCCAATCAGATTTTAAAACACTTTTGGAGTCACAGACCTACTGAACAGATTAGTATTCACGCTGTGCATGAGTTCACCATTTCTTTCCGGAGCAGAGCCAGCGCTGCGTCCAGCCCTCCTCGCTTCCCCGGCGGCTGTCGCGTTGCCTCGGTGCCGCTCCGGGACATGTCAGCTTGGATACGGGCCCTCTTGGCGTGTACCCGCTCCATGTCCCTCCAGGAGCCGCCGCTGGAATTCAGGATCCCGCTGAGGCCTTTGGGCAGCGGCGGTAGCCCCTCCAGGGACAACACACCGCCCGCCGTAGGACAGTTCCCGTTCATCCTGCGGAGTGACGGCTGTATGGCGGCTTTAAGCGTTTACCACATGCAGACTAATGTTTTTGTAGTTTTGTCAGTGAGTGTTTATCATGTTTTGTTTATATAAGTCTTCCTGGTTTTGTTTTGCTTCCTCTGCCTTTCTTTGTGTCTGACTTTCTTAGCACCGCCCAACACTGAACGCACCACGCCCCTGTACAGTAGAAAGGGACCATATGGAAAACATCAAGGGGATGTGATGTGTCTTTTGACTGTACTGTAGTTACTTTTTAGACCAGACCTGGGCATTGTACAGCTCCTGGACCCTTTAAGCTAATTTGGAATTACAAAATAAACATGTTTTAGAATTTTCCCTCATGCACGGACTAAAGCTGCATTACTTTTATTTTAGAGGTGTTTTAATGACATTTTATGCAAGGCAACCTCACTTTTTCATTGCTTAGTCATAGCATATACCACTCCCAGTCTTGCCAGCTTGTCAAAACAATATAATTTACGTCGTTATATAAATACAATTAATAATACAGAATTGAGTTAAGGATTTTTGCCCGGCCCTTCACAATATTTTCTGTTTTTTATGTGGCCCCAAAATAATTGCCCACTCCTGTTTTAGACATTTCAGTCCCAACTTAAAAGTATTGTAAGAGTTTAGAATAATGGATTCTATTTTGTTCTATTACAATCATGTCAATCATTTACAATGGCCTTCTGAATATTTTGCAAAACTTATTAACCTTAAGAACAAATAAAAACTGTGAGAACATGTGACCTTGAGCGTTTATAAAGGTGAACAGAAATAATGGTCGTGCCCACATCATTCAGCAATATCCTTATGCAAAGGAAATGTATGCAGTTTATTTACAATATAAATCAAAATTAAGTCATGAGAAAACAGGATGAACTGCAGGAATAATGTTGAATAGGTTATTGTAAGTCAATAAAACATAACATGTAATATTCATTTCTGTTTGCTTGATCAAGGCAATATCCTTACGTCAGTTTTATTGAGTATTATGTAATAACAATGTACAATGTATAGGTCCATTATGTCGTACTGTAACAGTTGTTTTAACATGTTTTTCAAGTTGAAGAATGATAGGGTTGTGGTGGAAAGAATAACATTATTATAAGATATCATTACAAATATCAGCTGTTCAGAAGTGCAATTCCACTTTAGGAAGCTTAAATCCCTTAATATTCATTCTTCCTGGCTATACCTGTTTTATAATCACATGGGCAAATGAATCAGGGTTGTCTATTACATTATATAAGTGTTGTGAATAAGAATAAGGCTTTACCAACAACTGCAGAATGGAAGTATCAAACAAGACTCAAGACCAAATTAGTCTTCAACCCCTGCAGGGTGGGGGGGTATTTGAATTAGGCTGATGTAATAATTGTGATTCAAATAGTACAATTTGGGGCAGACATAGTGCAGTGGATTCATGGTAAATGTCAAGCAAACTGCACTTCAGGCATACATACTAATTTTCATATTCAGGCATTCCCTATGCATCTAAATCAGTCCACAAAGCAGTCACTATTTGAATGACAGTGACAAATAGAAAGAGCATTTTTCTTTCAGTCCATAGTGGTCACTGGCTGAGCTCTCGAAGCGTGCGCAGTGAGTTTGCACAGCTGGAGATGAGGCTGCAAAGCTGGATACTGGTCTCGAGCGATGCTGAAGTCTGGAGCTGGTTGGTGGCCCACCGCAGTTTAGTGAGAACAGCCTCCTCGGCGTCCTGCAGCACGGGTCGCAGGGCTGTGTTCTGTGGGATGACTGCTGGGCGGGTGGGAGCCAGGACAGGAGCTGAAGGAGGGGCGGAGAGAGTCGGCACGGACGGGACAGGAACAGGAGGTAACGCGGCTCTCCCTCCAGCAGCAGCCCCCTCACAGTGCTCGGGACGTGGCTGAGGGACTAAAGAGGTGCTGTTGGCCTCAGGCGTTTGGGGCGGCGCAGGGGATTGGGACGCTAACTGCCTCTCTCTCACCTGGGACAGTGCTGCCTGGGCATTAAGAGCTGAAGACAAATAATTATTTATTTTATTACTTATTTTTCTATTTTATTTTGACTTGCACATACACATTTATACACTTAAGCCTTATTTGACACCTGTCTCTTGTTATCTTTTTTGCTACTTATTTAGAATGCATTATTGGCATTTATATTTTTTATGCTTTGCTATTATATTATAATATGACGAGTGAGCTACTGTGTCCAAATAATTTTCCTTGTGGATCAATAAAGTTAGTTTAAGTCTAAGAAAGGGTGGAGAACTGAGTAATACATGAGATATACTGCTTAGTCATTAATATGTTATAAGGAAGTGTATTCTCACCAGGATTATCCTTGTCAATGTCAGAGTCCAGCTCTTGACAAGAAACACAGTAGTTCTTCTGCTGCCTGTCCTGCAGAAGTATAGTCTGAAATAAATTTAAAAAAAGAGCAGATGCATGTTCATTTTAAAAATATGCTGGCGAATTTGTGAAATGATGGCATGACAACAGCTCAAACCATCCTTTTCGAAAACACATACAAGACAAAAATGATACAGTTATAAATGTCTGGCTAATTTGAATTAGATTTGCATAGATAGAGTGACCTATAAACTGTAACAGATCCATGCATTTGTGCATCTGCCTAAATTGTACTAAGGGTTAATGTCTTGTCAATCATCATATAATTGTTGTCTTCTTATGACTTCCTGTATATAGCTGAAACTTTATATTATATTACTTATTTTTCCATTTTATTTTGACATGACTAAACATTATATAATTATGCATTATTTGACACCTGTCTCTTACTAAATTTTACTACTTATTTAGAATTTATTATTACCATTTATTTTTTTTACTCTCTTTTAGTATATTATATTGTGATGTGTGAGCTACTGTGTCCAAATAATTTCCCTTATGGATCAATAATGTTTGTCCAAGTCTGAGTTAGCAGTTTATGTTGACGTTTTGTTATTTATAAAGGAAATCTTTCTATAAACCCTAACTACTCAACCTACTCCTTGGGGGCATAATGATTATTTATTATTTATCATTTATTTGAAAAGGACTAAATTACCCCACACTACTACCCAAAAGCCCCAGTCTGTCTCTCACCCCGCATGTGTCGCAGCACTCTCCCAGCATCTTGTATCCTTTGAGCAGGTAGTCTCCCATCAGTTTACTTATTTTGTCCTGTCTCTCTCTGCGTGCCTGGATCACCTTCATGTCGGCTTCAGATGGAGGTTCCCACTCAAAGTCCTCATCGTCTGCACAATTATTAAAATACACAGTCAATATTATCACCAGACATGCGTAGGTTGACCAGATTTTCAAAATTCTAAATTGAGACACACCTGAGTGTGTGTGTGTGTGTGTGTGTGTGTGTATATATATATATATATATAATGTGTGTGTGTATATGTATATATATATGTATATATATATATATGTATGTATATGTATATATATATGTATATGTGTGTGTGTGTGTGTATATCTATATATATATATATACACATATATATACACACATATACATATATATACATATATATATATATATACACATATACATATACATATATATATACACACACACATATACATATATATATATTTTTTTTTTTTTACTGTTGGCGGGGGATCAGATTAGTCAAAAATTGTGACAGTCCTGCTTTAGTTGATGTAGTCCTGGTTTAGGCTTAGTTTAGTCCTGGTTTAGATCAAATTGGTAAAAAATAGGGACGCCGGGGACATTTCTTGTATAATACTGGGACAAATCACTGGTTTTGTAGAAATCCACTAGGACAGGGGACACGGGGCTCAAAACTGGTACTGTCCCGGGTAAATAGGGACGTCTGGTCACCCGGGACCTGCATGCATAGCGTAAACCAGGCTAGTTGATATACCGAATATAACGTCGAATATAATGACACACTGTGCATTATTACGCTCACTTTATATTCAATTTACAATAATAAAATCAGTTTTATAGCTTTTTTATCGGTGATACTGTGAGCATGCTAATAATGCTAACGCTCTGCTCACGCTGTCAATAATTTAACAAACATATTGCTGTTCAGATCCTTTTTACTTTAAATGGTATTTCAATGAACATACGTGGGGTGGTAAAAATAACATAAATATGAAAGCAGTAGTTTGGGAAAATAGTTTAATTGCAATAAAAGTTTACAAACCTCCATTCAGAGCCATGTTGCTGCTGCTGTGAGGCACGTTTTGCGCGATGACGTCAGAACAAAATTCTTCTTCGTTTGACAGAAAACAGATTTTAGTCAGTGCTGCTCCCTGCTGTTCCAAACTAATGTATATGTGTTACTCATCCTCAAAAAGGATCATTTAATTGAGAATAATGGCATTTCATACATAAAGGAATGAGAGTTTCTTTAAGCATTTGGTAAAATGTAGCTCTTTCTCTTATCATATTATTTTTTATACAAGCAAGACAATTACAACTAGTGTAGCATCTTTTAAAAAATCCCTTGTATTTGTAAGTTTCACTTCATATATATGCATTAATATGCAACATTTTAAAGATTTTTGTCTGGGTCTGTTTATGTCATTATATAACAGTAAGCAAATTACTGATCATACTCTTTTTTATATATCAAACAATATGTTTAATTCTAATTTTAATTTCTCACCATTCTGAAACCTATAAAGTGGGAATACATTTTCTTATTTTGTACATAGACATATACTTACCTCTCCTGTAAAGATTATGGGATGGCTTTCATTCTCTTTGGTACACAGCTCTCAGTCTTATGGATGAGCTTGCTATGTAAATAATGGGATAAAAAATCTGTCATTGGTTTTATTTTTCTTAATTTATTGTGTTTTTTCACAGTGGGAATCAAAAACATTTTCACAAGACTAGGAAAAGGAAAAGTGAACAGTTCTGAGAATGCTCTCTTACACCAATAACACAGTGGTGTGTTTATGATAGGTATGTGTCTACACTGATCTGACAGCTATATTCAACAATACAGAAAACATAAAAATGTGTCCAGAGAAGTGATCTTCAACACTGATGGAGAATGTTTAGGCGCATCTGTGCATTTCATGGCTCAGTCTTGTCTCTTCTTGTTCTTTTCCCTCCAGTCTCTGTCAAACAAAAATGCAAAGAAATAAAAATAAATACATTTTAAAAATTCTTGTATCCATTTTTGATTTATTTTATTTTTTTATTCAAACACACCTGGACTTTAGTCCTTTAGGACTGGTCATCTTTGTGTCACTGTAAGAAAAAGAGAATAAACATTGTTATTATATTTTATTCATTTTTTATTGTGTATTTTAGTTGGTTAAATTTGACTTACAATATTGAGGTGTTTACTCTGTTGAGGGACAAAAGATAAAATATAAATTTATGGTGCATTAAAAATATAGTATAATAATAATTCTGTTTTTAGCATATGTATATTTATGTTTACCCTCAGGCTTGGGGTGCATAAGCATCAATGGCAGCTCAACTGTGACATCACTAAATAAAGAGACAAAAATATATTAGAAAAAGGATAATTCAAATCATAGAAATTAAAAATGTTATATTGGCTTTGAGTTAACTTAATATTTAACTCACCTGGCAGTAAGGCCTCCCAGCAGGCTATACAAGTTCATAAGAAGAGGGAGAGAATGTTTTGATTTTATTTTCCTTATTAGTCCAACAATTTAGAAGTATTTACCCTGCACCAGCCACCATCAGGTTGATCTTGATCTTGTAGGCGACCAGGATTCCCAGCACATCCTTCTCAATGTTTGTCTTCAGGCTGTGGAACAGATAAAAATTACACATCAGATCTAAGGTACGGTACCTGTTTCTTTTGAACTATATTAACGTTGGCATTAGAAATTCCCCTATAAATCAGTGAATCTTTCTTACATTGTGGTGGAGGCGAGGTTGGTATCTTCATCTTTAAGCCGTCCATCCAGTGCCAGGCCTCTCTTCTCTTTGTTGTCACTGAGCAAAGGTGTAATGGACAGAGTGTTCTCGTAGGTGCCATTTTGTTCCACAGTCTCACTGAAAAAATAAAATAAAATCAACAGCGCTATTCATACAGTACATAAAACCACGTAAGGGACACTAAGGTATGTTTAATTGTGTCTACATTTAATCAGTGCAGCGTCAGGACCCATCTCCAGATGAGCTAGGCTTCATAAGGATTATCTTTGTTGTGCAGTTTTGTGTTGATGAGTTCTTGCCTGCTGTATTAGCAAACAGAGGCTTACTGAGAATAATTATTAGTATTTGCCTAAACAGAATACAGAAGTCTACTATTTTCTAACTGTCTCTTTAACTGATTTAAGCAGTATGAAAAAGAAAAGGGAGAAAGAGATAAGTTCACTTTGCTACAAATATTTAAATTTACTCCAAACAAGTGCTACTGTGATACAAACAGAAGCTTGTGGGATAAACTGGCTATATTCATTTTACAAATGTTCTAAATGGCTAATCTTCAGCTATAACAAACTACCCTGTGCCTGTGTGTAGTATAATTGGACACTTACGGAAACTCTTGGCAGTAAACAGTCTTGGTGTATTTGTCGGCACAGTACAGCACAATGTCTGTGCACTGTTCCACTGCAGGAGAGAGGCGAGTTAGAATCACTGTCATGTAATATAAGCCTACAGGTGTATGGACCTCATGATTGTACGAACACTGACCGGTGATTTTGAACTTCTTCACAGTTTTGTTGCTCTCGTTGTTGATTTTGATTTTAATCGGGATGCTCTCACGGTGGAAGTAGAGCTGTGTTCAAGACAAGTACAAAATCCAATGAGTTTCCAGACAGTTGAACCACAGATACATCTGTTCTTGGGTTTCAGTTTTTCTATATGGATAGCATGTTGAGGACTTTTAACCATTCAAAAGTTAGAATATTTTCCTTTAAATGATTTATTATGGTCTCTTTCCACCATCCTGAAATAATGAGCTATAAGAAATATGAAATATGATATAACAGCCTTTACTATTCATTATGATTATGATTCATAGTTGAATGAGGTCCTTACATCTTTCTGTAGAGAGGCCTCTAGATGGACAGGCTTGTCAGACATCATAAAGCTCTTGCAGATTTCAGACTTTGGCCCAGCGCCAATCTGAGAGGGGGCATACTGGATTTTACGAATGATGAGGCGAGCTGTGTCTCTGGAAGAATAATTTATATAAAAAAAACACAATTCAGTTGAATGTACAGAAAACACTATGTATATGTTATATGTGCAAAATATAACATCATTTACTTCCTGTCAATTTTCTCATCAGGGTTGTCCTTTTCCTTGGCGAGGTAGGCTTTGACCTCAAAGTCAACACCACAGGCCTACAAATAACAAAAGCTGATCAATACAAGACTGAGACTGTACAACTCATATTTCACTTTTAGCAATTGAGACAATTCAGACCTTTCCATTGTCACCAGGTCCTGGCTGCAGGGACACTGAGCACGGCAGGTTGTTGGGAATCTGGAAACAGACATAATTTAAATAATTTTGTCAAAATAAACTATTTCTTGGGTGTATCACTCTGTGACAAAGAGACATTTACATCAGGAGGTAATGACTGCTTTGTAACATGATCACTCATATTTTGACAACTGCAGGACTGCAGCTTACAATGATTTTAGTAGTTGACTTGTCAGTAATTATTTCTTCGTTTTAATGGCTAGTCAAATGATTATTTCTAGTATACTTTGAGATACAAAATTATAACCGCATGTTTTAGAGTCTGTATGGCTCAGATATATGTGATCATGTTTCTTAATGTTGCTCAATCTGACTAATTGCCCACAACAAACCTTATTAGCCGTAGAAATGACTAGATCACAGTACATACAAAATTAACCCAGTGAAAAGAGTAGTAAAAAGTCAATATCCACCTAATAGCACATACACTGATGATACTTAAACTGGTCAGCATGGTTGCCTAATAGTGGTCAATGGTTGTCTCTAATATACAGTTTATGGCATACCTCAAAAGTGAAGGGGTAGGAGTTGTCCCCAGCCTTGGCCAGCAGAGTGTCGTGCATGGGGTTCTGAGCTGGTTTGGAGACCTGGGGGTAGATCTGGATGTGTGTGATCCAGATGTCCTTCCTGAAGCACAGGCCCATCACATCCAGGTCATCACTGCCATAACGAAAGGCACACGCCAACTGGCAGAAGACTACATACACACACACACACACACATACGCACACACACCCACACACACGCGCACACACAAAAACACACACACCCACACACATACACACACACACACACACACACGCACACGCACACGCACACACATACACATACACACACACCCACACACACATACACCCACACACATAAACACACACACGCACGCACACACGCGCACACACACACACACACACGCACACACACACATACACACACCCCCCCCCACACACACACACACATACACACACACGCACACACACACACACACACAAACACACACACACACACACACACACACACACACACAATAATAAAAGAAACATTTATTCAGATGAAATTACAGTAATCTGTAACCCTATAATGTTTACATGACAACTGTTACTAGATCCTGGCCCAGTAAAGGAGTCTTTATAATTTTGTGCTTTCTTTCATTCATACATTTTTAACAAACGCTGCATATTTATGCTGAGCTCTTTTCTTAAACTGGAAACTCTCTGTTTCACCTTGTCATGTCATGTGGTAATACAGGAAGTGCTCCACATGTTTTTAAATGCCATACATCTTCACTAGAATTATTTTGGATGATTTCAGCCCAGGAACTGTGAATTTCTCCTGAACAGAAGGTAAAAGGTAACAGGAAACAGAGCATTTTGAGCTTTAGAGATGTAGACAGACTAATAATAACAGGTTACAGGGCATGTGTGAAGGAAACAAAACACAACTCTGGGTATGTTTTTGAAGAGGTTACAGCATTATTATATGCCTTAACCTCACAAGACACAATTTGGCATAATATAAGAACTTTAAATGACAAGGTTATTTGTTGGATGTCTTTTTGTGTTTTGAATATCAAACCAAAGGAAAATCTGCCACTAAAAATACCTTAAGCAATAGTCAAGCAATTTGCTCCAAATTGAATAGACGTAGATATCCCTTTTGAGGGTCACTGTTACCTTTTCTGTCTTTGAGCTCTGCAGGGTCTAGCCTCACCACACCATCTGTAAAACATTAGTGTTAATAAAGTGTATAAGAAACATGCAGCACTTGAATTTGTGAGTGAATTAACTCCACTTACCAACTTTGTCCACAGATGTTATGTGGTCCACGTAGTCTCGCTTTCCCAGGTAGAGGGTGAGCTGTAGGTTAAGAGTAAAATTCTATTAAAACCAACAAACTACAGCCAATGAATTACATTATTTACTCAGTACGTACTGTATGTTGGTTATTCATAAACAATAGCATGCACAGTGACTAGACTTACCCCTCCATTCTTGCTGGTCTTCTTGAAAACCCTGGCAACAAATCATTTTATATGATCAAATGTGTTATTTCACATAAAAAGTAATACATTACAATTTTGCCCAGATTGAAAATAATTATTTATACGCTCAGTTACTGGCTGTGAATGTGTCTAATCCTTTGATAGTGATAAAACTTAAATTAATTTGATGCAAAGTAGTTGTAGTAGTAGTGTGTCTGGGCAGCAGAAGGCTAATCACTAAGCCCTCATCTGACTTGATCCCTTTAGTAGGAGCTAAGAGAGGAGCAGCTTATTCTGATCTCACCCGGATTCAAAGGCCCATCCAGGTGATGCGTGAAAAAATACTCCTAAACAGCCTCAAAGAAACTCATTTGAACCAGCGCCTCCAGCGATTACGCATTAACCAACCTTAAATTAATGATGTAGATCCATGTGAAGTTTTAAAAGGGCACACAAAGGCAAACAGGATCTAAGTTTGGAGTAAAATAATGCTGAAGAAACTCTTGTTGTTTTAGAAGGGATATTGCACTGATGTTAAAAATACTAGTAATTGTAGTACTTTATAATACTTACAATAAACTATCCATAATATATAGACTATTACGTTGGCTAACTTCATCTCATAATGTTGATAATATGAATCAAAAGTTATAATCGAATAGCTTGAAAATAATATTAACCAACAAACGAAAGAATACAACATTCCAATAGAAAACATGCTGTATGTCACAAAAAAAAAAAAGAAAATAATATTTGGTGTTGTACTGACTGTAAAGTTGTTGTATTGGCTGTAAAATGTACCAGGTATTTGACATTTGTATTATGCACCAATCACAAATAAATACATTGATTTCTGATGTTATATACTTCTAATGGAACATATCCTGTCCTTTTTTCAGATATATATGTAGTGGTTGAGTGTCAGTGTGAATAAAACGTTTGGTATAATGTGGAAATAAACTTACTTGGACATGTCTGGAGGAGGAGTAGCAGTTTTCTGTTGGAGAGAAATAAAAACAAAGCTTATCAAGATGTCAGACGATGTGATTAAAAAGTCATTCAGAGTCAATCCTCTTAAGAAACTACTGGCATTTCAAACACAGTGGTAAGTCTTTGTTTTCACAGTATGGCAGGTGAGGCACTTTGGGAGAGATTAGTTGGCACATGTTGGCACTCACACATACAGCACTTTAGTTTAGAGTATTTACTGTTTTCATACATTAAGCAAAGCTGTGGGCGAATGCTGTAAGATTTTTTTCTGTTTTTATTTTTGCTTTTATACTAGGTGATCATTCTTTTTCTGAACACAACACTTGGAGGTGGATGAAAAAGTGCTCTATAATATTTATGCATTGAATAGTGATTGTGTAATTTCATACACCACTCGCAGATCATTTTGATATACAGTATAAAATTACTGTTTGAGGTAAAACTAGTCAGAAATTGTCTAAAACAATTCAAACAATCATAAGTCAAACAGTCTGAATTACTGTTTTTTCCTTTAACTGTTTGTTTTTTTCACTGTGAATATAAAAAATGATGTCAGGGCCAACCCCCCCCTATTTCAGGACAGAGTGGGAGGGGACTATGCGAGGACAGCTAAAAGGATCACAGACCAAGGCAAGGTTAACTAGACTCTTCTTAAGTTCACACTGCAGCCCTCTATAGCTCTTTAATGCAGATCAACAGGCTGCAGTGAAAATTACAGCTGAGGGATGTCTTTTTTTTATTTACAGAAAAGACAGAAATCCTAAGTCTAACCCAAGTCTAGTCTCTTTAGTTTATTTGAAGGGGCCGCAGCAGACAGAAGTGATAAATCAATTCTAAACATTCATTGAGCCTTTCACATAGAAGTAAATTCCAGTTTAAGTCATTTTAGTCATAATCACTTCTTTAATTATGAGGAGAAAAAATGCCTCATTGTCAGTGCATGGGAGCAGTAGTGGTAAAATACCCTTAATTAATTATTGTTGCCTTAAGAACCAGAGCTACTAGAATACAGTGCAAGCAGCTAATTAAAGCTAACTCAGCTATTCAGCACCACGGATAGCTCCAGCAGGGGTCAATCCATTAACTTTAATTAGGTGCACAGCTAAATCTGTTAACTTTACACAAATAACTACAACATATATGTTGTGTATCAAATGGCCATATTGAGTCCTGGGAATGTTATAGAAGTGTAGATTACTTTAATACCATTGTCATGCATGTCCCATTGACTAAAACACTGTGGATTAAATGATTGTTGATCTGGTTTAGGGCTGTTCTTGTGTCTGTTCATCTATTGTAGAATCAGCGTACATCTCTTAAGACCCTAATGGTTTAAACTTTACATCAGACCTGGGCATTGTACAGCTCCCGGGCCACATAAGGCCCTGACTGGCCTGTTTAAGATAATTTGCAATTACAAAATAAACATATTTAATAATTTTACCTCATGCATGGACTAAAGGTGCATTGCTTTTATTTTAGAGGCATTTTTAAATGACATTTTTGTAAGGCAACCTTGCTTTTTCATTGCTTAGTCATAACATGTACTCTTAAAAGTCTTACCAGCTTGTGGCCCCATGGAAAAAAAAAATGCTCACCCCTGTTTTACATGAATGAAGTCAACAGAGTAATGGGATTAGAGCCACTACTAGTGCTTAAACTCAGGAGGGACAGAGCACATTTCACTATACAAAAACAAAGAAACCTGAAGGCATTTTGAGACGTATTTCTTTCTTCCTTTTGGCATATCCTGTCCAGGTTCACCACAGCCACTGATCTTTCCTATACTGCTCTGTACTTTACATCAGATGCCCTTCCTAGCAGTATCTTCTGCATGTATTCATACTTGGGAGTAACACTGTGACACTAGGTATTAGATACAAACATGAATATTATGTATAGTATATTGAGTATCTTATAAATTCTACAAACATCCATAAATATATTTGTTTTGTACAGTAGTCTGTTGGAGAGATAGCAGTCAAATATAACAAAGCAAACAAACATCAAAAGCAGCTGGATATAAAATACATGCAAGAAATATGGGTGATGTTATAATGTCCATTCACATATATGGCATACATAATGCATTCTTACCTGTTTGGTAGTGTAGGAGCTTGGTAGGAGTGTGCAGACTGTATATGTGGATGTCCTCTTTTATACACAGTGCCCCCTGCAGACTGACGTTCTCTTTAATAATCCCATTAAACAATCAGTGCTCCGCCTTTTACAAACCACAAAGGGCTTAAAAATACCTGCTCCTAAATCAGGACACAGTAGCACACTATCCCGCTGGCCCTGGTAGTAACAGTCACGTAATCCCCCTGTACTGATAAATAACATGTGTTTAGTTCAGTGGTTCTTAACCTGGGTTCGATCGAACCCCAGGGGTTCGGTGAGTCAATCTCAGGGGTTCGGCAGGGGTCAAAACACACAACTCATATGATTCATGATGACTCGCCCCGTTTGGCCGTTTTTGGCTGCAGGAAATTTTTTGTGTGCAATAGTCTTGTGATTGTTGTGATGGTGTCGTGTCATTTCTTTCTCAATATTTTCCCTTCATACTAACTATGTCAAGCAAAAAAAGAAAGTGTTCGGACGAATATGTGCAATATGGATTCACATGTGTGCACCAATAATATATATATATACCTATGTTTTGAATTTGAAAAAAAAAACATTTTATTTTTCCAATTAAGAAGGGTTCGGTGAATGTGCATATGAAACTACAGGGGTTCAGTACCTCCAACAAGGTTAAGAACCACTGATTTAGTTGTACTTACAACAGAATTAATGGCAACATTTTATAATAGTTACACTTTATACACTACAGCATGAACAAAGACTCGGCTAATAATGAATCGTTTATTAAGAATGATTCAGGCTTAGTATCTTCTTAATTAATACCTTAACCACTTAATTAAGTTGTTACTAATCCTACTTAATACTCTTCATTATGAATGAAGTCTGTGTTTATGTTTTATTAAGGTGTACTTATTATAGAGTGCTACTGAACTTCTGAGGATATATAATAATTGGATAATGATAATTGGACAAGTTCATCTGGACAGGGGTCCATTTATAACTTGTACCATAGACCTCAAAACAAACACTGCACTCTCAAGTAGTCACCATCAAAATACTTGTATTGTTTTGTGATGCATAAACTTTATACCTGAAGAGGGAAAAAGAGCTGGTTTCGCCTGATGTGGCCACAGAGAATCAAACAAGATTTTTCTCCACCTGTCATGGGCTGATAAAAAGGAAAAGAAAAAATAATAATAAAAGAAACAAGATCAAAATTGAGCCATTAGGTGCATTTTGGGGCATCCAAGTGCTGTCTATGGGTGAGGTCCTTTTACTATGATTCAAGTTAGCTTCACTTTCAGGTCAAAATTTAGGGCACACACCTAAACACATCTAATTTGTTTAACATTATTTAAGTCCATGCTTTATTTGGCACCTCTGACTTATTTTTAGTAGAGCTACTTCTTAGAATCAGGAGTTTGTCTGAACCTTGTAGATTAAGAGCTGGTCCAGTCCACATTGTCGTGAACAACAGCAGTGTCATCCTCACAGTGAACTTATTAAATCCAAAACATGAGCCAACTTTGAAAGGGTTCCCTCTATGTTTGTCCTCCGACCCTCCGTCACTGAGCCTCATTCAACTGATGAGGAGATTTAAACAGGGTTGCGCATTTTTCACTGCAGGAACATGAAGGTGCACTGTGTCACTTTTCTAAGGGTTGGCCCCCCGTTTGCCTTGGTGATTATTTTAATGTTATGCTGTGGAACATTTCAGGCAAACGATACCATTACCATGGAGAGAAGCAGGTGACGTGTACTTTTCTTCAGATAAGTTACATAGTACACCTTACACAAGATTAAAGTGGACAAAAGTACATAAAAAATCCTCTAAGTTCAGTTATTTTATGTCTTATTTTGTAAATAATCATATTAGATAACAAATATTTGACCTGTGTCTGACCTGCCTGACTTTTGGGCGAGTTGGATGGCCTATAAGGTTTGAGTTAATCATAGTAAAGTGAACCGAGGCCACACTGCTTAAGACCAGGTTAAAGGTTATATCGAAGCATTATCACCTTTAAATATTTAAAGACTCAAATGAAAGCTTCAGGACAAACATGTCCGTGATAAACAGGGACATGTTGCACAAGATTTTAGTTTCAGTTTGCATTAACACAGTTTTAATCAGAAGAGAAACAGACTTTAGACACAGTGGCCCATAGATACAGATGTTAGTGGTGCATGATGGACAGTTTGTACATATTGTTGTTTACTGGGCACTGGAGTTCTGACCATGAAGCTCAACACCCTTCACTGTAAAACACAGAACATACACAAACATGAAATGAACTATCATGGCAGGCATCTTCTTCAAATCTGTCATGTAGGCCAATAAAATATGCTAAATAAAGTAAACTCAATATCGAGGGTAGCTGTTGTTTTTTATAATGGAAAAATGATAAAGTCACAGTAGGCTGAGAGCAAAGAGGTAGCACTCACCAATGATTCTATGGAAGTAGAGGGTTTAAACATAGGAACATTATCCATAGAAATAGTCTAAATAAGTTTTATGCCACACTGTAGAAGAAGCCAGAGGAACATGGAGGCATGAGGAGGCCTTCCTCCAGGCCAAATAAGAGGCAGTTTTAGTGAATATGGGTTATGGTAAAAAAAAAAAAAAAAAAAAAAAGAGGCTGAACTGTTTGTCTGGAAAGTGACATAGGGTGGCTTTAAGTCAAAGGCCTGGGGCTAGAGAGCACGTGCGCCACCTGTCAGTGTGAAACAAGATTTCCCATAAGCAACTATAAAACAAGCAAGTACTATTAACTAACTGGCTGTAGGGATATTAGGAAACAAACACACACACACACACACACACACACACACAACTAACTAACTAACTAACTAACTAACTAACTAACTAACTAACTAACTAACTGACTGACTGACTAACTAACTGACTAACTAATTAAAAATAAAAACATTTCTCTATTTTCCCAATTCTACCCACCTTCTACCTGGGCCTCTGGCGCCATCTTCTGTGCAGAAACTTTAAAGCAAGGTAACGCTGTTGTATTTTTGTATCATTGCTGCCATAATGTTTCAGGTGTCATTAACTAGTTCTAATTGATTCAATTCTAACTATACAATTCTAAAACATGTGAGATTATTACTTTTCTACAAATGGCCAGTGGATGAAGTAACTTTGATGCGTCTGTTCATTCCGCGGTGTTTGACGTCAGGTGGACCATGCGCGTCCCGCTCCGCTGCACACTGCACCGAGAGGAGCTGAGCGCGGCACGGCTTCCCTCTCGGCCCGCCCGGACACTGCAGTGAGGAGGGTACAGCGTACACCCTTCACCGCCTCTGCTGGAGGTGTTACAGACAAGAGCACGTCCCGCTGCGGACTTTCTAACGCTGTTCCAGAGGACACATTCGCCTCCATCTGCCCGGTGGAGCCATGGCCGAGTCCAACCCGTGGGGCTTCCCACGCCTTCGCCGGGCCGCGGTAAGCTCCTCTGCGGGACAAGGCGAGGATGCAGCAGAAAGAGGAGATGCTTTTCTCAACTATTGAGTGCTGCGACAGAGGGCATGGGTGTGATAGTGCTGAGAGTGTGCTTTATTAGAGATCGAAGAGAGAGTGAGTATTGGACAGGACAGGCCAATGACAAACGTGTTTCCATGTGTTTGCGTTGAACAAACTGCAGGTGCATCTATCTGCTCAGCACTGCGGTCCACTGTGCTGCAATGAGTAAAAAGTGATGCAGTTTTATATACGTATTTGGGAGATGTTTCATATAACACGTGGCTCTTGTTTTGTTTCTTGTGGTTTTGACGATATTAGAGCTGATAATCCAGATTCAAGTTTTGTCACTTAATATAACGTGCGATACAATATTGTAACGACAAGTGATGTCAAGGTTAAAATGGAAGACATTAATTCTTCAGGGGCACCAAAACAGTTTAAGTTACAGTTGTTGTTTACGTTGTAGCATCAGAGGATTTTTGGATGTGTATAAGTGTGTCATGTCTGTGTCCTAGACTGGCTCTGACCTTGTTTGGCTGTAAGTTAATGTACCAAAGGGTGATGGGAGGCATATTTGTCAGATGATACCCTTTCTCGTCCAATCACAACAGGAGACATGGCAACAGTGTCCAAAAGTTGCTCCATCCTGACGTCATACCTCCATAAACAAAAAACTTAAACAATCTTAAAAGTTTTACAAAATTTTGGGTGCACTCTGTAACTTTTCTGGTGGGAGTCTATCTATCTTGCATTTATTCAATTACAAGTGATTTTATTACTTGTAACTATTACTTAGATCTGACCTGGCTGTGTCTCCTGTTCATGCACATACGTATAAGCGATAACATCTAAATGGAAGTGGACAAAAAAGTTACAAAGTGAACTTTTTTATGCCAATATGAAACACAGACACAAAAAGGAAAGAAGATTTGGCACTGACTACTGCAGTGTTTAATCTGTTATCAGTCCTTTCTCCAAAGAAAGTGCATGTGGGGCACATTTTTGCAGTGCTACAATAAGAAGGAACATCAGATTTGTCATTGAGCTTTATCGCTGTGCACCACTGCTGATTTTTAACAAATTAAAAACACTTCACGTAGACAATAATGATGAACGCAAACAAAAGGGTAGGGCAATTTAAATCAAATCAAGATCTAATTTTTGGCAGATCATAATTACTGACCGTGGCCGTGTGTGTTTTTAATGAACGTGTCATAAAAGGATGCTGTTTCAGATTTGTCAGATCTTGCTAAATCCCATGGGCAGCAAAATGTCTAATTCCTCAATGTTTTGTTAACCTTAAGTTTTGCATATTGATCTTGGGCTCATTAAAGCTCCAGCACCAGCTTTAGTTTGACTATTTCAAGTGAGCCTGGTGTTTGTGAGTGGATGTAAAGTGCAGAGTCAATGATGAACCGTTCAGAAGAGCAGAGTCAGCTTAAGTATGTGGGATTTACTGAGATGTTCGAGACTCTAAAGATGCTAAAGACGCTAAAGATGCTGCCAAGAGACAGTGAGTGATGCTGAGGCTGGGGGATCTCTGCACAAACTGGACACATCACACTGTCTGAGTGAATGATGTTGAACCACTGTTTGTCTGACTCCTTAAGATTCTTAATTCATTCACTTCATTTGTAGTAATCATTGTTACAGTGTAAGTCTGCTCAATATATTGAAAATACCTGACAGCTCAAAATATTATTACAGGTTCAACTGAGCTTTTAACTTTTATCTTTTATCTAACATATACAGATTGAGTTTTCTTTGTAGACAATAAGTTTAATACATATTTTTTAGTCTTTAGTCTTCACACAATAATAATATGTTCAATAAAATATTTAGTTAGTTTTGTCAGATCTAACTAATGACCTTCTAGCTTTTGTCAAGACATTTGATAGAGGTAAAGTCGTGTTCTTGGCCTGACCTCAGTCATCTCCTACTGGCAGTGACCAGTTATAGTAGAAGGGACATGAGTTTTGCCATTATTTAATGTATTCAGATACTTAGAATAGCGTTCTGCTTGTGACCCATCTACTTTGAGAAAAATGTGTTTTACTTAATCTGCTGGAGGACATAATGTTTTGCCAGATGGGATGAATTATTCCAGGTTTAAACTCCTCAGTAACAACATATTAAGAATATACTTATATATGTTTGCCTTTTTTAGACATCTTTTCCGGGGAACCTTCACTTGGTTTTGGTGCTGCGTCCCACGACTCTGTTCGGCTCTGCCCCGAGTCCATCCTCCAGCACCGACCTCGGCTTTCGCTTCAGCCAGGATGACTTCCTCCTTAAGATGCCGGTATGAAACTACAATAACCCTTCATGTAACGCAGAGGTGTGATTCAATACAGTGAAGTGCCTCAGTGATTAGAGCACTCGTTGACCTCTCCGAAGGTCAGAGAATTGACTCATGCTTGGGCCAAGTTCTGTCATTGTGTCCTTAAGCAAGACTCTTCATCTCCATTGTCTAGTTTGTGATGTGTGCATGAGCGCTCTTGGGAATTGAATGGGCCGATGGGCAGATTGGCACCCTCACTTTTGTCAGTCTACCCTAGAGCGGCTGTGACTGCAAAAATAGATTACCACCACCAAGCATTCTGTAAAGTGCTTAGCATCTGTTAAAAGCTGCTATATTAATCCAGTGCCATCATTATTTATCAATGTGTTCAACAGAAATGTTATGGAAATGTTTTATAGCATCTTTGCAAGGTTTCACTGTATAAATCCTCTGTAACAACTCATTAGCAGTTCATACAATTGAGGCTTTTTAATTGAAATAATTTAATTACCTTCTCTGTAACAGACTTTTTTCTGAATAATTCAAGTTCTGCTGAGAAAGAGAGGCCACTTAGTTTTTGAAGAATTGTTGTCCAAGCTTTATGAAAAAGGATTTTGAGATAAAAATTTCTTTCACTTAAGTGTGATCAATGATGTATAATGTTCTACTTTCTTGGCCTCCTCTCTTACAGGTGGTGATGCTGCGTTCGGTGGGGGATTTGTTGCGCTACATCGATGAAAACCACCTGACATCAGAGTTCACAGGGAAAGTGCAGTACTGTCAAAGCGACTGGATCGTCCTCAGATCTGTGGGTGCTCTCAGATTGGTTATTGGTAATAATTGGTAATAATGCGTTATTGTTGACTGGCCTGGTTAGTAGGCTTCAAAATCAGTGGTTGAATCAAAGTAAGCACGCATTTTAAAGGTGCATTATGTAACTTCTGGTGGTGTGTCAACTACATGCTTATCAATCAAGTTACATAGTGCTACTTTAATATTACATTTGAGCTGCGCAACTTATGAAAAATATCAATTGCCAGTGTGATTAGAATAGATTAATTGTATATATGAACACAACTACTATAACAAGGATCCAGGTTTTATACATAATAATACAGGACATTTTGTTGCACACATCTCTATAGGAGACGACCTTCAGCTGTTAAATACCGCAGTGTTATAACATTTACACTGTGTTTCTCTGTGTTATGTGTATATTTGGTCGTCAGGCGATAGAGACATTTGCTGTGACTGTAAAGGAGATCGCTCAGCTTTTGCAGCACTTTGGGGCAGAGGTCTCAGAGACGGAGCTTCCCGATGAACCTGGAGCCATTGACTTCCTGCTGCACTCTCACACACACCGGTACAGGCAGATGAAGGTACAGCACCTTTTACTTATTAAAAGTTACTATGTCCCGTCTACTCCTGTTAATGCTTGATTTTCATTATGTTTGCCTCTTAAACTTGCTCATTTGTTTAAATAAGTCTGTCCTACTTAATTGGATGACTTATGTGCAGATCATGGAGCTATTTGGAAAAGGGGAAGAATATGGTTAATGTTTTGAGATAGTATTACAAAATTGATAGCACAGTAGACCTATTTTTGAGTATGTCTGCGTGTGAATTTTGCAACCCAATTACATTTTGTTTCTACACTACAATCATCAGGGTGAGATTAATACTGGGTTTCAACAAAATGAATGTCTCTCCTCACTCTTTACCCTATTTCATGCTACTTAAAGGTATGTCAAATAAAGCGTACAGGTTAAAAATATAATAATACTGCTTTTTTGTGTGTTTCTTTGATATGACAGGATGACATAAGAGGTGTACTGAAAGAGGGCCGTCTACTGTTCTCAAATCTGGAAACTGTGAAAGCCTCAAAGAAAAGTTCAGAAAACCAAAGTGAAATGCAGTCAGACATGGAGACTGTACAAAGGTGCTTTTAAATTGTTTTAGTTTTCATTAATAAAAAAATGAATTTAATTTCTTTATAAATCTATGTTTTTCAGGCTGCTGGCTCAGCTGAGAGACATGGAGGAGGCATTTGACGGTTTCTTTGAAAAACACCACTTAAAACTACAACAGTATCTTCAGCTTCTGCACTATGAGACCAACTTTCAACAGGTTAGATCTACTATAAACAAAGAATGCCATTTATCTCATTACTATTATTGTATTATTATGCTCATGTGTTCATGTGTGTAGATGGAGGAGACATTGGAGAGACTCTCTGCTCAGGAAAAAGCCATAGACTGTGTTGGGACAACTGTGATTCAAACAGAGCAACTTCTGAAAGATCTGGATATACTCAACACACAAGCTGAGGTCTGGAATCAAAGTTACAATGTGTTTTTAAAGGTGCTATATTACATAACAGGAATTCTTGTGAGCTTTAAGCCATGTTATAATGCTGTTACCTCATCAAAAACATACCAGAAGTTGTGTTTTGGTTTGTTTAG
This sequence comes from Odontamblyopus rebecca, assembly GCA_030686955.1. Taxonomy (NCBI): domain Eukaryota; kingdom Metazoa; phylum Chordata; class Actinopteri; order Gobiiformes; family Gobiidae; genus Odontamblyopus; species Odontamblyopus rebecca. Next base: position 15,869,407 of record CM060664.1, read on the forward strand.
ACTTGCTCTGTTCCCCCTTGTAATGTCATGACGCAGTAGTTTTCAATTTAACAGCTCATTTTACCTTTAGAAAAAAAATAGGCAATTTTAGGGCTGAAATTATCTAAATGATTCGAGTGAATGTGTATGGAGTTTGAAAACATGGCACTTCCTGTATTACCACATGACGTCAGAAGGTGGAAGGAGTGTTTTCTCTTTGAGAGAAGAATGCAGGGTAAATATGCAGGGTTTGTGTGTTAAACATGTGTGAATGAAATAAAACACAACTCCAGGTTTGTTTCTGATTAGAACATAGATCAGAAAATAGCGTAATATGGGCCCTTTAATATTGCATTGTACCTGACCAGGGCAGTAGTTCTCAAACTTTTAACACCTTATAAGTAGGAGTCAAGAGAAACTCTGCTCAAAAATAATATCATCATTGGCTATTGCCCTATTTGTACTTAACAGACCGATGTTTGGTGAGTTCAGTTCAATACACTTTACAGGTGCACTGCGTAACATCTGGTTGGGGGTTCACTACCAGGGAGATGCTTTTACTTTGTCTGTAATGTTATATAATAATCGTATGAAACTTATATACGATGCATTCATTCAATTATGGCTGTTTTATTGCTCAAATATACCTTTAAAAACAACATTATGACTCTAAGGGGTCACCTCTTCACAGATCTTACCTGTAAATTGGCCTGATGGTGTCTCCTGCTTGTTTCTATCCATCCATCCATCTTCTCCCGCTTAATCCGGCTGGGTCGCGGGGGCAGCTTGCTGCCCAATACTCATAGCACCTTGTTTCTATTCAGATTGAAAAGTTTAATGCCATACTCTGGAATTTTGGAGGGAAAGCAATAACATATCCATGGAGACAAGTAACTGGCAGGCTCGCTAGCAGAAAAGTTACACAGTGCGCATTTAAATTCAAAATTAAGTTTAGACTTTGACCGTATTGTGCTTATGATACTGATTATGTGTGTATTTGTATTGATAAGGAGGAGATGTCGCGAGCGCATGTGCTGATTCTTCATGGGCACCAGTTGGCAACAAACCATCACTACGCCCTGGCACTGATCATCCAGCGCTGCAATGAACTGCGGCACCACTGTGACGTCCTGTCCACCGCCCTCCGCTCCAAACAGGCCTCTCTGACCCGCGCCCGTGACCTGCTCTTCAGACTTGAGGAGGTAGCTCAGTTGGAACAGTGTTTGTCCTCTGACCTACAGCTTGGCCATGCAATTCCAGCTCCCACAGATGAATGCTGTTATTCTGTCCTTGGGCAACCAAGGGCCCAGTGTCTGTGCACTAGTGTATGAGTGTGTATGTGAATGGGTGAGTGGTTCCTTGATGCTTTGAGTGCCTTGAAGGTGGAAAAGGGCTGTATAGAAATGTGACCATCATGATCTAATTATTGAAATCTCATGTAAACACTTACATCTGAGTAATGAGTGAGGAATCTGATTTCTTTGTGATTAATCACACATGTGCAGGTGTTGCCAAGGGAAACTGGCAAAAGGGCTTTATGTGGCAAAGACAAGATGTGTGGCAAAGACAAGATGTAAATGTACCTGCTGTTAGGATTAAATATTAGAGAACAATATTATTCATCTGATATTCTTATTTACACATAAAAGTTTACTTATAATTGTCATAATTTGTTCAAAGTGTAGTGTGAATTATTCAAACTGAGCTATGCTGAGAGTAATTGCAAAAAATACTCTCTTAAAAAATCACTTCTGAATTTAAATGTGGTATAAGTGTTTTTGCGTCTTGCAGGCTCTGAGATGGTGTGATGAAGGAGCTTATCTTTTAGCCAGTCAGATGGTCGACAAGTTTCAGACTCGAGAAGGAGCTCAAGAGGCACTGCACAGTCTGAGCTGTCACCAGGAGAGGGCGCCATCTGCAATCAAAAACAGCCACACCACACTGAGCCTAGAGTTTGAAGCCATCCTCACGCCACAGCTGCAGGTGAAGAGCACGAGTTACAAATTTTGCGGTTCTTTTTATACCATGTTTTTATATGTAATCCCAGGGTATTGCTTTTTTAGGGTTTAGGCAAAACAAAATGGGTGCATTGAAATATATATATTTCAGTGCATACTGCACATATATCTATATCTATATATCTACATCTATATCTATATCTATATCTATCTATCTATATCTATATATCTATCTATCTATATATCTATCTATCTATCTATCTATATATATATATATATATATATATATATATATATATATATATATATATATATATATATATATATATATTTTTTTTTTGCAGTTATTGTTGTCATATCTCAGTCATATGAAACAATTAAGATGATGGATGTGACATTAAATGGAGAAAATGATCAATGGTCTCTGAAGTTAGACTTAGACAAAGTTTATTGATCCACAAGGGAAATTATTTGGACACAGTAGCTCACACACCACAATATATTAAAACAACAAAAAGCAAAAATATAAATAGCAATAATAATTACCAAAAAAATAAGTAGCAACAATACAAGAGACTGGTGTAAAATGAAGCATAATTATATAAATGTATTTGTACAAATAAAAAGGACATTTAGAAATATAGTAATACAAATATAATAGTAATACAAATATTAGAAGTTATCTAGTATATTGTGAAAGTCACATTATTGACATTGTTTTTAATTGTGTATTGTTGTTTCAGTCCCAGATTACCACTGTAACAGATAAACTGAACACAATGAGGTCCATGATCAGGAACAGGGAGCAGTGTTTGAGAAAACTGGCTGACGTCCAGGTTCGACCCATTCAGTTAGTGGCCCCCCGCCCTGAACCAGACCAAATGTCCCAGCGTGGCAAGTCTCCCCTCTTCTCCCCAAAACATGGTATGATCCAGACTTTAAACAGCATTTCAGATCTTCTGGTACTTTGTGCTTTGAGTACACCTGTGTTTCTGTGTGTGCAGGTGTAGACTTCAATGTCCTCAATTCCAAATTTTCCTTCGACCTACTTCCTGGAAAGAGAGCCTTAAAGAAGAACAATAGCCAGCCAAAAGTGTGTTCAAGTGATATAAACACAAGACCTTTTTACTTTTATTCATTTTGCCAATATGGTAAAGCTCTAACAAGATGAAAGTGATATTTGGCATGAAGGTTGTTGCTTTTATTAATATGCAATGAAGGTTTCAGTGGTTAAATTATTAGATTATATCATAATTCATGAATATTAGATACCTGATAAATTAACACATCAAACAGACATTCTCATTTTAAATATAGACACTATCTTGTAACAATATACCATAAGAGATGCTAACATAGTGCTTCTTCCTTGTTTTACAGATTGAGGTGATGCACGATTATCAGGGAAACCGCAGTTGTTTGTATGGACCGATGTCAGAGACAGACTCTGAGGCTGAGGACAACCCTGAGCAGGTCACACGGTACTTTGACCTTTCATCCACCTTTGAACCTTTGACTTTGGCTGTGTCCATGTCTTGCTGAAACTGAACATTACTCCCAGCAGAATGTTTGAAAATTAAATATTGGTTGTTTGTGGATCGCAAAATGATGTATCAATCTCAGACTGCAGCACAGCCCAGTGTTAATCATATTACAACTAACCTAATGAAAACAACCACTTACACATTTTTTAATTGGTTAATGACATTTGGCCAAGATGAAAATCCTGCCTACAGTCTCAATAACAGAGAAACTAAAGGTGTGATCCAATTGTTACTGATTTAAGAAGAATAGTCGTGTTGGCTGACCTGATCTCAAACACCACAGGAGAGAATGTCATCTGAAACCCAACAATTATTTCAATTTTCTCTTATTTTTCAGTCACATCATGAAAGAGCTGATAGCCACAGAGAGGATCTATGTGGACGAGCTGCTTTCTGTCCTTCTGGTGAGTAAAAAAAAAAAAAAAAAAGGCAATTTAGAACTTTTCTTGGGTGTGATTAATAGCCTCTTGTTCAGAGTGGGAGCATCTGTTTCCCCATGAACATAATTAATTGATACTGTTTATATCCATGATTCACCTTGTTTTGTGCCTCAGAAAATACAGATAACACCCCCAAAAATTTAAAATCTTCTGATAGTACGTCTTTTTCAGTTTTCAGTCTTGAATTGTAAGTAGGCTTTGTCCTATACCTTTGTTTAAAAAAGCATTTATCAATTAGGGTCATGTTACTTACAAGCGGGAACTTTCTCTTCAGCGCGCCGCCTCTCGACTCTTGGCGTTCAATAAAACATCTCCATCGCAAACATCATCACACACGAAGTGTCAGTCAGGTGTTTTTTCTTCTTACTCGCTGTGTGTGGATGGATATCTCCAAGTGTAACGACATTTGAAGAGGAAAGAGAGCGAAGGGGAGAAAGTCCTGCTGTGGTTTTAGGTCCTTATGCAGATTTTTTAAATGACAGTAATGAAACTGATACCATTGCTACTTTGCTACCCTACTGCCTCACTATGTAATAGATACTTCTGCCACTGGACTTATTTTCTCTGCTAAAGCCTTACCTCTGCTACGCGACATGTAAAGAAACAGCTCCGTGTGATGACATCATCACCCTTATTACAGCAGCATTGGGGCAACAAACACAGTCGCAATAGACACAGTAATAAAAAAAAAAACGTTTACACAAGCCTATCCACTTTTCTATATTGATAATAATATTAAAATTATTATTCAAGGGGCAAAAATGTGCAATTATTTTGCAATTACCGGTAAGTGAGTTAACTATGACACTTGATGCAATTGCTAAAGACCCTGTGCATCTCATATGTAATTGTGTGTGTTATGATCAGGGCTACAGGGCCGAGATGGAGGACCCATCTGTGTGTAATCTGCTCCCCTCAGACCTGCGCAGCCAGAAGGACATCCTGTTTGGGAACATGCCAGAGATTTACCAGTTCCACAGCAGGCACAATGCGCACACACACACACACACACACACACTCACATGCAAACACACACAACACTCACACATGTCTCCTTGTTTTGTGAGTCTGTTACACTGACTGACACTAATTTCCTGAAGACTGATCTTAACCCTCATTTTAATCTTAATTCTGAAACATCAAGATTACATCAAAGGTTATGATCTCTGGTCCTTCTGTAGGATGTTCCTGCAGGATTTACAGGGCTGCCTGGAGACACCAGAGCGAGTGGGGGGCTGCTTTCTCCAGCGGGTGAGAGCCAACAGGATTTTTCAAGTAGATATTTAAGATGTACATGTAACTTGAAATGTCAGTTGTTGAAATTATGACATAGATAAAAAAAGTATCTATTTGCATCTATAAACATTATAGTAAAAAGTAGTCTACTCTTCTGTGAAAGACAGTATAAATCTATGCTGTAATTTGCACTCCTCTAAATGAGCCTGTACATCTTTGAGCAGAAGGAGAAGTTTCAAGTGTACGAGCGTTACTGCCAAAACAAACCCTGCTCTGAGTTCCTATGGAGACAGTACACCGATCTGCCGTTTTTCCAGGTATCCATAAACTCATTCACACACTTCATAACAAATGATGTTCATGAGTTTATGAGAAATATTTTAAACATTGAATATCTGTTCTACCTTCTCAGGAGTGCCAGAAGAAGCTGGATCACAAACTGGGCCTGGACTCGTATCTTCTGAAACCAGTCCAGAGACTCACCAAATACCAACTGCTGCTTAAGGTCCTCAGACATATTTGTTTAGTTAACTTAATGCAGCAGAAAAACATTTATTATTTATTATTTTTACATGAAGAACAAAAGATAAATATTTCAAAATAACTGAAGTAATATAGATAAAGTAAACATATGTATGTATGAGTCTATTGTATTTCATGAGTATACAGTAGTAATAATAGTTGCAGTGTATAAGAGAACAGTTTTTATATTTTATAGTTTAAACTCAAAAAGAAAGAAATTTTTCTAACATTGGCTATTGCTTTACCAGCTCATATATATGCAACGCTTTGTTTAAAAACATGACGCCAGCAAAATGATGTTGTTAGAGAGGAAGCTTGTAACAGAGATGTATGGCTATGGCTGTAGGTGGCTGTCCTTTTGCATTCAGTTAGCATTTTACAGTGTTACTACGAGTTTGTTTTGATATTTTAGAAACTTACCAAATGTACATATATTTGTTCCTGAGTTTAGAGAGTCACCCAGATGCACACTTTATTATTTTGTTTTTTATTGTGGCCCTGTCTGGCATTGACAATTACTTTTCATCAAATCCAATAATTTCAACCTGCAGACATCCTTAAGCTTATTCCAGTCCTTGAGTTATGGTCTAAGTGCATTTATACACAAAGTTAAACTGTATTATCTGAAGTGGCCTGTCACTGTGTGTTTGTGATGTTGTCCAGGAGCTGTTGAAACACTGCACAGAGGAGCAGTGCCGCTGTGAACTGCAGGAGGCACTAGACACAATGTTGGAGCTGCTCAAATCTGTCAATGACTCCATGCATCAGATCGCCATCACTGGATACCAGGTACTGTGTTCACATGATATCACAGCGTTCTCAGGAGTCTGTAGTTTGAGGAGGAGGGCAGATCTACGGTTTGACTTGGTGTACGCTTAATCCCTCTGTAATATCTGTGCCTGTGGCCTTTCCTCATGTAACAAAGATCTGTAAAATATTCATTGTTGACCCCCACTCTGAAAATATGGCATGAAAGTATCACCCGACCTACTGGCGAACTGGTGAATAGGTTTACTGTAACACCCATAAAGTTTGTAATGGCTTTAATGTCCCTAATATCCTAATCAAATCTCAGTGAGACGAGTGAATATTTTTGGAACAAGAACTTTGAACTGTATAATTATACAAAGTAATAGCCTTTCTAGTGAAACCAATGTACTTGGTTCGGGAGTGATTTTATAAAATGATTTTTTATTCAAACACATTTTGGACAACACCTTTCTGTTTTTAATACTTAAATGTTGAGACTGTTCTTCAAAAAGTTGCCTTATTTGACATTGGGTTGTCAAAAATTGTGTTGTGTACAGATGTGGGTGAATGTGGTACAAATACTTGAGGCTCTTTGTGTTTTCCACACACTCTTAGCACTCTCAGCACCCTCAGTACCCTCAGCACCCTCATTTAGCTGCTGTAGTGGTGTCGTGCACAGGAGCACATGAAGACAAACCATGCCAAAGTGTCAGTAACATCTCCATATGTCACATACAATATGCAGAGTTATGGCTATAGCTGGAGGAGGCCATTTAAGAGCCCTTTTATGAATGTCAGCTAATGTACTTCTCAAGGACAGTTCAGCAGTTTGACGTATCAGTCGCCCATTCATCAGCACTGCAAATTTATGCTTGTGTGCCATGTGGTAGAATACCACATTTAAATTATTCTGAACATGAAGAGCTTCACAGCCCACTCTGCTTCTGACATGCATAATTTCATTATATTTAATTACATTGATAATGATCTATACATTTTACAAGCTTTGTGCTGCCTTCCGTATGATTTGTGATTGTTTGCTAATCACTAAGTGGTTCTCTGTCAATGAATATAGTCGATTTACGTGTGTGTATATATATATATATATATATATATATATATATATATATATATATATATATATATATATATATATATACGTAAATCGACTATACATAGACACATTTATGTATAGATACATAAATTATATATATATATATATATATATATATATATATATATATATATATATATATATATATATATGGTTTTAATTTATGTACATTTATAATTTCAAATCTCAAATTATTCTTTATTAATCCCAGATATTTCCTAAGTATTTCCCTCACTGTCGAATTATTCTACAATGATACCAACACACCAACATTATACAATAAAATGTATGTAATGAATTTGAGGAGACCCAGGAAGAATAACTACTAGGGAGCTTAATAAACTAAACTAAACCCACTGAGGGCTTTAGACCTGCATTTGCTGAAGAAGGAAGTAGGTTGCTCCAAGTACAAAACAATGACAGCTAGCCATATAAATGCTAATGTGCTTAACAGAGGCCATTTCAGTCTGAATCTGAAATGTGGTCAAAACTTTAATCGGATTTAGTTTTTACAGAATAATTAAATATGATAGTCACTTCCTGGTTGTGTTTTTTCAGGGCGACCTGTCCCAGCTGGGGCGTGTGGTGATGCAGGGGGGCTTCAGCGTGTGGATCAGTCACAAACGCGCCGCGGTCAGGATGAAGGAGATGGCTCGCTTTAAGCCCATGCAGCGGCACCTGTTTCTGTACGACCACGCCCTGCTCTTCTGCAAACGCCGAGACGAAGACACACACGACCGGGCGCCTTTCTACAGCTTCAAGTCCTGCCTCAGAGTACAAACTTCACATAACTATTTTGTATTCTATTCATCATAGAAATCTATCTATTCATCATTTGAAATATTATTTTTGTCTTGGTCAGGGAGACAAACTAAGTGCACCTTGTCAGCCCTAGACAAGACAGCAGTTTCATGTATAATGTTTTTTCTTTTTACTGTATTGTGGTTTAGGGTGTTTCACTTAGTAACATTTGCCATAGTCTATGCTTTACACTAATTTGTTGTTGCTATGTAATTTACACTAGTTTGAGAAAAGTACATATGTACTTAAATCATACCCATTTGTCTTATTTTAGGTAAACCGAGGATATAGGAGCACTCAGTAGTAGTATTTCAGACTAAAAAGAAAGTGAACATGAATATTAGTTTGAATAGGAAGCAATATAAATCATTTATTGCAATAAAATGTAAGTTTTATTATTGAATATAAACATAGAAAATATAAGTAGGCTAACTGTTGGCTAATATTTTCAGAACTTGCACACAAAATTTGCAGTCACAATTTCCTTAAGTTATCTTTTGACTAATAACAGGTGTCATTGACCTCATTTTCAAAACTATATGTACACATAATTATATGTTACACAAAAAAATTACAAAACTACAAAAACGTTGGGAACTACTTATGTAAAACTTCCCTTTAATTACATGTTTTCAGATGACTGCAGTTGGCATCACAGAAAATGTCAAAGGAGATGTGAAGAAGTTTGAAATCTGGTACAGCGGTCGAGAAGTGGTTTACATTGTCCAGGTGAGAGATGAACCTCTTTGACCATTTCCTGTTTTTCTCCTCTTCATTTGTGTCCAAACTGATCTACCATCATGTTGTAGGCCCCCTCGATGGAGGTGAAAATTGCCTGGCTCAGAGAGATCCGCAAAATCCTCACAAACCAGAAACGACTCCAAGGTCCGTATCACAGTTCATATTTAATTGCTTTGGTTGTTAATTAGTTTATGTATTGCAGCATTTCTCCTCACATTGTTTTTGACTATGGTGTGGGATCATAGTCTTCACTAATCACTGAAAACAGTGCAGTACATGAAATGCTTTGATTAGACATAATTCAATTTAGACAACATTGTAATTTCTTTCAGATGAGTCCTGTCTCTCAGATGCGCCTCATTCAGAAAGGTAAGTGGTTCAGCATGGCCTCTTTCTGTTTGTGCCTGATGTCTTCTGTGAATGGATGAATTCAATAATAAACACAGAAAAATAGCAAAATAAAAAGAAACAATGTATACCACAAAGGGTTAGAAAGTTTTAAACTCATTTATAGGAGTAAATATCTGAATTTAATTAAATTAGAAGTAAGAAATAACAAAGTTGATAACATAAAAATGTATAATTTAATTCGTTAATCAAGTCTGCATCCCAAATGAAGCTGAAACTAGTCAGACCTCCACAAACAGCATTAGTGCATCCAGTGAGTCATTCACTAAACAAGTTATAGATCTATTTGCCCTCTGCATGAAGTCCATTTGATTCAATGTTTTGAAGATTAACATGACTGTATCTGAGTTTGTGGCATTTTTCTTTCATCTTGGTCTTTTTGTGCTCATGGAAATCAAAGATCCCTGCTGCACACTTATGTACAATACAATACATGTACAATACAGCAGGAATACAGTGACGACACCTTCTTGTTTTTTACGGACAGACACTAGACAGACAGACACTAAACAAACATTTTTCTTCACCTAAAACAGGGAAATTAAAATGCAAGTCCCCAAATTTGTGCACTCCTTGAGGCATGCAAAGTAACTGTATATTAAAGGTGCAGTGTGAACAATTTTGAAGCAAACAGTGGAACAGTGGAGGTATAGTCTGAAAACTGCTTATTTGAGTTTATTTAAAGTTTCCAAGAATATGGTGCACACTGGTGAAGGCCATCTTGAAATTAAAAATCCTTTAGACTGAGCTGCAAACATTTTTTTACACTCTAAGAGAATGTTAGTTACAATTAGCAAATAGCAAAGACTGGAACTACTTTTGAAAACAACAAAATATATCTAAAAAAACTTAATCTTACTCTCTACAGCCATATACTGAGATATTTTTCCCCCGAAAAGTTTAACACTTTATGCCAGTTTTCTCATATGTCAATACTAATAATAATAATAAATACTAATAATAATCTTATTGTTAAACCACAGATTGCAAATCTAAAGGCAATGCAAATCCTGCACACTGCACCTTTAAGACAGACCCTAACTTCCACAATTGTGCCATATATTACAGCTTCTCTGATCCCCATCTTCTGAATCAGCAGCTGAAATATATGTGAATCTTAATTTACTGAATGCGTTCTTGTTTTGTGACTCGATGGGCCATGTTTTTTGTGTTTTTGTTTTGTTTTGTTGGTTTGTGGGTGATGTTTTGGTTTGGGTGAAGTTCGTCAGAGGTTTGTGTGTCGTGGGTTGGATCGTCGGGAGGAGGCTGCTCAGCGTGTCTCCATGTCCCTCACAGCTCCACCACAAGCCACACCCACCTGCTCCGGGGGGAGGAGTCACAGCACACAAGCCCCGCCCTCACCGACCCGGTGGTGCAATCGCCCAGACGCAGTGAGTATACGCTTTTTAATGAAATGCTTAAATCTTGTCCACACTCGTTTCTTCTGTTTTGTTTTTTTGTGTTGGTTGACAGCACTAGCCACAAATGTAGTTTTAGTCATAAGTTATGAGCTAGTGTAATGAGTTTTGTTTAATTTTGGTCAAAATATTATGTTCGAACATCAAATAATAGGCAGTAAAAGTAACCCTGTTGTTACCGATATTTACAAAACATTCACCAGTGAATTATATGTGGAGTTTGTACCATTACAGTTCTAGAAAGAATTTATTTAATTTAGTTAGTTTCCAAGCTTGAGAGTATACCCTATTTTACAGTAGTATACGTATATCCAGTCTGCTCTGTTTTACTGTTATTATGTGTAGATTTCTTAAATTCTTTGTCTCCAGTTTAGGCTGTGCCAAAATCTTGTTATTTATGTTGTGCAACAAAACTAATTAGTGCAGTTACAGTCGTTTATTACCACAGTACTTCAGTGACGGAGCTCCAGGTCACATAATGGCTATATAGAGGTTTGTACTCAGCTCTTTGAGAAGCCTTTGGGAGAAACTCTATTACCATCCGGCAGTTCAGTGCAGTAACATTTTCAGCTACAAAATTAACTGGCTGATTTAATAATACCTCCTCTAACAAGCAGCTAAGAGAGTGTTGCATTTGTCTTAAGGACTGCGCTTGATAATAGTAAAACCTGTGGGCAGTATGTCTCCATATATTGTTTGAAAATGGAACTGCCTTCATAGCTTAATCATAAATCTCAGGGAATATTGTATTGTGAATTACCAATGTAATTAAAAACGTACATATTCACAGTCGTTCATGCAGCAGGGCTACCAGAAGTGGGGGAAGTGTTTTGCTAAAAGTCCCACTAGTAATGTGCAATGCCAATAGCAGGAAATGGAGTGTTGTGGGTGAACATGGCACATTACAAAAAGAAAAAAATACAATGGTTGGCATATCGGTGTGGAGGAGCAGAGGCTCTAGTCCGAGCTTCTCCCAGATGACTGCTCCTCATGTAACAGTCAAAACCGAGCAGCTGTCTCTCTGTTCCAGGTTGGCCTATTCCCCATTCTGTGGCCATTTGTGAGGGCCTGGAAGACTGGGGAGCTACAGACCTCTCCGCCATATCTGACTCTGATGAGGACGAACCTGCACCTCTCGTAAGATTAGTTATTTGACAGTATAAACATTGGCACGTAAACCTTGCAATGTGATGAAGGAGAGTATATTAGATTACTATGGGAAAATATCTTGGGATTCAGACAGTAAAGAGGATGAAAATGGAGTTTCTCGGGTAGCTGATGCTTCTGCTGCTGCAATTGAAATGGGAGGAGGAGGGCTAAACAGGCAGAATGAAGGATGAAAGAAAGTGCATATTTATACTGCATGAATAACTTGAGGAGTGATTCATAGAAATATCTGTCAGCAGTATATTTATGTTTAATTTCTCTGGCTTTTGTCCAGGTGGCGGGCCGGTACAGGGTGATGGTGGAGAGCAGCATGGCGAGCACTGATGACATCATATTTAACTGTGGGGATGTGATTGAGCTGTTGCACGAGGAGGTTTCTGGGATGTGGTAAAACTGGTTTCACGTATACTTATTATTTGTTTGTTTGTTTATTTGTTTATTTGGATGGGACAGTGCATATTCATGAACATACAATTTGTATGAAATCACACATATTGATGTAAATACGCCGGATTTAGCACAGGTGCTAATTTCCATCCGTAATTTTATTAGGGCCTAACTGTTTTTGCACACTTGGTACAGTTCAGCGTTATTTGTCTTGTTTTGAAGGATGGTGAAGAACATAAGCCGAGGAGAGGAAGGGCGGGTTTTACCTGAAGATTTGCACAGGATCCTGGGGGAGAGCTGCTGATCTAAAACAACACTACGGCACCTGCATTTATTCAGAGCCACACTGCAAACATCTATCTGCATGAGTTAAAATGACTTGAATTCACTATATTCATAATGTTTTGAGTAGTTTAGATTTATTTAAAGAGGGTTTGTAGCCTGCACCCTTGCTGATTCATAAACCTACCTACTACAGTCTGGGTTGCCAGTGCCTTAACATGTATATAGAAGACACACACACATGTTTTTTTATCATCTTCAGCAAAAGGACAGGCCATGCCTCATGTAAAACCTCCAGAAGTCACTCACTGAGCTGCAGAGGCTGCACTAGCACTGATTCATGATTGGCTGCAGGAGTTGAGGTTTAGTGAGGAGTCAGATTAAAGAGTCAAAAAAAGTCATTTTAGGTTTATTCTGAACTGGTTTTGGTTGTTGAATACACTGAAGGGACTCATTTTGGTTTCACAAACCTAATGAAAACATCAACAACTTCGCGCACATGTTCAGTGTTTTGAAATCAAGGGGAAAAAAACATGCACTAGTATAAGGGAACAGAGATGGGTCATGTTCATGAAAGTTAAAATATAAATTGTATATACTCTCTCTTTAATTCATTGGTCGAAAGTTTCAGGTTTCTGATTTTGATTTTTGTTTCTAAATTTGAGAAACAAATTGCACTTAACAAAAAACATACTTGACAAACACATAACTTGAAACAAGAAAAAAAATGAAACTAGTTAGAAAAGCAGACTTAGATATACTAAACAAATACATGTATACTAACCATAAAAAACAAGAACTTGATTTAGATTTCACTTCATTTGAACTCATGCTGACTTTTTGCAGTGCATCATTACATCACGTTCTCCACAGATTCATAGTCGAACGTAACGGACTGAAGCACAAGATCTGTTTTATGATCTTCAGAAAGACTCAAGCCACAGAAGAATGTTTCTATATTACATTTACAGTACTTATTTTGTATATTCATGGGTTTCAGTCACCTTCTTTTTCCTTTTATGAATATCCTTTTTAGAAATTTGACCAGGCCAGAAACCTACATATAGTTTAGATAACATAACAACTAATAATAATAACCAACAGAAATGTGTTCATCCAGCTAATAACTGATAAAGGGTTGTTCTTAAATTCATAGATTCTTCAAAGTTCATGAAAATTTGTACATTTATTTACAATTTGAATTTTTCTATTGCAAATTCTCCCTAAATTGTTAAAATTCTGCAAATTTCTGGATACATCCCATAGATTTATATTTTATCTTGTTTAAAGCACATGTGTGGGCTTAGGCCTTCCATTTGGCATATATACAGGGTAGGCCATATTTCACACATTAACCATGGGCATTCATTAAGTACTGTATGTCAGATAATTTTGTAAATACCACACTGTTTAAATTATTTATTGATTGTTTCTGTGCCAAAGGATCATGTTTTGGACCTGAGTCTTCCTTTGTCTCAAAACCAGCTGTTCGCATGTCAGGGTAGAGTTTTGATATGCCAACCGAAAGTCTTATTTATACTCAGCATTTTGACTTGTTATGCCACCAGCTAATCTCTTATATTCTTTATCTTTAGTTGAAATGCCAATGAGCCACACACACATTGCATTTTGTTGCTGTTGCATGATTCTGGGAATGCCTTATTTTTGCTGCTCTGTTGTTTTGCACTAAAGGGGCACATCTCAAAGTAGCTGTGAATTATCAGTAAACAAAAGTCATCCATTCAATAAGATTCAGATCATTACAATATTACTCCATTGTGCACACTGCAGATTTAAGAGCAAAATAGCAATTCACAAAAAAATATAAAAAGAAAACTGCCTGGATATCTCAAGCTGCCCAGACTCTGTTAAAATACTGTTATATTAATGTGTAAAAAGTGGTCAACTAACACTGCCACTGTTTGCTTAGGGAAAACATTATACAACTGTGAATATGTAGAGTGAAAGTACTTAAATCACGTGACAATATTGGACACTTCTCACACCAACCATCTTGACAAAACATGAAAGCCTTCAGAGCCATATAAATGTACTTTTTAAATAAATAGCTCAATTGTGAATAGTTCTAGTTTTGTAGTGTTTCCAACTATTAATATTAGGTCACAAATACCACAACATATGAATTACATCATGCTGGCTTTACTGTAAGTGTGCTGTGTCGGGCTACTTAATGTGATGTCCACTAAACCCAATGGTGTTTGCTGCTTTTGCTCATTTTGCACTTTTTGATATTTTGAACCATTGTCGAGGCTGTAAAATATAAGGCAATGTATATGATTATTTTCCAAATATAAGCACAGAGATAGTTTGAACTACGTTGACTGGTTGTGTTTTTTCAACTTCTTTAACCCACACAGTTAGATAAAGTCGGGACACAAATGACAACTTCCATCCTCTAAGCATCAACTGACAAACACTGTAGTGATTCAGAGGCTGTGCTCGTGGCGTACAGTGAAATATAATTAACATATAAAC
The DNA here is from genome assembly GCA_030686955.1 of Odontamblyopus rebecca. NCBI lineage: Eukaryota > Metazoa > Chordata > Actinopteri > Gobiiformes > Gobiidae > Odontamblyopus > Odontamblyopus rebecca. The sequence continues at coordinate 15,884,650 of CM060664.1, forward strand.
AAAACTGAAGGATCTTTTCTACTAACGTGTAATGTGTACATTAGGATATTATATGTAATTCAAGATCCATAAGTTTTATACCATATGTGGAACTTGTCATCTCTATGAAGACAAGCAAGGTAATAAATATGGGCGCTGCACTGTGGTTGCTCACAGCTCTTTGGAGGGTGTTGAAGTCAAATGTACAGGACAAATTTTTCTCTAGGTACAATTAAGTCTACATACACATAAAAACATGTTACAGCTTTCATAATTTTCACACATAAACACACATTTTTTAAGACAAATTTATTGGACATTATACATTCAAGCATAGTCCTCCAGTGTATTTTCTAGATATGCACAAAGCTGATACTAGTTTTAAAAAAAAATAGTTTTCTGAGTGCCACCAGATAAAAATCAGGACTATTACAGAACTATATCAGTTACCAGTAACCAGAACTAAATGAAGATGAACCCTAAGGATGACAAAAGACTCAAATAAACTTAATTTTATAATAAACTCTATTATGCTATATTATTAAACCCTGTGTAGCGGACTACAGAAACAATGAACAATGAGAAACACTGGTTTATTTAATGCTCTTTTTGACTTGCTGTGGACAGTAATTTTAAACTGGAATGGTGCAATGTAGATTGATCAGTGCATTTCTATCATAGTTTTGCTTGCTCAGTCCTCTGTAACTTCATCCCAGTTTTGAAGGAGATCCACCTGTAGTAGTGGGAAATTCGAGTGTACACCCCATATTTCCCATCTCTGGCACACTCCTCTCCCCAGCTCACAATCCCAGTCAAAAACCATGTGCCTTTATAGTTGGTGGCATGAGGTCCTCCGCTGTCCCCCTGGCATGAATCCTTCTGCTCATTGGCGTATCCCGCACAGAACATGTGGCGGGTGATTCTCTCCCTGCTGCTCTGTTTACACGCGGTCCGGTCTACATAAGGCACCTCTAGCTTTTGGAGTTTGGTAGATTCAGGACCTTGGAACCTCAGCCTGCCCCAGCCAGAGACAAGAGAGGAGGTGGCGTCCCGGAGCACAGTCTCAGAGAAGTGTTTAGGTCCTAGGCAAATGGGGCGCCTACGGTCGGACAGCTGCACCGGCTCTCCCAGCTTGATGAGGGCAATGTCGTGGTCATAAGGGGATGTTTTATAGCTGTAGTTTGGATGGATGATCTTCTCGGATATATTGTGGTCCCGCTCTTGGCCCTCGTCTTTGAGTACATCATGCTCACCTGAATTCACAAATCACACAGTGGATAAGCTCTGCGTAAGGCCCATAGCAAATCTAGCACCTATCTATGGTTTTATCAAGCTTATATTAGCTATCACAATCAGTTAACACACAGTTTACTTTACTTCACTTTACATTATTTTCTTCTAACTGAGCCTCTTTTTGGCCAGTGTCTTTGTTACATGTGTATTTTGAATATATATTTTTTCTCACATTAACCAGTGACTTGTGGTTCAATAGTTCTTCCTTACCGACTCGAACAAAGAAGTCATCTCTTCCGTCTCTTTGTATGAGGCAGTGAGCAGCAGTGAGGACCCAGATGTCACTAATGAGAGACGCTCCACAAAATGGGAGCGCTCTCTGGCCCTCCTTTCTATGCTCCATAAGAGCAACCTGCAACAAACACAGAAAGTTCAATACAACACGACAACGCATAATTGTGCTACATTTTACCATACACAAATATATTTTTACTCTATTCTATTTACTGAATAGGAATTTGATCTATGGATTCCAAAAGTACATAAGAAATATTTAACAACTTTTTCAAAGTTTTCGATACATACATTTTTACATACATTTTTAGCTCATGATAATATTTACATTTGTGAATTGTCTTGGATTTTATTCACATTTTTTGTGTATAAATTTCTGCAACTAAACTGATTCGGTTTGCTATTTCAGAGCTTGCAACAAACAAATGGTAAAGGCTGAAAATACCCTCTGCAGTGATCTAAGCCACTGAACAGTTTACAAATAAAGTACCCTCGAAGTAGACCTCATTGTTTAGAGCCATAAGGGACTGCAGCCTTTCTCAGTTGTTGTGCATGAGGTAATAGTACCCTCAATACAATTACCAGGTAAATGCATTTGCTCTCTCACCGTGCAGGTAATTCTCCTTCACCAGTTCACTCATGTGCATGTCTAAAGTAAATATGACAGCTACTTGCAGATATACTTTAGTTAAACTATCCTGTCTTTCATTTGGTAAACAAAAGTCCTAAAATAATTATCTAACGAGTATTTGACCTCTTGTTTACCCATAATAAGAATAACATACCCACTAATATGCTTTTATCTGTGGGCTAAATGGACTGAAGTCAATGAAGACAGAGAGGGGCCTGGACTGTGTCTCCTGTCACTGTGAAATTGAAATTGACAAGTACAACCAACTATAAGTCCAGTTAATGCAATCAAGAACAAATGGAATCTACAGTATGTGAGGTAGCCCACTATATGTTCAGTTTTGCATTATCAAAGCTTGGACTCAAATGTTATAATTATAAATGCCTATGTCTTGGCGTGGCAAAGAGCAGCCATTGTCCGATCAGTACACAGTCTGTGGTAGGCTATGTCTGTATTCACAAATGCCCTGGGTTAGAGAGACAGAAGTGAGCTGGCCAATCTGTACCAACGTCCCCCCCGACCGCTACCAATCACTCACTCATGCACCACATTCACACTAGACACGGTGGGTGAAGTGTCTTGCCTGAGGACACAAAACAGTGAAAGCTGCTTTGTGTGGGATTCTATTTGAACCACCAAACTTTGGGTTGGTGGATGAACACTCAAACCAATGAGCCATTATTGCCCTTGCTGTTACCCAACACTGAACTTCAAATAGTTTGAAAAATAAAACATGCATGCAATCAAAATGTCTATGCCCACTCACCAGCCCAGTCCATGGTGTATATTGTCCTTTCTAACAAATATAAAAATGCAAATATCACATGAATCATTTGTGTGCCATTACCTGCCATGGTATCTGACCAGGCGTGGCTTCATCTCCTCCTACAATCCTCTTGTCTGTGCTCCCTCCGGTCCCATTGCGCAGTGTTGGGCCGAACCAGAGCGTACCATTGTCTGTTATGTTCCCCTCCTCCACCTCATCGAAAACTATCACCTGATCCCCCTGGTAATCTGATGGGAAGTCCACAGTCGACCCCTCAATGACAGGAGAGGGCTTTGAATCAATTAAACCTGTGTCATCGTAGTACTCATAAAACATAGTAAGGTTGAAGTCAAATCCGTCATCATGCAAAGAGCTATTTCTCTGGGCAGAGTTTGATGTCCGTGGGGTTAAGATCGATTTGGACTTGATGTCACTGTCGGTGGTGACCTGACCACAGCTGAACGGTTCTGTTGAAATAAAAAAATATATTAATTAAAAATATATATTAAAGGGAACATAAAATACATTTTTAAAGGTGCTATATTACACTATTTTTTATATCATATTATCATCAAAAACAGACCTGGAGTTGTGTTTTGTTCCACCCTGCATATTTAGGGTCTCAAACAGAAAACAATTTGTTCCACTTTGTCAAACTCCGTACACTTTCACTAGAATCACATGGAGGATTTCATCCCTGGAATTGCCCATCTCAACTGAACTGATAAAAGGTAACTGTTAACTTGAAAATTACCACGTCATGAAATCACAAGGTGGAACAGAGCATTTTGAGCTTTGGAGATGTAGACAGACTAATAATGAAGAGTTACTCAAACATGTGAGAATGAAACCAAACAACTCCAGGCATGTTTTTGTCTTAAAATTTTGCATAATATAGGACCTTTAAACATTATATGTTATAAAAGCATTCCCACATCAAAGCTGTATTTCTATTGATTCATGCATGTTCGAGTTATCTTGTATGCAAGCATTTGAACATAGCACAAACTGGAGCACAAGTTTCATTTTCTAATTGCAAGGCATTTTAGATTAATATTGTGGTTTACAATGAAGAAAATGTAAAATAATGAAAAAAAAAAAAAAAAAAGCATAATATGTTTTCTTTAAAGATTTAGGAACCAATCAAATACAATCACAGTCAGAGTGCCCCATGAATACTCAATGAAGCAGGATTAAATATTTATGTTAGGCCCAAAGCTGCAAGTGGGGACTTCAATGTGTCAAATGTTGCTGAAGTATGTGGATTTGGAGGATGGATGAGGCCTGTGTTGTAGTAGTAGTAATTTCACTCAATATACAGACTGAGCACCAGAGGGGTCAAGCTCCTCTAGAACCGCCTCTACTCTACACACACCTTTTTGCCATGGCTTTTATTGGTTTAATTGTTGATGTAACTTCTCAATACATATATTTTAGTGTAATTTTGAGAAATGTATATAACTTATATTTCAGTATAATATTAAACTTAGGCTGTTGTAACTAAGCTGGAATTAAAAGCTTTCTATGGTGTTCTTATGTTATTATTGTTGTTGTTTCACTACGGCCTTTCCAGCACCTTTTTTTAACATGATTTAGACATTTTTATTTTAGGTCTAATGCAGGATTATTGTATTATTATATAACTATATCATGTCTACAGTATGTATAGCACCTGAAGGAGCTTGTGTACCACTGGAGGTACATACTGTACATACACATATTTACAAAAAGCATCCTTCTTGATTTGGTTCATTGGGATTGTGAGGGTCTTCGTGTCTTACCTGTGGGTGTACAGCTCCTGTGGTCTGGAGCCAGCTCATACCCCGGCGCACACAAACAAAGCACCTGCTGCTCCTTCATCACACAGAAATGAGAGCATCCGCCATTGTCCACCAAACACTGCTGAGCCACCACTGGACACATGTACTGTATATTATCAATCAGCCCAAGTCTCTGTTAGCACCAGTTACATCATTTATGCACCGGCTACATACAGCAAAGGTAGCAGCAGGTCACTGTTTTGATACTAGCCACTATAGTCAGAACACCCCACAGAAGCTCATATTTGTGGCTGAACATTGGACTACAATACTGAAATATTAATATCAATAGCCTGGATCTATTTTGTGCTTTACAAGCTCAGACAATTTTCTAACAGTGCTATAGCAGCCATTATTTGTCGCAGGCATCCCAAGACACAACAACTCATTTATAATTTACATGTACTTTTATTGCAGGGCGATAAGTCAGTTTCAGTGTCGATATCAGACAATAACGATCATTTTTGTTAATATTGTTTTGGCCAATATCAATACTCAATATCTATATTTAATTATGCTATTTTTTGCACTGTCGCATTCTCTGTGTGCCGAGATGTCATTGCTAATTTGCCCTCAGTGCATCTGATTTTTCTTTTTAAACAGACTAATGAGTAACAATGGAAATAGAAGAGAATTGTATGGCTCTATTGGCCACAACAGCAGGTCAAGTATCAAATGTTGGAATCGTCCCATCCCTAATTACTTTAATCATTGATCTATTGCCCTCTCCAAGAAAACAAAACGTTTTGTATAAATATAGACTCTAAAATGACTTAAATTAATATATTATGTCCCCTTTTCCATTTACAAGATAAATTAGAAATGAGAAATGAACAACCTATATTTGGTTTGGATTCACAGAAAATTATTTACTAATAATTAAAATGTCTGAAAAACTCCAATCATGTGCCAAAACACAAAAGCAGTCATTCTTTAGTTCTTACCAATCTCACAGTTTTTTCCGCTGAAGGACGGTTTGCACCAGCAGATGTAGGAGCTGACTCCGTCCTGACAATTTCCTCCATTTTGGCAGGGAGGTGGGTCGCACTGGTCCCCATCTGCCCCAAACACAGCACACATGAAAGACTGTAGGCGGATTATACATTTAAATAATGTGATGTCTCACCAATGTAACCAGCCCAGAACTCCAACTGAAAAACAACAACACGTCCAAATGATTAGCACTAAAGACATGGACCAATCCTGGTGTGGTCAGTCTGATGCCCAGATACTATCAAAACAAGATACTCACTTGAACAGGCACCACTACTAGAGCTGTCAAGATCACAATTGAAAATGAGACACCAAACAACACTAAAACTAGTATCAAAACTCATACTCATACTCATTTAAGCAAGTACTGATACTGAAAACAAAATCCCATAACTGGATAAAATTTGACCATTCCTGAACAGTTTCATCTTGAGTTCTATCAGAACTAGTGTAAGACCACATGGTATAATAAACAAATACCGTATTTTTTGTATTATAAGTCACACTTTTTTTCAGGGTTTGTTTGGTTGTGCGAGTTACACTCAGGTGCGACTTACATATTACATTTTTCACAAACCATATATATGAATCGTATGAATTAAAAGTGAAAAAACAAATCGTTATCCTCTTTTTTATTTTGGTTTTAGAGACAAATATTAGTTTTGGTTCTATATTAAAAAACTAATGAATGAATGATATACAGATTCTTCTCTGTTGGCTTGTTTTTATTATTATACTTCTATAGCATCTCTTTCAAAATGAAATGTTGGGTCTTGGTCTCTGATTTTATGAAATAAATTTCCCCCAAAAAGTGTGACTTATAGTCCAATGCGACTTATATATGTTTTTTTTTTTTTTCTTCTTAAAGCATTTTTTGGCTGGTGCGACTGGGGCCACTTATAGTCTGAAAAATACGGTACTATTATTTTGTGTTTAAAATTACGAAACAACATGAGCTTTGGTGTATCAAAACTGGTATTGAGTCTATATTCTTTAATATCAAAGTTGAGTTTGAAATTTTAGCATCATGACACTAATCAATAATAATAATCTTTTTCTCTGCATCAGTATTGTGTGTTTAGTATGGTGACAACACTAATCAGCACTGGGTTTTGTCATGGCATAGCATTTTGAATATGTAACTCACAGTTTTCTCATCATTTTCAAAGTACTCTCTGGCCTCCTCCATTGTACACTGCTCCTCTCTGCACTCCCGCTCCAGATTGGCCTGCAAAACCTCTTCAAGATGGCCGCTGTTGTATCTGCGAGGCCGAGAGAGGACTGCATTGGCCGACTGTTGAGACACAAAGACAGACTCTGCAAAACACAAAGGCTTCTGGGTTAAGTACAGCAAGCATACACTTTTCAATGATATACTTGGGTCTTTTTAATTGACAGAACATTGTGTATCAGTAAAACCATGTGGTGAAAAAACAGTAAAATAGAAGCAATTAATATAGCGTTATTCTAGACACACAAGGTGGGTGACGTTTCTCTCTAAGGGACTCTCAAACCATCTTAGTGCACACAATAGAGCAAAATAGACCAGTAATGAATTTTGGACATTTGTAAATATTTATCGTGTTGAATTAAGCGAAACACAATAAGAATTTCAAAATGAATCAACTGACCACAAATCACTACAGATGTACTGAACATATTTTGAATTAATCCTTTATCCAGACATTATTGATCACTACCTGTGTTTGTTGGAGAGATTTCTGCTTCCATATCACATAAATCCAGCAGCAAAACAGCAACAAAGAGCTGTAAACAAATGGCAAACATTTCCATTACGGCCAGGTTTGTTTCAAACTCAAATGTTCTGAACCAGAGCTACTCACAGCTCCAAAGTCCAGACTCTGTTTACTCTTCACAGGAAACAACAGAGTTTGTCCTCAGATGTGGGAAAATGTCAACACAGGCTCTAGTCAAAGTAAGAATTACGTGGTGGTCAAATTACAATCAATATGCTGTCACTTTTTATGTTCCTGATCCACACTCACAATAAACTGAAGTGGCCAGTACAAAAAAATCCATGGAGATGCTTCCTGGAATATTCCATACTGTGGCATTACACTTATTAATCACTATGGAGACAGCCGGTGACACCATCGGGCCTGGGTAGATGTCAGATCCATGGAGAGGTGAGCCTAAGCACAGTAAGAATGCAAGATTTTAGGTAAATAAAAACCCATGCACTTGTGTATATGCAGGATGTATACATTTAATGCAATATCATCTCCATGGAGACAAGCACCAGAAAGGTTACACAGTGCACCTTTAAAGGATTTTGATGAAGCAGGGTTTCACAAACATTTCAGGCCGGGACCCCCAAAATAACCATGACTCATTTATACTGTTTTAAATGAAATAATGTTAAATACAGTAGCATATTTTTATCTAGGAGTTGAATTACAGCCCCCAGTTCTGTGCTTTGTGACTCTCCACTCTGGGAACCACAGGTGCTAAGTCTGTCCATCCGTCTTCTTCCACTTTATCCGGCTATTCGCTGCCCAGTCCTCTGTACCTGACCCCCCCATGAACCTCTCTGTGAGTGGTGAGTCTACAGGAGGGTGGACGTCATGGTCGTTGATGTTAGTTCATAGGGTGCTGCATGTTTTGAGTTGATGGGGGAAACCGGAGTACCCGGAGGAAATCCATTCTTTTTTTTTTTCTTTTTAAAGCAGAGGTTCTTAACTGGCAGTAAAAACTAAAAAAAAAAATCCAAATAATGGCAAATACAAGTAAATATTTCAAGATAAGACACTGTGGAATAATGTAGTTATTTGCAGACAATATTATGTTACCAAAATATAATCACAGCCTTTATGTATTGCTACTTGTGAGTATCTGATCCCCACAGACATAGTGAAACTGCCCTGTGTGTGTGTATATACATTGGTATTACCAGCTGTTTATCATGTTGTTGTTTGTCATTGTGGCTTTATCTGCTAAGCAGCTTATGGAAAGAAACACGCACATTTCTAATATTTGGGAGGACTTACCTAATGGCAACTCAACCTTCAGGATTATTCATGCATGACAACTTAGCTCTAGTCTAGGAGCTCTGAAACCAATCTTACATCACTTTTAATAAGAGAGAAACTAATTCCCTAACTTGTATATAGTGTGCACTGGTACTGAGATTTCTTTGAACACATTTTGATTGATTGCTGTGTTAAAAATAGCCCCATGACATTCAGCATACAATCAAGCGGGGACATTGACAATCTGTGTATGGGCGATTACCTTATTTTCTGATCTGTTATGGTGTTGTTTCCTCATCACAAACATACCTGGAGTTGTGTTTTGTTACATTCACACATATTTAATGGAGAAATCCTGAATATTGCAAGAAACAGGCCTGTTTAAAGACATACAGCGTGACTTTTCTGGTGGAAGATACTGTATGCGCTCTTGCATGTTTTTGCTTTGCCTGAAATGTACAATACACCCAGCACTGATTTATATTCATTTAAAGTCATACTGTGGAACAATCTAAGAAACCCACTAACATCTCTATAGTGACAAAAACATTTCAGTTTCTCGTACTGGCAAAATGGCGATATTTTGCTTTACATTGTTAATCACTTTGGCAACCATCTTTTTTCTTTAGTGTGAAACCCAGGAATAGTTATAAGTTATTAAAGTTCCACAGATAAAGTCCAAATCCAAATATCTTGATCAACTGCTGGATAACCCCCCTAAGTAACATGCATACATCTACTGAGTCTAGCCCGTTAACCTGTGGAAGCCCCAGACACTAAAGTGCATCCTAAACTGAAGGTTAAAGGATGAGACAGAGATTTACTCGCTCTGTAGCTGAGGACAAATCACCCTGACCGACAGCCAGGTCAGCAGGCCTTGAGCCAAAAGCCGCCCGGCAACAGTGGCCTTGTGCTCTCTTATTGGACGAGAATGATTTAGACATCCCAGGGTCAGGGAGGGGTGCGCGAGAAGGAGACATGGATCTGGTTAAGTGCGAGTTATGTAAGTCCACTTGTGAAGTATAGATTTTACAGCATGCAATTAGCATGTCCTCCACCCCTTCGGAAACAATTATGAAGAAATTACTGGGGGTTCAGTGTCCCAGGACAGTGGCTGAGTGTAGGACAGACTAAGGTGAGGGCAGCGTAGGGTAAGGTCTGCTTGATGCTCAGCTTGATGAACTTCTAACTCCGCCTCTTCAGGTGTGTGTCTGATTGACTCCCAAATCAGAACAGAGTTTAATCAAAGTTGGACACATTCATTGTTTTAAATCACAAACTGCAGACTTCAAATCATCCAACTATAAAAACAATAATCTAGTGTTTAGTCCTACTTTAGGGTCTTTTACATAAATTTACATTAAAAATGCCACAATTTGTTTAGTTTTGTTAGTTTCGTTCATGAAAAAGTCAGGTGGGAAAAAGGGGATACTGTGCAAATCATCCCAGCTCAGCCCACAAGCGCACATCATTCCTGCGCCCACGCACCAATTCTCCAGAAATATTAAAAAAACATGATATAAAACTGCCCAGCAACTCGACAGTAGTTTCAATTAGCGGGATGCGCACTGACTGTGTTGTGATAGTGCTCTGAAGGGGGAGTGACTTAATGCGGGGAGCAAAGGGAGACTCAAAGGATCAAAAACAAAAGTGAAACTTATAAAACATGCTAATACATTGTTTTCGGGCTAATATAACATTTTCAAAACAATAAAAGCTAACATGGTGATCTAAATATGTTATGTGTTTGCAATTAAAACCGCATAGATGAAAAATATCCAGTCGTAACAACTGATTTCTTCTCTCTCAAAAACAGTTGAACAATATTTAGACCTGACTCCTCTTTTATCTAAACTGCATACATCTAAATAGTTGTTTGTTGTCTTTGCTACTTGATTATGCAATGTTTTGAAGCCTGCGTGTTGGTTTATTGACTGGAGTTTAATCTGGGCTGGCTGCAGGAATCCCTCGGTCATACTCATCCATCTTTCCAGCTGGGGGCATAAATACAGCAAGCAGAGTGGAGATGAAGACGAGAGGCTGGGGATTGGGTCAATAGCTCTTTCTCATGTCACCTTCTCATCAGTCAATAAGGACGGGCGTCGCTGGTCATAATTTTCATACAGATGTTTAGTCTCTCCGCACGGCTCACAGCTAAATGTCACCGCTCCATTAGCGCCTGCGACCCCAGAGCACGTCCTGTGGCTCCGCAAATGTTATGATGAATGGTGGACAATGACAATACTAAGACACCTGTGGTACTGAGGTATACAGACAATACAGTGTGCAGGAGCAAACTACGGTTAGTACACTTAATGTTAAATGTGAAGTAACTACGTGGCATCTGCTTGTCTAAGGCTAAGTCTCTATGGAAATGTTATTGCTTTATCAGTAATGTTCCACAGTATGGCATTAACATTATTTATTTTCCATTTGGACAAGCTGGTAATGCCACCAAGCCAGATTACACAGACAAGTCTGCTGACAATGGAGTAACAATGACCACCGCTCTAGTTCCAGAAGTACATTTTCCATTCATTATTCCCATAGACTTAAGGCTACATGCTAACTAATATCCATAATGTGGTTTTAACCCCAAAAAGTACAAGATTTGCAAAATGCAAGCTTGCACACATGAGAAATATATCTCCAGAACTGGGGGGTGGGTGATCACTATCTATAAGTCTATAAAGATACATGTTTCTGTAATGAAATACATGTAAAACTGAAAACATAATCCTATACTGAGACAATTCAGGAAAATTCCAAGGAGACACACCCTATGCAAAAGGTTACAATTAGCTATGAAGGCTACTGAACATTTTCTATCATTTGATTTTAATGGTAAATGGTAAATTTAGCCATGATTTTTTATTATTATTATTATTATTATTATTATTTTGTTGGGTAGTTTTGAGGCCCTTCTTCTCTTCTTGTTCCAGACTATGACTGAGCTCTACCCTCATGAACCTCATCCAGAAGCAAGTTTTCTCCTTCTGCTCCTTCTCAAGCTGCTCTTTCAGCTTTTCAATCTTCTTCCCCTCCACTTTACCCCCTGTATCCTGAACATCTGTGTAATTCAAGAATGCTGGACCTGCAGTTTTTGGCTCTTTGTTGGCGTTCTTGGGGAGCATACTCTGCTGAATGAAGGGAGGATGGAGGGAGCAGCCTTCCCTCATGCTCCTTTGACATGTTGTTTCTGCCATCATCATTAAATCGCTTCTGCTTGTTCAGGTATAGCTCTGCATTGCCTCTTCAGGGCCTCAGAGGCCTTTTTCTGATTTATTGCGATCATATAGTTTTTGCTTTGTTTGCAATCTTTGGAAGTTTGGATAACTGACGTAATGCCGAATTAGATCTTTTTAATTATTAAATGTCAAGTTATTAAAGGTTAAGCCATGTTATACCGTAATGCTTTTACCTAATCAAAAATCTGGAGTTATGTTTGGCTTCCTTCACACTTTTGAGTAACTCTTTATTATAAGTCTGTTTACATCTCCAAAGCCCAAAATGCTCCTTGTGAAGTCAGGAAATGGTAGTTTTCAAGTTAACAGATGTCTGTTTATATACTGTTTAGTAGAAATTGGAAATTCCATGGAAATTATCCAAATAATTCTACTGAAGGTGTATGGAGTTTAAAAACACAATGGAGCACTTCCTGTATTACCATATGACATCACAAGGTGGAACAGAGTGTTTTCAGTTTGAGAGAAGAACTCTCTTTGCAGTGTGTTAAGTATGTATAAATGAAAAAAAAACAAAAAAACATTATGTCTGGTATGTTCTGGGTGAATGTGATAACAGATCAGAAAATAAGGTAATGTGAGCCCTTTAATAATTTACAAAATGAATTACATTTAGCTTTATCTCTCACACAAATTGTCATCTTATTTTTTGTCACCATTATTTTTATTCACTTCACAACTTTCCACATAATGCATTAGAAGAAATTTCTAAGATAATTTTCAGAATGTAAAGGTAATTAAACTCAATTATTTCTCAATTTATCTTATATTAGTTCATCACACCATCGTTGAAAATGACGCATCCAGTGTCTATAACCAGAATGTGTGACATACGTAGGCTTCAGCTGCAGTTTTCTGTAAATATTGTTTTTGTTGATGAGGACAGCTGATCCTACACAGAGCAGTGGCCCATGCTGACGCACTATTTCATTTTAATTACACAGAAGAAGCAAAATCTGTCAATATAAGAAACAGAAGATTTCACACTCTCTCTCATCATATGAAAATTGGGGCTAAAACAGGAGTAAAACCACCAATTTTGAAGTCTATTTCAAGACTAAATTGAGCTCAAAACAAGAACCAAACCAAGAGCAGTGTGAACCTTAAAACAACAAGAGGAAAACGCTATGAACCAGCCGCTCCCATGGTAACACAGATGTGCAGAGTTGGCTATTTCAGTTGTATTTCTGGGTTAAGTGTGCATCATGTCACTGTAGGATGAAAACATGGCAGTACAAACAAAAGTGGGCTAAGGGACCACTGCCTAACCAACACACGTGCTGACCCAGGCAAGATGTGTGAAGTTAATTTATGAGCAAACTATTCCTCTGATTGTGCACCACCATAAATCATAGAGAGAGCTACATGTGCAACTCTGTTTTTCCAAAAGGTTATCTCCATTCTTCAGCCAAGACTTATTGTAGCTACTAAGACTGAAAAGGTTGGCGAAACAGTGTTGTGTTACAAAAAATTACGTTTGCACTTAGTTTTACAGTAATAGAATAATATTTCATATCCGACTGCAAATATGAGCTAGAGTATTATGTAAGCCAGACTTATTTCTGCATTTTATAGTTTAGTTTTTTTGCTTTATAGAATTTTACGTAAGTCGTATCACACCATCCCTTACATTGATATTTCAGTGTAGTAACTGTACTTACTTGAGTATACATTGTACATGCATTTGCATCGCTCTATTTTTCCCCCAATGTGAGCTACAAAATCCCTTTAGCTGATACTGAATGGTTGAACATTTAGGTATCTTTGAGCTTACGTTCAGAAATAAATTATTTTTCAAAATGTATAGGCTATTCTTTGGATTTTGTGCATTATTTTGTGTATACATCACAGAGAGGATCAACTAGTTAGTCAGTACATCAGAAGTGTTCACTTTCCAATTACCTGGGCTATATTTTTGTTCTGCTGAAAGGTATTAGTGAGTATAGGGTTTGTCTTCCCACCTCTGGGTCTGTGGACTTACTTCGTGCTGATGTAGACAATAGGGTCGATTGAGGCTGGTTTGGAGCAGAGCAGCTGGTCCCAAAGCAGTAATCCAACAATGTCTGCCAACCAAGGAGGGTCATCTGTGGTCCAGTCTGCTGCAGCCCTGAGAGGCTCTGGTCCAATACTATCTACACACCGGGGAACAGAGCCAGACACTGCTAAGACCATTATGGAGTCTCATAATCAATACATAATACATTACTAACAATATCATGATCCTAATAACTACTGGGGTGTTTCAATTTGAAGCGATTTCAAAATTTTAAATGAAATTTGTTCACCGTGTTGACAATTAATTGATGTTTTTTGTGTGTTCCTCCACATCTAGTTAATCGGTGTCAATATCACAAAGAACCAATATATTATTTACACTCTAAAGCATTCAGAAACAGCTTCAGCTTGGATTTGAGTAATTTTTAGACAGGTATTTCAGGACAAATCAGCCAGAGCAATAAGGGGGTTTAATATTCTCTTTTGGAAGACTAGAAAACATTAGGATCACATAAAAGTATAATTATCACAGTATTCTGCAGTAACAAAATGAGAACCGACCTTTGACAACAGACAAATGTAAGCTCCCTGTTTTGTTGAAGCAGTAATTCATGGATGAAAGAATATTTGAGTTATATATGCAGGGGATGATTTAAAATGTCAGTTCTGATATTTTTAATGTCAAGGCAATAATAGTAAAAATGTGCGCTTTTTATGGTATTTTTCTGTGTGAACACTGCTAAAATCCTTATGTCCAGGGGTGGGAAGTCACTAATTACAAATACTCACACTATTGTAATAGATTTGATTTGAGAGTAGATTTTTGTGGTAATTGTACTTTTTAAACATGTATTATTAAACCCTATCCAAGGCAGTCTCACCCCTGTCTCTGCTCCTCTCTCTACTTGCACCACACAGCAACTCCTACTCTGATTGGCCAGAGCTCAGCGAATAAACAGATTGCAGGTTAAAACTATTTCATTCAACTCTGAACTGTTTAATGAATCTTGTATTGTAGAAAATAGACAGATGCAACTTAAACTGGATCAAATGTGCAACAGTAATACTCACAGCAGTACTTATACTTGTAACTGAGTGCATTTTAGCCATTAAACTGTACTTTTGTTACGTCTAAATTCACAGAACCCTTTCCACCTGCGCTTAAGTAACAGCTGTTGGACAAGAGCCAGTGTGCACTGGAACGTGAGTCTATGTAAAAGAGTCAGACTCGATTTGCTTATAGAGAGAACAAATATGTGGAGGTTCAGGTCACGCCACCTCACTCTTTGTGTGTCAGCAGGGCTAGTTTTGCATAAAGAACCATCTTTTAAATCTACTGTAACAAATATCAAAGTATTTTATTTTCTTTACTAAAAGTATAACATTGAGTTGGTTTCTCTGCTCTTTCTGAAAGGTTCACTATGTAACTTTTCTGTTAGTGGCGGTGGAAGGATGAGTCAAATGCAGAGAACTAATTTCCCTATGAGGACAATAAACTGTGCCTTAATCTTTTTACTTTTTATCTGTTCAATGCAGGTCAGAGCCAAAAACAAAATGTATTTAATGATCTAACTTCCCACTTTGTGAAATCAAATCATACTTAATGGAGCTGGAAATGAGAAGACTTGAAATGGCACAGCTATTAACACGATTCAAACTCCATTTAAAACCAAGATCGCGCCACTGCACATTTTGATCATGAAATAAGGATGTCCCCTCCAGCAGAATAAAAAGACGTTTTTCAGCTTGGATTGACTAATTGATCAATACGAGTTCATTTGCATAGCTTGAGATCGCTGACTTTGCATCTGCATGTATGGGCTGTGGACAACCTTGTGAATATGTTGACCTTTGTTAAGTCAGTGAGGAACAGTATAAGAGATGAGCGCCCGAAAGATTGATGAAGGCAAAATAATATCATCATCAACATGTATTACAGATTATGAAAAAAGTGGGCGTGTATGGAGGTAGGGGAGACTGGGAATTTTCAGATCAATGACGTCTTGATTACAGAACAATAACGATTACTCGAAAATACACGAATACACATTAATGTTACATCTGAAGTTTTTGTGCTGTCTGCCTGCCTGCAAACTTATATTTTAACATGGGTTTAGTACTGCACTGCAAAAAAGGCCCATCAAAAAAAAATAAGAAAAAAATACCAATTTTGAGGTAAAAATGGCCTATTTTAAGTGAAATTATTGGCCACTGCAGTAAGACATTTTCACTTACCAAGTTTTCTTAAAACAAGATGAAATACAAATCTTGTTCTAAACAGAAAACACTAGTTTCAAGTATTTATGGCAAGATTTTTCACCTTATTGGTTTGATAAAGAAGTTAAAGAGGCTTAACCTGGCTTGATTTTATATAAAAAGTGCTTTGAATAAGTTGTAATATCTAGATAAGATATATCAGGGTGGAATAGCTTGAAACAATAAAAAAAAATCTCATCTTATTAAGTAAAAAAATCTTAAGATTCGTCTTTTAAGATGAATCATCTTAATTCAAGTCAGTAAACTATGCTACAAAATCCTTTTTTGTAGTGTGGCCAAATTCTATTTTAATTGGGTGATTTGGGGTAAAACTGTCTGAGCTCTGATTCCAGTGCTGAAATTAAGCATTTAGAAACTGGTGTAGGAGACGGATTATAATATTTTGATTGGACACATTAAAAGGTCTTTTTTTATTTGTTTGATCACTGCACCAAAATCACAGTTTTATAACTGTAACAGGAGAGACTATGTTTGGTCACATTCTTTTAGTTTTTTCATACAGTAAATGCAGGGGTAAAACTGCAGAATAAGCAGTATGTTTTCTTCTTGGACTTCTATGACCCTCTCTCAGGTTTTATTTACTGCAGTGTAAGTTTCTGCAGTGCCCCTCTGGACACCAAAGTATTACCATAGAAGAGATGATTGACACAAGGCAATATGCTACAACAACATCTACTCAGTCAAGTTTGGAAACATTTAAATATTAGTCTTGCCTCTGTTTATGATAACTTTTCATGATATAATAAAGTCTTGTTATTGGTGGCAAAAATATCTTATTTAAAATGAAAACAGTTCTATCAAAACAAATTTCCAGACTGTTTACATTTCAGGAAACTATAATCAAAGCATTTTATTATTATTCCTTGAGCCTTTGTTCTAATTTTCTCTCATCTTTAAAGACTGAATACATCTTCCTTGTTCTGAGGATCCACAAAGTATTGTATGTGCTTATTCAGCACTATTTTAATTCTATCTGGTGTTTTTTTTCTCAATAAATTGACCCATAACCATTCAAAATAATATGACTGTATAAACTAGGGTGACCAGATTTTCAAAATAAAAACTGGGACATTCTTGGTTTGGGTTGGTTGGTAATAATAAAATTGTGAAATGAGAATTAGAGAACATTGTTATGCACTTGGCACTAATGTGAGTCAGTATAGTCACATTTTCTTTGTGTTTTTGTCATTTCTAAACAACTTTTCTGTATTTTACCTAAACAAATGACAATTTATGCCTCTCTTTACTGTTGGCAGGTATCAGATTGGTTAAAAAAAAGGGACAAAACTAGGAAAAATCATTGGTTTTGGATGCATCTGCTGAGACAGGTGACACAGGGCTCAAAACTGTCCCGGGTAAAAAGGGACGTCTGGTCACCCTGGCTGTAATACTGCCTTGTTTCTTACTTGTGTTGGTCCGCACATGTGCCATCTCTCTTTGTCTCCGTGTGCGCGTGCCTGTGGCGGGTGCACGTGGTCCCGTCCTTCCTGCTGGAGCCACAGTATCGGTGACAGCCGTAACGCGCCGGTCCCAGTCGCTCGGAGCGGGGTTGTACAATAAAGTAGAGGAGGAGGAGGCGCGCCAGAGACCAGGGGACGCACGGAGAGTTGGACCGCTGCCACAGAGCTCCCAGCGCTGGGCAGAGACACAAAAGAGGAGGATGAGAAAGTGAAGCCCGCATTTCTCACCTGAAGTTTTGATCTGAGCAGCGGGAGGAAGCGCAGGAGCTCCATGAGCGGGAAAATAAAATCTAAAGAGGATAAAGACCATGCGTCCAAAGGTTAGTACCATTAACAGATCAGATACTCCATGTGTGGCCGTGCATTGGTTTTATTGCTGATAGACTCCCATACCCCACTGAACCTGAACCTGCTGCTGAGAGAACGGGCTTCACAGCACATCATAAAGTTAAACTAAATGGAATCAATTGCCATTACTTGAGAGGTGTTAAAGACTTTACGTGGGCTTTATTAACCAATATTTAGCGCGTAATGGCACTTTTCTTGTTAAAATGAACGTACACTAAGTAAACGAGCGCACCATCTTGTTTTACGCAGCGCATTATCAGCCTTGTTTGTCTTTTTTAAGCGGAAAACCATTAACAGTCACTTCTCCTGGAGCTTTTGTGCGCATTTCGTCGCGTTAAAGCCTCCGATACTCCACACAAACACCGCACAAATTCATTTTCTCCCCCTCCGGAGGGTCGGACGGCAATAAATCGACGCGCGATGAGCCGCAAAGGAACCTGGGAAACTACATCACCATGGAGACGGCCAGGGAGGTGCCCGCGAGATCAGCATGAAGCATAATCATAAAAGCTGTAGAACGCATGACAAAGATCTGACTGTGCCAAATCATGAATGAAAAGGAACCTTTTTGATTTTTGTTAGTTAGACTGTTATTTTATTATAACATATTTCTTTGCTTAGACTGAAGAAAAGAGATAAAACCTAAACCCCAATTCTCTCTCTCTCTCTCTCTCTCTCTCTCTCTCTCTCTCTCATATGCTAATATCCTTGTGTGGATATGGGAAAGGAAAGGATACAGTCTAGATCTAAAGGTGCACTACGTAACTTTTCTAGTGCAGGTCTGTCACTTGCTTGTTTTCCCGTCATTATTGATTTCTCCAGAATGTTTGGCAGTAAAACATTAAACATTGGCTTAGGCCTGTAAGTCCATGATATGTGCATGAAGACAGGCAGCTGACACCACTGGGCCAAGTCAGGTCAGATCTTTGAAAAAAAAAAAAAAAAAAAAAAATAATAAAAAACTTAAGTAATTTGATAAATGCAAGATTGATGAGTTAAATACCATACTGTGGAAAATTGAAATGAAAGCAATAGCATGTCTTTGGAAACAAGAAGTTGGCAGACCTCCCACTAAAACTGCAGTGTTATAATTCTATATACACCTTCTATAAGTTTTTAAGTTTGTAAAACACTTATTTGATAAAGCAAACAGAACAGTAAGCTGTGAAAGTCAGTTTCATGTAGACTTCAACACAGAAGCTTTTGTATCTAAATCCAGGTAAAATGTTCAATTACTGTGTTATTGATCTGAGGTCATGTCACCCACCCCTTATTGAATACAAATCAATAGAGTGGGTTGTTTCTATGTGAGCAGGGCAGTCGTCTAAAAAAAGCATGTGTTACTTGTGAAAGTATTAATCTTAATTTATTTGTGAATTATATAGATAACAATTTGGCCAACAGTAAATCCATACTGTAATTTAGGCCTGATGACTGAACCTGTGGGAGGAGGACCTCTGCCAAGTCTTTAAGATACAATTAGTCCACTGCCTGGATTTGTACTGCTGCTGATTCTGCTGACAGCCCTCTAATTTACACAAAATATCCTAATTGGACACAGACAGGCCTGTGAGGTTTTTTGTTCTACAAAAACTAAGTGTTACTTAGATTACATTAGACAGCTGAAGAGTACAATAAGCACTCTTGCAACCTACTGCACTGACTACAATGTATATTGAATATATGATATTATAGAAGCTGAATAAATCAAAGAAAAATAAAATGTAGGCTTTTGACTAATGTGGTGTCAAATGCATGAGACTATCCCCAACAGTTGTTTCTGTGCCTTGGAGAAAAATCAGAGTGGGTGGGGCTGACAGTTCAAATTAAAATGTGTTCCCTACTCAAGTTTCTATCCCAAAAATATGTTAAAACTTGATCCAAATAGACTATATATTTAAAGGGCCCATATTATTATATGTTTTAATGTTGTTTCCTCATCCAAACATACCTGGAGTTGTGTTTTGTTTTAATTCACATGTTTAGCACAGAAAGCCTCCATATTTAGACTTTCTCAAACAGAAAACACTGTTCACTTTGTGATGTCATGTTGTAATACAGGAAGTGCTCCACTGTGTTTTAAACTCCTTACACCTTCACTAGAATCATGTGGAAAACTTCAGCTCTGGAGTTGCCCATCTCTACTGAAAAGATAAAATGTAGCTGTTAGCTGTTAACTACCTCTTCATGACATCATAAGGTAGAACAGAGCATTTTGAGCCTTGGAGATGTTGACAAACTAATAAAAAATGGCTTACTCAATACACAACTCCGGGTATGTTTTTTACCAACATGGCTTAAAGCTTAAAGCTGAATTTTGCATAATATAGAACCTTTAAGATGCATTAAAGGTGAATTATGTAATTTTTCTGGTGAAAGGTCTGACACCTGCTTGTTTCTATGGAGATGTCATTGCTCTGCCTGAAATGTTCCACAGTATGACATTCAATAGCTCTACCATATATTTATAAAACAGTATAGCTTGTAAGTAAAAATTACCAAGAAAAACAGGCATTCTGACTGTGAGCGGGGTCGCCTCTACAGAGATCTGACCTGTAACTTGGTGTGGTTTGGTCTTCATGAAGATAGTAAGGTTAAATACCATACTGTGAAACATTAGAGACAAAGCAATAACATCTCCATGGAGAAAGCATTTGATGGACCCTTTACCAGAAAGATTACAGTGCACCTTTAAGAACTTGCAGTAGAAGACTTGAAATCCACTGTACTAGACTAGCGCTTTACTCACTGCAAAACAGCAAAAACAACCCGCCCAGAATCCAGCAGCAGTGCCACCGTATTAGCCACATGTTGTGCTAGCCCTGATTTGTCACACTGGCAGAGTTGCAGAGTCAGCTACATTTAGGGCCACAACATGCACAGGGTGAGATGTGATTACTCCAGCGGTATTAGGGGCCACAGTGTGAATAAGTACAACCACTGAACAATTTCATCAATCAATATTACGCACAGGAGCTGCTGGGGCCATTGTTTCTACATCTGGGGATTTCGGGGCGGGTTTTATTGAGCAGAGTGCATTGTTTTATGACCCTCTTGAGACTAGTTTTCTTATTTCAATGAGGTGGTTGCTGACAAGGCTTGCGCGTTCGTGGGTAAGACAAACAGATGCTCAAAATAAGGCGTGTAGGAAAATGAAGAGAAATATAGCGTAGGTATCATGTAGCGTGCTTCAGGTAGTGCGGAGCGGCTTTTCCAGGCTCATGAGATTAAAGTGGTAAGCAAAAATAAAAGCTGAGTTTGAAAAGTACGCAGGCAAAGTGGAAAGTTGAAGTATTGGAGAAGCGCAGGAGTTTCTATTGTTTAAATATTTGCTGAGCTTGTGCATTTTTTATTCAATTTCTATAAGGAGACGCTGGGTGCAGTGTTGGAGTTGAATCTTGCAGAGCTTTGAAACAATACAGTTAAAGGTGCATCCTGTAACTTTTCTGGCGGAGAGCCTGTCACTTATTTGTCTCATGAGGTGTGAATGTTCTAGAGAGTATGGGAATAAAGTCATCTGTGTCTTGCACTGATTAAATTACAGATTTTTTTTGCTCAGAAATACTTTGAAAAGCGTACATCTGCACTCTGAGTGGGCTCCCTCTTCACAGATCTGACCTGTAACTTGGCCTGGTGGTGTCACATATTTGTCTTTATGGAGATGCATAAGTTTAATGCCATACTGTGGAACATTTTGATCAAGATAAGCAGATGGCAGAGCCTCCACCAGAAAACTTACATGCTGCACATTTATAGGTATAGGTAGACGTTACCAAGGGAATGTTTAGGTCAAATATATAGGCCAATAATATATTTTAAAGTACAATATGTTACTACAGAAAAAAATCACAATAAACGATAATGTTGAAACTACTTTGGATCACTGACCTGAAAACCCAAACTCCCAGTAAACCTTTTTGAAAATGTCTAGCAATAACACAACTAAACACTCAGTCAGTTTGAGTATCTGCTGTGTTATAATTGTTTATTATTGAACCAACTACATCCTAAATGTTGTTGCACAGCTTTAATACAAAAAAAGACCAGAAAATATTGAGTTTGAAAAAAATATTGTTTTTTCGATCATATATGGCAACACTGAACCAAGCTACTATCTACAGTATACTGGGACTCAGAGATCAAATCATTTTGTAAATCAGGGAATGTCTTTTTTATTTTTCTCTAGGGGTTTGATACTGTAGTACTACCTAGTGTTATCCACACATTGCTATTCAGATAATACTCAATACTTAAACTTGTATCCAAACTTTCTACATACAAAAGTTTGAAAAAGTATACAGCACCAGTCGAAATTTTGCTCACACAACCTCATTCAGTGTATTTTTTTTCTTTATGTTCACCACTTTCTACTTTATATATTTATATAGAAGGCATCAAATAAATAATGCAAGATGTATGGGATTATGCAGCAAAGAAAAAAAAGTTTAAAAAGTCAATTAAACGCTTTATTTTTTATTCAAATCCCCAAAGTAACTACCCTTTGCTTTGTTGACAGTGCTGTGCAAACCCTTGGTCTTTTCTTAAAAAATATTCTTGGCAAAAGGAGGAATTCAATTTGTCGACTGGTCAAAAGTTTATTTTGGTCGAACACGTTTTGCAGCTCATCCAAGCTGCTCCTTCAGTTCTGGTCAGAATTCTGGAGGACACTGCCTTAAATCTGCCTGACAGGAGGCTAGCTACTATGAAATTATTCGGAAACTAACACACCTACTTGTTTACAGCTTCTGTTAGGCCTATTGAACTGGCTCTGAGTGTGGGGTTATATTAGCATAACCGTTCAGGGCCATAATGGAGCTTTCACAGCTCTGTGCCTGCTCTGGATAACCTGAAAAAGCTTCGCCTTACCAGGGTCAAGAGATACCAAAAGTGCAAAGCCGTGATCATAGCAAAGAGTAAAGGATATTTTAGAAAACCTAGAACAAGTTGTGAGATTTTTTATTATTATTTTATTTTTATTATTATTTTTCATATGTGTCCATTCATAGTTTTGATGCCGTCAGTGAGAATCTACAATGCAAATAATCATGGAAATAAAGACGAAAAATAAAAGTCAACCAAAACTCACTAGTGAACAGTGTTAAACAAATAATCAATCTTATTCCTTAGTATTTAAATCATGTTTGAAATGCTAGTACTGTGATATAACAGCAGTTTTAGCCTGATGAGTTGAATTCTGGACTGGTTATCAAGTATGCTGTTTTCCTCCAAACAAATTACATAAGAACTTAGTCACTGTTGTTTTTGACCCACTCCTAATACAACAGAATGATCACATTTATAGGCTTCAAGTGTGTCATCGGGATTTTAATAACAGCCCACTTGTAGCGCTCATAAAACAGAACACAGAACAGCCTGATGTTATGAATATTGTATGGATGCTCAAGGCACTTATTTAGGTTATAGTTATCATTCAGTTATTAAGGTATAAATATAAAGTTATGAGCAATATTTTGTGATTTATGGAAATTCGACAAGTGATTTTGGTTAAGTGTCCAGGTTTATAGAGACAAAAAAGTGCCAAAACAGTGTTATTCAACAGATTTAAATTAATTATTTTTGTTTTTTGTTTTTCAATTGCACATTACTACCTGTAAAACATGCATTCTTACTTTTCCACATATCTGACCTATAGCTTTATGGTGGCATCTGCTTTTCTCCACCAATTTAGATCATTTTAATGCCAAACTGTGGAACATTCCAGGCAAAGCAGCATTTCCAAAGAGACAAGCAGGTTTCAGACCATCCAGTAGAAAAAATAAGCTTCTTTAATACTCCTTATTAAACTTCAGTGACCTAAGCCTGCACAAAATTGCGAAAATATTTATCACAATATTGGCTGACCCAATAATCAATATCTCAACAACAAAACATTTTCCATTTTACAAAAGTACTGTTTTTTGAAAGTAAAAGGGCAAAAAGCCAAGATTTTCTTTATTAACTCCTTAGACTTGGGTTGGTCTTGGTTTTTATTTTTGACTGAGCTTGACTAGAAAATTAAGGTATGTGCATTTTTGTTTTAAATTAACTGATCTTATTGTGCCAAAAAATTATTAAATTATCACAGTAATATCGTTATTGCAATACAAGACATAGTTATAGTCATAGTAGAGATTTTTCTCATATTGGGCAGCCCTACACTGCACAGTCCTGGAGAATTGTACTAGTCTTTCTTTATATCTCACACATATTCAGACATTTACTTCAGTTGATTATAGGCCCTTATGAATGATTACTCTGAAGCAATCAATATTAGTGTCTCCTTTACCCTCCTTAAAATAGATGGCCCACAACATCAAATTCCTCTTCTATTTTTCCTCATTAATCTATAAGAGCATGCTCCAGTTAAATCATATTGAGCTGTTGCTACTATGATCAGGTCAATAAATCTTTCAGCATAAACATCATAATTGAATAACATCATAATTGCACAAACTGGCTTTTCTCAAACACAGATTAATCCCTTTTCCAGAACTGAAATTAAAGTGGTTTTATCATAATGAGGCAGATTACAATTTTTGAGAAAACTCGTTAACATCTTGATCTGTTTAAGTCCAGTCTCTAATGCTAGGATTATTTGGCTGTTCGGTGTGTGTGTGTGGGCGCGTGTGTGTATGTGTGTGGGTGTCTGAGGATTCGTTTGACAATTACTGCCTTAATTGAGACGGGTTTAAATGTGGTGCAGGACATTTTGTCTCCTGTTTGTGATCTCTGGTAGGATTTATAATAATGTGTTCTCTTCTCTTCTCATAAAAAGCTCTTGCTTATTTGAATAGTATCATCCTGTTTATGGCAATTAGAAGTGTTTTATTATTAGAAATGTGCTTGTCATGCTGAGACTGATAGTACTAGAAGACGAGTGTAATGCTGTTTGCAGTGCAGGGCTTTATTGAAATAGTTTGGTAGATTTGTATTTATATTTTTAATAAGAAAACTATCAAAATCTCCATAAATCTCATGGATTTTGGTGTTAGAATTTGATCCAGTTGTTTCAGAGATTGCATATCAGCCCTTTACTTATAGGACATCGCCCTCTAGTGGTGCATGTGTATAACCATACAGAGCAGTAGTTTTACTACAGTGATTAGAGTGGCTCTGGTCCAAAAGTGTCGGCCTCTTCACTTCAGCCAAAACGGAGTTGGCCTCAGTCTGGTCGTCTCTGAGCCAAAGAGTCCCACAGCTACTGAGGCGTGTAATGTGAGAGTGTGAGAGCAGAGGAGGACCTGATATACAGCACAGCCAAGAAAAACACTGCATTTATTCATCATTTAAATATTAAACTACACTTAAAATAGATGCACAGAGGTGGAATCAATATTTATCTATGTTTTCTATGTATATTTACTTTGTGATATTTTTATATTTAGTGTTTATTCTTTTCTTTAAACCAATTGTATTCTCTTACTTAAAGTAGCACAAGGTCCACCTCCTGCCTGTCTCCACAGAGATGTTTTTCCTAGAATGTTCCATGATATGTCATTAAACTTATCTGCATAGTCTGGTGGTACCACCAAACTGTGGTGGATCCACTGTAACTGTAACTGACTGCAGATATCTGTATATATGTATTTACAGATATATCTTTCCTATACTGCAATACATTCCAGACAATACAAAAACATGCAGATGGTGAATCCTCCACTGGAAAATATATATAATAATGCATTTACATTTCTTTTTTTGTTTTTATTGTACTTATATTTCAGTATGTGTCGATGTTCTTTGTAATGAGTACGTAATAATAAATTTGAACTGAATGGAAGAATAATGACAGCAGTTTGCATATAATTCCTCTTTCACAGATTTGCTAAAATACTTAAAATAGCCGGGAATACGATCGAAGAACATTAGAAACATAGTTGTTAGAGTGGAGATTATGTATTGGGCTCTGCTAAAGATGATTACATTGTGATTAATGAAGTGCCATCTAGAACTATTGAACCATAGGTGGGAAACTAATAAGTGTTGAAGCACACAGTGAGACTCTTTTGTTATCACACAAAGCCACAGTGGTATTGCTTCATTATAAACACCACTGAATGTTATAATCAGGGGGCTGTAAACAGTGTCTGAAAATACATGAAAACTCAATTCGACATATACATATATTTTACTGAAAACTTTAAACATAGATATTGAAAACACTGTATAGCCTGACTATAGAAAAAATAATTAGGATTTTCAGAATCATATCCAAGATCAAGAAATGTCAACCAATTAACAATGCAGTAGCACAAGATGATGCTTTATGAAATTTAAACTGGTGCTCTAACAGTGCCATTCAATTTATTGCTGTTAGGTTATGAATTAAAGTTGGACCTTTGATATAAAGTCTGCAGTCAGGGATTAGAGATGTATTTAAGTTCTGTTGAAGCTGATCAAGGACAATCCTGAACATACCAGATTTAGCCACTAGGGGTCAGTAAGGGCATATATTTGTTGATTCTTCATCTCACACGTTTTGGGCTCTCAGAGGTAGATATCACAGTTCTGGGAAGGAATTGAGAAAACGTGTTTGTAAATGTTAAGTTTGAATTTCAAGTGCTTTTATTGCTTTGCTTGTTCAATTATTGGTGTTTTATGCTCTCAAAAACACACATTCTTACTGTGTGCAGGGTTGTCTCTGCTTGTCAATATAAACAGAGATAATAAAAAAGCTATAAAATCTCCATGGAGAAAAGCAGGTGAGGCGACTGGCTACTAGAAAAGCAACAGAGTGCATCTTTAATATCCTTTTTGAATGGTTACAGTGACGTTATTTATCTCTTTTGTGGGTAACAATTTGCTATGCACGTTTTCAAAGCAACTGTGATAACATCCATTGCCCACCTCTAGCTGAGATGTAATTTTCACCGTTATCTATTTAAATTACGTTAGGCTTTTGAATGTCCCTAAAGCTTTTCCTTCATGCTCCTTGTTCTAATTTCCCTTGATGCCTCTGTCACAGTTCTCTGCCCCTCTCTGTGGCCTCTGCCTGGTTGTGCCCATCTGTGTGACATGTTAATCTGGCGACTGCTACGTCTCCACAGTGCCCCCTACAGGAAGCAACCTGCCACAGCGGCTCTGTTAAACCCTGATAGGAAAGACTCTAATGTGGACTGGAGTCTGAATAAACAGTGGTGTGGAGCTAGCTTCCTGCTGCAGCTGTAATGCTGTGTAATGTGACCACAAGGGCTCTTTGTTGAATTCTACTGTATTCAATTAATGCCATAAAGCTCATGTTTCTCTGCGTTTTGCTTTCTCAAGATAAACTCTTTGCACAGTGCAATGCTTAGTGCACAATGTAAAGTTCAGACTTAGTAGAATCTGACTGAACTGCTGCAGAGCTGAAGAACTTTTTCGAAGATTGTGAATATTATTAATTTAGCTGTTTATGCTTTTCATAATTTCCATGAGTATGAAAATGTGTCTGAAAGCAGGACATGACAAACATATCAGAACAGATGTGTAAATCTAAGATAAAAAGTTAGTGGGACATTATATTAGATAATTGCAACCACTGTGTTTAGCTAGTTGACCTCTCAAATTGCAATTTAAGTTCAAATTCTTTTAATTGTGTGACCTACTACTCCTAATATATGCTCAATAAAATAAAATAAATAAATAAAAATAAATCTATTAAAAGTGAGCATAGTTAACAGTCCTATATTAATTCACAAAGTGAATTCTTGTGAGCTTTAAGTCAGGTTATAATGTTGTGACCTTCTCAAAAACATACAAACAACACGTGTTTTGTTTCATTCACGCATGTTTGAGTATTCCTGCATTATTAATCTGTCTAAATCTCCATCCATCCATCCATCTTCTCCCGCTTAATCCAGCTGGGTCGCGGGGGCAGTTTGCTGCCCAATACTCATAGCACCTGACCCCCCCTATGAACTCCTCTGCAGGTGGTGAGCCCACAGGAGGGTGGACATCATGGTCCTTGATGTTAGTCCATAGGGGTGCTGGCATGTTTTGGGTTGATGGGGGAAACCGGAGTACCCGGAGGAAACCCATCCAGACACGGGGAGGAACATGCAAACTCCACACAGAAAGGCCCAGGCGACCCGGGGATCGAACCCGCAACCTTCTTCTGTGAGGCCTGAGTGTTGCCACTCAGCCACTGTGCCGCTGTCTAAATCTCTAAAGATCAAAATGCTCTTCCACCTTGATGTAATGAAATGGTAATTTTCAAGTTAACAGCTACCTTTTACATTTAGTTCAGTAGAGGTTGGTAATTCTAGGGCTGATATTATCCATATGATTCAAGTGAAGATGTATGGATTTTACAAACAGTGGAGCACTTCCTGCACTTCCTCATAAGTTTCAACATGATCCTCATTTACCAACATGGCTGATTGGACAAAAAAAAGTGTTGTTTATATATGGTATCCAACAATGTTTTTTTTTTTTTTTAAATACATAGTTTATACCTATTCTTTCTCACTTTGTTTATTCACATTACACTTCCTGGTGTAAAGGGCAGAACTAGAGGGAGTAAATTCTAGGTCCAGGACTTTTAACTAGGATCAGCTAAGCATATTAATGTAGATAAATCTCTTCAATAATATGTACATTTTTAACACAAGTATTTACAACTGGATCTTAACTTCACCCAACTTCCCTGTACTCCGCAGCTCACATTACACCTCGGTGCTATGTCTATTTTCAGACACCAGGCATTACATTAATGTGTCTGTGCCTATGGAATGTACATTAGCCTAAGCCGCCTCTTCACAATGACTGAGTGCTCTGTAATTCTTTCTATTTGCATTATCATTTCTGCTGTGTTACCTTAAATACCACTAATAACTATTGGGCAGATTTACACCCATCCACCCCTTGTTTCCCTGGTTCTGATTTGGGACGTCCCGCTGCCTCCGCCTCTGCCTTTTATTGTTGCTGGATCAGCGGGGCCTCAACATGAATCATTAATGATGGCTTCCAACAGCGTAATGGCCCCTAATGTTCTATAATGATCTCACGCCCCTAATGCATCTGTGCCGTGGAGAATACTCGGAACTTCGGTAATTCCTACTATTTTTTTAAAACCTGGATGCGCTTGGGCAGGAAATAGCAAGTCCCATAGCAAACAGCTCCGGCGTGCCTTCAACGCACCATGAGTTTCCCTCTGCGTAGATCCACCTCAGGTAGGAGCCAAACATGGACTAAATATGATGATGGAGACTTTTATCGAGACTTAGAAGTAGTGTTAATTGACGATAAAGTAGTTGTAGTAGATTATAAAGAGTTAGCTAAATGATTCTTAAAACTACAAGAATGTTGACAACATCTAATATAAGTTAGCAAAGTCCAAACTGAGCATTAGTAGCAATTAATGCTTGTGGTATTTTTTTTTTAACCTTTATTTACCCAGGAAAGTCCCATTGAGATTACTAATCTCTTTTTCAAGGGAGTCCTGCCATGCACACACCACTTTCATACTTACGTATTTGCCCCTCACTGTAGAACTGGTCTAATATTTTGTTAAATTTGTCTTACATGCAAACCCTCAGAAAAGATGTAATATTTTAAATTATTATTTGGAAATGTTTGTTAGTGTTGTCTAAATGTGTCCAAAAAGTATGGCTGAGTCCAGAGTTGATGCATCTCAGGCGTTAGCTTTCTGCCATGTTAAAATGCTCATGGCTCTTTGGTGCTGAACTGTCTCATTGTTATTTTCTTAACACTAAGACTTTACTTGATTCAGGTTTACTGAACACTTATTTATACAATTATATTCATTTATACAACAGTAATTTGTATGTACTGTGGCAGTTTGTCTTCTGTTTGTACAATAGTTTATAAGTTACACAGTGCATATGCATCTGTCTTTTACTTCAGATTATTGTTTTAGCTTGTAATAGCCATCTAGCATTATACAATTATGTGCCACTAGTTTAGTTTAGTTTAGTTTATTATTTATTTGTCAGGGACTACATTTACATGCAGAATGTATTTGATATAAAAGTTCAAATTCCTTAATTAGGAGCTGTCCATGGTGCGCCTACTAACTTTACCTAATAAGTTACAGTGGCACAGAGCAACTTCTGTTATCATTATGTCTAAAATATACTGTATGGTGTATTACCAAATGGACCATATGCAGTAACTGCTGCTAATGGCTTTTGTCTATTTGAGTCCTGGGAGCTTGGTGCTAAATGCATTGAAGTTATGCCGTCTTCTGTAGAGATTATTTAGCTTTGGTGCTTTCCCCTTTTGTGTGTGTTTTTGGCTTCTTATGTTGGAATTCCTAAAACATATGCCGCTAATTAGGCTATGTAACTGCTGTTCATTATTTTTACCCCTGGGAGCTGTCCCTGGTGCTGAACACACGCTTCTTTAGTGCATTTTCTTTTCACTGAGGTTTTTTTTTGTTTTGAATAATCTTTTGCCAGACCCTAATGGTTTATATAACTCAATGCACTTCCTGGAACTGTATATTGACAAATTATAATTAAAAGTACATATGCAACTGGCTTCAGATGAATAAATGGTTGTGTTGGCTGAACATGACTGAGCGTCCTCCTCCTCTGGGACCTTCTCTAATCTTGTTAAGGTCTAAATCCATGTCGGACTGCAGGGCGCTGCCTCACAACATCTAACACCCATATAGTCCTATTAGAGGCCGGTTTAATTCCACCTTAAATGACCGACTGTCCATTCAAGCATGATATTAAAGTCCTCCTATTATACTCTGACTATATCATTTTCACTTTGGCCCATCAGTAGTTCAAACTGTGATTCATACCATCTGGAACAGGTATGGAAAGTGAAGGAGTAGATTCAAGAATTTAAGTTAACCAGGATAGTTTTAAAAAGAACAAGAAAAAAAATTAAACCTCAGATTTAAAGGTTTTCTATGTAACCTGTGCTCTTACTGTTTTGAAAAATATATGGCACCACTGAACCTGTATTGTAAATTCCCATACTTGCATATAGAGGACACATACAGGTGTATACAGGTCTCATTCTCAGTATATGGACAGGCCATGCAGAGGCTGCACTAGCACCAGAGTCATGACAGGCTGCAGGTGCTGGGATTTAGGCAGTGATGATTCAGAACAGAAAGGCCTTTATGTTTTTTACTGGAATTGGATTTATGCATTGACACTGTTAAATGAGAGAAATAAGAGAGTGAGCGAAAAGGCTTTTGATGTGTCTAAGAATAAGTAAATGACAACTTTAACAAAATCTATGTGAGTAACAACAAAAAGTTAGTCTAAGAGGGAACTTTTAATTCATTGTTCAAGTAACTCACTTCATGACATAAATGCATTACATATTTTTTGGACATTACTACTTGTTTGCTCTTACTGATTTTAGCATGTAAATAATATAAATATATGCTTTACTATGCTGAGTTAATGTTAACTAGCTCCAAACATTTAGTCATTGTTGATCTAGGAAGCCATACAATTATAACAAAAAGTGTGCTGTCTAATCCCCCTTCCACTTGAATGTAATTCTTTACAGTAACAGCAGGGGGCACTTCAAAACCGGGTGTCCTCCTTTACCTCACATCACCTTTCCTTTATACTTAGAGATACAATCTATTGCCAGTCCGTTTGTTATAAATAAAGACTTAAATGTATCTTTCCGAGAGCAGAAGATTCAATGCTTTACAAAGGAAACGCTGCTAAATACGGCGTTCCCATTTTGGCGTGTTTTGTGGTTTGACCTTGTATTGATTTTTGTATTGACTGAACCATTTTCTGTAACATCTAAATTTGTTCCAGTTGTGCTTTAGAGCGCGATGGTCCTGCTTTCTTCAACTCGATGCTCCTTGTAGTTACAGTGTTTGATTTGTTTGTCAAGCGTTGTCCTATACATTAACATTGCACTGTGGTCATTGCTTTCAAGCCCCACTGCAGAAATCATGAATGAAAGATGAAGACCTACTTCTCAGTCTATGCATTTCCCTGGTCGGCTGCATTCAAATTTTTATTCATCTAGATCACATTGGACTTGAGAGTTTAAAAATGGGAAAGAAGAACAAAATATTACTGGTGCACTGTAAAATTTAATAAGCAGTGCCCTACTTGAAAAAAATCTAGGAAACCAACTGCCTTGAAAAATCTGACTAACGTGGACTGTGAATCTAAAGATGAGCTTAGAAGTAATTCCTCAGTGTAGTGTACAGTAAATTCCTCTTTCACCTAACTAGGCAGAGCAAGTTAAGTGCGCTTTCGTTTTCATTCAGAGAACTCATGTTGTGAAGCTGTGTCAAGTAATCAGTCAGTTCCTCAAATCTGAAATAACCTTTACTTTAAGAGTAATTTAATCTTACTTGGTAAAACCATGGAAATTGATTGCTTTGGATTGAACAAGTAAATGTTACTTATATACACAAGTTAGAGTAAAAACAGGTTCTATTCTACAAAAATGTCATTTAGATCTGCGTCAGGTGCACAAGGATTTGATTATTTTTGTTAGTCTTTGAAAAAAACATAGCAACACTTTTGTTCATCTTAAGTTCAAAACACATCATAACATGTGTAACAATAAAATAATAAAGCTCAGTCATTCTATGTCAGCTTAAACCAAGGCCCCCACACTTAGGGCTCAAAAAATGCTGGAAGAAACAAAACAGGTGTACAGGTGTAGCAAAGACTGAGAGAACAGAGGGAGGATATAGAGACTGAATGAACGGAGAGGGAGGATATAGAGACTGAATGAACGGAGAGGGAGGATGTAGAGACTGCTGGGATGATCAGGGAATGAGTGGCAAATGAGGACCGCAACATACTGGGAAATGGAGCTGGACTCTTGGCAATAATACGTCACTGTTGAAGTTACTTGTCTCATTCAAGTTGACCTTAGTCTAATTGTCAAGTAATGTGATTTTGTCGCCCTGAAAGTAACTGTTACTTTACCACAATCTTTAAGATCCAGCTGAATGCAAGTGTTAGATTCTACAATGTCTTATGTAAGTTACAGGTTGTGACTGCCAAAAGAACTGATGCAGAGAATAGCAACATTACAGCAGAGATAAAAACATATTATAGCCAAATTTAACTGCTGACCATATAAGGGTATGAAGGGTGGGCCTGTCACAGAAATTACTATATTGACTTACAGCTCAATATATGAAAGCTGGAACCATATATATTTTTAGCTCAGTGTACAAATGCTTTGTAAACATGAGGAGACTTGGGGTATTTTTATTTTAATACAATAAGATTTGAGCTGTAAAAGGTTTCTTATTTATTATTTTACTTATTTGTAAATGGACAGCACATATTAATGATGGTTGATGTCAAAAAATCTACAGGACAGGGAAAGGTACAACAATAATGTAACATCAGCACACTCACTAATCACTATACATACATTACATATATTAATAAGTGATGGCTAATGGCTATGGCTAATTACTGATTCATTCTGTTATATGTTTGGTGTTGGCCAACCAGAACCACACTGACAAAACTTTACAAAGACGAGTGGATCTGGAGCTTTATCTTGTATCCCTGATTTGACAGATGTTCATGTCAAAAACAAACATCGCTTTTCCTTACACATAAAAAATGAGGTCTGAGAAATAACGCAGATTTTTCACAGAATCAGCAATTGAAACACCAACTTATCTGAGGTAAAAGAAGTCATATATTTTATTCTGAGAGACATGTGCTACAAATTAGCAGCTGTAGTTGGATCGTCTCAAGTTGGGACATTGGATTTTTTAATACTGTCTGTTTACACTGTAAAAAGAAATATTTAGTTCAACTCCAATTTTCAAGGCAACCGACTGCACAGAGTTTTTAAGTTGTACGTATCAACTTAAAATTTTAAGTTTTGAAGTACTGCTATTATTAAGTTGGGTCAACTAAGCTTTTGAAGTTATGCCAACTAAGCATTTTAAGTTTGTTTCTATTTTATCAACTTATTTGTAGTTCATATTATCCCCTGTGAAAACTTACTATATTGAGTTGAAATTACTACACCCACAATAAATATTTATTTTTTAATTTTTACTTTCAACTACATTGGTACAGCTTTTGAACTCCATCCATCCATCTTCTCCCGCTTAATCCGGCTGGGTCGCGGGGGCAGCTTGCTGCCCAATACTCATAGCACCTGACCCCCTATGAACCCCTCTGCAGGTGGTGAGCCCACAGGAGGGTGGACAACATGGTCCTTGATGTTAGTTCATAGGGGTGCGGGCATGTTTTAGGTTGATGGGGAAACCAGGGGGGAACATGCAAACTCCACACAGAAAGGCCCGGGTGACCCGGAGATCGAACCCGCAACCTTCTTGCTGTGAGGCCTGAGTGTTGCCACTCAGCCACCGTGCCGCCAACTTTTGAACACCAAAAATGACGGGCGCTTCTTTTCCAAATGAAGGAAAACCCCTGAGAAACTCCTCATGCGACCCCGTTGCAGCAGATTGCTACGAGATTTCAAGTGAGCATGCGCAGATTAGTTAACCTGGTCCTAAATAAGCGTCTACTGTGATTTGTATATTATGCCAACTCAAAATCTTAATTAAGGTCAACTTTTTATCAGAAACTTCCAAAAGTGAGTTGAAATGACTCACTTGAGACAGTGTAAGATGCAATTGGTAATTTTATTGTTTGTGGATGCAAAACTCCTAGTAAACTGAACAAATTCAAGTTGTCATTTTTACAGTGTAAAAATGGTTTACTGGGATTACCTTGCATTGTTGTTATTGTGTCAGTGGCATAAAGTAGTTTCAGTATTATAATTTATTGCAGTATCTCTCTGTAGTAACATACCATGCTTCAACATTTGTTACTGTGACAGGCCTAATGGAGGGTTTGAAAATATGTTAAAGTTGCACTATAATTTGTTGTCTTGTTTTGTTTCCATGGGGACGTTATTGCTTTGCCTAGAATGTTTTGCAGTACGGCATTAAACTTCCATGGAGACAAGCAGATGACGGGATGAGACCTATTACAGGGCAGATCTATGACGAGGCGATGCCAGTAAAAATGCACGTTTTCAGGTATTTTTTTGTACTTAAGATAACAGCTGTAATTTAATACATGTAAATAGATTAGTTTAATGCTATATACTGTGGACAAAGTAAAAACATTCCCAAGGAGAAAAGGAGTAGGTGATGTACTATAAATACTGAAATATAAATTAAAAGAAATATTTAAAAAGTATTATCAGTAAATGCATAGAGTGGTTGACAAGAAAATGGTACACTTGCCAACTAATACCAATAATACCAAAAACGTATGTCAAATTATATGCATGCTTTTTAAATCTCAATATTAAAAGAATAAACCTACAAGAAGTGACTACAAATTTCTGAATTGAAAATAGGCAATAACTCCCCCCTGCTGCAAATCATGTATAAAATATAGTTCCTGTCAAGTATTTATTTTAGTACAAGGCAATTGAAGCTGTCATCCAGACGGTTATGTAGCTGGATATAAAATTTTGATGTTATATCGATACTTGCATCTTTCATGACTGACACATCTCCAATATCTGATCAAAACGTCAATGGCATTTGAGCTGAGACGCCAACAGAGAACAGGACTATTTAGAAATTAATTTGACCATTGACTCTGCCTGGTTTTATGTCCACCTCAATGCGGCCGGGTCGATCAATGTTGTATTGATGCCAGGCTTCCAGACACAAAGAGGAAGTGAGGAATATTAACAAGGACAAGGTGCATCTGATGGAAGTTAAAGGTGCATTGTGTAACTTTTCTGATGGAGGGTCCGTCAAATGCTTTTCTACATGGAGATGTTAATGTTTTGTCTGGAATGCTTCACAGTTTGGTATTAAACCTTTCTATCTTCATGGAGACTGAACCAGACCAAGTTACAGGTCAAATCTGTGGAGAGGCGACCCCGCTCACAGTTTTTCTAGGTATTTTTGAGCTATAAAACCACCTGTAATTTAATACATGTAAGGTAAACCTTTTTAATTTCATACTCTGGGAGAGGAATGACATCTATAAAAAAAGTTACATAGTGCACTTTTAACACTGAAAAAATATTGTTGTTTTTTTCCACATAATGTATCATAGAATTATGGTTGATAAGTAGCATTTCGTGAACTATTTAGATGCAGGATATTTTAAAGGTTTTTTATTACACAAAATTGACTCTTGTGAAATGTAAACCATGTTCAAATGTTGTTACCGCTTTTCATTCAAATATCCTTTATTATCAATCTGTCTTCATCTCCAAATGAATCAAAATGCTCTGTTCTACCTTGTGATGTCATGTAGTGGCAGTTTTCAAGTTAACAGTTAAGTTTTACCCTTTGTTTAGTAGAGATGGGCAATTCCAGGGCTGCAAATTATCCAGATAATTCTAGTAAAGGAGCACTTCTTGTATTACCACATGACATCACAAGGTGGAACATTGTATTTTCTGTTTGAGAGAAGAACTCAACAAAAATATGCAGGACTTGTGTGTTAAACATTTTTGAATAAAACAAAACACAACTCCAGACATGTTTGTGATGAGGAAAGTAGACCAGAATATAGTGTATGGGCTGTTTAATGTTTGCAAATTTGCAAATTGCCTTTAATTATAGTATTTTTTGACTAATACTATGACTACTGCTTGGATACTGAATCATGCCTAATAGATGTACATAGATATTCTAGTTATTATTACATGAGTAGTACAATGAAATGTAGCTCGGTTAATCTGAAAAGTAGACATTTAATACCAAAGCAACCCCAACATTGTCCTCCTATAGTCTAAAATCCTGTTTGTATGTTGTGATGAATGAATTGAAAGAATATGTAAAAAAAAAAACAAACAAAAAAAAACTCAAAACAAAACAAAACAAAAAAAAAACGACAAAAAAAAAAACTTTCCTGCCTGCTTCATACTGTGCTGAAATCATCTTGCATAGTAAGGTGCATGTAGCTGTGTGCAGTCTGTGGTGAAAGGGCTCTGTACACTTCAGTATTGATGTGTCAGCCGTTTTTGCTCCAGTGATTTTAAGAGCACACAGGAAGGAGGATAACCTTGGGGAAAAAAATACGAGTGTGTGCGAGGTTACAGCGTTTGCACCCCAGATTTAAAGCACAGGTTCGATTGGACATTATCTACAGGGCCTATGTTCTTTTAAAGGAAAATCCATCTATAACTTTGAAATGTGGTATTGGTTTATAAGAGAACACGTGAATTATTTCGTTCAAAAATTGTGGTGTAGGTTTGATCTCTATATATCACCTTTTTAAAGTAAAGTAATATGTTTTGGCGTGAAATATCCAAGATGACGCAATGATAGTAATAATAATAATAGTTTCAATACAGTAGTTTCAATACATTTTTTTTCTTTTACGCCATGCTGTCTTACGTTATTTCTGATCAAGCCCATTCTATAACTAACTTTGTATTTTTTTCTGACAACTTTAATATAGTAACTCCAACCACAAGAGGTCAGCATATTCTATTATATATTTTATATTATATATTATAATTCTTGCTTTGGTTGGTGTCCATCACAATTTGACCAGGCCTGAATCAAACCTTCTTCTGTAGTTTACATGTAAATCTGACATTTGCATTTCTATTTATTATTATGGAAATAAAAGAAAGTTCTCATCTTATTGAAACAGAATGACTAATACTGTATTTATATAGCATCTTTACAGATGTTTTGATATGTCTGTGTGTATGTTTTACTCATCCATATCTTGGAACGCCCTTAGAGGCTACTGTTGTTGCGATTTTGGGCGCTACAAAATAAATTTAAACACTCAAAGCACTTTACATTGCATTAGGCCTCTTCATACACTCGCCGAGGCACACTGATAGATCACATTGCACATGCATTGCACAGAAAACAAGAGGTGAAATGTTTTGCCCAAGGACACAACAATAGTATGCATGCAAGGATATAGCCTCGACTCATGCACATGTCTCTACTGTCTGAAACATCACACATAGTTACATTAAGAATGATTCAGGCTTAAATAATGAACTAACTTTCATTCTTATTAAACCATTTTTCATTACAACATTATAAATCAAGTCTTTGTTCAAACTGTATTAAGACTATTTAAGGTGTTAATGTGTAAGTGATACTGAATGTGGTAATTTGTGCTAGTAGCAGTTGTAACGGTGTTGAAGGATGAGTCAAATGCAGAGGGCAGACTTCCCTAGGGGACTATAAAGTTTACCCTCACCTTAGTATTTCTGTAATGTAACAAAACAGTAACTGCATTCAAACTCACAACCCTCTGTTTAGAGTGCTGCTGCCCACCGCCACCTCATACAAATAATAATAATCTGGTTATCTGAATCATAACTTAGGGTGGGTTGGGATGGTTGGTACAAATAAAACTATGAAAAGAGCGAGTAACATTGTCCAAACTCTATTTACGCCCGGGTCAGTGTATACCTGAAACACTTTTTGCATTATGGTCATTTTAAGCAATCTTTAGTACGGGTTTGGACTTGGTGTAGACCTGGTTTAGACTTAGTTTCGACGTGGTTTAGTCCTGGTTTAGGTCAAATTGGTTAAAATAGGGACATTTGGTTTAGTCCCGAACAGTTTAGACCTGGTTTAGACCTGATATAATCTTGGTTTAGTCCTAATTTAGTCCTGGTTTAGATCTAGTTCTGTCCTGATTTAGACCTAGTTTAATCCTGGTTTAGACCTGGTTTAGACCTGGTTTAGACTTGGCTTAGACTTGGTTTAGACCTGGTTTAGACCTGGCTTAGATCAAATTAGTCAAAAATAGGGATACCTAGTTTAATTCGGTTTAGTCCTTGTTTAGTCCCTGTTTAGACCTATTTAGTCGTGGTTTAGTCCTAGTTTAGTCCTGATTCAGACCTGTTTTAGACCAAATTAGTCAAACAATATGGATACCTGGGACATTTCTTGCATAAAACAGGGACAAATCATTGGTTTTGTACGAATCTGCATATTTGTATTTTTTTTTTTTTGCACGTTAAATCGTTACAGCAAAAAAAATAAAATAAATCCATGTGACATTTAAATAGCTTGTACATCCGATGCTTTTACACCCCCCTTTCACAGCTCCACACAGCTCATGTCTTACCTCATCAGGGCTCTTGTGGTAACTTCGCCTCGTCCAGTCAACCAAAGGTCAAAGGTGCCACTTGGCTGCCCACATCATCCTCTCCTCTGTCCATCACTCTCCCTCTCTCACTCCCTCTCTTTGACCCATGTAATTTACTGCATCCTCCTGCTCTCCATCGATTTTACCTCCCATTTTTTTCTCCTCCACGCGGCGCCATGTGAAGTCAGACAGCCCATTGCTCTGCTGTCTTGTCTAGCTTCCTTTTCGAACAGCGAAAGAAAAAAAAATCAACAAAACAAAACATAACTGGAGATTACCATGTTCCTCAGTGCATCTATCTTCTTTTCACAGCTGTGCATCTTCTGTCCTGCAGGGGAAGCCTGTGGTCAAAAGACATGCGTGAAAATCTTATCACTCCTTCTCCTCCATCCTGTCTTTTACCCGTTTGCCTCTTGCTGTTATAACACAAAGGTCTCGCAAAAGAAGAACTCACAGCTTGTCCGATGTGGATTTGAAAGCAGCAGCAGTTCACACACCAAAATAAAACCCCCTCCTGTCACTGCACTCTTACTCTGAAAAGTTCCCATCTGCCCTGACCTAAATATACCTTTCATTATATACTTCATGCATCTTCACTCTCTTCCTGTGCATTCATTTCGTACTGTGCTCTCCGCTGCTCGCTTGTGTTTGCAGGGGCTGGGCATGTGCCAGAAGCTTCCTTGATCTGAGCGCAAACAGCAGCACAAGTTGTTCCCATGTACGGCATTGGAGGCATTAAAGATTCAGAAAGGAGATATCAAAAAAAGACCTGCACTGATTTTGAAATGGGCTCTGCTCTCCGAGCTGTGCACAGGACATAAAGTACAGTCGGATTTAAATGTTCAGAGCTGCATATTAAACACTTTATTTTGGGCTTTTCGCTCTTTAAATGACTGTACAGTGTGAACTACAGTAATTAGTTTAGACTTATTTGTATGCATTTCATGTGGTGCTTATGGATACACTTTTTTGTTAAGGTCAATAATGGGCTACAAATAAATGATCTATATAAACTACCTAAGAGTCAAAAATACAAATGATCCTAACTACAGCCACAAGGGGTCAGTAAAGCAAATGTTTCTAGCTCAATGGACATAGAATTTACCCCATAATTACATTATTATATTACAAAATTCTTTGTTTAGATTCAGATCTGGTGCCTTGGAAACTATAGGCTTAAAAGTGCAGGGTCTCTAGACTGACACAGGAATGATTAACGCCTTTGACAAACCTCATTATGAAAAGCCCACAGTTAAATGATCTAAACATCTGTACCCAGTCAACAATTAAAGATGCCCTCTGCAACTTTTCAGTTGAAAGCTGCTCTTTTGTGAATCTAATAAAAGTTGTTGTTTTCAGGGGTAATTCGATGTACTCTTTATACTCACATCGCCTTCGGGTCGATCAAAGCACTCACAGCGACTAAACTAAAGAGATGTGACTTTTATCTTGGCTTATACAATGAAAAGCCCCCGGCAAAAACAAACCGCGTCAGCTTCAGAGGCTCTAAACGTGTTTTTGGCCCTTTGAGAAGAAACGTGTTACGCACACATGCTCACAATGTCACAATGGCCTGGCTCCTTCTTTACAGTTTCAGTTGCGCCTATGAGCTGGAAAGGTCCATTTTTTGTGCTCTGTGACTGGAGGTTTATTCGGACTGAAGTGCAGTTTTTCATTATTATTTTTCTGATGGGAACAGCGCTCATGCGCACGAACCTGCAGTGAAATATGCCAATGGGCCAGTTGCAATCAAAAGACTATTATCGGCCAATGGTGATGTTCGTGTGCATTATATAGGGCCCATCACTGCGGCCTGTCCGGGCTTTATTTGACGTATACGGCTCCTCGCGCAGCAGACGTCTAACCTCTTCACCCTCGGTGATTTATCTCTTGGGACCGAGGGCTGCTCCGTGTGACACGTCTTAGATTTATGTCCCCATAACGTGACCAAGTCCCGCGCACAAACACTCAATATCTCATTTTCTCCCGCCACCCCTTTCCATTAGAGTCACCCCACACGCACGCACGTGTACACACATGTTGGCACGCTCGTGTACACGCACATGTGCGCACACACTCAGTAGACTTTCATTCATTTACCTGTCCCAGCTCCCAGCTCCCGTATCTCTCATCAGCCTCAACATGTAAATATCATGCCACGTGGGCTGCGGGCTACAGGTGCCCCCTCCCTCGCGCCTCTTCTCCACGTACACCCCCTCCTCATTTCTGGGGCGGGCAGCAGCGCTGCAGCAGTTTTATGAACGGCACGGATGCACCATGCTCCGCCGCTCGCACTGGCAGCTCCGCGCCGTTTCATTGACAAACGCCCCGCACTGTGCCGTTTCCACTGCTGCATTGGTGTCACGGACAACGAAGAGGATCACAGGGGCACTGACAGAGGAAGCAGAGACCGCTGCAGTGAAAGGAGACAGCGGGAGCACGGTGTAGAGCGCGCTGTAAGCTGTTGATTCGCGCCTTGAACCCGGACTGGATCAGCGTGACTCCCTCACGCGCTCTCCCGGGACAGGCACGAGAGCGGGGGGCAGCTCCCGGACCCCTGCGGGGGACCGTAGTGGATTTGTTTAAGGACTTCCATGAACCGGACGCACCGATGGAGGAGACCGAGACTGCAGCGGCTGCGTGTATGATGCGGACTGAGCCGTGGGCGGCGTAGACCCCCGCCCTGCACCCCTCTGTTCCCGCCGTAGCCTGCACGCTTCAGCGGCAACATGTCCCGGGCAGCGGCCATCGCCAGCTCGCTCATCCGCCAGAAGCGGCAGGCGCGGGAGCGCGAGAAGCAGAACCAGTGCCGCGGCAGCGGCAGCCCCAGCAACAGCAAAGGCGCCAACGATAAGCCCAGCAAACTCAATGTCTTCTCACGGGTCAAACTCTTCGGCTCCAGGAAGAAACGGAAGAGGAAGCGACCTCCAGGTTCGGGTCAGGCCAAGATCAGAGCAGGACCATGTCAGCATCACAACATCTCCATTGCTCATCCATCCCCTCAGGCCACAGGCTGCTCCTCATCTCCATCACTGCACTGTCCATGAGTGTCCACTGTCTCTGAGCTTCCACTATGTCTTCATCTGTGTCCACTGTGTCCATCAAGTCCTTGTGTATCTCCTCTCATCACCTCCATCTCTCCATGTCCCCCTGGCACGTCCGGCTGCACGACTCTGCCCCATGAGCTTGGGCTGAGCAGCAGAGCAGCTGAAGTTAAGATTTCACAGTTTGTTTTTGAAGCACACCCAACATGTTAAGGCTCAGTGCTGGAGACCCACTTAGAACAGCAGCTTGTTCTTGTGTAACAGGGACTCTGTGTTTGTGTATGTGTCTGACGGCTCTCCTGTTCCCCCTCAGAGCCCCAGCTGAAGGGGATAGTGACCAGGCTCTCCAGTCGACAGGGCTTCCAGCTGCAGATGCAACCGGACGGCACCATCGACGGCACCAAGGACGAGGACAGCACCTATGGTAAGCTTGTCTGCATGTATTACACAGTAGCCAAAAACCAGTAAAGAGCTGTTCATCTTTGCCTGTTTATGCAATGTGACAGTGCAGTGAGCAGTGTTTTTACCGTACATTGTGAATTGTATGTTTTAACACAAACACAAAACATATTTTCTCATAAAATTAAAGTACAATCTTTGTAGTTTTCTCTATTTCCGGGTTAAAAATTGTAAAATTATTGATTAATATTTGATTATTTCATGTGGCATTGCACTGATCAATAATGTGGCATTGTGCATTAGCCTATTTTTGCTTTATGTGGTTGACAAAAGTTGGCATAAATTGAAGTAAAATATTTAAAACCTATTAAATCCATGAAGCAATGCTCTAGTCTATGTGTAGATGCATACATATGTAGGTTATGTAGATTTTACAATGACAGTTAACAGCATAATATCTCAGATATTCATTTCAGTTAGTTCAGTTCAGTAAAAGTTGCGCTCAAATCACAAATAACAAATGTGATCAAATGTGCATAAAAAAAGCTAATTAAAAGATCAAATGTTCAACACAAGTGCAGTAAGACCTCCGCTCTCCTCCTCCACAGCTTTCCTAAATGCAAGCGTCTGTGTTCTGGCATTCAAACAATCTCGTGCAAACAGACGGCATAAATTTCCATTAAAGTTTCCCTTCAAAGCGACGCTAAGCAGCTTTTCACGAGATTGGCCCATGTGCCATTTAATCTCAAAGCCGAAAACCTTTAGTGCTTGTAAATCACAGTGAAAACAT
Organism: Odontamblyopus rebecca; assembly: GCA_030686955.1. Taxonomy (NCBI): domain Eukaryota; kingdom Metazoa; phylum Chordata; class Actinopteri; order Gobiiformes; family Gobiidae; genus Odontamblyopus; species Odontamblyopus rebecca. The sequence continues at coordinate 15,927,949 of CM060664.1, forward strand.
CATTCACACAGGGCACAGAATAAAAGAGCGGTTTTGTTTTTGGAGATAATTATATTTAGTCTGAATTACGTGGCCCTTGGAGCATGTTGCTTTCAGATCCGATGAAGGGTGCAATGTGTCCAACGCTGAAAAGCAAGTCTTGGTTGATTTGATTGTAATCCTGAATCTAATTTCAAGACCGGGTTTTGGTTTGAGGGGAAATCTGACAAGGGAACACAAGGCTCTCCAGTACAGAAGCAACATTTTGTGCTAGCACGCTCAGCCTAGAGATAAGGTTAACTATACAGAGTAGACAAGTTCATATTCTTTTCCATTTGGCTTTGTGGAGTAGCGGGCTACATTTCCTGTGCAGTTATTATCAAGTTGTTATTGTAACAGATGTGGCTATAATAATAATGTAACATAAAACAATGATTAATGCATGTTATAGTTTAAAATACCCAAAATAAGCATCATACATCTTCTTTGAACATGCATGAGTTTGAAGAATAAGTTTGAGAGGGTCCAGTTAGTCCAATTAGTGGAGCAATTAATCATTTGAACACAGATAATATAGATCCTGTTTATTTCAGTGAGCTCTACTACTCACTGAGGAGATTTCATTTATTCTCTGTTGTGGGTGGGATACAGAATTTACCCCTGAACTAGCGAGAATCCCCCATAAAGGCGAAATTATTGTCTAACACATTTGTGTCCACGCCTGTCACGATAACACATTTTGAAGCGTGATATATTGGTGAAGTAAGTATAAATGACAGACGATAACGCTGAAACCAAACCAGAAAGCAGACTTATCCTCTAAAAATGTTCTAAATGCACAATATTATTTTAAAATATGAGTTGTGATAAATAAATAGCACAGATCAACACTTATGTAGTTCGTCTGTATCAATAATGAGTCATAGAAGTTCATAATTCTACCTTCTGCAGTACAAAAAACCCCAAATGTTCCCATGCACTATGACAAAGAGAAAGTAACCATGATAAATATTGATCCCCAAAAATGATTGTTCGATAGTCTAGTAATTATTGTGACAGGCCTATTTGTGTCTTGCATAGGACTAGTACTCACTAAATTCTTTATATTTCAGTATTGTCTGATTATTTCTGTGACTAAACACTTATTGTTGATGAGTGCATGCACGGATCAAAATTCTCAGCATTATTTCCTAAGGAGTGTAACAGGTCTTGTATTTTTCCACACACAACCACTGATTCCTCGATATCATGTCGACGTTTCATTTGCTAGATGTTATTTTAGTCATTTCGTTTGCAAACAGCTGTGAGTTGTTGTGAGAATACCGGGGAGACTTGCTGTTAATGGCAATCTTCTCAGTACAACATGGGATCCCCCCTGAATGATTGAAGACGCTAGTACAACTTACATATAATCAATTTAGCGCTATCATCCCCATGCGTTCACACTCCACAACATGTGATTGATACAGCTAATTCTATTACGTTGTTGTGTCTCTGACTCCATCACTCTGAGCTCGGCGCACAGTTGGTGTTGCCAGCATTACGCATTAATCTCTGCTACTTCCCAGGCCACCAACTGTTGTGCACAAAAACAAGCAAGAAACAAAACACCAGAGCTCAAACAAGAGAGGGTGAGGAGGTGCTTTTCAATAGAGCAAAGACTGTACAATTAATTGAATTTTGATCGTGATTTCAAACGATCTCCAAACTCATATAATCGACTTGAAATGGTGAAGCTTTCTTTAAATAAATAAGTATATTTATTTTATTTTTTAAGTATAGAAATTGTAGAACAGCAGGATACATAGTTTATCTTGGATATATTTATGTTTTTTATTCATTATTTCATGTTCAGAGTATATTTTATTCATTTTATGTTTTGTACATTGCAAAACCTCTCTAGGATATAGATTTATAGCCTATATTTAGTTTCCATTTGAAAGTTTTCTGTTTTTTGAAAGAGAAAATGCTGAATAAATGAATCGTGTAACTAAAAAATAATCATTTGAATAATAGTGATTTCAGCATTGACCATAAGTTTAACCATTTTCCATAATCGAGCAGCCCTAAAGCAAAGGTTCCCAAACTGTGGGGTATGTACACTAATCCTTGTGAATGGTGGGTTTCTTCATTTTGTATAGAAGTGGTGTAGATTACAATTTTATTTGTCTCGTTTAGTCCTGGTTTAGATTCAGATTTTGTATTATGCATTCATTTTTAAGATGGATTGGTTTAGTCCATGGCACTACATTTTAAATATTTATTTAATCATTCATTATTGTTTTAGTATTTCAGCCTGGTCAGCTCTTAAATCCTGGTTTATTCTCCAGGGTTAGGCATTATAAGTACTTTTTACTTCAGCCTAAACCCTTTCGATGATGCATGGAGTTGTAGTCTATGTTTTTTTGTAATGCTGCAAAATGACCAAATAAACTACTACTACTAAAAAATGACAATTAGAATCTGTTATACAATTTGTTGTTGTTGTTGTTGTTGTTTGTGTTCATCTCTTTATTAAGTTGGGTTCATGTTATGTTGCAGCTTTCTAAACTGCGTATCTATTTAATCAGGGATAGTGAATTGGCCATAGAGCTGTATAGAACCCCACCCTACATCTGTAATGATGCCATTATATTATAGGATGGGATGAACCTTCTCCATAGTTGGGACCTACAACAATCCCAATCAAGAAGACGTATTGCAGTTTTTAAAGATGACCTTTTAATCTTCCTTTTAGAGCTGTGAACAATTTAAGAGTTCCTGACAGAATGAGACGATTCTATGGATTTGTACCTATATCATGAAACGCCTCCACATGTGCAAGCGCCCAGCCGTGACTCTGGAGTGATTGGACTGATCCATGTAATCTATTCCCTGGCTCACAATCATTACAGAGAACACGCCGAAATCTGAGCAATAAGAGGCCACCTGTCAAACGGCTGCAGTAATTATGTTTGTGTCACGCACAAGTGTAAATTCTGCTCAGCTTCTGCCCTGAATATGACAACAGAAAAACAGGCATTATCCAAAAAATTATTTTTTTCCTCTTGACTCTTTCATGTTGGAATTCCTCTTCGTGTTAAAGGATAAACCATTTCAGAGCTTCCATTTATTCACTCAATTTTATTTAGTGATTCATGCACGTTTGAGCGACTTTATTCTCCTGCATTCAAGACTCCATTGCTCCAGTAATTCCTATTTTCCCCTACCCCTCCTGCACACCCACTGGTTTGTACGGACTAAATGGGAATACACGTAAGATTCAAGAATAAAAGATTCAGCATCTTTTATTATGTTGTTTTAAATCCAAATGCCATTTAAAACATTTTCTATTTTAGTATTCAAAGTATCCATTCAAATTGCAATTTTAATTTAACTGTCATTACACTTTCTATTTAACCAAAATGGAGGCACAATGAACTGTCCTATTGTCATATTTTACTGGATTAGCCAAAATGTGATGTGAATGTTAATGGTTTGGCGCTTTAAAATGAAACAGTACTGATTCCAACTACTCCTTTTTGACATTCATTGTGAAAGCTATAAGCACACAATAAATAGACACACAATCTGTTGTTAATGTACATTTGATTGGCTATTGTAAAGTTTGATTGTGATTTACTTTATTGCTATTTTATACATTCTGTTGAGGCCACAGAGTCAGTGCGATGGAACAAAGTTGAAGGACCAAGTCTCTTCAGAGATGTTTGATCCAATTAAAATTGTGCCCAGTAGATGTTTATTACAGCTCACTCTGACGTACGAATCACATATGCCAGACAGAAACAGCATACAGTAGCTGCCTCATTAAAAAGGTGAAGGTTTGGACTTTTCTGAAGTCAATACTCAGCTTTAATTTGACATTTACATACATTACAGTTGAGGGAGATGACTTGGAGTTACTTAACGTAACACCCAAAACGTTTTCAGATTTTTGAGACTTTTTCGGAAAACTCAAACTTGGTGCTTTTCAAGCTTCAGTGAATCTCACGATTTCAGTCCTCACTAAAATCTGGTCCGCTTTGATTGAAGTGATTGCTGCGCTGACCACAGACATTTTGTCTGACCAGAAACTGACAAGCATGACAAGATAAGCCCAAAACAATTTAACTTTACTCCCAGAGAAATCAAAGGGTGACATTTAATAGAATTTAATTAAAAACGGGGGCACAATATGTTATATGTGTCCTGAATCGTGTGGCTGAATTCTGTGTGACAATTACAGCCTCTCTTCTTGCCTGGATAGATTTCTTAGACTTAAGCAAAGACTTAGACAAACCTTATTGAACCACAAGGGAAATAATTTGGACACAGTAGCTCACACAATACAGTGGTTAACAAATGTATTAGACCACCTGTCATGAAAACATAAATAACTTCATAATATATCCAAAACCTGTTTCAAATCAACAATTTCATTGTTATTCAAGAAAATTACTAATTGGAAGAACAAAATAGTCCTTGTTGACAAATAATAACCAAAAATGTCAATACTTTGTGTGAATTAGTTAGTCATTGCATTTATATAGCGCCTTTCAAGATACCCAAAGCACTTTACAGTTCATTCTTCATTCTCTCCACAGTCAATGGTGATAAGCTCCTGTCTGTAGCCACAGCTGCCCTAGGACAGACTGACATAAGTTAGGCTGCCCATCTGCACCATCAGCCCCTCTAACCACCACCACTCACACCACTTTCAGTCTGTCCCAGGGTAGCTGTGGCTACAGACAGGAGCTTCCCTGGGACAGACTGACAGAAGTGAGGCTGCCCATCTGCACCATCAGCCCCTCTAACCACCACCACCACTCACACCACTTTCAGTCTAGGCAATGTGGGTGAAGTGTCTTGCCTAAGGACACAACAGCAGTTTTTGCCACTGGCGCCCCCTGTAGCACCTGGAATTCCCAGTAGTCTCCCATCCAAGTACTTCCCAGGCCCGGCCCTGCTGAGCCTCTGAGATCTGAGGAGATCAGGCTTTGACAAGCCGGTATGACCACCTTTGGTGCAGATAAGAGCTGCATTCTGGCTGCATTGTTTTTATGTAGTTTTGCAAAATCTCTTTTGTTATTGAGTTCCAAATAGTTTCTAGTGGTTCCCAGAGACTTTGGATGAGAATTTGGTGTCATTTATGGATAGCAACAACAGTTATGTTTTAGCATTAAAGATATCATTTTGATTAAAAAAAAGATTTTGCATATACTGGCTAATTAACCATTATAGATACATAAAAAGATAGTATTTGGTAAACAGAAATACTGTTAAATTTATGGCAGCAGTGGCAAACACCTTATACTGGGTGGAGGTCTAATAAATTTGTTAAACGCTGTATATTATAATAACAAAGAGCAAACATATAAATGGTAATAATACATTCAAAATAAGAAACATAAATTGCAAGACTGTTGTCAAAATAAGGCATAACTATGTAAATATGTAAATAAAAATAAAAGTACCGGTAATACCGGTAATCTCAGCTATATACAGGAGGTCATAAGGAGAAAACAGTCCAAAGATGAAGTAGTGCTGACATGACAGGACATAGGGCTATCTATTACAAAGGTGAGTTGTACAGTTGTACGGTATGAATGTACAATAGTCTTGTCCTCTGTATACTTCAGTTTTTCCCCTAAATCGAATATAACTTTTACAATATAGGAGTAGGCCACTTCTACAGCTAAGGAAGTCCTGACAGTCCTGAGTCTAGCTTTATGCCGCGAGTTCAGAAAATGTTGTATTACGTAGCTGTAGTTAAAACAGCTTTGTCTTAAATCAAAATAGTTGAGAAAGTATCTGCTGTTTTGTTAATGGGGCCAAGCAGACCTCGTGTATACGCAATGGCCTAAACCTATATCAGGACAAATCAGGTCTTAACTTTTTCAGCCGCGTCAAGTGACTCACTGCCATTTTTAGATGAAGATATTATTAGACTATGTACTTGGTTGCATTTGAAGATTGGGTTTTCCATCCAAGCAAAATAATGATGCTGGTGATGAATAAATGAACTGTGGCCTGGTGGGGTTTAATTCGAAAATCCAAACGCCTGGAAGTCAAGAAGTCAAAAAGTGAAAATGTTCACTGTGAGTTAAAGATGCACTATGTGACTTTTTGGTTGGGGGTCCTTCACATGCTTGTTACTATGGTTATGTCATTGCTCTCCCTGGAATGTTCCACAGTGTGACATTAAACAGCTCTACCTTACATTTATTCAATTACAGGTGGTTTTATAGCTCAAAAATACCTAGAAAATTAGGAATTAGGAACAGATCTAACCTGTTACTTAGTTTGGTTTGGTCTCCATGAAGATAGAAAGGTTTAAGTTCATTCAAGACAAAGCAATAACATGTGGCCATAACAAGGTGGCCATACTGGCTTGTCAAAGCCTGATCCCGTCAGATCTCAGAAGGTAAGCAGGGTCGGGCCTGGTTAGTATGTGGATGGGAGACCACTGGGAATTCCAGGTGCCACAGTGGGGCGCCAGTGGCAAAAACTGTCATAGTGTCCTTAGGCAAGGCACATCACCTACATTGCCTAGTATGAAAGTGGTGTGTGTGTGAATGGTGGTGGTGGTGGTCAGAAGGGCCGATGTCGCAGATTGGCAGCCTCGCTTCCGTCAGTCTGCCCCAGGGCAGCTGTGGCTACAATAGTAGTTTACCACCACCGGGTCTGGAGTGAATGAATGATGCTCTGTAAAGCGTCTTTGAGTGTCCAGAAAAGCGCTATATAAAACTGATGCATTATTATTATTATTATTGTTATTATTATTAACATCTGAGAAAAGCATTTGATGGACCCTCCACCAGAAAAGTTACACAACGCTACTTTAAAGATGCACTATGAAACTTGGTGGAGCTTCTATCACCTGCTTGTTGTATGGAGATGGGCAGAGAATGTTCCGCCGTGTGGCCATAAACTTATGAATCTCAATGGAGACTTGCAAGCCAAATTACAGGTTAGATTTGTGGAGAGGCGTCGCGACTCACAATAAGAATGTTTTTTAAGATATTTTTGAGCAATAAATAACGCCTGTAGTTGAATAAACACAAGACAGATTAGTTTAATGCCATACTGTGAAAGCATTAACATCTCCATGGAGACAAGCAGGTTGTGAACCCTCTCCAGAAAAGTTACACAGTGCACCTTTAAGATTACTGTGAGTTACGTGTACTGTGATACTCAATTAGCACAGCAACTTATTACTAAACCATACAGATTTAGTTATAAAATAATATGGATTTGAGCAAAATAAAATAACACATTGTGAGCACAAACACATGTATTCACCTTCTCTAAAAGCAAAGTTAGATGAAGGTCAGTGTGGTAAGCAATATCCTGTTCGTACATGGGCCACACTAAAGAGCCCTTATGTAACAGGTCAGCAGGTTGTAGTCAGCAGGTCAGACAAAATTAGATTACTGCCGACTACTATGTCTTATAACAAGGTTAGAACAATGAAACAAGTGCAAATAGGTCACACTGTGTTTTGGGAATGTGATAACCAGCTTTATGGAGATGTTTTTAAAGAAATTCAATGCAAGGAACAATTCTGCGCCTGTTTTAATACTGTTCTATATAATTTTTTTTTTTTAATGTTGTATGAAGCTTACATTATTACACAAGTAATTTGCCGAATGCCGATGAAACAACATGGACTATTTTATAAAAACTGCTTTAGAAAGAGGTTTGTAGGCTGCACAGATTCTTGCCATGTTCTCAACTCTAAAAAACAAAAATATGAATATGCTTAAAAAAGGTTCAGGAAGGAAAATTAAAGTGCCAATATAAGCTTATACTGTTTTTATTGCTTAATGAATGTGGCATTTACCAGTGAAAAAATATGTCCTTACATTTAAAACCTCAATTCAGATTTCAGATGGCTTTAATTATCCCTCTAGGAGCAATTAATTGGAGCTACAGCAAATAAACAAACTATCACACAACAAAATAAGGGAGCTTTTTCATAAATAACATGATAAAATACAACTTTGAAATATGAAAGTAACAAAAATAACCATACTTATACTTATTCCAAGTCTTAGTTTGAAATGTCATTGGACACAGCTCCAGTTTGCACATTCTTTCATTCGTCTCAGTCGAACCTGAGACTTTTCTCATTAAAGCTGAAGCTCTTGATCAAGAACAATCAAACAAATCAAATAAAACAAACAGTGTGAGCACTAAACTGCAAAAGGACTCATGGTGTAAAGTGACCAGATTTGTCACAAATGGCATATCCCTTCCTCTTATGGGTTTTGAGACAGTGTATTTGACAAATTTCACTTTTTTTCTCTACTTGTAAGAAAAAAATGTTACTGACTGTCCCTATATTGTGTTGTTGAAGTTACTGTTGCCTGCACGTAGATATCAGTCGCGTCCCCACACCCTCAGTTGCGAGTTTAGTGCTTCGCTCATTGATTCTGCAGAAATCCTCCATTTTTTTCAGTCCCCTTTGATATTTTTTCCATTATTTTTCCTGATACAAACAGATCATGCATGTCTTTGATTGGCTAATCCACCTGTCAATCATGGCCATCTTAAAACTGGCAGATTCGCCTGTGACCAGACCCACATTTTTATCAAGTACTAAAGAAGCGTGTATTCTGAATCCTAGGGAACCTATATATGAAAATGTCAAACCCAATTTTGATTCTTAGCAATGGTCTTGATTCTCGATACCAATTTCAGTATCATGATGAGAATGAATATAGGATGTAATTTTCGACACAAAACAGTAGTAGTTTTTTTCTGTTATACCATTTGGTCTAGTTTTGATATATATAATAAGGATAACCCTCTTCTAAAATTATCAGAAAAAATCCTATTTATGTATTTTTTTCAGTATTGATGCTTGTTTAATTGAGTATCTTTTGCCAGTGCTGGTTTTCATATACATTAGTGTCTGCGTATCAACACTGGAAAACGTTTTTGTAGAAGTCACAGCGAATAACTGTGCAAACCTTCACCCAGACACAGGAGGATTTGTCCAAAAGAAATCTCACTCTGAGCTGAGACAGGTGACAGGGTATGGCATTATCTCCTCATCTGTACCCGCTCCATCCCCCCGGGCAGCGCCCCTTGGTTGCCGTGGTGATGTGATAGCGGCTCCATGGCGAGGGCAGGGTCAGGCACTGAGGATGACTCATTGTTGAAGAGCGTTGTTAGAGACAGTCTGATGTCAAAAGAGGTTAACGAGACAAAGAGGAACTATACCAGTAACTGTATGAGAAAACACAGGAGCTTTGATAACTGTGTTCAACAGAGAAATGTCCTGTAGTACTTTATTGGCAGTGCTATACATAACAGCACAGTAATAGTATTCACAGCTCCCTTTTACCTTTAGTCCTGTAGAGATGGGAGATTCCAGGGCTGAAATTATCCAAATGATTCTAATGATGATGTGTGGAGTTTAAAAACGTAGCAGAGACACCACAAGGTGGAACAATTTTCTGTTTGAGAGAATAAAAAAAATGCAGTTAAACATGTGTGAATGAAACAAAACAACTCCAGGTATGTTTGTGATGAGGAAACATTATAACATAGATCCTGAAAATAGTGTAATATGAGTCCTTTAAGGCTAATTAAGGTATAATGCTGCTCTTTTTTTAGTTTAAAGTCTCCACTGAAAGTACATTATTAAACTACTGATAGGAGAAAGGAAGGGTAAAGGACTCCGCAGTAGCTTGTTCATTGAAAATTGTGTATTTTCCTTCTACTTTAGTATCAAATTTGGTATTAAGATGTATCTACAGTATCAAAATTGAGTTTAAGTATTGCACCAACAGTAACAGGAAGGAATGGTTTAATGATCCCAGAGGAGGAAGAGCGACAGCTTGGGTGCGCTAAGGGGGATCCACAATAAACATCAACTAAAAGTCTAGTAATGGTAAATATTACTCATGGAAACAGGGCACATCTGTCACTCTACATGAGGCTCATAAAAGCATTGATCGCAGTTATGTTATTTCCATTCTATGAGTATGCTATTATTGCACTGTGTACTAACCAGCAACAAAGACCAAACTAGAACTAGAACTAGAACACTATGCTAAACTCTGATAAAATTTATAAAATCATTGACAAAATTGTAATTCCCAAAATTATTTACACATTTAATTATAAATAACCCATGTAAATCTCTTTTGTATTGAGGTTTTAACATTAGTCTCTTCTGAATTCTGAGCTGTAATTGAGCTAAAACTGAAATGTAAATATTGTGCATGTTTACTAGGACCTACAAGAAGTGAAATAAACCAAGAATAAAATCTGCCTGAGACCATAGCTTTGCCTTATAGGTAGAAAAGCCTGACGTCACATATGTTGGATGTAACCTGTTGCCAAGGAGGCTGTTGGGTTACCTGTGACCACCAATTAGCGCAGAGGAAGAAGCTGCATGGTTTTTGAATTATGTTTTTGAGGCTTATTCACCTGTAGTTTTATTAATCAAGGGACTACTTGTTTGTGATTGTCCAGATAAAACACCACTGTGCATAAAGTCCATGTAGAAAGATACTTACTGATTTATCAATTGGTCATTTTTAGATAAGTCTGAGGATATAGACCGCAAAAAAGGCCTATTCAAAAATCAGGAAAAAAAAAACTATTTTGAGGTAAAAATGCCCCATTTTAAGTGAAATTATCTGCCAGTGCAGTGAGAGATTTTCGCTTACCAAGTTTTCTTAAAACAAGACGAAATACAAATCTTGTTCTAAGCAGAAAACACTAGTTTCAAATATCAAGATTTTTCAGCTCATTGGTTTGAGAAGGAAGTTAAAGAGGCTTAACCTGGCTTGATTTAATATAAAAAGTGCTTAGAATAAGTTGTAATGACTAGATAGGATATACCAGGATCAAACAAGTAAAAAAAAAAATCTCATCTTATTAAGTTAAAAAATCTTAAAATTGGTATTTTAAGATGAATCTGCTTAATTCAAGTCAGTTTAACTATGCTAGAAAATCCTTTTTTGTAGTGTAGATGCTAGATTAAAATGCAATTACTTTCAGCGACTATTCACATAAATGCTATATTACTTTATTTGATGTGTGTCTGGAGAGGGTGTGATGTTCTGAAGTGATTAAATTGATGGATGATTTTTGAGCTGCTGAGAAAACAGCTTGTGAATGATGATACAGAAGTTTTATGATGCTAAAGTATGTTTGATTTTATGAACTACAGCATAAGCCTGCGCAGGGACTATATGTGGAAATTCACACGGGCGCTACAACTCGGTACAGTGCACCTCTCCTGTTAAATCCTATCAAATACCTTTCTCTGTAGAGATGTTATTGCTTTGTCTGGAATATTTCACAGGTATTAAACCTTTCTATCTTCATGGAGACCAAACCAGACCAAGTTACAGGTCAGATTTGCGGAGAGGCGACCTCGCTCACAGTCAGAATGCCAATTTTTCTAGGCATTTTTGAGCTATAAAACCACCTGTAATTGAAAAAATGTAAGGCAGAACTGTTTAATGTCATACCGAGGAACATTCCAGAAAGAGCAGTGACATATCCATAGAAACAAGCACGTGACGGACCACCAACCAAAAAGTTATAGTGCACATTTAAGGTTAATGTATTGTGCACGGTCCCCTTTTCATTAAATGAATAAACTAAACATTACCAATACAAAGTAATACTAGATTCTTCAATAGTGCCACACCCAGAGACACACACACAGGGAGAAACAAGCTAACTCCACACAGAAAGACCCACAAATCAAACCCAAAACCTCCTTGCAGTGAGACAAAGAGCCGCCAATGGTTAGTCTGGGGCCTTTTATTCAAGCAGTGAATAAAAATAAAAACAGCATTGGAATTTAATCTTTTTTCATAAAAGCAATGTCACATAAAATTAATTTGTTCAAGTTAGCAATTTCATTTTCTGTGTTTGCATTTCATCAAGGTATTCATGCTTCATTGTTTTCAAATCATTTTAAACTCTCCCAAACTCTCTGCCTCTCCCAAAGCAATGCTAATTTTCTCCACAATTGTACATTCGCAAACAGGGAGTAATGACTCAAGCTTCGCGTATGTTAAACAGTTCGTTCCAAAGTAGTTACATAATTTAAGAGTTTCAAAACCAATCTAAACAACTACATATATATTTAAATGCACTAATCTTTCCTATGTATCTAACTTATCAGCTTTCTCTTCTTTATTTCAGTGTTCATTGCACACACCATGATCCATTGTATGCACCGATATGCTTTGAATGGATGGTACTATTAGCTATGCATGGGCAGACAATGATGCAACAGATTTGATTTTATGGCTTGAAATCTACCATTAATATTCAATTCATATGTTTATAGAAGCTCCCGAGTGCCTTTTTTCTCTGTTACAGCATAAAAAACGCATTAAAATTTACCAAGCCTTACCTAACATTAGAGTAACTACTACAAGTGCAGACTAAGCCATTTGGGTACATAAAAAAATGATGAATGCACAGTTAAAAGCAAAATATCTCTACGCTTTTGGTAACGCTATACATTTGCTGTTTTTGTCAGGAATAATTCAAAGCGCCAATATTACTCTGTTTTCTGACCTGTTATAATGTTGTTTCTGGATCACAAACATAACTGGAGTTGTGTTTTGTTTCATTCACACATGTTTAACACAAATACTCTCTTCCTCCTTGCTCCACTGTGTTTTTAAACTCCATACACCTTCACTAGAATCATTTGGATCATTTCAGACCTGGAATTGCCCAACTCTACTGAATAAAATGTAAAATGGAGCCGTTTACTTGAAGGTGGAACAGAGCGTTTAGAGCTTTGGAGATCTAGACAGACTAATAATGCAAGGTTACTCATGTGTGAATGAAACAAAACACAACTCAAGGTATGTTTCTGAGAAGGCACCCGCATTATAACATGGCTCAAAGCTCACAAGAGTCAATTTTGTGCAATGTAGAAGCTTTAATACTTGGACTAAATATCTGGAAGCTGTAAATCAGAATATCTCTCAGTCTGGTCATTACTGCTACTACACCCCACAGTCCTTTTCTCCACAGTTATATTATATGGCTAATCCAGCTGTCAATTGTGTCCAAACTTCAAGAGATTAAACCAGAGCCCAGACAACACATCTTTGTACAGTATTGGAAAAGTGTCTGAAAAAGCTTTGTCTTCACTCAAACCTACACATTTGTACTAGAATCAGCTCATAGTGTTTTTGATATTACACCACCTTCATCCCACACTCCACACTACACACTAAGTCACTAACAGGTCTTGATGGCCTCAGTGCAATGACGACCTTGTAAAGTGGCTTTTGTTGCTTTAGATGGAGGTTGTCATAATAGCAGCAGTTGTTCAGTGAGGAAGTGAGCGGGGCTGTGCATGCGCCTTTGCAAACTAAAGCCATTCTTTTATTTGATCAGATTTAGCGTTATACTTCCACCAGTGCAAAGTATCTTCTCAATAAAGCTGAATTTTTAGTACGCATTTATTACACCTTGGCATATACATTGGTTTATTTGGGTAAAACTACTGACTTTATCCATAATAAAAAATAAACCTTCCATAAATTTTCATGGAGATGTTATTGCGTTGTCTGAAATATTTCACAGTGTGGCATTAAATCTTTTTATCGTCATGGAGACTAAACCAGGCCAAGTTAGTGGTCAGATCAGGAGAGGGAATCCCACTCATAGTCAGAATATCTTTTGTAAATATTTTTAAGGAATAAAACCATCTGTAATGTAAGGTAGATCTGTTTAATGCCATATTGTGGAACATTCTAAGCAGAGTAATTACGTATCCATAGAAACAAGAAGGTGACGGACCCACAGCTGAACCACAGTTACGTAGTGTACCTTTAAAAATGCTCTGCCTAACTTTTGCTTTGGGAATTTTTCACCTTCTTGTTTATTGTCTAGAGGCATCACCTGCTTGTCTCCATGGAGGTAGTTTAATACCGTATTGTGGAACATTCCAGGTCCAAACACTCCACCAGAAACACAGTGTGCCTTTGTGGGATTTATCTCATGGTCTGATTTTAACAAAATATTCAAATTACTTCACTCAAAATATCACATTTGTATTGTAGAAATGTGTTTTTTGTTTAAAAGACTTAAGTAATTACATCATATTTTGTCATTCTTCATGATCTCTCCTCTCTCGTGGACAATAAACCACACTCAGCAATACAGTAACAGTAATCGGGACTTTGCATTGTTGCATAATGTCAAAAACTCTACATATCTGTCCCTGTGATGCTGATATCCTTTATGCTGCCATGACTATTACTGTTTATTACATATGCGCTGTACTGAATGTCAATATTATGGTACGTTTGAGGCTCTAAACCTAATTTCGCTGTTTGTTTTGTTCGTGGATCTTGAATCTTGGAAATAAGCAAAGGATCATGGTTTATGTAGTACCCCCATGATTTATTTGTGCCACTGTTTTTCTAACATTGGCTCTCTGCCCTTCTGTCTTGCAGCTGTCTTCAACCTCATCCCCGTAGGCCTTCGAGTGGTGGCCATCCAAGGCGTCCAAACCAAGCTCTACCTGGCTATGAACAATGAAGGCTTCCTCTACACCTCCGTAAGTCATTCACGCTATCTTCAAAGCCTATTTCCACAGACAGCACATGCAGGGAGAGGGGAGGGAGAGGGGAGGGAGAGGGGGGTTGTCTTGGTGAAGATGCGGTGGGGACCTGGACAATTGCTGTTTAATCAAGGGCTGACACGCACAGACACAGGCAAAGGCATTTACACACAAGCAGCCAGTCCCTATGGGCCATTCAGAGGCACAATTCTCCTACACATGCTGCTGTGGAGAGTCGGACACTTAGAAAACTCATTGTAGCTCAGGGAACACTGCTCCTGCTTGTGAATAACAATTGGTTCAGAAGTACATATATAATCTATTTCTATATATGTCTTTTATGGTCGCTACAATATATCGGCAGGTTTGATTAAAGGGGCACTATGTAACTTTTCTGAAAGAGGGTCTGCCACCTGCTTGTCTTCATGGAAATGTTACTGCTTTTGTAAAAATTTCGACTGTATGGTTTTGGATTCATTCAGTTAGATCTGTTTTATATCTAAAAATACCTTAAAAACATCCATTCTCACAGAGAGAAAGCTCACCTCTCCACAGGTCTAACCTGTAAATTGGCCTGGGAGTACCAACCCAACGGCTTGTCTCAATGGAGATACTTTTCATGTTGTACTGTAGAACATTTCAGGTAAAGTAATGATGGCAAACGAAAAGCTGCTGCACCATTTATTTGTTGTTTTGTAGATTTTAGTTTCAATTGGAATGGTAATTTGAACAGTATACCCTTAATTTTGTTAGTAATACATTTTCTCTCATTATATTTTTGACATTAGGTCCTTTAAACAATACGCAATCCTGCTCTCAGTGTCTTTCGTTTCAGTTTGTGTCATGAATCTGCTGGAGGAGGCTGTTGCCAGTTCAAGTTATTGCTTCAGGTCCACATTTAAGACTTCTTTTTTCAGTTTTATTGATGTCGGAGGTTTATGCCCAAGAGAAAACACTAAGATGAGTGTAGCGTCTTCTCGTACTCCTTCTACTGGCAGAGGAGATTACAGAAATATAGTACGCACTTATTCCAGTAACCTTTAAACTCATTTATGAATCCAAGCTGTATCGTCATGCCGAAACACCACAGTAGGCAAAAGCCAGAGTTAATACAGTAATTAGGTCCAATTCTCTTCATGAATTTGTACTAATGTTCCCTATTAAAACATCTTATGGCACACAGCCCTACATGGAAATCATCTCACCGTAGCTCTGTGGAGTTAATCACATTTAAATAAATCAAGATCCTGTCATTTCAAATAGTCAGTGATCACCTTGGATCTGTTAAGTTGAGAGGTTTACGACCAGGTTTATTTGACAATTGCCCATTCCTCTTGTAGATTTATGTTGTGATGTTAATTTTTACTATTCACTGTTCAGGACTTGACTTTTTTTTGTTTTTGACCCTTATTGATTAGAGCAGGTGATATGCCAAAACTAAAATTATATCCTTTAAATTACTTAAAGACAAAGTGTTGTTTGGACAAAATATTATACTGTCAAATTTGCTAAGACATACATTCACTAGCAAGGGCCACGGCAACAACACAACAACAACAACAACACAAAAAGAAAGTGTGTATTAAAGGGAGACAAGGTGGGATGGCTGGGTTGAGACTCTAGGGTGGGGGTTCAGTCTCAGTCTTCACATGGTCCAGCAGGAACGGGACCCCCATCGTAGGTGTCTCATGTCTGGAAGTGAAC
The DNA here is from genome assembly GCA_030686955.1 of Odontamblyopus rebecca. Lineage (NCBI taxonomy): Eukaryota > Metazoa > Chordata > Actinopteri > Gobiiformes > Gobiidae > Odontamblyopus > Odontamblyopus rebecca. The sequence goes on from CM060664.1 coordinate 15,944,180, forward strand.
AGATGCGGGTTGGGAGGGTGGGGTCGAGTTATTCGGGATAAACTGGGTTTCCGGGATAGGCTGCTACAAATAGGCTTCTGGGAAATTGAGGTGTGGTAGAAGTGAGCTGTGATTCACTGGAAAGGAGGCGAGGGCGGTTGAGGCGTGGTACATTCATGTTACTGTAAATACATAATTAAATTCAAGATGGCTATATATTTGTATTATTTATTTAAAGGTGCACTATGGAACTTTTTTGGTGCAGGGTTTGCATTGGCTTCCCTCGAGGTGTTATTGCTTTGCTTTGAAAGTTCCACAGTATGTCATTACACTTGTCTATATTTATGAAGACACACAGATAACACTTCCAAGCAATGCTACAGGTTAGATCTGTGGGAACCTGCTCACAGTAAGAATATACATTTTTCAATGTATTTTTGAGCACAAACATGCATAACTGTATAAATGCAAGATACATAAGTCTAATGCTATACTACAGAACATACAAGGAAAAACAATAACATCGGCATGGAAACAATCAGATCACAGGCCCTCTACCAGAAAAGTTACACAGTGCACCTTTAATATGTTATGCTTAATAATATACTAAGTAGTTGTGTACAATAATAATGAATGGCTCAAGAAAGGTCTTATAAACGGTCTTGAATTAAAAAAAATCCTGCATTTGATTAAACTTGCATAGAATTAATCAGTTACGACAGTTGTTACGATTTTACCAAACAGTTGCACGATGCACATTTGAGTGGTTATGGCCAGTATCGTTTGACACAAGTCCCTGTTGGCTCATCATTTCATATTGTTTGGTCTGAGTTTTAATCTGCTATATTCGGTTGCATTGAGCTCTTGGGCCATTGTCATTAAAGACACATCTCTGCTCTGTCCAGACGCACATTATCAGACCATCAACACGTCAATACCAAACTACAGCGCTGCCATGTGCCGAAGCCCTGCGCTGGAGCCTGTGCCGTCTGCTTATCTGAGCTCTCATATTCTGCTTTTCTCCGCATCGATTTCAACCGCGACTGTGATGGAGAGATTACTCTGTGTCCGTTTAGCTAGCCCTCGCTCAAATTTGTTTCCTTGCCTTTCTCAATCAGATGTACGCATGCATTACAGACCAGCCTGTGCATAAATTAGCTTAGGCGGGTTGGAGAAGCAGAGTCGACGACAGCATTAAGTAGCTCACTTTAGAGGAGCGGAGGAGGTGGGCGGTGAAAGTGAAATGGAGACAAAAACAAACAAAAGCAAAACGCACTTGTCACAGTGCAAACCGAGGTTTGCCAAAATGTTTCTCACAGTTATTTCAAAATGTGTGGCTGCTTGCAGATTTATGTTTTGTTCTGAGCAGGTCATTTTTGTTGTAGATGTATCCAAATATGCACGATCTGTAGTCACGTGTAATCTCTACTACTGAAAAGTAAAGTGTATCTTTTATATTTATCTGGCGATTTATGCCACATTAACTTGATGCACAAGAGCTAAGTTTGCATCAGTAAACTTAAAGTCGATTTTTTTGTGCTTTCTTTCATGTTATAATATTGCTCCCTTATCAAAAACTTGCCTGAAGTGGTTTTATATGTCATCTGTGCATGCGTAATCTTGCAATCTCTGCCCGGCACTATTTAAACCCCCCTCATGGTTCGCTGTTTGAGACTAAGCTCACAATTCTACGTAACCCATACTTGTGCAAGGCAATTTTTCCATAAATACACAAAAGAATGATAAAAAACAATGCACTACAGCGTCACAAATCTGATGCAGGATGGGGATGCATGCTGAACTGTGTTGTGATAGAGCTCTGAAGAGGAGTGACTGATAATGATGACGCTAATGACACCCTGGACTTATATAGCGCTTTTTTTGGACAGTCAAAGACATTTTACAACAATAAAACTGAAACTTATTTGCCTCAGAGAAGTGTAATACCCCCTTAATAAGAATATATTAAATAACCATGGATGGCTCCTTGTGTTACTGTGGCCCCATCCACCTAGAGACATATGAATAGTGAAGAGGCAAATTGGTAAAATATCTAGCCGCAGTTTGTCTGACTGAGGACGGCAATGTGATTCATATCTGAGCCTCAGCCCTATTCTGCAAGATTGTAATTATTATGTTACGATATTATTATTGTATGCTCCAGTCAATCACAAGTGGAAAAAATGTTTATTCTTGTGTAACTTTTACACTTGTACACCACATCCTACAATCTCTAAGTATAATATTACACATAGTGGCATGGCATCCTCCCTCACTCTCTATCCTTCTCTCTCTCGCTCTCAAACACACACACACACACACACACACAAAACACACACACCTCTGTACCTCTGTTACATCACCAGTTTTTTTTTTATTTGCTCTGGTCATAAACTCATATCAGCTGATCTTCTCATATCTCTTCCTCCCACAACAGACAAACACATCTTATTGTTTTCCTGTTTGGTGTTTACATTCACATTACTTTGGGTAAATACTAGATAGTGCTCATATAAACAGATAATATGTACACTTTGCAATCATACCAGGCCACACGTTCACCACTGTTATTCTTATGGCTAATTGTCGTTCAGAAAAGCAAAATGAAAAAAGCTATTTATCCATTAGATTGTGTTAACAGTTTTTACGATGTGGTGACCAGAAAATATTCAAACACTCTTGTAGTAATAGATAGTAATTAACTACTTACTACTTGCTCTGCCTAGAATGTTCCACAGTATGGCATTAAACACCTCTATCTTACATTTATTTAATTACAGGTGGTTTTATAGCTCAAAAATAACTAAAAACAAAAGACATTCTTACTGTGAGCGGGGTTACTCTCCACAGATCTGAACTGTAACTTGGTCTGGTTTGGTTTCCATGAAGATAGAAAGGTTTAATACCAGACAAAGGAATAACATCTCTACGGATAAAAGCATTTGACGCACCCTCCACACAATGCATGCAGCTTTAAAGTGAAACATATTCTTTCTCCTGAATTGTTTAGCATTTATTGTGACAGAACACAAAGATTATTATTATTATTATTATTATTATTATTATTATTATTATTATTATTATTATTATTTCAACAATGTGAAAAAACATTGTGTGATTGCGACCAGTGGTTGGTCTACCCGGTTGGTAAGGGGTGAAGTGGAGAATTTGTCTGGTCAAATTTGTCTGTCTCTTTTCAGTGTTTTTAATTATTCAAAAGGGTGCAGTTGGCAGAGACTTATTATAATGCTCCATACTGCTTCTCACTGACTTGCTACTGTTGTTTTACACTAACCGCATATACCACTGATGGCAATTTAGATCTCCAAGCCGTCACTAGCCTTTAAAAAGTTTTAGATACTTAACGGTGCACTGCGCAACATTGCTGGTGGTGGTTGTCTCCATGCACATGTTATTGGCTTGCCTGGAGTTCCATGGTATGACATTAAACATGTCCATCAAGCATGAATTCATTACTGGTATTCCTCAAAAATACAATAATTCTTCTGTGAACAGGTGCGACTCTCCATAGATCTGAATCGTAATGTAGTGTAGTGTCATACAATGTGCCAGAGAGCTAATTTCCACCAGATCCTCCACTAGAAATGTTACACCTTTAAGTGGAAGAATTTGAGGTACTTTACTGGATAGTGATGGGTGGCCAACTGTATCCTCAGAACATGGCTGGCTGCTCTAAAATTTGCATTCAAAGAGGAAACTGAATGAGCGACAGGTGGTGTACAGTAGGCTCTAGGCTGTGCCTGACCTATGTTTTTGTATAGTATGTTGACATTTATTCATTTTCATAATCCTTCTTGTCTAGTCTTATTGTAAAGCTGGTGTTCGTGACTTTCTATCAGGTTGTTCTCATATTTCTTGATCATTTTTCTTATGGCACATGATGATTTTAATACTGGCCAACCCATGAATTCATATCTAAAATCTCCAGTAGAAAATTTGGTTTGAATCTTAATCTGGACGAAAGCCTCGGAGTCTCGCAGAACAAACTGCAGCACTCAGGACCGCTGACATTTGCATTTCCTTATTCCTGCGTCTCCATAGCAACTGGCTACTCCCCTGAATACCAACCAACGCCACAGAAGAAGAGGATACAGCATGATAGAGTCAAAACAACGTGGTTTCACAAGTTTCACAGGCCTGCCGGGTTCAGATGCAGAGCGAGAAGAGGATAGTGTTACTCCTTCACGGGTTTACACTTGAACTGTGGGAATTCAGATGTGGCTGTTTGGTTGATATGGCAAACACTTACTGTAGTTATGCCTGGATGCCGAACAATATTATATACCTTATACTGTAACCTATATAATTTGATGCATCTTCATTTTTTTATTATGTAGGCTGGGATTTGCATCACTAATTTAAAAGAGATTAACTCACTAGACTAACTGGAGTCAAACCAACCAAATATGGGCACTAAACAAGGTCTTAACTGGAAATAAAATAAAAGACTTTTTCATCCAGGCAGCTTGAGAGCAAAAGAAGGATGAATTCTGTCAACCAGTCAAAGGTTTTAGATTAAATAAGTGAATTCTGCCTCTCGTCTAAGTAGCCTCTTCTATTCTGACATAGCTCTTATGACTGGAAATGGCTACTTGGAGGAGAGAAATGTATTCACTCTGAAGACATTGTCCATTTCACCAAATTTAACCTTCTTTTGACAAGACAAAACCAAGACTAAGAGTGAGCCAGGATGATTTTATCAGAACTTAACATTATACTAGGCATTGGTGTACAGTAACAGGCCAATACGGGACAAAAGCCAAGCTAATCCTATTCATTTGTTTCAGATTTGTTTATAGGTGATATCCTGTAGAGTTTTGCTTTGATTTGTTAATCGCTATGACGGCAGGGCTTTGGATTTTCATCACGCTACAGCCAATGAATAGGTGCCTAGAACTAGTGCGAAACCAGGTCTACATCAGGGCTAAACCAGGACAAGTCAAGAGGTTCTGCGACTTTAGATTGATCTAACTTCAGCGCCCTCTCTCACTTCCCCAGTCTATTCATAACCCCAATTATAGCAACCCGAGCTTCTTATATGTCTAATCCATCTCTCTTCTCCCCTTTAGGAGCATTTCACGCCCGAGTGTAAGTTTAAGGAGTCTGTATTTGAGAACTACTACGTCACCTATTCTTCGATGATGTACCGGCAGCAGGCCTCGGGGCGGGCCTGGTACCTGGGGCTCAACAAAGAAGGACAGATCATGAAGGGGAACCACGTGAAGAAGAACAAGGCAGCAGCACACTTCATCCCCAAACCACTCAAAGGTAACACCAGAAATACACTGCACGTCATTATGGACAAAGGTCAGTCATATTGGGATTTGAATGGTCATATTTTTAGATCAAAGTTCAGTTTACAGTGCAAATTTTAAAAACATCCAGGAGCATTTTTGTTGAATATTGAAGAGAATGATGAAATATTTAAGGTCCTATAGTATGCAAAATTTACTCCTGTGAGGTTTGTGAGGTCTTTAGTCTGTCTACATCTCCAGAGATCAAAATGCTTTTACCTTTAGTTCAGTAGAGATTGGCAATTCCAGACAAAACACAACTCCTGGTATGTTTTTGATGAGGAAACAACATTATAACATACATCAGAAAACAGCGTAATATGGGCCTTCTAACATCTATAGAACAAATACATACAACATGAGATTTTAAAGGGAATCTCCGGCACGTTTGAAGCTAAAGTCCATTGCTAGAGTTGGTCAAATACTGTCTGAAGCCAAAAAATGGCACAGGACAGTATTGCCTTGGTGGAGATCTCCCACTGCGCATGCGAAAGCCCAAAAGACTCGATTGCGATCAAAGGTAACTGTAAGGCGGCTTATAAAGTTGTCTGATAACATTTCCAGACCGCTAATGAGTGAGCCAGGTGTGGTGTTTTGTTTGTTAGTTAGACTCATAACGATGTTGTAAGATGGGTTAGAAAGTGATGTTAAGCTTCTTCAAATTGACATTTTACATGGAGCTTAAGAACTTCTCCTAGATCTCCGCCTAGAAAACACTGATCTGTGCTGTTTTTTGGCTTCTGACAGTATTCGACCACCTCTAGCAATGGACTTTAGCTTCAGACGTGCTGGAGTTCCCCTTCAAGTTTTCTTTTTGTGATTTTGAGTTGTTTAATCTTCACGACAGGACTTCCCATTTGTGCAAGTTTCTGCATGCATCGTCATAAGAATTCTGATGAAAAGGTATTTTAGAGTGAAGAAGCACCAAAAAGCAGTGAAAATTCTGGGGCTTGTCTCCAGGTAGATGTTATGGTTTGCCTAGGCGGACACAAAAGTTGAAAGTTGAAGTTAAACACTTCAAGGCTATTAGAGTTCATGATACTATAGAATAATAAACTATGTTTAAAATGTGGTTGTAGTTTAAGTACTGTGGTTGATGCTGTGTGACCAAGTCCACTTTAATGAGGTTTTGCACTGTCTCACAGTGAACTTTGCTCAAAGGTATCTTTAGGACACTGACAAAGGTTATACAGGGATATCCCATTTCAAATACACATCTATACTGTGTTATCTTAGGATCCCTGGTCCCTGGAGGAGGGAGACTTAAATATTTTAGTGGGCGTTGGTCTTACCCTGGTCTTCTGGGGGCACATCAAATCCTCTTCCCCCTATGGTGCAGTATTCACCTATCAATTTCATATATATACTGTATACTATTTACTCATTAGGAGTTTACACTGGTACACAATATCATATATTTCTGCAGTAAACCAGAACAATATACAACTTTAAATTAGCTTCATGGAGACCTTCTTTATCCATCCATCCATTTTCTTCCATTTATCTGAGGCTGAGTCACGGGGGCAGCAGGGACTCCCAGATTTCATTCACACCAGAGACACTTCCTTCAGCTCCTCCAGGGGAATCCGGAGGCGTTCCCAGGCCGAGAGACATAGTCCCTCCAGCGTGTCCTGGGTCTTCCCCAGGGCCTCCTTCCGGTGGGACATGCCTGGAACACTTACAGAGGGAGGCGTCCAGGAGGCATCAGGAACAGATGCCCTCCCCTCAGCTGCTCCTCTGGACGTGGAGGAGCAGCGGCTCTACTCCAAGCTCCTCCCGTGTGACCGAGCTCCTCACCCTATCTCTAAGGGAGCGCCCGGCCACTCTGCAGAGGAAACTCATTTTGACCGCTTGTATCCGCGATGTCATCTCTTTTCATGACCATAGGTGAGGGAAGGAACGTAGACTGACCAGTAAATTGAGAGCTTTGCCTTCTGGCTCAGCTCCCTCTTCACCACAATGGTCCGATACAGCGACCGCATCACTGCCGATGCTGCACAGATGTCAATCTCATGCTCCGTCCTCCCCTCACTCGTGAACAAGATCACATTTATAAGTTGTAATCTTTAGAAATTGACAAACATGTAAACATACAAGAAACCTTAATTTACCCAGTGTACCATTTTCTCTGAGTCAGTGTATATTGATGTTCTCCACGGGATCTAATGCCCTTCATAAACAGCACAAATCAATGCATTCATTAATTACTGTTTACTTTTAGTGGATTTGCTCAATACACTGTTTTTTATAAATTATGCAGATGTTGAATTGACTTCTCTTTAAGTGCTTGTTGTTGTAGGTTCATATGAGTAAAATATCATATGAGTATGAGTAAAAGTAAGGAAAGTAGTATCAGTTGTGTTCATAGTCTTATCTTTTCTGTGTAATAATTCCACCTTAATTATGATGAGGAAAGGTGAACAAAAGCATAATTTTTAATGAACAAATAGTTTCTTAAAGTGCTTTTAACTTTGTTGTCTTCCCTCGTCATGTACTCACCCACAGTTGGATTTGGAATGAGCATGTTTGTTCTTACTTTGTTCTCCAATAGTTTCTTAATTTGTGATATGCGTAGGATTTGGCAGTGTCACGTAGTTGTACAAAAGAAAAAAATCTGCTGTTCTCTAGCAAGGCAAGGCAAGTTTATTTGTATAGCACAATTCGTAAACAAAGTACCTCAAAGTGCTTTACAGAACAAGAAATACATCAAAATCACAATACAAACAAATCAAAACATAAATAATTATCATAAAATTTTAAAATAGAGATGGGAAATTAAATTAGAGAGAAGAGAAGAGTGCGTGATGTGAAATGAAAACCTTTCAGTCATATGCACAGCTAAACAGAACCGCTTTTATCCTGGATCTAAACAGAGTCAGAGTAGAGTCTGTCTCACATGTTCATACTGTTCCAGGTTTTAGCTGCATGAGTCTGAAACTCTGACTCCCCGGGTTTAGTCCTGACTCTGGCACCAGCAGGAGGCTGGTCCCTGAGCTCCTCAGAGTACAAGATGGTTCATATGACACTAATTCTGCTGTGATCTGCAGTTATCCATAGGAGGGGCTGAGCTTTTTGTTGTGTTGATGTTTACTGGGATGTCAGATCCATGGATTTATAATATGAATTTATTAATCTCTTATAATCAAAACTCTTAGGATAAGATTTAATTATATTTTCATGGTCTGCTCCCATTGGGCACTGCAGGTTTCTAGTGCAGAAGTCAGTGAACGTCTTTCTTTTATTAAGTAATTTTAGTTGAATACTGTGATTTAAAATGTAAAAATTATACCATAATGATCGACGGGTGTCATAGATTATAGCAGACACAAGCACAATAGGTCTTTTTAAGAATGATTCAGGCTTAGTAACTACTTAAGGGGTTATGGTTTGTTAATAAAATAGTTATTAAGCCTGAATTATTCTCAATAAATGATTGAAATTGATGAAATAAGTGAAATGAAATAAGTCTTTTTTCATGATTAGCTTTGATAAGGCTAACCAAGGTGTATTTATTGTAAAGCAGTACCATCTATTTGAATATAAATGAACATAAATGAGCCTTTGTCATCTAAACAAGTCAGCTAACCATTGTATGGATATGTGCCACAGCGGCCCCAGTATAGTAGCTGCAGCACTAGTGAAAACTACACGTACTGTTGCCTAAAATGTTTCTTGCTGCACATCTAAAGCGCAACTAAAACACAGCAAATCAAATCAAACATTCTCTACAGTGAATGTTTAAACCGTGTATATGAGCAGCTTCTATCACACTTACACTGATTTCATTAGAACATAAACACTGGCTCCAATCTCCAGATCTGAACACGCTGTTACTCTGAGCTGCACTGAAACGTGTTACATCACCTTCCCTACAGAGACACTTCCTACTTTAAACAAAAACTGCCATTTCCAACCTGTTATAGGCACCGCTGTGTGAGATATAAGAGCACCGTGTCTCTACTGTAATCTTCAATACATTTTCTTCTTGCAGGATAACAATACTACAACAACGAACTACGTAACATTTCCCTGGATTCCCTTACTTGTCTTGTTTTGCCCACAAACACTCCACAGTATGGCATTATGGCTCTATTATAATATGTATAATGTATGTTTTATTTGTGCTTCTTAATTCCCTGCCTTACATGTTAACTACAGCAACAACTTTATGTATTTATTTAAGAATTAATCCATTTTATTTATTTAAGAATTCATCCATTTCACACCCAATCTATGTGAATGCCATTTAATCAGTTTTTGATGTTATTTTTCTGCTTTCTTTATAATCTTTTTCAAAACATTCAGCCAATTTGCATAATTTTGAGAGGATGGATTCAACCACTGACAATATAAAGGTGTTTGAAGTTTATATTTATGCTTAAACACACAATCGCAACAATTGAAACCACTATCTAATTAGAGAATGTATTGCTTTTATTCTAGTAAACATTCTAATACTTTCATTTATCACTTATAAAATGTCATCATGCATATTAATCATCCAGCAGTGTTTTCCACTGGTGAAAAAGACTGTAATAAAGGCTACAGTATACATTATAAGCCTACATACATAAAAATTATTGTTATTAGTAACCTCTAATGGTGAAGCAAATGTCACTTCTTAGCACAGACATCGTTATTTTAAGTTATTGCCAGTTTGGGAAGATTGAAAATAGAAAAGAATACATTTTTAGTTAAAGGTTAATGAGCATTTTGTGTGTTCAGCTGGAGCTTGTCTTTGCTCTTCCACTGGTCTCGTGACCTTTGCCAACATGAGGATGTGACTAAGTAATAAAAATAGATCAGGGAACGTACATTTCTGTAGATGCGGGGACAAAGCGCTGGATACGTTTTGGTTGCCGCGGTGATGTCAGGTGTTGCTGATGCTGAGGGAGGTGAGGTCGTCCAGTTTCCACGGTTACACGCCTCCAAATGTCCAAGATGCTGCAAAGAGACAAAGGAGGCGACGCCCGGTACAGTGTGGCGGGGAGTCACACATAGTATTCGTAAAATGAAAGAGTGGCTTTTATTTGGCTTTCTGAATCAAACTTTTAGAACTGGAGGAATGGATAGCGCCATTATTTGATTCTTTAATATTCACTGTGTCACAAGCATGTGACTCCAAGGCCAGTAACAGCTCAGATATGTGGAGAGGGAAGCCAGCACACATTAATTATGCATGTTTTTGGGGCAATAGAAATGCAATTAATTAAAAGTAAACAGGTGTAAAGCCATACACTGAAATATTCCAGACAAAACAATAATATAGCCCTGGAGACAAGTACACATGTGGCAGACGTACTTGTGTTAAATTAATAAATTGTATTCAATAATCACTTCACTAGCAAGGACTGCGCCAACAACACATGTGCGAAGAGAAAAGAGTTTATTATAGGGAGACGAGGCGGGTCTGTTGGGTAGAGACTCAGGGTGGGGGTACAGTCTCAATCTTAACATGGCCCAGCACGAACGGGACCCCCCTCGTAGGCGTCTTATGTCTGAAAGACGAACAGATCGGGGTTGGGAGGGTGGGGTCGAGTTATTCGGGAATTCGGGACAAACTGGGTTGTCAGGATAGGCTGCTACAAATAGGCTTCTGGGAAATTGAGGTGTGGTCAAAGTGAGCTGTGGAAAGCAGGCGAGGGAAAGCAGGCGAGGGCGGTTGAGGCGTGGTCCTGCTCCTGAAGTTAATCATATTAACTACATATGACCACAAATGGGAACGAAGAGTACAGTTCTGCCATGATATTTCAAATTATCAGATTAAGCAGTTTGTTTTCATGTACAGAAATGTGAGTAAATTTACTTGCTTGACAATAGATTTACCAAATAAAGGGTAAGCAAATGGTAAACAGTCACATTTTTATATAGCGCTTTTTCACCTTCAAGGCACTCAACGTGCTTTACATCATGGAACCACTCACCTGTTCACTCACACATATTCATACAGCAGTGTTCACAGACACTGGGGAACACAACGACAGCATTCATCTGTGGGAGCTGTGATCACACCGCCAACCTGTGAGTCACTGGATCTGACCACTCAACCAATGATGTTTATGTCCAGGGCGGGATTTGAACTGCCAACCTTTTGGATCAGAGATACTAAATATTAACCAATGCACACCATTTTACTTTGACTAAAAAAGTGAAATTACATATATTGATTCTGGGAAAAAAAATCATAGTATAAGAGCATATGATGAAAATTATATTGTGTTGACCAAATTTTTAAATGATCATTACAGCATCAAAATCAGTTTCAAGCTTCTCCTTTGTATCAGTCAATCCCTGACCTTCATGTTCATGTGTGTTGTGTTTTGCAGTTGCCATGTACAGAGAGCCATCCCTCCACGACCTCACGGAGTTGTCTCGCTCTGGATCCGGGACCCCCACGAAAAGCCGCAGCGCCTCCGCTCTTCTGAACGGAGGAGGGAAATCCCCCAGCAACAATGACTTATCCTAGCCTCCACCCTCCACCCATTTACATCTACACACCCAGACACACAACTTCCACATGTTCGCGAGCTGCACATCGATCTCAGGAGAGGAAAAATTATTTGGAGAATTGGGACGACAATGACGGAGCGCGATCTTCCACTTAACGGAGAACCACTGTGACTGACTTTGATGTAAATATAAACTACTCTATGGACAATCAAACTTTCTCTCTTCTCCTGGGTTTCGAACACCCGGGATTGTAACTTGTATGATAACGCGAGGACAGAGCTAGTCAGTCACACAGATATTGATCCACAAAAGACTGTTACCGAGAACCAAAGAGCTCAGTATTATAAAACTATAGATTTTGGAAAGGGTTGTGCTGAAAAGTTAAAGGACATCGGGATCGAAACTACTACTACTACTACCGTTACTGCGATGTTTACACAGAGCTATTGGGGTATTATTTTTAAAAAGTATTCCTTGTAAACTTATAGGGAGTCTGCATGCTGGCGTGAATGAAACCTGTTTGGAGATTGAGAGAGTGAGCGCGTGCAAGGGGGTCCAGGGAGTGCGTTTTCACTTTTTAACAAATTAAGTTGTATATCAGATTACTGAGGGCTTTCGCTAGTTCAATTGTATATGCTTCCGTGTTACTTCTTCTTACAATGTTTAAATTACTGTTGTGTCAATTTTGATGTATGTTTGTTCGTATGTTGTTGCATGGACCTCAGTAGCAGCATGCCAGAGGGTCAGACTTTGCCGAAAAAGGTCTTGACGAGTGACCAATCAAGACAATAGTGAAAGGGTTAATGGTTGTAATAGCACTCGAGGCCCATAGTAAAATGCACCATAATGATTTAGTGTGGACCAATGCTATAGGACCAGGAACCGCTTTGGTGGTTAAAAACTTAGGAGCACAGTTACTTACAACAGTTAAACATTTTTGGTTCATGCTGTGGACAACTAGAAATGCACTAAATAAATTGTTTGTAAAGAAATGAGAAAGCGTGGGTTTCGTTATTGCTTGCAGGAAGATAGTCTAGTTTGTGCTTAAAGGTTGTATATTATGCAGAATTGACTAGTGTGCGCTTCGAGCCATGTCAGAATGTTATTACCTCCTCAAAAACATACCCAGAGTTGTGTTTTGTTTCATTCAACCATGTTTGAGTAATCTTTTATTGCATTTTTATTTTTATTGTATCTTTTATTTGTTTATGCTATAAATGCTCCTCCATATCAGACCACTGTAAAAGAAATAACTACATTATGGACTGGGTCGGAGCATGGGTCACTGGATCAGAAAACAACAAGTTCAAACACTGGATCAGCAGGGCATTGAAATCAGAAAACGAGGCACAGAGAGCATTGACCATGATGATGGAGTGTTCCTCCTTTCACACACCTGGGACCCTCCTCCAGAGAGCACAGGGCGACAGGAGGCGTGGTCAGTCTGAGCAACCTGCAGGTCCATCAGGCTGACCACACCTACAGGAAGTCACAACAGCTGATATATGACATGTCACCACCAACACCGGGGACAGTTCTGAAGATGCAGCAGCAGCTGAAACATGTCAGCGCGGTAAACACACTTGACTACATTGTCTTTCAAAAAGAACCCAAGAACTCAAAATGCTCTGTTCCACCTTGTGATGTCATGTAGTGGTAGCTCTCAAGTTAACAGCTCCTTTTACCTTTAGTTTGATTTGATTGATTTATTTGAAAGGGGACAATGCAATTTAATAAAACATATGACAATTCATATGTTAAAAAAGCCAGAATTAGCCAAAAGTCTATTTTTCATCTGTAGTCCCCTGGCCATGATGTTATAAAAGCAGCTCAGCAGAGATAGGAAATTTGAGGGCTGAAATTATCCAAATGATTCAAGTAAAGGTGTGTGGAGTTTAAAAACACAGTGGAGCACTTCCTTTATTATGACATCACAAGGTAGAGCAGAGTTTTTTTCTCTTTGAGAGAAGAACTCAGCTTAAATATGCAGGATTTGTGTGTTAAATCTGTGAATGAAACGAAATAGAACTCCAGGTATGATTTTGATGAGGAAACAACATTAGAACATGGATCAGAATCACATAATATAGGGCCTCATGGTAGAAGGCAGGAATATAATTTAGTTGGTGGTTAATTTATACAATTTGTCTTAGAAACTATTTGGCTTTTAAAAATTATATAATACTGTATTAAACATTCAGTATGCCTGAGTATACTTTATACCAGATGCCCTGCCCAGTCCTCTAAATTTACTTTAGCTTATACATGTAATACTTACTGTTAATTAAACCTGAAATAATTGATGAGGTACATATTTTTCTTTCAATAATCTATCATTTATTTAAACTCAATCAGTCACTTTCAAATATTTGCCCATTTGAGTCATAGTTTGTGTTGTAACTATCTTTCACTTTCACAAAAATACTACTTCAGCATATAAGGAAAGAAACTCTAAGAAAAGCACCTAAACTTAAAGTAGGCCATACCATCCAAAGGGACCCTATGTACCACAGCTTACACAATTCATAAGCTTTGTTATGGAGTGATCTGCAGTAATCCACTTGGAATAATATTATTACAACTACATAATAAGTAGCCATTTCAAATAACTATATAAAATAATCTTCTGTGTGTACAGTGATCTTAATGTCCTAATGAGTTGGTTCTTTGAAGTGTAAATCAATACAGACCTTGTAGGCATGAAATTACTGTTAATAGAGCAGAAATAGAGCAGATTGAACAAATGCATTTCTGACTGGTTATATTTGTATATTGGTTGTTTGGAGAATGAGAAAATTTAAAAATACCTTACTGCCACTTTATGATGTAGTTACTGATTTAATTTTGAGTAATGCGCTTTTTTAACCCTGTCTTGGCCAAAATGTTTTCAACTTTACAATAAAAACAAAAGGCAATGCACATTACAAAAAAAACTACACTATACTAGAAATTTAAAATAGTTTTTTTTTTTTTAAATTCAATTCAATTCAATTTATTTTGTAGCGCCCAAAATCGCAACAACAGTAGCCTCTAAGGGCGTTCCAAGATATGGATGAGCCAAACATACACACAGACATATCAAAACAGGAAAAAACAACATTCATGTAAAGCAGCAAATGAAACATTGTCCAGTCATCCCCTGTCCTTAGACCCTCCTTCTCAGCAAGGAAAAACTCCAAAAAACCCAGGGTCCTGGGAAAAAGAAGAAACCTCGGGGAGAACTACAGTGAAGGAGGGATCCACTCCCATGGACGGACAGGCTATAGATGTCCAGGCCCATGGGCCAGTTTGGTATGACCACAGCTACCCAGGTGGGGAAGGAGCCGGGCGAGGAGGGGAGGCCGGGCAAGAGGAGGAGACCGGGCGAGGAGGAGGAGGCCGGGCGAGGAGGAGGAGGCCGGGCGAGGAGGAGGAGGCCGGGCGAGGAGGAGGAGCCGGGCGAGGAGGAGGAGCCGGGCGAGGAGGAGATGGGTCCAGCTGCCATCAGGCGTCTGAAAGAGTTACACTCCACAGGGGGAGTGGGACAGGGGACAACATGTGAATAGCAATGAATGAGCTACAGATGAGAACATAGTGAGTGATGCTGATGAGAAAATAGGAGGAAACAGAGGACAGTGCTCAGGTTGCCACACTTCCCCCAGCTTGTTATCTCCTGCGGCAGCTTATCTTAGTAACATCAACTAAGTAACCTGGTCATAAGCTATTCCGAAGAGGAAGGTTTTAAGCCTGGTCTTAAATAAAGAGACTGTGGGTGCCTGTTTAACATCAACAGGGAGTTGATTCCATAACACAGGAGCTTGGTAACTGAAGGGTCTCCCCCCAACTGTACTTTTAGACACTCTAGGAACCACTAATAATCCTGCATTCTGAGAGCGAAGTGCTCTATTTGGCTGATAGGGGATAATGGCATCCTGAAGATATGATGGGACCATATTGTTTAAGGCTTTGTATGTCAGGTGCAGAACTTTGAATTTAATTCTAAACTCGACAGGAAGCCAGTGCAGTGATTTTAACACAGGACTGATGTGATCACGTCTTTTAGTTCCTGTTAGGACTCTGGCCGCTGCATTTTGAACCAACTGGAAGATTCTTAAAGTACCTTTAGCGCAGACGGTGAGCAGAGAATTACAGTAATCTAGTCTGGATGTAACAAATGCATGGATAAGTTTTTCGGCATCATTTTTAGGCAAAATATTTCTGATTTTAGTTATGTTTCGCAGGTGAAAATATGCAGTTTTACAAGCTTGGTTTATATGAGCTGTGAATGAGAGATTTGGGTCAAATACGACTCCAAGGTTTTTTACAGTAGAGCTAGAGGCTATACTCACATTGTCAAGTGAGATTATCTGGTCTGACAGAGAATCTCTCTGACCTTTAGGACCGACAACAATGACCTCTGTTTTTTCAGGATTTAAGAGCAGGTAATTCAGGGTCATCCAGGTTTTGATGTCCTTCACACAGGCACTGAGCTTATCGATTTGATCGGTCTAATTTGGTTTCATTGATAAGTACAGCTGAGTGTCATCAGCATAGCAGTAGAAATTAATGCCGTTTTCTGATAATGTTACCTAATGGCAACATATACAGAGTAAACAGGATTGGACCAAGCACAGATCCTTGCGGAACACCGCACGCTACTTTAGAGCAGGGAGAGGTGCACTGGTTTACACTAACAAACAGGTACCTATCTGATAGATAGGATTTAAACCATTTGAGAGCGGTCCCTCTGACACCTATGTCACATTCTAACCTCTGCAGTAGAATGTTGTGATCAATGGTGTCAAACGCTGCACTGAGGTCCAGTAGGACCAGGATTGAAGCCAGCCCATTATCAGCAGCTAGTAGCAAATCATTTGTCACTTTAAGCAGGGCAGTTTCTGTGCTGTGGTGAGCTCTGAAACCAGACTGAAATTTTTCATATAAATTATTGCCCTGCAGATGGTGACAAAACTGTTTCACCACAACTCGTTCCAGAATCTTTGAGAGAAATGGAAGATTCGAGATAGGTCTGTAGTTGGCTAGTTCATCAGGATTTAAGCTAGGTTTTTTCAAAAGCGGTTTAATTACAGCATATTTAAAGGACTGAGGAACAAAGCCATTTTCTAATGACATATTTATTATGTTATGGATGGAACCTATTATTAAGTGGAGAGCTTCTTTGAGGAGTTTGACTGGAATAGGGTCGAGCAAACAAGTTGATGGTTTGGACGACACGATGACTGAGGTAATCTCCGACTCATCGACAGGAGTAAATTTGTCTAATGCTGTTAGAGGATTTATGTGGGATATTGGTGTTACTGACTGGATTTGCTGAATTTGCTCGGGGCTGATTTTTGGAGTGGCTTCGTTGATCTTGTCCCTAATGGTTGTAATTTTGTAATCGAAGAATTCAAGAAAGTCATCACAACTGAACTTCGAAGGGAGAAGAGACTCAGGGACAGTGTGCGAGTTTGTCAGCCTGGCTACAGTGCTGAACAGAAATCTGGGGTTGCTTTTGTTTACTTCTGTTAGGTTTGAATAGTATCTGGTTTGTGCTTTTCGCAGAGCGGCCTTATAAGAGAGCAGGCAGAGCTTCCATGCCTTCAGAGACTGGTCGGAGCGCGAGCGGCACCAGAGCTTCTCTGTGCGTCTCACGTGTTGTTTGAGTGATCGCAATTCTGGAGTATACCAAGGAGCCGGAGGTCTTGGTTTAATGCTTTTCTGTTTTAGCGGAGCTGCAACATCGAGAGCAGATTTTAAGGTGAGCATTGTCCTATCAACAAACTGATCCATGATAATTGGATTAAAGTTGTTCTCATTGTCACATGGCATATCATTTAATACTGGTTCGATTATTTCTCTGAACTCGGCTACCGATTTTTCTGATATTGTTCTTTTCATTATAGTTTTGTCCTGCCGAGCTGGATAGTCTTTTAGTACGAATTGAAAGGTAATTAAAAAATGGTCAGAGAGTATAGGGTTTTGAGGAATTACAATTAAATCATTAATCTCAATACCATAAGTTAGGACGAGGTCAAGAGTGTGATTGTGACAGTGAGTCGGCTTGTTCACACTCTGGGTAAAACCGATCCCATCCAGGAGAGCACCAAAAGCACTGCTGAGGCGCTCACTGCTGTTATCAACATGTATGTTGAAATCTCCAACTATAACAATCCTTTCCCATTCCAAAACTAAACTTGAAATAAAGTCAGAAAACTCTGTCAGAAACTCGGCATATGGACCAGGAGGTCGGTAGATTGTTATGAATATAACAGCTTTTTGGTTTTTCCAGTTGGTGCAGGTAATAGATAGTGCGAGGCTTTCAAAGGAGCGGAATGTATAATTAGATTTGAGGCTGAGAATCAGGCTGGAGTGAGAAATGACGGCCACACCGCCAACTCGACCAGTGCTCCTGGCACTTTGAAAGTTGCTATAAATGCTATAAAATCAATAGCTTAAGTATTTTTTCTTCACTTTGACAGTTTATTGATGTGTAGCTCATCACCACAGAGAAAATCTAACAATGAAACAAAAAACCTTGATCAATAGAAGGCCAAAGGCAGTAACTTGTTCATTGTTGAAAAACTCAAATAGTATTGCTTATGGTTCTTCAGAGCACTTTTGTCTGCACACATGAATCAGGTTTGTAGGCTGATAGTGAAATTTAGGACTTCCTCCAAAAAGAAAGCAAGTCTGAGTTTTAACTATTATGTAATTTAAACTTGGAGCGGAAAGCGACTGTTATCTTTCCAGCCTCATTAAATCACTCCCACAGACTGGGACAAAATATATTCAGCATGGACTAAATCACTTTTCTTCTCTGGCGGCTAATTAGTCAAGTTCACAGTGGGCCAAACAAAAGTTAATGTAATCTCTCCTGATTACTCCACATTCAAAGGACCCATGACATTATATATGATTATTTACTCAAAAATCTTGCATTAAAAGCTTAGTTTTTCGATATTGTATGAACCCAGCCACTAGATGGAGATAATGGACACATGGGGCAGCTAAACGTGATTCTTAAATTTGGAAAATTAGGAAATAGTGAGTATTGAGTAGGCTGCAAATTCTGCATAAATACATTGATAAAGAAGCACCAAAAGAAAGCCCTCCAAATGGCTTCAGTACACAAAACTCCATTAAAAAAAAATGTATAGGCTAGAAACAGGATTTTCTCACAGTTAAGATTCATCAAAGACAGTAAAGGAACAGGTTATTTATGTCAAATCATTTCTGCTGTTGGTTTGTAAATTAGACACACTTTAGCCCTTGTTTAGTGCGGTTGCCAGTTTACAAATGACCTTTATGTCAAAAGTGTTTATGTTTATGCCAAACCAGAAAGTAAAATGGTTCAATTCAATTCATCCATCCATCCATCCATCTTCTCCCGCTTAATCCAGCTGGGTCGCGGGGGCAGTTTGCTGCCCAATACTCATAGCACCTGACCCCCCCTATGAACCCAATTCAATTCAATTTATTTTTGTAGCGCCCAAAATTGCAACAACAGTTGCCTCTAAGGGTGTTCCAAGATTTGGATGAGTAAAACATACACACAGACATATCAAAACAGGAATAAACAACATTCATGTAAAGCAGCAAATGAAACATTGTCCAGTCATCCCCTGTCCTTAGACCCTCCTTCTCAGCAAGGAAAAACTCCCAAAAAAAAACAGGGTCCTGGGAAAAAGAAGAAACCTCGGGGAGAACTACAGTGAAGGAGAGATCCACTCCCATGGACGGACAGGCTATAGATGTCCAGGCCCGTGGGCCAGTTCGGTATGGCCACAGCTACCCAGGTGGGGAAGGAGCCGGGCGAGGAGGGGAGGCCGGGCAAGAGGAGGAGACCGGGCGAGGAGGAGGAGCCAGGCGAGGAGGAGGAGGCCGGGCGAAGAGGAGGAGCCAGGCGAGGAGGAGGACCCAGGCGAGGAGGAGGAGAGGGGTCCAGCTGCCATCAGGCGTCTGAAAGAGTTACACTCCACAGGGGGAGTGGGACAGGGGACAACATGTGAATAAACTAGGGAAAACTATAACTAGGCAAGTAAAATCTTAAATAAATCATGTGTAGTCTCCTCTCATGTGCACTTTCATCTTCTGTTTTTAAGGTACAACAGGCCTACAAGTTAAAAAAAACAACTTACATTGACAGAGTGGGCATAAACTTTTTAATTTATGTAATTTACAATATGATAAAGTGCAAAAGTCAACTATGAAACACACACATCGTAGTAACTGTGGACTCCTGACATGTTCAGCTTCACATTGTAACAATAATAAACATTTATAATTTCATATTCAGTGTCAAACTTTATGTGCTTTCAGTGGTTCACAAAATGGGATATTTCACTCAATACTGATAATAAAAAAAACACATAATATAATCTTTACATTGTCCATCAAATAATTCATTTTTAAAGTCTTCTCTCCCTTTGGCTTAAAATAATTACACAGACATTCAACAGCCTTCAATGTAAATGTAAACACACATTCAAAAACACTGATTTGGTAATTTTACTGTGGACCACACGAGCACCACAAGCCACCTTTACACTTTTTTGGTGATAAATCCTTTCTTTGCCGTCTTCTCTTTGACTTTCTCTTAATATTTTGCCATATTTGAGTCCAGTTTTGTCATCAGGTGCTCTTCTTTGATTCCCATTCCTAAAAAAGAAAAGAAAAAAGAAACCACTAAGTTCCACATTTTTTACACAAAAGTATTGACTAGGCTAATAAAAATGAACATTTTACAATAGGATTAACCATATCATACACAAAACAATATACAGACAACAATACAATTTTTCCCAATAAGTGTTGTGTATTAATTATTTTACATCTCAAACGACCTATGTTAACTTGATAACTACAGCTTCATGACATCACGAGGTGGAACAGAGCGTTGAAGATATAGACAGGCTTATAATAAAAGGTTACTCAAACATGTATAAATGAAACAAATCCCAACTCTGAGTATGTTTTTGATCAGGTAACAACATTCTAACATGGCTTAAAGCTCTCTAGAGTCAGTTTTGGGTAATATAGGACCTTTAAATCTGAAATGCTGTGATTTGGCAACGTCTGTGTGCATTAAAATTACATGTACTCTTCCTACAAAGACCTAATCTACCTATAGGGGGCATAAGGTGAAACTGTAATATAAAGTATATGTTTTTCTGTACCTTGGCTTTCTGCATGACATTGCCCTTGGATGAGGCGTACATGGATGGAGGACGTTTGCGGAGCTCAGAGGCTGAATTCACCGGCAGCGATTCATTATAGATCCTCTCAGGTTTACTGCCTTGTGCCTGCAAATAAGACAGTAAAGAGTTTTAATATAACACCTTTAAATAACTGCACCTGGGAACTTCTGTTTAGAGACACTGGAGGCAGGGGATTTATTATTTATTATATTTTTTTGAATGGTAAAAAGTCACCTATAACATAAAGCTAAAACTTGAATTTCCTTTCAGGTCAGTAAACTAATATCTCATCTAATATACATTGGGTTTCAGCAGGGAATAATTGTGCAGTGACAGTATTATACAAGCCCACATGCCACATACACACAGCACAGACTGTATTCACACCTGTCTACTATATATACATCTATAGAGAGATGTCTTAGTCGTACCTTGGCAGCTGTCTTGTTGTCAGGAGGCGAGGTTAAAGATCCACGAGCCAATGATTTCTTGAGATTCTCTTTGACTTCGGTGAGTTTTAGCTCCAACTCCACTCGCTCCTCCTCCTTCTGCTTCAGCTGAGCCTCCAGGTTGGACAAACGCTGCTCCAACGTGGGCACTGTCAATGATATATTATGTTATTAAATAGTAGGGCTAATGAGCATTTATATAATTATAAAGGAAAAACAACAGCAAAATGAATGATTGTCTTTATTTGTCTATATTAAATGTAAACTATATCATCATTAAATAAGAAAAATCTAAGTTAAGTCTAAACCAAAAAGCAAATGTATTATTTTTGTTTATGTATTAATGATTTGTTATATGGCAGACCTTAACATTACTGTAATACATTTAGATAATGGATTATATTGGGAATCTGCTGAGTTCGAGTCCGATGGAAAAATTCTAATTAAGTTGGTGAATTTTCTTTTTCACAAACTGTTCCTGTTCAAACTTTTTACTTTACTGCTATATAATCTTCAATGCTTTAACAATTACAATTACTCTGACAAGAAACTACTAACTCAAAGACTCTGTTAGCAAAATCGTATTATTTCCACAAAACTGCAAAGTTATTAAAAGCATTGTTCCCAATTATTTACAAAAACATGTCTACGGTTGTCTGCCTTTTTCCTCATTACTGTTTTATAACTTTTCTAGAGTACAGAGCAAAGTTAACCAACTACAGCAGCCCCAGTGGACCAACTTCATCTTTAAATAATCAGGTTTTACTGATAATAATGCTTTGTTTATGGGAATCTGTTCATGTTTATAATTCTCAGATGGGCAGTAAAAGACATTATAACAGTATACGGATATGGATAAACTAGCTCAATCCTGCTACAACTCTCCTATGGAAAGTAAATGTGATATAATAATGATATACAGTAGAAGCCTATGTTTTTCTCTATAGTTGTGCTCACACTTGGTCCTGGTTTGATCCTGGTTTAGTCCTAATATAGTCTTGGTTTGGTCCTACTCGAGTCCTAGATTAGTCATGATCTAGTCCCAGATAAGTCCCAGTTGTTGTGTGTAAGTGCGATCACAAGTGTGGTTTCTATAGTGATGAGTGGCGTCATCGGTGTGTATTGTGCGTGTAGGAGGTGAGTTGTCTGACCAGGCCCGGCCTTCAGCTCCTCTTTGACCTCTCTCTTGTCTCGGCGCAGAACGGTCAGGGCCTGTTTCAGAGTCTCTTTCTGCTTCTCCAGCTCCTCTTTCTGAAGGAGGAAGCGCCGCGCATCCTCCTCCGCTCGCGTTTTACCGTAGCGCCCGTACTGGTTCACATCTACGCAAAGAGAAGTACAACCTTAGACAGTAATTACAGTAATAAAAGCAGTAGCATAGGCAGTAGAAGTAAAAAAAACCTGTCCTTTCCATTATTAGTAGTCCATAAACAAACAAACTAATGGGGTAATATGAAAAAATATATATAAATAAAAAGCTGCTGATCAAGACAAAAGAATAAAATAAGAAAAAGAAAAAAGAAGATGTATTTCTGCACTCTTCTTTTTAAGAGTTTTATAGTTCATTCACTTTATCTGATAATCTCCAATAAAGATACATACAGGGTGTCTCAAAAAATCATTTCACTGGCCAATAATTTTGGCAATTCTTGTTAGCCTCAAATAGCCTCAAATTTTCACAGTATGTATAGAAACAGATGAAGATTTTATATTTAATGTTTTCAGGTTGAGCCGTGCCATCCACTCCCAAAGAGAAGTACATTTTGCTTCTTGGAATACGTTCGCACACAATCATCCAAGACTGTGCAGCCTTCAGTGCACACATTGGAAAAACTTCACCAGCTGGCAAACAAATTTGGACTTGGTACTAAAAATGTAAAGAGGATGGTGTTTATGCAGGGCTAAAGGATCTGGTAGACCAGCATCAGCATCATCATTGAAATAGATTTAGTAGTTTTCAAGATAATTGCTTTGAAAAAGATGTCACATTTTTTGGGACATCCTGTATTTTTGTTGTTTACCCTTTATTGTAACTTATAATAGATATACTATTCTATTCTTATTTTCTAATACTAGACTTAGGGATGAACAATATGGGGATCTCATTCCTGTGACAGCCACACAGATTGGTCAGCCTAAGCAATGCGACAGGTGGATTTAACCAAGTGGAATGAAGTGAGAACTCAAAAGAAGCTGAGTTCCCTCTTCAAAGGAATACAAAGATCCTGAGCTTAATTGTGATCAAATGAAAATAGTGATCCGACACCAAGAAGATTGTGCCATTAATCCTTGGCATATTTCCCAGGCCAAACTAGGTCCTGACAGTCCCTTGATAGGTTAGATTGTTGCTATAGTATTGCTAAGTGTCTTACTGGAGGCGTGTCTCTTGATGGCCGCCTGCTGCTCGGTCTTCTCTGAGCCTCTGGAGGAGAAGGAGGCAGTGCGTCTCACCTGAGCACCTCTGTCTGCGTCCTGAGGGGAGAACAACATAAAAACACTTTACATAACAGTTAACTACTGTCAGAACAGCCCCACAGAGCATTCCCTAATCACTCTGTCAACTTCACTCTGGCTGCTTTTCAACTACCTAAGTGGCACACTCAGGAAGGAAGGAATATTTTTAGTCAAGCCAAATTTCATTCTCATTATTCCAGGTTTTCAGATTGCATCACAACAATCCAAAAACCAATAATAAGCAATACAGCTGGGTGCCAGTTGAAATAAAAAATGTTAAAACTATAGATTTTTGTTGGAATATTGTGAAAATTTGTCTTTTTGCGAGAATCTGGCACACTTTTTTAAAATTAGGTTAATGTTTATTTACATTGGTCCTGAACAACATCAAAAAATACATTAAAAACAAACCCAGTATCTTCTCAATGGCTAATTCCCAAATAAACCTGTTAGCAACACCAGCCCCTTTGTGGAGAAGGTATTAACATAATGCGAGTGTTGCGCACCTCGATGCTCTCGTAGACCTCGTCATATGTGCGTGAGTCTGTGGAAGCGCTGCTGGATGAAGCTGCCGCGTTGGTCGCCCACCTGAGACCCAAACAGACACAACATCCATATGAGCTGTGATCGTGTCGGTTAAGAGAGCTTTAGACAGCCTCTCCAAAAGATAATGCAGATTACACAGATTCAGTATACACTTGTTTTCCAGGGTGAAATATTCAAGTGGGCCTGTCGATGATCAAAACATCCCTTCCCTGTATCAGCAATTGTGTTAACTTAGAGGTACTGAATACAGATTCGTCTCATATTTCAGAAAAACAAATGTGAAGTAATCTAGTAATTTTTGTTTTGGTGTTCAAACATTCGTACTGTGCATATAAAGATAGCCAATTGTCAAATCAGAAACAGACCATATTTAAACCCATAGGGGCTCATGCTGCAAACTGTACCTTTAATTTTAGTAATGCTAATTTAATGTTCCTCTCCTTACACATCCTTTGTTCAGCATTCAAATGTCTACAATGTGAATAAAGATATAAAAATACAACAAACACAACTACAAAAATACCACAACTACTTTTTTCACATAAGCCAATTTTGAGAACCAAGACTATTGGATTTGAGTATGAACAACTAAAAAAAACGAAAAAAAAAAACCATTGCACATAAAACTTGCCTTTCAAAGATGTAGCATCTTAAAAAGCATTGGAGAAAATATAAAGGGATATTATTGTTTTATGAGAAAAAAAATGTAAAATATGGGTAAAATACTGAAAATTTAAGTGCTAATAGTAAAACTGAGTGTAGTTGGCTGAGACAGAACAGCAGACTCACAGGAAAGAGTGGCGGGCAGCGTGCCGTATGTCTGTTAGCGTGTCCACGTCGATGTAGTCATAGTGCAGCTCCTCTGGCAGAGTGGACCTCCCTGTCTCTGCAAATAACACGCCCAGCCAACGCCCCAGGTCCTCCGAGCAGCTGGCCTGAGCGGGGACAGAGAGAGGGGAGAGGGTGAGGGGGGGAGGACATATCCACTGAGAATGAGGTAATACGCTGATATACTAATGTAGGAAATGGTGAAGATAAATATATTTTAATGTCAGAATTACACAGAAGAGGCAGTAGTGGCAGTAATGGAGTGAGCAGTATAGAAGTACTAGTTGGAGTAGTAGTTATATTGGCTATTGTATTGTAATGTATTAATTGTTGGCATCTATGTTTGTTTCATTTTATTGTTGAGCAAAGAAATAATTGATGGAAAAAAGGTGCATTACGTAACTTTTACGGTGGAGGGTTAAACCTTTTCCTGGAATAGTACACAGTATTGCATTATGCTGACATATCTTGTAGATCTCACCTGTACTTTCTCCTGGTGGCATCACCTGTTTGTCTCCATGGAGAAGTATTTTAATGCCATAGTGTGGAATATTCTAGGTAAAACAATAACATCTCTACATCTATGGAGACAAGCAAGTAACGTAGCCTCCACCACAAAAGCTACACAGTGCACTTTTACTTATGAACAAACATGTCTCAAATTAAAGAACACTAAAATACGGCCTTTGAAACATAATATATTGATTTATTTTTTTCACATTTCTGGTACCTCGAGTGAAGCCAGCTCGCTGCCTGACTGCAGGATGCGGAAGGAGAAGGGGTGTTTGGGCCCAAGGCCTCCGGGCACAACCTCCGCCTCCTTCAGAGGCACCACTTGCACCGGGGCTGCCCTGTCCCCTGGATCTCTGTAGAAGTACAGTTTACCTCCGCGCAGTACACACCAGCGCTCCCTCCACACACAGTTCACACATGTACTCAGATAACCTATGGAGAGGAAACAGGGGAGACTAGACTTAATAAAACAGCAGCACATACATTCTTTACAGTCACTGAGCTGTTTTTCTGCGGTTTTAAACATGTGCATTTTGAATCAGCATCAACAGTCTCCTTAAGGTAAAAATTATAGATGAAATTATGTGTACAGTCAAGCTTAAATTAATAACTCCAAAGTTTAAAGGAGATATACTATGTCAAATCAGCTTTGATCAATTCTGTTTTCATGTAATTTGCAAGTAAATCCACACACGATCATTAGAATCCAGACTAATTCTTTCTACAGGATAAACAAAAGATTAAGATTTCACCTTAATATTTAACCTTTTAAAGCAGACCCACCTCTCCTCTAATGACTCAAACCTCTTTAACTGTCACTTTAGCTACACATATAGCAGCTCCCAAAGGTGCTAACTGTGGGTGCTAACTGTGGGTGCTAACGGCGCTTGCTGATTGGCTCTCACCACAGCGGGGGTTGTCATGGTGACCCGTGGCGGAGGAGGGGGGGTCTCCGGGGGGCGGTCGGCGTTTGGAGAAGGTGATAATCCGATTAATTTTCCTCCCCGCTGCTCGACTCATGGACCCAGTGAGCTCAGAGAAGGCTCCTCTCTTCCCCCTGTCTGTGCCACAAACGAACACAATTAGCACAACACAAAGAAGACACACATGAGCAACTGTGGAGGAGCTGCAGATGTACAAGCAGCTTATCAAGCACTGGAGAAACTATTTGTCCAATTATTCTTTTATAGACTAAGACTAAGACATAGATATAATAGAAATGGTGTGAAGACATCATTCATGTAAGAATTGTCACAATACAATCAGTGTTCACTCGTAGTTCTGCTAATCATTTTTATGCCTCTTATTTTGTATGTATTCATTCATCCTTGTTTTATGTTTGTATTATTGCTTTAATCGTTTTGATTGTCAGTATGTTATAAAACAGTTGATAGTTTTCCACAATCAGATTAAATTTCTATCAAACTTGAAATTGATTTGATCCAAATTTCATCAAACCAATTTCAAGACTTTAAAAAAAATCAGTCCAATTTTAAGATTTATCAAAATCTTAAAATACAAAATGTATCTAAATCTTGTTCTTTAAGTTATTTCTTTGTCAATAAACATCATAAACTACTGAATTAAATAGATCGGGTAAATGGGTTATTCCTTCATGACTTCATTTGCAGTCCATCGTGTTTAAGGTTTTATTTTATATTTATTTGATTTATTTGATCTGTAAAAGCTAAAGAATTACAGAACAATTACAAAAACTGGCAGTGTAAGCAAACATTACCATGGTAAGAGTTCATGATGTACTGTTTTAATACCTAATTTACATTATTTATAGATACATATGATATCTTTAAGCACAGTTTTGGACCACTGGTGTATCCAACAATTGCCCATTTCATGATCACTCCTATTTGAGCTTACACATGTGCTGGATATGGTCCTGAGCGACTTCCTGTGATGTCACAGGGACACAAAGCCAGGAAGTGGACAGGAAGGATGTCATATCTGCGTGTGCCTCACTTCCTGTCTCTCTCCACTCATGTGACAGTAAACAGGCTGCAACTGCTCTAAAACAACAGTTACATGCTAAAGCTAAACATTATCCTTCCTGATTTTGTGGATATGCAAACAAATATAACCTTAATTATATTTTCCTTCCTGTATGGATTCTGAACTACAATCACATGATACTGCATTTTGTTTACATGCACATTTGAAGCCTATGTCAGACAGGGCTGCTTATTGCATTCAATTGTAAAAGTTGTTTGTGAAAGATAAGACATTTTCTGAGACCAACATGGTGAATAACAGGAGCTGCTGGCCTATTTACAGGATACTGTAGTTGTGTAAACAAGAGATGGAAAAACTATGTAAACTGGGACACATGCAATGTAACCACACAATGCCCAATATAGTGTTTGGCAGGGAGACAGAACGACTGAAAAATGATTGTATATTGTCCCAAGATGCCAAGGACCAAATGAAGACCAAAGATACAAAGCATGTAGGGACTGGGAGGGACAAAAATAACTTAATGCTGCTTGTGCTTAGAAATGTCAATGTTGTGCCTGGAAAGTTCCACAGTATGACATTAAATTCACCTGTCTCTGCGGGGACAGGCAATAGGTATGATCTATATGGAGGCGCTCAAGCTCACGCTGAGTAATAGAATAAATGCAAGATTTATGAGATTACAAGCAATAAACTCTCCATGGAGAGAAGACGTTGGCAGATCCCCCATTGTGCACCTTTAAATAAACTTTTATTTTAACTGTGTAAGTACTGTGTAAAAAGTATATTCAATACTTGAATCAATCAAATACTTTTAAGATGAATTTTGGTGATGTTTCTAGCCTGATAAACAATTATTTTTGCTAGCTTGAAATCAGGAATGTTGACTATCAGACTGTGGATCGAATCATTATGCAGGCTTGTCTAGGCATGACAAAATCTGCCCAACACAGCAACACAATATTGCTCCATCCAAGATTATCTAGAGGTCAACTGATAGACTCCAGTTTAAGGTTGTCAGAAACCCAAATACTAATCAAAAACTAAACTAAAAGTAGTCTTAAAACTAGGCATTAATTTGACCAGGTATGGGTATAACACATATAGAAATAGGCTAAAAAATATATATTGTATGATGGTTTTAGATGAGTTTTAACCTACAGCAGCTCTAGTATAGGACCACATAATGAAATTTAATGATCCGAAATCTACTGATATTTGATGTATTGTCTAAATAATGTTTGTGGTATGAAAATCAGTATCAATCCTTCTCCAGTTGACTCCCAGTTGCTTCCTGTTTACTGTAAGATTTTGATTATTTTGACCATTGAAAATATAGAATACTGTATTTTGAATGACTAAACTTTGAATTTGAATTACTACTTTGTTAATTACTAAACAAACAGTGCAAAATTTGCATCATTAAACATCTGTCACCGTCCCTTAAACTATAAAATGACATCTAAAATCCCACATACTCAGTGAGTCTGTGCTGTTGTCCCGGCCTGGTCCCAAGGTTTGACTGTCTCCCGTGGGGCCGCTGTCTGAGTCGGACGCCTGTTTATCTGAAAGCATCACCTGCGCGAAAAGGAAAAGAGAAGAAGAGAAGAAGAGAAGAGAAAAGAACAGATATTTTTACACAGAGCAGCAGACTGACTGTACCAGCCTTAGACAGCACTATGTTGTCAGACTAACACTTCTAGTTACTTGAAGGAAAAGCAGGTAGTGTGTTGAAAACTATTCTCGGTGAGGCGTTAAATATTGCATAAGTGTCACTGTGTCACAGTGCATTTAGCTGTATGGGTGTGCTTTGAGTGCAGAGCATTTAGGAGAAAAGGAAAAAAGCACCAACTCAGCAACTGACTCCAGCTCATGGGGCTTGTAAACCAGGAGCTATAGGAACAGTTGTGTCATGTGTGGCTTTAAGAGGTGAAGTCACGCTAGTTTAACACGTCAGGACAAGGAGGAAAGATATAAAAATTGAGTTATAAAACAGGTTTAGGAGAGAGTCACGAATGAGTAGTATTAAAGACTTATTAGGCCAGTTTTTCTAGGAATTTTTCCCATGAATGTCCCTTCTATGTCTGCCCACCACAAGCACATTTGAATAGTGAGTATGCATGCCATCATGAACATGGGCTATTAGCAGCATGATGAGTAGTTGTCTGAATCAGAAATACTTTTTCTCACCCCAAGAGGAAATTATACACGAGGGTCCATGGAACATTTTTAAAAGCTTTTGTCAAACAGAAAAATAATACTGATTTGAGAGAAAGATTTAAAATGACAGTACTTGTGCTGTTTTATGCATTTACACTTTTTGTTCAACTACCGTTTTCCCCTAAAACTGCAAGCACAAAACAGAATTCAAATGTGCTTATTGAGCAACTGAAATGGTAAAATACTGTATTACCACAGAGTGTCCCCAGTTTGTCTCCCCGTTCAGCACAAGTCATAACCTGTCTCGCTGTAACATGTTCTGTTGTGTGCCTGAAGCAAACATTCACAACAATACTTGATTTTGCAATGTGTTCAAGTTTTTGTGCCAGAAATTTAGCCTCTCATAGTTCAGGACCAAAATGTTGAAATAGTCGATACAGTTGAGAGCAAAATATTTCGAAAATGTGCTGTACAAATCTCAGTAAAATCTTGTGTGTAATACATTTGCATGTCAGTTACAAATAACTTATTTTGTGTTAGAAACCCCCTTTTTTTTTTTTTTTACTAAATTTAAGATATTTGAGGTTTCATAATAGGGTCAGTGTTTGTGGCATTGATCTCTTTGACTCCAGGTTTGTGGTCAGAGATTTTGTCAGGATTATCTATCTTTGCCTATTGTTCAAGGTTGTTAAAAGTTGAAAATAGTTTTAATAATAAATGTTCCACTGAAACGTGTATCAAACCTTGTCTATCTCCAGTTTCCTCTGTATAATTGGCGATGTGGAGCCATCCAGGTTGTCTGTGTTGCTACATTGGCTGCCGACATCCTTCACCACCTGGACACACAAGTAAGAGTCACATTAAGGGCTTTGATGGTGCACTGTTTCGTCTGATGCTCCAGGCTTTGATTGGGTGAACAAACAGACCTTGAGCCAGCGCTGCGCCTGCTCTTTGCTCTGCACAGCCAGCACCAAAGCTTCCCCCCCAGGCAGAGAGAAGCGCAGCTCATGCCTCTTTTTGCGGCCCTCCTTCGGGACGTAGATGACGTTGCATAGACTCAGTGGGAGCTCTGTGTTAGGTGTGCTCTCCTTGATACTCTTAAAGCACTACAAAAGAAATGAAGATCATTGTATGTTAGAGGGAAGGATTTAGTAGTGTGATTGGCACTGACAATGTCACAAAAATTATTAAAATTATGTGTGTGTTTGCGCATCCTAATCCCAAGAAAGATATACATGAAATCTAC
The DNA here is from genome assembly GCA_030686955.1 of Odontamblyopus rebecca. Classification (NCBI taxonomy): domain Eukaryota; kingdom Metazoa; phylum Chordata; class Actinopteri; order Gobiiformes; family Gobiidae; genus Odontamblyopus; species Odontamblyopus rebecca. Next base: position 15,975,264 of record CM060664.1, read on the forward strand.
ATGTTCAACTAAAAAGCCCAGGAGTAGGAGGATGATTTGATCTTAAATGATCAGAACAAGGCCCGTAAACATTTGGCTCTAATAATACATTAAACCAAGAAGGAGGGAACCATTCCAAAACATATTTTACAACATTATTAAACTGGAGGCGTACACTATGCACATTTTCTGGTGGAGACTCCACTACTTTCTTCTGTCCAAGCCAAGTTACAGCTCAGATCTGTGAAGGGGCAAGTCCGAACAGACCAAGAATGCATGGTTATTTTAGTAAAAAATAAAAAAAAGAATAGCTAGAGTTTAATGTCATACTATTGAATATTCTGTTCATGTACATGTTTTTGTACAGCCTCTGGTTCATTTTACCTGTAGCTTATTGTCCCGGACCACCACCAGCTGTTTGGTCCACTGTCCGAAGCGCTTCTTTCTCATGAGGAAGGCGCAAATCCTGCAGTCTCTCACCGGCTCCTCTGGACTCTCCTCCGCGGTCCATGTTTGGGGTCTTTCTCGCCCTTTGGCCTCCTCTTCCTCCTCCTCGTACGACTCATAAGAACTGCTGAGTGCGTCTGAGTCATTATCTAACAGCACAAATAATGATGAGTAATTAACAGTTCCTGATAACTTTTAGTCACTACTTTGGTGACTGGGATTACATTTTTCACACTAAGAACCTGTAAGATAGTTGGTTACAAGTGCAATCTGAAGGAAACTCAAATCAACAGTAGTTAATAAGGATAAAACAGCAGAGATTTAGTGGAACTTTATCAGACGTGACAAAAACTAAAGTCTAGAGTAATAAACACTGTAGATGTAGATTCCAACATTGGACTGAAACAGGGACTAAATCAGGGCACCAGTTTGAAGATGTATAAATGTGATTTTTACATGAGTTTTTTGGGGGACCGTTCATCCTGGTGATGGGGTAGTTGTTGTCTGCGTCCTCATAATAAGCATCCTCCTCAGAATTCCTCGAAGCTACAATGAAATGAAAGATTGATAAGAATGAAAAAGGAAAGAAACTCTGAATAATTTAACCTTTGAATAGGCAAGACAGTGCTGAATGAGGATGATACTGTGTCTCTGGGTGAGGTTAACTGGTAGAAAATTTTAAATATTCAAGTTATAACGTCATGGACATAATATTAAGTAATAAAACATCTATATTATACTATTATACTACATATTACTTAAAGGTGCACTGTGTAAATTTTTCTTTGGGGATCAGTCACCTTCTTATTTCTATGTATACGTCATTGGCACAGCTCCGCTTTACATTTATTCAATTACAAGTATAGCTCAAAGATTTCTACAAAAACAGGTATTCTGACTGTGAGCGGGGTCGCCTCTCCACAGATATGACCTGTAATATGACTTTGGTCAACAGACAAAGCAATAACATCTCAGAAAATTATACAATGCACCTTTCAGGCCAATGGTTGTATTACGTAAGCGTTTTAACGTCAAATCACGATATTTCTGATTGAAAATATTTCAAATTAGTACAAATTTATAATGAATTTTGACCAGTTTGACAGATATTTATGAATTTTCTTTATGAATATTATGTACAGCTAGCAAAGGTGGCAAGTCATAACTGCTGACTACAATAAGATGCGATCACTATGCTAACACTAACTGAAAGTGCTTAGTAACAGCTTTTACACTCCTCTCAATGCATTAGAAATATTTAAATGGAAAGTGTCCCTGTGCTGTTAGGAGTTAGTGGATCTGAAATTACTTCTTTCCCCCTCCTGTCCCATGCGAGGCTAATACTCAGAGCTTGTATTTTCGGATGTGAACTGACCGAGCATGTTGGTGGTGAAGTACTGTGGGTTGGAGCCAGGCTCAAGGGGGGCGGCCTCTTCGTAGTAGTCATCGGGGACGGGCGTGGTGGGCAGAGGAGGGGGGGTGTCGGTGGGAGTCTGAAAAAAAACCCAAAAAGTTTCAAAGTGACAGTAACATGAACACGGCTAACCACGAATGGAAGCGTTCGGAAACTTACGGATTTATTTGGATGAGTCTTCTCCTCTTCCTCTTTTAAAAGGTCGATGGGGGAGGGAGTGAGCAAGTCACAGTCTGAGAAATATGTCAGAGGAATCGTGGTCAATGGTCAAATTTTTTGGCAGCGCTTTTCCACCTTCAAGGCAGTCAGATGCTTTACATTAAGGAACCACTCACCCATTCACACACACACACACACACACACACACACACAGCAGACAACACTGGGGGCGAGGTGGGTTAAGTGTCTTGCCCCAGAAGACAACAACAGCATTCATATGTGAATCTGACTGCTCTACCACCGATGTTTTGGTCGAGAGCAGGATTTGAACTGCCAACCTTCGGATCACTAAGTGGACTGTACCAACTGAGCTACCGTCGCCCATAATAACAGCTTTATAATTTTTGACCCAACTATAATAGAAACTGATTTAACTAAACAGAAGAGTTGATGTAGAATAGATTTCTAGCCGTCTATTTTGAGTTGCCTGTATATAGGTGCCATTTTGAGGACTTTTGACCATTTTAAACATAAAATATTTTGTTTTGAATTGTTATTTGCTATGGTGCTGGTCCTGTGTGAGTCTATGTGCGTTATTGCTTTTAGTTTCACACTGGCTGTTGTAATGTATTGTGGTGTGGAGTTATAAATGGCTCTATCAGACAAATGCTATTAAAATATATTTGGGTCTTCTTACCAATCTCCTTCACTTTGCCAAATATAGTGCACACATTATTACTCTCTTCAATCACAGACCTAATCTCACTCTGATGATCTCTGGACTCACCGAAATCCTCGAAGAGCGACTCGACGAAGCTTGTGCCGTTTCCATAGAGACAGCTGTTCATGTAGACATCTGAGCCATTGACTGTGGACAGGATAAATGAGCGTTAAAAATAGTACGGAGGCCGAAGGGTTAATATCAGGATCATCGTTGTCAGTGAATGGAGATGCAGAAAATACAGTGATGATGCCTTAATCAAACAGCGCCCTGACCAAGCACATTTCTCATTTCAGACATTTTAATTACATCAGATAACATTAAAAGTGTCTGCGAGGTAATGGAAAACAACACTGATTTATGGCCTGTCTAATATGGATTCTTCTTTGCATGACACAGCGTTAACATGGACTCATGAAAACTGGGGCAAATACAACTACACTTACGCATATTGCTATTTCTTGCTATTTCTGCTACTTATTTTGAATTCATTATTGCCTTTTATATGTAAGAGAATTTAAGTAATTTATCTTCCACATACATCTCTCTGTTTAACATGGACTCACAAAAGCTTTATTTACACCATGATCTTCTCTCACCATCCCATTTGCATACTACTATCTAAATTTTGGCATATTACTGTCTAACTGGTGCCTATTGGCCTTCATAGTCTCACTAAATGCTGTCTAACTGGTGCCTACTGGCCTTCATAGTCTCCCCACACTTTCTTTATAAACCTCTTTTGGAAGCATATTTAGGGGCTTGAACACTCATGTTCACTTTTTAAAATCACACTAGACGCCGGGCCTGTATTATTAATGGTAAATGAACTTCTGCATAGACATCCAGTTCGTCTCCGGCCTTTTACTTCCACCCTTTCTTGGACAAGCTGAAATACTTCTACAATATTATGATTTTCGCTCTTTGTTATTATAATATATACTGATATTTGCGCTACTAAGTCCATATAATTTCCCTTGTGACTCAATATATTTAGTCAAAGTCTAAATGTTCTACTATTACCATTGCTGCTACTCCTTATTTCTGCTTAATTCGCTGCTACAACTACTACAGTTGCTGCTACAAGAAGTAATCACTACTGACTCTACAACTACTACAATTGTTGATCTTTCAGTGTCACTAACAATGTAGACATTTCAATTTCAAATTTCAAAAAAGGCTTGATACAGAAAACTGATTTCAATATCACACTAAAAATCAAAACACATTTTTCATCAGATTTTTTGATAAGTGATCAAGCTATAAAAAGCACTGCAGCTCCAGAGACCCATGTCCAGATTTTATTGACCGTAGTTGGAGGATTAGCGTAATATTTATGTTTATATATATTAATTTCTACCAATCGGAAAATATAACCTGACATCTCAGAATGTTGCCAATAGACATCAATAATTTTCCCATAATTACTTAAGTTTTGAATTTTCCAAAACCACACTACAGTTATGATTTTTTCTTATCTTGAGCACTTTTCTCGTTACAGACCATCGATGCACATCTGATAACATGTCATGTGGTCTACAAGTTAAACAACCAATTACAATGTTTTCTCAGTTTGATTTGAGATTGTTACAGGTATAAAAAGTGCAGTGGATTATACTCAGTGTCAGACGCCTGAGTGAGCAGTGGTCTCATTGACAAACAGTCATGAGAAGAGGAGATGAGTTGTGTCTCTCCTTTACTTTGACCTCCTTCTCTGATCCGATTTAAAGTTTACAATTCATTATCCTCTTACAGAAATCCCTTTATCCCGTCGACATACCAGGATCCACTGATAAATAAACAACACAGACCGTGAACACAACTCACAAGAATATTAACCTGGCATATGAGTGTGATTCCTGTTAATTTGTTGGTGAAGATAATATAGCCAATTATGTGATTAGCAGTGACACTTTTGGAGGGATTTTCAACTACTGGGCGTTTAATACAAATTGAAACTGAATGTGCGGCAATTGAATGATCTGATTATGAAGTAAGCTTTTACTTCGGATAGGAGGCAGACACTCTTCCTTCTTTCTTGTCATCTTGTCACTTTCAATTAGAAAAGTATGATCTATTTAAATTATATATTTGTAAGTAGTATTATGTTTGGTAAAGGTTAGATGATACAAAAACAAAAGAGAATTCTCAATATTGTAGTAATATAAGTAAAGAAAATATTGGCTTTTTGACATAATTCCTCAAATCTTGGCTAATCCTTCTGACATTTACAGCTCAGTTTTGTTTCGAACTCAAAGATTAAAGTCTGGTGGAAAGTGCAAAAGTAATTTCATGTCATAATATTTGTTAATAAAAAATAACTTTATGAGAGATTTATAATAATAATTATTATTATTTATTGAAAGGTGCATGGTGTAACTTTTGTGCTTGCCTCAATGGAGATGTTATTGCTTTGCAGAGTACTTCCCATAGTATGACATTAAGCATGTCCATGATAACAGAGAAGTGACGCCAAGTTACAAGTCAGATCTGTGGAGAAGTTACACTTACAGTATGATGCATGTTTTTTATTGAACTTATGAGAAATACAACACCTGTTATTGTATTAAATGTAAGATTTAAGTTTAATAATATACTATGAAACACTCAAGGCAAAGCAATATCATCTCCATGGAGACAAACAGGTGACAGGTGACGGACCCTTCACCTCAAAAAGTTGCACAGTGCACCTTTAATATAAGTAACACATAATGATAATACTAGCTTATTCAAAATGCTCATAGAAAAGTATATTTATCTTCGGAACCTTCGCGTATTCTGAACATGTCATTCCAATCTAATAGCTGGCAGTGTGAGATCCGTTTCATGGATACAAACCGGACAGCTGCACTGACTCCAGGAGGTTTCGTACAGAGTTCATCTTGTCTGCTGTGGCTGGACTCACTGCTTCCTGGTCCAACATTTTCAACAAAACACTCAGCTCATTCACCAGGCGCTCCATCAGAACTGAAAAACACAAAATGAAAGGCAATAAAATACTGTGCAAAAATACTAAATGACACAGCAAAAACCGGAGGGTTAAAATGACAGAGTAAAATATTTCAGAGTTGTTTTTAACACAAAAAGTGTTATTTCAACTATTAATTGCGGTTAAATTTGGAGCTAAATGGAGGTTAAAGTTTGAGTTATTTGCCAGAGTTGATATGTCTGAAGTTAATTCAACTTCCCCCAGTGTTCATTTAAGTTCCTTTAGTGCTAATTTCTCACCTCCCACCCACCACTTCAAACTCCCATGAGAGAAGACCTTTTTGAACCACTTTTTCATCTTAAATTAACTAAAATAAAGTGTTATCCGTTTACTCTGAAAACATTAATATAACTCTTGATCTTGTGGTTAAACAGGAACTTTAGTCCACTTTTACTTAATTAACATTTCCAAAACTGTTAAATTAACTCTAAAACAGATTGGACTCTTATAAACCCTGAGAAAATGTTAAACTTGATTCTGTGAGAGTCTTATGCAATATTTCTGGTCTGCCACCTGCTTGCCTCCATGAAGATGTTATTGCTGTAATGTTCCACAGTATGGCATTAAACTAATTTATTTTGCAATATTCATATGAGCAGTTTATGAAGCCTTGAAAAGTATTCTTGTGTGGTAGTCTCTTCACAGATCTGACCTATGACACGGATTGTTGCATTGTGTAACTTTTCTGGTGGAGGGTCTGGCAAATGCTTTTCTCCATGGCGATGTTATTGCTTTGTCTGGAATGTTTTACAGTACGGCATTAAACCTTTCTGTGCTCATAGACGCCAACCAAGAGCAAGTTACAGGTCAGATCTGTGGAGAGGCGACCCCGTTCAGTCAGAATGCCTGTTTTTTGAGGTATTCGCGAGCCGTAAAACCACCTGTAACTGAATAAATGTAAAGTAGAGCTGTTTAATGTCATACTGTGGAACATTCCAGGCACAGCAATGACATATCCATATAAACAAGCAGGTGACGATCCAAACAAAAAGTTACCCAGTGCACTTTTAATGTCATACTAAGGAACATTCCATACAAGTCAATAACATCTCCATGTAGACAAGCAGAAACGTTACATCGTGCATCTTTAAGAATTGAGAATGCATTACAAATTAGGCAAGTCATTTGGATAATGTTTCTTAATAGCTCTAAGTTAAAGCATGTGTGTGTCTCAGTGCCGCGCCTGTTGCAACAGCTGACAGGAAGCAAATTCTTACCATCCCATAACGTTCTATTTATTTGCCCACCATTTTATTTATTGTTTAATTTAATTCAATACGAAGCTCCCACAGCAGCTGGCTACTAACTAACATTTCCCTGATGCTACATGCTGTCTGCACGTTTGTGAGTAAGAGTTGTTGACTTTGACAATAGTCCAGGATCTGGGACACATCCTGCCTGTGTCCTGGCTGAGATCCGAACACAAGGGGGAGATAGGGGGTGGGGCTGTTTCCTTCCCCAGTTGTAACTAAAGCCAAAAAAAAGTGTCTGTAGATTCACTTGAAATAGTGTTAGAAAATGGATGCATTCATTCATAGCTGTAGTCTGTGAATGTAAAGAGATAAAGACCTGCCCTGCTTTGACCTTTTCAAGCTTTTGTACAGGAATATAGAAACATAAAGGTGCATTAGATAACTTTTCTAGTGAAGAGTCCGCCACGTATTTGTCCTCATTGAGATGTTATTGCTTTGTCCAGAATGTTTCACAGTGGAGATTAAACCCATCGATCTCAAGGGAGACAACTACTGGCTATATTACAGGTCAGATCTGTGGAGAGGCAACCCTATTCACTGAAGGAATGGCTGTATTTTTGAGCAATAGAAACACCCATAATGAATAAATGTTAGATAGACGTGTTCCAGAAAAAGCAATAACATCTCCACTGAGACAAGCAGGTGATGGACCCTCCGTCAGAAAAGTTGCTCAATACACCTTTAAATAAATCATTTCTATTCCATTCAAACTGTTTTTGTGTAGCCCAAAATCAAAACAGCTTCCCAGGACTTCACAAAATTGTTGATTTAATTTAACCAATAGAAAGTAGCAATGAAATCCTTAACGCCAATTTTCCTTGTTTGCAACTTATTCAACTTTATATTCAAATGATCAAACCGGCTAAAAGCTTCGACATTCCACTATGAAGAAATCATTTGTTATTACCTTCGACTATCTGTAGTTTTAATATAGCTAGAATTTAAGTGCTTCAATCTCATCCTAAAACTCCAAAACTCAAAAGTCAAATGTAGATTTTATTGGCCCCGATTGACCTACATATTGCCAATCCTAGGAACCACATTTTCAGGAAACATGAATTCTTTATTGTTTTTGGCTTGAGAAATGCTGTGATGTATTTGTGGACACACAGAGTTCAAGTTCAAAGACACACTCGAGGTCTGAGCTCAGAGACCGTAAACTGTTTATTTGAACCACTGTGGACTACAGAGGGAAACTATTTACTTCCACTTTGTGTAAATCACTGGAGACTTAAGGCTCTTTTTGAAGTGTGTTTGCAGCTAATTAGATTAATTTAGATTAGATTTGGGATGTTTATTACCTGCACGCTTTGTAAAATATACTTTGTAAAGTTTTGGTTGTGGCGGCACGGTGGCTGAGTGGCAACACTCAGGCCTCACAGCAAGAAGGTTGCGGGTTAGATCCCCAGGTCGCCCGGGCCTTTCTGTGTGGAGTTTGCATGTTCCTCCCCATGTCTGGATGGGTTTCCTCCGGGTACTCCGGTTTCCCCCATCAACCCAAAACATGCCCGCACCCCTATGAACTAACATCAAGGACCATAATGTCCACCCTCCTGTGGGCTCACCATTCGCAGAGGGGTTCATAGGGGGGGTCAGGTGCTATGAGTATTGGGGAGCAAGCTGCCCCCGTGACCCAGCCGGATTAAGCGGGAGAAGATGGATGGATGGAAGTTTTGGTTACAAAAAATACATTATATTGCCTTTATAATTGTAGTTTTTTAATCTTGCAATTCTGTTTCAATGAGAATATAAAATAAAACAAAACTTCCTTCCAGCCAAAGTCCTGATTAAACTTCCTGGATGGACTCCCAGGCTTGTTAATTACTTACACAAAACAATATTTTGCAGCTATCTTGCTAACAATAAAAAAAAGTTTGTACACAGACAAAAAACAAAATAATACTTAAAGCTTCTGTAATGAGATTGGCTGACCTGGTCCTGTTGTAATTCTCCCATGACACCACTATCTATGTTACTAGTGTCTGATAGTCAGTTTTAGCCTGACAGAAAAACACCAGAGAGCACAAGTGAGTCTGAACAAAGAACAGGTGAGGAGTGGCACATTACTTTTATGGCTTCATTCTGCTATTTATTTGTTGCAGCTCATGCCTTTAAATGATACTGTCTATTTAAATTGGTTCATGAGATTATCCTGCTTATCGTTATGGTGTCAGTGACATAAAGTAGTTTCAATATTATCACACGTTTATCGCAATATTTCTCTTTAGCAATACATCGTGCTTCCAAATGTGTGATCGTGACAGTTCTAGGGCCCAGATCTGCCATCTACTGGTAAAAAAACCCTCAATCTTTAAGAAAACAGAAACACTTTGGCTGAATTAATGAGTAAATTAGCTCTATTGGCCATGGTCTGACCTCCTTAATTTCTCAGTGATCCATCTATAGAGGCGTCAGTGTGCTAAATGTGTCCAGAGAAACACAATCTGAAGACACATTTGTTGTCGGCCCGAGACCCGCCCAGTGCTATTTAAACTCTTAATCAAGCTGGTATTTAACTATGAGCGTCTGCTACACTGTCGGCATTTGGGGTTATGTTTTTATCTTTATTAGAAATTTTAAAATGTGAAGGGTAAAGGGTAGGTAATTTATTACCATTATATATATATATATATATATATATATATATATATATATATATATATATATATATATATATATATATATATATATATATATATATATATATATATATATATATATATTTTTTTTTTTACAAATTGCTTTCTTTAGCTTAACAGTGACCTCCCACCCCCGATTCTGGAACAAAATGTAAAAATGTATATTATGCATTCAAAAGCTTGCTCAGGGATAATCAACTACATGGTAACTTACGATCACAAGAACTATAATTTTATTTATTCATTATTTTATTTACTTTACTTAAAGTTATTAAAACTTTTGAAATATTCTTGAGTTTTAAATGGCCTTAAAACAACTGTGTTATGGATATTAGATAGCATGTAGCTGCTTAGCCTCTGCAATGTTGTTGAACTCTTAATATTTCAATTTTTCCAATGCCAATAGGAAAAACGAATGGAACATTTACTTCCGGAACCGGAAAGAGCAGTCGCTGTTGAGCACCACTGCTTTTAGTGTTAATATTTTTTAACAGACTACTGATACTTTTTAGTCAAGAGATCCAGCCAATCCTCTCTGCTTAAAGGCATATAGTATGAATTGTGTTTGTAAAGTTTATGTTTAGGATATGTACACGTCATTTTATTTATTTTTTATGTGAAAGTCATGATTGTTCAGTACCAAAAGAAATATGATAATTTTTTGTCATATTGCCCAGCCCTTGGCATCACTTTGAAAATTGCTTTGTGCTATATGAATACAGTTTGAGAAACTCAGTCCAGGATTTGTTGACCTTAGTCTGCCTTTCTATAGTTTTTCGATGTCCATTACTAAAGTCCCTCATTGTTTGTGACCACCTCCAAACTTGTAAAAAGATGTAATCAAAGACTTGGTACCACCAGGGTTAGACTAGGATCAAAAATGGCATTATTCTTTCATCTTGCACACAAAGTGACTCAGAAAAAGGCCCCTCTCACATCCCCTTCAACAATGCTCCATTGTCTTCAGAGCGGCCAAAATTAGAAGGACCACAGAGCTATGGTCAGACCAGTGCAAACAAAAAACAACACGGGAACTTACACCCACACGGCAGTGCTGCTGCTGCGACCGTCCCCGAGGTGGAGCAGGTGTGGCAGATGTCCCCACTGACTCTTCTTATAGTTTGTTTTGTCAATGGAACAAAATGTGTGCATGCATTGATCTCTGTTATAATTTTGTCAGAACTAAAGTTGTATTAGTTGAAGTGCACTATGTAACTTTTCAGGTTTTCTCAACATATCAGAGAGCAAGACCTGTTACCTGTTATTTTATGGTAATGCAGAGCTGTCTATGTGCTGACCAATAAAGGCACATTATAACCCTTTAAGTGGGGTCCCACTCTGCTTCCCTCTGCATTGGTGAGCTCTGGGTTAAACTGCAGCTGTTGTGCCTGTGCAGCTGTGCTTTTCCTGCTTTGACACTTTCTTCATTTCAGATCTGCCTTCATCTCTCCTCTTCTTCATCACTCCACCATTTTATATTCCTTTTCTTGTTCTTCGGCGCCCTGCTGCGTCCTTCATCCTGTCACCCCTAAAGCTTCAGAGTGAGTTTTTTGGGAGAAGTCAGCTGTGAGGGATGTGATAATAAGCTGACTAACTCAAATTATAGACCTGCATCTCTCCACTTCTTCTCCTATGTTTGAGAATAAACGGAGCACTAAAAATAGAGATGATCAGTGACAGTGTGCTGGAGTCACCGAGGACATTTACATTCAGCCTTTGTCCTGATTTCAGAACAGACAAACTTTGAGCAGAGGAGGCAAAAGTTTAGTCATTGAGAAAATCATAGCTTTCAGTCTTTCCGTTCGGAGGGTGCCTTTCCAAATGATCTGTGTAATGATTTGTATGGGTTTGTTAAGGTTTTATGCCTTTTCACTTTCCTATTGCAAAGTTGTTTTTTTATTAAGGCTTGGCACTGGCACAATGACACATTAATTTGCTTGTGTCCATTTATGACAGGATTCTTATAGCTGTGCAGAGAATGAGAAAATCTGATGGTACTGTCACTTTAAAAAGTCAAACTGTAAACGTATGTCACATCCACAGAGTTTATGTGAAGCACTGCACGATGTGTCTAACATATCTTTGCCACCACCTGGTGCAGTTTTACATTTTGCTCCCTCTCCTGCCTCTTTCTCCCTCACTCACTTCCACTTTTCTGTCTCTTTTTCCTCTCTCTCACTCTCTTTTTTTCTCTCGTTCCCTCTCTCTTCCGTCTGTCCCTGATCCCTTCACATACTGTCTGTCTCTGGAGACCTGGGGGTTCAACGGGTGAGAATCAGCTGTTCTTCAGGGTGCGCTCACTCACTCCACAGAGGGGCCATTGTGACCCCCCCACCCTCCCCACACACTGTTAACATGGACATATTCAGCACACAAGCACTACTGATAGGATCATATAGTATTCTAAAATAAGACGAAATGCAGTCACAAAAAGTTATGAATTCTGCCATCTACAGAATGTAACTCAAGGCCACCCAGGTCAAACACTTTCTTCTCTATAAATACTATAATTAAAAAAAAGAAACTTCATAATCAGATGTTTTCTTTTTCAATATCATAGTCTGTGTAGAACTAGTATACGTTTAATATGCAGTCATTTTAGATAAAACACTGCAACACAACATAAATGATTTGCTGTATGGTCACATGTAAATATAGTGCTGTTATACCTCCACCTTATAGAAGCGCTCTACATCAACAAACCACTTGCCCCGTTAAACGTCAGTCTACACTAGCATAAAGGTGAGGGGGTCTAAATGTCTTGTCACAACAACACTGTGCTTTTGCAGCAGCTGGGATCAAACTAACAGCCTATGGACCAGTGCATCTGACCGCGCCATTAACTTTGCATTTTCACCCAAATTGTGACAGCAAATATGACAACATCCTCCTGAAAACAGACAGAGCATGCCTACAGCTAGCATCACACACCCAGGAAATGTGGATGACATCAGCTGCAAAGTATGAATAACTTCAGGTGATATAAATGAAATGTGTATCAGTCTATTTCATGATTTTCTTCAGTGTTTTCAGCCTGCTCTTTTTTCAGAAGGAGGTCAGTCATGGGACCAGAGCATGCGACTCCCATTTGAACTGATTTGTAGAGCTCGCAACACAACAGCCATAACTCACCACTGCTGCACTTTATTTGACCACATAATGTAGCAGGCCTCCCGATACAGAGGACACTTATATCCCTCTAACCTCAGCTCTACCTCCTCTTCATCACATGTTTAACTAGAGCCACTTCACAGCCCCATCAAAGTCAGACCTGGATACTAAAAATGACATGAAAACATGTCATCTCGGTGAAGAGATGTAAAGATTCAGCTCGGTAGTTTATCACGTTGACAGGTGATTACACGAGAACTTCACTGGAACAGACTGCAAAGATATGGAGATTTGAATTATGAAACACTGCTTAACATGAACTTAGAAGAAAGATTCACTGTATAACGCTTCTGGAGACTGGAAAATGCTGGTCTCCATGGAGATTTTGTTGCTTGTCTGAAAAATTCCACAGTATAGCATTAAACTTGATACATGATATACTGTAAACAGACCAGATTACAGTATTCAGTGTAGATGATATAGGCTAGATTGTTTGATTCTCACTCAAGGTACAATCATTGTGCCCCCTTGCAGGCCACAACAGGACAGTGTATGGGAGGGCATCTGATATATAAAAAGAGCCAAATCAACTGTAGTGAGTCAGTTGACAAAGACAAGCAAAACTTCCAATTTAACGCCTGTAATGATCTCAGTGACTTCACTGTATAGTAATTATATGCAGGAGGATAACATTTCAAGAATAACACAGTGCTATTTTTTAAAAAAAGTAATTGAATTCTTACAGTTTATTTTTACTCTGTATAGCAATATTTTTAAAAGCCAAATATAATTTGTTGCTATCAAAATATTACTCCATCCCTCCTTGATAAATGCCACTATACAAAACTTTCATGGTAACCAAAAATATATGTTTTGGCAAATTAATTCTCAACTCTGTATCTTTATCTACTACATTTTACAATATACTCTCCAGCCAAACAGACGTGATAATCATGTAAGACAAGCGGTCTTATTCTGTATAATAAACACGAGTTCTTCCAGGCAGCAGCTGGAGACATTCTTTCTCCACATTTCCACATGACCTTCACTAACAGAGTCCACTCACCTAAACCCCAAAGTCCAGAGTTCAGCCTCCAGTCCAGTCCCAAGTCTTAGGCCCAAAGATCAGATCCAAACTAGCCCTGAGGACACTACCCAGGAAGACTTGACTCACACACACACACACCTGACTCACACATCCAAATAGTTTTGAAAAAAAATCATACAAAACAGTAGCAGCAGCTGGTCAAAAATGTGGTCTTGTATTTTAATTTTTACCACTTGTTCACAGTATGTTTTGAGGCAAGTTTTGGTGAGATAAATCAAAAGTTGCTGACTTTTTTTATTGCATCAACATGTTTACATCATTGCCTCACTGTTCTGTTACCAATTTTAACCTTTTTTCTAAAAAGTACAATGATATATATATTTTTTGTTTTCACAATTCTTGTTCTATTGCTGCTCTACTTATACAACCTCTTTTTAAAATCCTTTTGCAGCTATTTTTGGGGATTTTGTGCTGTTGTTCATTCATAATGTTGGTTTCCACTGACCCCTGTTCATGGAGCCTGTACGCCCTCCCCAGTGTGTCATCCATCGTATATACCCAAAGCAGATGGGGAGGCCTCCGCTTCCTCTGAGCCGTAACAGAGTAAGTGAAAGGTAATCAATGAAAGAATGAAGGGAATGCAAACAGGAAGGGAGAAAGAGGTCAAAACATCACTGGATAAACAAACAATAACTGAAGGCTAAATATACTTTGTTTTGTTGTGGCTGGGCTTCAAATGGCATCATAAAATTCAATAAGCCTATAATATTTATGGGGATTGGAGATTTAAAAAATTACTATTGTTATGTGTGTTGTGATGTAATATGGCAACTCTCCAAGCACGTAGTCATTAGAAATCCTGTGCAATATGAATTTTTCTCATACATTTGTGAAGACTGAACATCGTTCCAAGTTATAACCATTAATGGGACTTAATCATTTTGCAAATAAATACTCATATCATCAAACTAATAGACAGTAACTTAATAGTACCATAATCGTTATTTTGTACTTGAAGATAATTCAGTTTATCTGCATTAGTTTCACATGTGACCACTGCAAAAGCACTAAAGGGAATTTTACAGGAAATGTCTCAAATTCCTTGATAAACAAGTATGAGTTTTGTCCAGTCTTTTTTATGACCCAAAAATGTACAGCCTGGAGTTGTTGTTGTCTCTCTTCTCTCTGCCTCTTTCCCCTCTCTCTCGCTTTCTGTCCCATTGGCCCAAGTCTCTGTAGATCTGGAGTTTCCTAATTTTTCCTTTGGTTTGTCCTAAACTCCTTTCGACTTCTCCAGACACCCTTCCTCTTCAAACAGGGGTCAAAGTTCAAGTCCTGGCAGTCCCCGGCAACTCACTCCAACAAAAGTCTACTTGAGAGATGCAGCATCCTGTAATTCATATTTTCATGACAAGATATGTCATTACGTGCCTGAGGTTTAGCACTGAGAGGGGCCATTTAAAAATCCTGTTTAGATCAAAGTGACAAAGACCTTTAAAACAAGCAGACGACTTATCGAACATTCCTCTTGTATCTTATCACTGTCCACAGATAGGAAATGTTAGCAAGACAAGTAGAGTACAAGGGACCCCAAAGTGCAGTAACAATGTAGGTAGGGCCATATCATATTGTTAGTGTTATCATCATAGTATTATCAATATATTCTGGAGATATCTGCATAATATTTCTGCCTAATTGGCACAGGTCACAGGACACAATGACTTATTATAGTAATTATCAAATTCATGAACTAGAACACAAAGACTTTTCATCTGATGTCATTTTGGATAAAGCTAGTCAACCATAAGCAACTTTAGCCTGCTAAAGTTTAGCACATTAGTCAGCTAATCTTACTTTATTTTAGCTGCATAAAAACAGAAATTTAAGTAAAGTTAATAATCCATAAAGTTAAGTAAAGATAATAATCCATAACATGCACAATAGGTGCCCATAAACCAGGCTCAAGGTCTGAAGAAAAATAAAGCTCTGCAAGTGAACTTTTTCAAACTCCACATGCAGCTGTGACTAAACAGTGGGTATCAGTAGAAAATTTTCTCTGTGTATACACAGAATCTAGAGGCACAAGGTCTGTAGTTGAATAATGGGTTATAGTTTAACCAGTGAACTCTGTGACTGAGGGCACAAAAGAGGAGGGGAGGAAGAGGAAATGTATGGCTCATGTGTAGGTCAAGGCTGGTCACTTTGCATCCTGTCCAGAGTAAAGATACGCTGCTGCTTTAAGCTCCAAATAAACTACACCAGTAACAGTTGTAAGACTTATATGAGTGAGTTTTTCCACTGCACAAATGCACAGCTGCACAACTGTTTGGCACACTCCAACTTGTGTCATCTCCAGCTTGTCAAGTGGACAAATATAATTGCATAGAACACACCCACATAAATAGATGATATTAGTTTCAAACCATAGAAGTGCTCCCAGTGCCAGGAAACAGAACTGATCAATCAAAGCAATATTCAGATTGAGCTGCCAGAGGGCCACAAGCCACATGGATGCAAATAGGTCATATTATTGTGTACAGCTATAATAAGCTCTTGCATCAACAGCCTTCACCTTATCTTTCACACAATAGCCTTTGTTTTGCCTCTCACTCACTTACAGGCGCTGCTCCAACACCTGGAGTAACATGATGCAGTTTCCTGCCCAGGTCTGTGGCCTCAGGCCCGGGACAGAGCGGCCATTGAGCCGCTGCCGCCTCCAGCAGCGCCGCTTCCAGCGCGGCACTCCGGAGTTGGGCTCGGATTGCATCACTGCCGTGCTCTACCTGAGGATGCCTCTTCCACCGTGCGCTCTTACGCACGGCGCGCAAACCGGGGCACGTAATGCGCGCATGACGTCAGCCGTCCGTTACTCCGTTAAACCCGGAGAGTGACGGTTACTTCAGCCCGGTACCACGGCTCTATTTACGAGAGAAACGCAGAAACACCTAAAGCGCCCATCCAGCCCAAACGCCTACACAACTGCCCCACTTACACACGGGGTCTTCTGGTTACTGCAACAGTTCCCTCCCTGTAGTCTCAAAGTTGCGATTACTCAGGCAAAGGAAAGATGTGGATCATGCCAAGCCTATGTTAATAATGAAGAGAGTTTAATACATAGAGTTTGAGGTCCTAAAAGCAGACAGGCCACACATACCTCTTATATCGGCCATAGCGTTGGTTTGGCACGGGACAGTGACCGGAGCGCAGTTTCACTCAAGTCTGAACAAAGCAAACTTTTACTCACCGTTCTGTCGCTTTGACTCCATGACTGCCGCTCTCCAGGCCCCGTCACCCCGCTGTTTCCTCTAACAATTCCTGGATTGTTTCATTCAAAAGTGACTTTTATTAACATACGGGGCGTGTTCTGAGAAACAGGAGCTCTGTAGCCTCATGTGGAGCCTCTGTGCGGCCAAAGCTGCTTCTGAGGTTTACTCCAGACCCGCCTGGACACGGGGCTGCGCGGTCCTAGCGCCGGAGAGTTTCACATACACAAACACACGAGTGACATCACCCACAGCAGCACGGGTCCACAGACTGTACAGGAGCACCTAGGAACAAGTGGAGAGGAGGATGAGATCATATTTAATTTAAGACATAATAGTGCAATAGTTTGATGGCAATGTTTTGTTGTTCTCCATTTTTCTCACTGACTGGCTCAGGTTACACAGCTGCTCTCCAACATAGGAAAAGTGGCAGTTTGAATGTCCATACTGCTCTTGTGTGCTTCGGCAAGACACGATGCGGCATGTGTGAGGGATTGGTAAAGGTAGAGCACCCGTTGGGGTAGGTGTAGCTATTTTATGTCAGTCCACCAAGTTAACATTAAAAACATGTAATATTTTGTGAGACTCCATGTGTCACTTCATGGGTAAATAAATCAGCAAATACATTATAAAATCAACAGTATTTAATACAAAATCTCAGTGAAATAGAACTTCTGTCCAACAACATATAACAATAATACACACAATGAGAAAATACATAGTATAAGTGTATAAATTACATAAATTAAATTAGGATTCATAAATAAAAAGGTGGCAAAACCCTTGGGTGTCTTTTTTACAAAACCAACAAAACACTGAGAAGATTCAGGTTAAAACAGCATGGACTGAAGGGACTTGCGAACAGTGGCCATCTCCTGTTGTTGCTGTGAACACAAAACAAAAAGAAAATGTCTTACATTTTAATTTTAAATAATATAATTTTTACAAAATGTTATAAATTATAGTATGTGGCATTTATTTGAGTCTCAGTATGTATTAAAAAAGTTACATACTGTGGCTTTAAATGTGAGTAATTTGCATGTTTATAGTTTTTGAAGTTTTACTGTCAGTTACTATTCAACATTTCACATTAGCTTTCATTCAATAGGTGGAAAGGTGGTGTTTTGAACCCTCTTTTGCTGATGTAGACATTTCATTATGCTGTATGTATTATAATATGTGTGCCATGAATTCATTTCTCCTCCAGTGTATCATGTAAGAATGTTGAGGGTTTGGAGGTGCTACAAGTTATTCGAATGTCATAACATCATTATGTGTTATTAGTCCGTATAAAGAAGTGGACTAAGCGAGCCTGACATCACCCATAGCGTTCAGCGCCATATATACGCTCATATATACAGTCTATGGTTATTCCACTGACTGTGTCCATAAGGATCTTCTTCTGCAGTGAGGCCATCTCCTTCCTCAGCTCCTGTTGCGCCCCCTGCAGGAATGTCTCATGGCTGTTCTCCATCTCCTCCATGTTCTAATGAAAATACACAAAAGGCAATTGTCACACTAGTAATGTTATTGCGTAATTTAACGTCTTTAATTTATCAAGACTGAAATAGTCAATGGCCCAGAAACACCAGATATCAGCATTAGGTATTATATTATATTATACTTTGAGATATTTGTTTGAATTTTGTTGCTGAAATGTCTGTAGTTGGTTTTCATGACTGGAGACTTGAATATAAAGTACTTGTGGAATGTAAGTTAACTGACCTTCACAAATTGCTCAAATAAATCTCTGACCATCTTCAGCTTCTGGTTTTGTACGACTCTGGCCTGCTGCAACACTTTCTGCTGCTGTCTCAACAGATTCTGACAAAAAATCCAGAGATAAGATCAGTGGATTTAAAAAGACATGTGTAGAAATGCCTTTCCAATAACCAATTTCACAGATACAGTGTGAAACTATTTGCTAACTCTATATAAGGAGTGCAGATGACCCTTTCACAGTGAGCGCTGTATATGCTGTGTATATGAATAGCAGCACATCTTGACTTGCTGCATGTTTAGGTAACATTAAATAAAGTGTAAACTCTATTGTGAACACTGACATTGAGCCTCTCCTCCTGCTCCTCAGCTCTTTGTGCCTCAGCCTCCCACTGCTGTAGGGCCACCGAGAACTGCTGCGAGTACTGTGCTGTCATCTTCAGTCTGAACACACCACAGCAAAGCAATTATACTTTACATTATTGTCATATTTTATCCATCCATCCATCTTCTCCCGCTTAATCCGGCTGGGTCGCGGGGGCAGCTTGCTGCCCAATACTCATAGCACCTGACCCCCCCTATGAACCCCTCTGCAGGTGGTGAGCCCACAGGAGGGTGGACAACATGGTCCTTGATGTTAGTTCATAGGGGTCCGGGCATGTTTTGGGTTGATGCCAGACACGGGGAGAACATGCAAACTCTACACAGAAAGGCCCGGGCGACCCGGGGATCGAACCCGCAAACTTCTTGCTGTGAGGCCTGAGTGTTGCCACTCAGCCACCATGCCGCCATCATATTTCATATTTTATTACTTTTTTTATTGTGTTACTATTCTATTTGCAGATTTTCGTTAAAATTGTATTTTTCAGTAACTGTAAGTATCTTATCTATTATAACATTACAGTATTTCTCCTGTTACTACCTGGAACAGTCACAGGGGGGAAGAGTAAATACTAGCCAATTAGAGAGCAGTAGTTTGGACATGAAGCATTGGCATTTTTTTTCTTGATTAATTAATTTCTTTTTAATTTATTGATTAGTAATTAGATCCTGAAACGCTCTTAATATATATTTTTAACTATGTCCCAGATCACATTACTTGAGAACATCTTCATACTTAGATTATCAAATGAAGACACAGGCTATTACAGGATAGGAATTTTAAAGTTAGGGACATTTAACATTAGATAAATATGTTTTTTGATGGTAATGATGAGAGTTTACCTTTGAGATTGATAGTTGTTCCAGAGCTGCTCCAGTTTCTGTTGACTTCCCTTCATGTAGTTTTTGGTCAAAGCTTCCAGGCGTTTCTTCTTGGCCTGCACTGACTTACTGATATCAACTACAAACACAGACAGACATTATACACATGATAGTGACTGCTACTGGTGCAAATTTATAGGAATCAGTGACTTCTATGGTACAAATTGGCTTTCGACTGATTATTTTATTTCTGATTCTTTATATTATTTGAACCAACAAAAAGAAACATACCCCCAAATTTCTCAATCATGGACATGACTTCATTTCTGAAAGGAGAACAAAACACATAACTATGTCATTTTAGTGCAAAGTCTGCCACGTGCTTGTCCCCATGGAGATGTTTTTCGTTTGCCTGGAATGTTCCACAGTATGGCATTATAATCTAAAACACAGGTACACCAGGCAAAGTTACAGGTTAGAGGTGTGTCCCTCACAGAAAGAATCAATTTCTTTGGGTATTTATTTTGTTAAAACACTATTACTTTGACAACGGCACAAAGGAACATTTCAGACAGGATATGGGTAGAGCACTTCACAAAACAAGTTCCCTAATACACCTTACATATATACACACACCTTATATATATATACACACTCAGAAACGGGGCCACCATCAGTCACCTCCTCTACATGGATGACATCAAGCTGTACGCTAAGAGCGAGCAAGACATCGACTCACTGATCCACACCACCAGGATCTACAGCACAGACATTGGAATGTCATTCGGGCTCGAGAAGTAGAAGAATGTAGTAGGATGGTGACAAAGAGAGGGAAGGTAGTCCACACAGAGGGGGTCTCACTCCCAGAGGGAACAATAACAGACATTGAGGACAGCTACAAGTACCTTGGTATCCCACAGGCAAATGGCAACCTTGACGAGGCAACAAGGAAAGCGGCAACAACCACATACCTGCAAAGAGTACGGCAGGTCCTAAGAAGCCAGCTCAATGGCAAGAACAAGGCGCAGGCAATAAACAGCTACGCCCTGCCAGTGATCAGATACCCAGCAGGAATCATAAGTTGACCAAAGGAGGAGATACAGACCACGGATGTTAAGACACGAACGCTCCTGACCATGCATGGAGGGTTCCATCCCAAGTCCAGCACCCTGAGACTGTACACGAGCCAGAAGGAAGGAGGCTGAAGACTAGAGAGTGTGGGAACCACTGTCCAGGATGAAACATCCAAGCTCCACAAGTACATCAGTGACAAGGCCCAGACTGATGACGTGCTCAGAGAATGTCTCAGACAGTGGGGCGCAGAGGAAGGACCATGCTGGAGGGACCATCATGGCAGGACAAACCCCTACATGGGGCGTACCACCGGAACATAACTGAAGTGGCTGATATCAAGAAATCCTACCAATAGTTGGAGAGGGCTGGTCTGAAGGACAGAACGGAGGCACTCATCCTGGCTGCACAGGAGCCTTGAGCACCCGAGCAATAGAGGCCCAGATCTACCACACCAGACAAGACCCAAGGTGTAGGTTGTGCAAAGAAGTGCCTGAGACAGTCCAGCACATAACTGCAGGGTGTAAGATGCTGGCAGGGAAAGCGTACATGGAGTGACATAACCAAGTAGCGGGCATAGTGTACAGAAACATCTGTGCAGAGTATGGGCTGGAAACCCCAGGATCAAGGTGGGCAACGCCTCCAAAGGTTGTGGAGAATGAGCGGGCCAAGATCCTGTGGGACTTCCAAATACAGACTGACAGAATGGTGATGGCGAACCAACCAGACATCGTGGTTCTGGATAAGCGAGAGAACAAAGCCGTGGTGGTGGACATTGCAATACCGAGCGATGGCAATGTCATGGCAATGTCATGGAACACGAGAAACTAGAGAAATACCAGGGGCTCAAAGAAGAGCTGGAGAGGGCCTGGAAGGTGAAAGCATCAGTGGTGCCTGTGGTGATCGGAGCACTCGGGGCCGTGACCCCCAAACTGGGTGAGTGGTTGCAGCAGATCCCAGGAAGGACAACAGACATCTCAGTCCAGAAAAGTGCAGTACTGGGAACAGCAAAGATACTGCGCAGAACTCTCAAGTTCCCAGGCCTCTGGTAGAGGACCCGAGCTGATGAGGGTGAGAGAGACCAACCACCGTGGAAGGTGAGAAATGTGTTTTTATATATATATATATATATATATATATATATATATATATATATATATATATATATATATATATATAAAAACAGATTTTAAAATGTATTTCTATAGAAACAAATTATTTGGAGTTAATTTAAAAAAAAAAAAAAGCTGTAAAATGTCTTGTTATTTGATCAAGTAACACCCGTACCCCACAGCACAGGACTCCTCTTCGTCAAACTCAGGAGAGGGTCGTTTTTTGGCTGTTTTTTTGTCCATGACTGAAATTTCATCTTAAAGAGAACAAAAATAGGTTAGCTCTAAACTAATTTGGGAAAAGTTTAGCATTTAGCTTCCATAGCTCATTTACCTTCTCTGGTGTCCTCCTCTGAACCACTCAAGTCTTTCTTCACTTCATCTTTTGCAAAATCAAAGAGCTTTGCTTTGTCAGACCTCTCGTCCACGTGTTTTTTCTTCATTTGTTTCCGGGCTGTGGACATATTTAGTCTGTTGTTCTTTTGTTTCTTTGAAAAGATAAAGACGAAAACCTGCCGAATTTCGCGCCACTGAAAACAAATCCGATTTTTTCATTGGATAAAATAAACCGCGCTCTTTTCTCTGATTGGTGAGAATTGACATAGCAACAGATGATGACAACACAGATTCGCACTAAAAGCCTTTTTTGGCCCATTTTTTTTCTTCCTACTTCGAATTTATCACCGTTAAAACAGCTAGTCCTCCACATACAATATTTGTCAAAGTTTAATGTTTAACAGAAAGGTGAAAACCTTTCCTCTCTTCTCAGCATCTAGATTTGAATTGTATTTATTTGTTTAATTAGGCCTGGGGTCTCCAACCTTTTTCCTCCTGTGAGCTACTTTTTGCGAAACGAAAAGGTCAGAGAACTATTAATTTTATCGGTTGCTAGAAATTAAGTAAATGTAAGAGCCATGGAAAGCTGTAGATAAGTTTAGATTCCAATAAAACATAACCCATTATCCAGTTATCAGTGGACAAAATTAGGCATCAAAATTATACATTTACAATGAAAATAGGCATTTAATCAATCAACTTTGAGTTATTCGGCACAATGATATAATTCAGAAATTCCTTGGCAAGCTACTTGGAAGGGGGTGGAGAGCTACAGGTTGGAGACCCCTGCACATTATGGCCTATGTTTTATGGCCTACATACCATAATATTATTGTAATTTTGCCTTAATGCCGGATGATTCTTTTTTATTATCTTCATCTGAGCTAAACCAAATAGCCAAAGAAAGAGGAAACGGGAATTTATTTTGACTTTGTTTATTTAAAAACTGTGGACAGATGTGATGTTGCAAGGTGTAAATATCCCTTTCAAAATACTCCCACACACATTCACACAAGTAGTCCCTGAAGAAGAACTGTTTTCATGTTTAGATTTCAGTAACTCCATATTTGGGCATCATTAGCCCTTTTTCTGATTCGTATGCCAAAACAACCTACCCACATCTCTACTTGCCATCTCCTTGCCTGTGCACGTTCAAAAACAGTCTAATTATTCTCCGCATGAAACCCCTCAAATGTGACGTGACTACAGCCCTCTTGTCCTCCCTCTCACCCTTTAGTCCCTCTTGACCCCAATACTAAAAATAATCCTTTACTTTCTCTACTTTGCTTTTTCTTTTCCAACTCTAACATAGAACATTAATCAGTCCTCAATATTTCCACAGTTGCAATAAATAGGCCTGAAGCAGCTAATATTTTGGTTGTTACCATAGACTGAATACAAACAATCTATTGTTACATAAAGTAAAACTAATGTTATGTTTGGTTGTTAAATGGAAATGACTGTAGAATCTCTCTTTAACCTTCTTCTGTAAAATTAACCCATCCATGGGTTTCAGAATCATAAAAAAGGACTTTTGTTATAGTGATTAGTGTTTGAAAACAAAAATCACATAGGAATGGGAAAAGAACCTCATAATGTGGCACATAACAAGAACCTGGAACCTCTTAATTAATTACAGGTTATATGCAGGGATTTTTAAAGTCTTGATTTCAAAAACATCATCCAGATGACCTGAATTTCTACCACATATCTATCATAATATGAATGTGAAATAAATTACAAACTAAGACATATGACTTGCATTGCTGATGTTGCTCTGAAGCAGTCATTGTAATAGCTTAATACAATCTTAATAAATAAATAATTTTAACTGTACAGTCATATTTAAATAACCATCCGTAGTCCATATAATAGAAAACAGTCAACAACGTTCTCTTTTTCACAATGATAAAAACAATCACAATGGCCTTTTATGGCAGGGATTATACTTGAATTGATGTCCAGTCACTGCCCTCTTGTGGTCACACATTGAAATGCGGGAAACTCCTTAATCAAGTTGTGATCAGTATGACTCATGTTTTACTGATCTTTGCCTTCTTTCTGTTTAGCTTTGACACATTTCACTTTGACCACTGATATATTGCTTTGAAAGAATAAAAGAAAAGTGTGTCCCTTTGCTACTTTAGGGACCAGTGAGTAGATCTTTGTGTAAACTTTATTTGTATGGGATTGGACAGTAATGACTGGAGTTCAGAAAAGTCTGACTTGTTTCTTGAGCTCATTCTTCTTCCACTGAGCGAGGCGGTCGAAGGCTGACATTGGCATCCCAAAAACTCGGTGGAACTCCTCTGGGGAGAGATGCCGCTGGAACACAAACACATTTTATTTTTTATTATTATAGAAATACCAGAAGGTTATTAGTTTACTTTCATTTATACTTTAAAATTAATAATTAGTAAATGATTAAATGTGGTGTCTAATACAAAAAAATGGCCTTAATCATAACCCATTCTTTGTGGTAATATCATGGTAGAGGGTGGCATCAGACGGGGCATCTGGTGTAAGCCAAATCAATATGCAATTCACTGAAAACTACAGGAGGCGTGATATATTGTGATGAGTCAAGAAGAAGAAGAAATCTAAAAGTAATTTTGAGTTTAAATTGTCAATTGATGTTTGTTCAACACAACAATGATTTTAACTGTAGTACATTGCAATGCCATCCTTTATGCTTTATACATCGAATGACCATCTCAAAGTGCAAAAGGCTGTGCAATTGTTTCACCGGATTAAAGTCCTATTGATAATTTACACATAAAGGCGCTGCTGCACGTATACATGTTTGTTTCTGGTCGTCACCTAAATAAATCAATATAGAGCAAAAGGAAATGCCCCGTTTTACAGCAAAGCATATTACCTCTAGCCTGGCTCGGTCCACATCACTGGGGAGGCGCTGCTCTCCTCTCACGGACACCACCAGAGCCTCATAGGGGTAAATCTGAAACAGAGAAAGAGGAGAAAGGATGAAAGCGACAGACAGAGACGGAGAGAGGAGTAAAATGAGAGAGAAGATGAAAAACACATATGCTCAAGGCTTTTTAGGAACAGTCTTTGAAGCCAACGCCTGTCAGCTCAAACCAGACTGTTTCAGCACCATGGAGAGATATAAACACTACAGAGGCCATCAAAGAAGTATGTCAGCCTCTATTGGCCACATGCAGTTATTACATCACTACTGCAGTACATTTTATTCGTGGAGTTGAGCAATTTTACATAACAATTTTTCATGTAGATCATTTCAGTAATTTTGTTGAAATCGGAGAAAAAAAATATTGCTCTAAGAGAAGTTAGAATGTTCTCATTTGTCATTAGAAAATATAAGATGAGAAGATAAGGCATAAGATGCGCCTGTGTTTGTCCCACAATGGGGTATTTCTAGTGTGGCAAGGCACAGTTCAAGAACAACAATATAACAGAAATCAATTCTTGCTTAAATATATTTGAATTTATTATTAAAACAAGATCTAAAACACATTTTGATCTTGGGAAGTTAGTATGAATTAAAGCCACTGAATTGAAGCAGCTTGTTAAATTTGAATATAGTTGTCATTTGTATAGACGTCCCATTGATCCCTCCCTCTGTGCTTCTTTACATGACAAAGCGCCGCTGCAGTCGGAGGCTTCGTGAACTTTTGCTCTCATCATTCAGAAGTGACACGCTTATGACAAGTCTCTTTATAGAAAGCAATGTGATTTTTGAACAAGACCAAAGCTGTGTTGTCATTCTCATGCACAACTCACAGACACCGACCACTCACAATGACGCCTGAACAGCTCATCAGTGTCGACAGAATGGCTTACCTTATATTCTGAAAAAGAAAACACAGAAAAATATATTATGTAAAGAAAAACATTGAGTAATCATAAAGTCATGAAAGATGAATAGGAAATAGTGGATTTGAATAGTGCAGTAGTCTTACCTCTAATCTGCCAGTTCACTGCATTACTGCTGTCGTACTGGTAATAATCTGTGGCTCCACCAACAGGCTGAAAGAATAGGACGATGAGTTAAACAGAGGATATAAACTCATGTTTAGGCTAATGCTATTAAATATAATGGACATGGTAACTTTATTACTCCTATAGTCACATTGTAAATATGCTCTAAACTATGCAACCCGGAGCTTCAATCAAAAATTTTGGTTTGAAGTATAGGCTACATTTATCCACAGAGTTACAGCGCTCACCTTTTTGACTCCATTTCTTCTATAGTCTGGTAGTGAAGATGACTTGTAGTCTAAAAGAGCAAACACATAAAAAAAAAATCATTATTAATATATATATAAATATAGATCTAGATAGATATAAATATATATATATATATTTACAATGACTAGTTATACACACATTACCATTAAAATAGCATCACAATCTCGTTTTGTGTTGATTGAAATAATTCCTGTAATGACACAGTTTGGCCAGTAGAGGTAAGCAAAGTCTCAGTTGTGTTTTTCCACTGTTCATTTTTTACTGCCTTTTTTCACTTTATGTGCTCCTCTATCTCTTATTTCATCTACTCTTTCCTCACTAGGTTCAAACACCATCCCTCCTCTGTTAGACCCTCTCCTCCTCCACTCTCTCTCTCTTTCTCTCTAGTCTTGTTTACCATGAAGGAGATTAGATTTCACTGGTGTCAAAGAGCAGAAAAATGCCATGATGCAGCAGAAACAGGGAGCTGATCTGAAGTGCTACAACCTCAATGAGATTATGACATGTAATGGGGCCGTCCTGACTGACTTACAAGAACTTGATCAAGAAATTGCTTGGACTTGAATAAATATACAAATTAAATCTTACCCCTAAAGAGACCATAAGGGCTACTGGTAACGAGCCTGGCAAAACAAACTAAGCAGCTTTATGACTTCAAAAAACAAGGCATTTTGGCTTGTCAGGCTAGCTTTGTCTGTCATTGTCCACTTTTCACTTGGACCAAAACACTCACCGTTATCAGTGATGGAGATAGAACGGGGCAGGGCAGCTGCAGACAGGATTAAAGAAGGAAGAAAAGTAATTAGTTTAATGGTAGACACATTTAAGATAACAATATGTGGGCAGGGTAATTCTCAAAAGCAGAGCCATGAGGTTGGGGTTTTAGTGCTAATCATCTCCCTCCATCTAATTACACTGAATCCTCTTCCCACACCAATACCCAATAACATTTTTCACTACATACATCTCTTATATTCACTCATAGCTTCATTCACACTACACTATCTCTTGCTACAGTGGCCAAGACCAGAGCTTTGTCACTGTGATAACATCTTATCATGTTGCCGCTGTGCCATTGAGCAACACACTTCACAGAAAATGCGTCAGCACAGTGTGTAAGTGATTAGTTAGAAAAGATAGAAGTTAGAAGTTAGAAAAGAAAATGCTGCTGCAGATAAATTGCAATTTTCAGAAATCTGTCCAAGGCATAGACTGTTTATATAAATGGACATAGATAGCCCATCCTGCTAGCAAATAGGAAGTGAGGACGGGCACGTTTGTGGCTCCAGTGACTCCAGTTCACTTTGTATTGAGAAAGTGTCAACCCCTCTCTCTGTAACCGCTGCTGTCAGGCTCCTCATTTTGGTCATACTTTTTTTTCATATTAACCCGCTCTACATGGTCCTGGTGTTTCTGTTTTATTTTCCACGTAAATTAATTCCTATTCTTAATATGGACCTGGCTCCAAATTCACTCCTATAACTGCTAGCCTCCGCGAGCTTCATTTGACTGGAGCCAAAAGCTATGGGTGACGTCACACTCAGTTAGTCCACTTCTCTATACAGTCTATGGTCCAAGCTGTTGCTACAATGCTTAACAAATTTATTAGACCACCCCCCAGTATAAGGTGTTTGCCACTGCTGCCATATGTAATTTAACAGTATTTCTGTTTACCAAAATATCTTTTCTCTAATGGTTAATCCGTCATATATGCAAGATCTTTTTTATCAAAATGATATCTTTAATGTTCAACTATAACTCATAGTTTATATCCATACATTTTCACGTTAATTGTTTTCCAAAAATGACACCAAAGTCTCTTCCAAAGCAAGTCTCTGGGAACTGTGAGAAACTATTTGGAGCTCAATGACAAAAGAGACTTTGCCAAACTACATAAAAACAATGCAGCAAGAATGCAGCTGTTATCTGAGCCAAAGGTGCTCACTCAAAATATGGATATTTTTGGTTATTTGTTAACAAGAACTGTTTTATTATACCAGTTGCTCATTTTCTTAATGAATAACAATGGCATTGTTAATCTGAAACAAGTTTTGGATATACTATGAAGTTATTTACTGTATGTTTTCTACAGGTGCTCATACATTTACATTTACATTTACACAATACATTTGTTAAGCACTGTACATAAGTTTAGTTTAACATCAATGGGAAGTAAATAAATAATGGTAGACGACAGCATGTTGAGTTGAGAAGTCAAGTTTGTTCATCCAAGACATTATCGACGTAACAGTACATTGACGTAACAGTAACAGTTCTGATATAGTCACACCTGTTTCTAGGTCTTATCTTACTCTAATAGTTCAGTTTAATTTTCACCAAACATAATAATAATCTATTAACTTCTTTAAAAGTAGTTAGTTGTGAATAGTGGTCACATTAAACTATGACTATACTTCTATACCAGACTATTTCCAAAAGTGAATGAAGACAAAAACACCATTGCTGTTCAGTGATGCTTACAAAATAAATGACCACTGTATATGGATGAATAACAAGCATGAAGGCTCCATTTGAATATTCACTTTAAAGACATAACATTGCATCATAATTTTGTCATATAAAACTCCTGTGTCTGTCTCTTTCTTTACGATATGGTCTGGCAGCTTCAGATAAAAAAAGTACTGTAACATATCCCTGAGCATAAAGCATATTTTTAGTGAAAGTGAAATAAAATGGGACATATGTTAAGGAACATCTACAAAACATCAGTAGAGAAGAATTACACCCACAAGAGCGTTGATAATCACCACCCCGACCAACAGCCCATGAAAAATACAGGAGCAGGGGCTTCTTCAGAGTCGCTCATGCAGAAAATAGTGGCAAAGGCACCACACTTTCTGCAACTTTAATGCCCTCTGCTGTCTTCATACACATGCAAGGAGGCCATATTGACCAAAATATTGAATGCAGAGGTCGATTGCTAAATGGCCCTTCACCCAAATCTGTTTTTGTCGTTAGTTCTCCCCATTTCTGAGAGGAAAAGAGGTGTACAAGTATATGTTCAAGCCACTGTTTACCTTTTTATCCAAAAAAATAGACTAAATACTCACAAAAAGTTACACACCACCTTCAGAAGGCCATGCAGTGTTGCTTTGAGTCAAATTCTACAACATTATACACATTTTTTAATCTAATCAGAAGCAAAGCCAATCTACAATTAAAAGGACCAACATGCTATAAATTTCCACAATAAATACAATAAAATGCAACTATCAAACAGTAATGGGCAAATTTATGTTACTAATGTGTGCAATAAGTTTTTGCCTTGTAAACTCAGGTCTGTTTATTTATGGCTTTGGTTCCATTGCAAAAACAACAGCAATATTGCTTTACCAATACTACTAGATATAATTACACAGCATCTCTCATTTTCTACTCTCTCTCATCTCTTCCTCACTTTCTCCCTCTCACCCCATCTCTCTGTCTCTGTTTGCTTCCCTCTTTCCCCCTAATGCTCATTCTCTCCCTCCCTTGTCTGACCTCGGTGCACAGTCCTAGTCTGAACCCTCCTGATTGACAACACATACATCTGCCTCTGCCTCTGCCACCCCAAATCACTTGAGTCTGCCCCCTCTGCCTCCTCCTTGATTCCTTGATTCCTTCTTTCAAGTTCCTCCACTGCGTTTGTTCCCATTTGACCTCCAGCTAAATGCTTTCTGCTGTACCTCTCCGGGTCTAAACCATATCGGCCTGCAGGTGCCCGTGCTGAATGCAATGAGAAATGGATCAATGAAAGAGTTAATACAGGGCCAATTGGAAACTATAGGAGCGACCACAGATTCTCAGTGTTACAGGATAAACAATGCAATGTCTAACACAGAAAAATACATACAGAAAAAGATTAAAGAAAGAGCTACAAATTATAGCCAGTTTAAAGTCTAAAAAGGAATGATCCCTGAAGCAATAAAGACAAAGAGAAAAAAAAAAATTGACAAATTTTAAAGTATCAATCTAAAATACAGAGGCCAAGCTTATGATTACATTTTAATACAGCTCTTATTTAAAATCTGTGTTCTTCTTTTATTTTTAATGTTATATATTCAGTCTGGAAACATTATTTGTGCATTTTTTAATATTTATCACGTGTATTATTTCAATGTATTCAAATAAATATGAAATCATTTTAAAGTACGTGTATGTATTACCTCAAAATTATGAATCCCATCAGATGGATTCTATAGTTTAATAAAAATTCCAGCTGATCTGAAGCCTGTGTCCAGTTTTTATTACTGTAAAATGCACGAAACAAAATGACATTGTCTGTGTGCACTCAGGTCTACAACCAATAACAGGAAACGCTATAATAAGAAAAGCTAAGGACAGCATTACTATATGTTTACATGCCACTAGAGAAATTTCACAGTCTTGAAATAGCCATTTTATGAAAAAGGGAGGAGAAATCTAAATTACTTGTGTTTTATTACAAGAAAAGGATGCACTGTTGTTTGTGTTTACACCATTTAACAAGAGCTATGAGACAAAAGTGCCCGTTTGTGCTATAAATCTAATGAACAATATCATTTTATTCATCTCCAGTGAGTCATTTGAGATGGATTAAACCCAACTTACATCCATTTAAAGAGGCGTAGCCCACGTTGCTAAGCGCCTCCTTGCTGCTGCATCGAGAACTGCGCCTGCTGCCCCACTGGTCGTTATCATGCGCCGACCGAGCCTTCATTTCCTCCTTTAGTATCATGCGTCCAATGGTCTAGGGAGAAGCAAGATGTTAAAAATGAATAAACAATTATAAACAGATAGAATATGTACATTTACTCTGCAAAAACTAAAATCTAGCCAAGTTATGAAGACTTGAATTAAGAAAGTTTCATCTTGATTTGAGTAAATTTCACTTGACAAGTACAATTATCTACCAATGGATCAAGGTGTTTTGTAGTTAAAATATGAAAATACATCCTGCTACACTTGAGATATGAAAAACACATCTATTTGCATTTAAAAATAACTGGACTACATTCATACCATACTCCACTTACTTGTAAAACACATTTATATAATTATGTTTTATTTGACTCTCTTGCTATTTTTATTGCTACTTATTTAGAAATTTTATTACCATTGTATTTTTTTTACTGTTATTTTAATATAATTTGATGTGTAAATCTAAGTCCAAGTCTAAATAAGAAACAAAATCTAATGCTTCCTGAATTAAGAAAAACACACTTATTCCATTGTAGATAATTTTAAGTTGAATCTACTCAAATAAAGTAAAATGTTCTTAATTTAAGTCATTTTAACTTACCTAGATATTGTCTTTGACAGTGTAAATATATAATAAAAATGATTCTTACTCTGTTGACATTGTGATTCCAGCTGTCTTCTTCTCCTCCGGATGAAAACCTTCTTAATCTGGAAACTAAACATGTGCAGAAGCAAGACACAACATGAATGCAGTTTAAAGGTGCATTCTGTAACTTGGAGATGTTATTGCTTTGTCAAAAATGTTTCGCAGTGTGTCTTTAAACCCTTCTGTCATCATGGAGACCGAACCAGCAAAAAATCCACCTGTAATTGAATAAATGTAAGGTAGATATGTTTAATGTCATATTAAACATTTAACATTTGAAGCAGAGCAATGGCATATCCATAGAAACAAGAAGGTGACAGACCCCACCTGAAAAGTTACATCTTTAAGTATAAATTACAAAAATATAAATGTATACTTAAGCAAGACTGCAGTGTATTGTGGATAATACATGGTTAAAATAAACCTGCTCACTCCTGACTCATTAAAAAATCATGATAGCAGAAGTGTTACCTGGGGACAGATTATCTAGCACCAGCAATTTTGCACAATTACTCTGTTCAATACAGTGCATTTGTTTAAATCTTCTAAGGCAATTTTTAAAAAAGAGGTGTATTGTGTAAAATCAAAGTTGCAGCGATGAGGACCCTCGACCCTCCTGCACCCTATAGGCTCCATTCACGCCTCTGTCACAAACCAGGAGATGTTTGGAAACATGTGATGACAACTTACAGTGTAGTTACCAACACTGGGCTTGACTGTGATCACACCCACTGAAGTAAATGTGAGTGTTGGTAAAATGAAGTCTGCAGATGTATGTGCTGTTTGTAATCCTGAATTTGGCGCCCTCATCTCTTCTAATCACATGTACCCAGTGTGTTTGGAGTTGTGCGTCAGTGGGGAAATGATGAAAAATGAGGTGTGGTTGGAATTGTTGATTAACTGAACATAACAGAACGCTGCAATGACATGGAGCTGAAGAAAATTGGGCCATTTTCTAATTTTTCCTGGATTTTGTCAGACTTAATATCACAAACAAAGCCCGCCAGAAGTCATCACGTTTCCAAATGTCTTCCTAGTTTGTAACGTAAGCGTGAATAGAGCCTATCGTCCCTTCCTGACAGCTGCACAGGCCTACAGATCCTCCATCAAAAAAATTACACATTGCACCTTTAAATGTTTTTTTAGAAGTCTTTGCGCGAGGACGAGGAGCAGAGGAGGGCGCCCAGGCACTACCAGCGCCAAAGCCCCTTCAAACATTACCCTTTACCCTTTGCATTATGAAAAAAATAACAAAATAACCATTTGTATTAACATTATGTTGTTTTCTTAAATGTCTGTGGTAGTTATTCATGCTTATTATTCTAGAGATCAAAACTTGAATTCACATGCCAACCACAACCTGCAGTTGCTTCACTGAAGTGGAAATAAAAATAATAATAATATGTTTAATTATACTTTTAATTGGTCATTTGTATTATACTACTGCCTGCTCTAGGTCATAATGTTGTTTCCTCATCAAAAATATACCCAGAGTTGTGTTTTTTTTCATTCACCCATTTTTAACACACACACACACATATGCCTATGTATGCACATATAATTTAGATGATTTCAGCCCTGGAATTACCCATCTCTACTGAACAAAATGTAAAAGGTAGATGTTATGAAGCCAACTACTGCTTCGTGACATCACAAGGTGGAACAGAGCATTTTGAGCTTGTAGACAGGGTGCAGGGTTAGTCAAACATGTGTGAATGAAACAAAACACAACTCCACATATGTTTTCAATACAAGCCTTAAAGAATTGTGAACTGACTGTCCTCTATTTGGCACAGTCACTTAAAATATAGCTGAAACCCCCAAAATACAGAGTTGGCTTTTCTGTAAATCACTGAAAATAACACTTCTACCTTTGGGGGAGCCGGTGTAGGGGAAGTAGTTGGACTCAGGATGATAGATGTTGTTGCCATTGGAAGTGGAGAAGCGACTGGAGTTCAGAAGATTTTCATTTGTCCGATAGCCTGTCACATACACACCGGTGTCTGCAGAAAACAAAGAGGCTATTTTTAATGCTGAAAACACGTCAAATTTACTAATCCAAGCTTTTAATAATAATTTTGTATAATCTTGTAAATTATATTCCATAAAAAAGTCACATATGTATTTAAAGATCCATTCACACACACATTTATACATCAGTGAGTGTTGACACTGAAGGCAAAATGTGTAAAGCATCTTGCCCAATGACACAATAACAGTAAACACAAATAGAAGTGGGATTGAACCGCCAACTTTTACATGAATGTGCAAAGACTCAAGATGGTGAATACTTTTTAAACATACATTACATTCATCATTGAAAATTGTTAAATAGTTTTATATTAACCCATTGGTGTGGTATGACTTGTAATACTTTTACTTTACTGCAGTTTGTTGATAAAATGGACATAGTTACTTACAGGCATGGTTTAGGGCACAGCAAATGGGAGCAAGGAAAGAGAAGAGGAAACATGTCAAAAATAAAAAGATAACAGTTAAACAATCAGGTCAAAGTTATGGATGTGAGCAGCTTTGAGCTTTAACTTCAAGAGGAACTCAGACTTCAGACTCAGACAGGAGACACCACTGTGAAGGAGGTTGGGTAATATGGGAGTAAACAAAGCAACAGGAAGCTAAATATAATCTATATTGTCACAGTGACAGTGATTCATCAAAATAAGGAGTTTCTGTGGGGTTGCACATAATTGGGAAATGTTTTCGTAACTCAAAAAATACAAAAGTCGGTAATGTCAGAACAGCATGAATGAAACATCTGAGCAATACAGATGTTTTATCAAAATTAAAAGCAAATTCAAGGGACAGGTCTAGAGATACTTTGCAGCTGATGTTAGGTGTAAAGATAATTGAAAGCACTGCTCTGTTAGAAGGTCTGGTACTGATCTGATCTTTAACAAAATCGGACCAGAAAATGCTGACGTGGTTGGAACTACAGCAGCTGAGCTTAAAGGACCTTAGCTTGCCCCCAATCTTTGCAGGTCAGGCTGTACTTCGCTGCTGGAGGCTGGAGTGGGACAATACAAGTACATATTAAAGAGCCGAGCAATACCATCTTCATGTAGACAAACAGGACCTTTACGCATCATCATATCTTTTTCACAAATACATGTTCAGTTCGATGAAACCAAAAAGCACCACAGTAAATATGCCAAACGAGCACCGACAGTGTCCTGATCTAACCCATTATGTAGGTAAACGTCCTCTACAGCCTCCTGATTATGCGACTTGGCTCAGTATGAAAACTGGCCTAAGTGTGATTTATGCAGTGGGCTCAGACTCAGCTGGATGGGCCTGGGATTGTCTGAGGAGATGGGGAGAGGTTAGTCAGCAGTTTAAGTAAAAAGTAAATCAGTGAGGGCTGTAACTCTGCTCCATCTGTCACACAGGGAAAATCTATGAGCCCATCTGTTTAACTATAGCTTTACACTTATTAAGAGTCCCCAGTGTCGTTATCAAAAATCAATATTATTATCGGTTGTATTACGAGGGAGGTAAATACTCGGGCTGCTGTTGTAGAACG
The DNA here is from genome assembly GCA_030686955.1 of Odontamblyopus rebecca. Classification (NCBI taxonomy): domain Eukaryota; kingdom Metazoa; phylum Chordata; class Actinopteri; order Gobiiformes; family Gobiidae; genus Odontamblyopus; species Odontamblyopus rebecca. The sequence goes on from CM060664.1 coordinate 16,010,822, forward strand.
AGCACAGACACAGGAACCCTTAGTAAAATGAGTCATGATTTGTGTCAGAGCATTTAAGACTTTTTAATGCCAAAATGCAAATGAACTTAATGCGTGTAGAGGTATATATTTAAAAAATGTGCTTGTTATGAAGGTCTGCAAAATTTAAAGCCATTTTAAAAGGGAATGTAAAAAGTCTCACTCTGAAAAGGCAGTTTAAAGTTATAATGTTGTTTCCTCATCAAAAAACATACCAGAGTTGTCATGTTTTGCTTCATTCAAAAATGTTTAACACACAATGATGTGATGTGGTAATACAGGAAGAGCTCCGCTGTGTTTTTAAAGTCCATACGCCTTCACTCGAGTCACTTGATGATTTCAGCCTTGGAATGGCCCATCTCTAGTGAACAAGTGGTAAAAGGTAGTTGTTAACTTGAAAACTAACACTGCATGACATCAGAAGGTGCAGCAGAGCATTTTAAGTTTTGGAGATGTAGACAGATTAATAAAATAGCTCAAATACGTGTGAATGAAACAAAACACAACTCTTAAGGAGGTAACAACAGTCCAAAACAGTCAAAAACAGAGCAACAAAAAGAAAGAGATCCGTACTTCAGGTCTTTCAAGCTCCCAAATTTTAATTTCAATGACACCACAATGTAGGATCTTAAGATTTACACTTGATGTAGCCATATTTGTCATCATCAATCAAGACACTAATGTCATGCTGTCTCTGTAATACTTCATTTTTACGACTGTGTTTAAATAGCAAGGGACATTTTGGGACAGTACACTGTGCTGACTCTCTGTTCAGTACAAGGAGAGAGGAAACAGATGATTTAGTGCAGTACAGAGATGAGCTAAGACCCTCTGTAATTGCTCATTAAAAAAGCAAACACAAACATATATCACACCAGCTCTTTACATTAATGTGACATCACCACAGCAGTTTATAAATAACCATCAGATATTTACTGAAGAAGGGCTATTTTACTTCTATAGGGTATTAACTGCTAACACTTTACATATTTTGATCTCTATGCTACCTTTTATTGTTTTGAAAATGCTATATTCATCTAAAACAACGCATTAACAGGTTTCACTTTCATTTTTGACACTGAGTCTCCCTCTCCAGGGTGCTATCATAACACAAACAGTGTGCATCCCGATAATGAAACTATTGCATATCTCATCAAGTTTGTCAAGTTGTTGCGCACAGTTTTGTATCATGTTTTTTTATATTTGTGGAGAAATGTTGTGTGGGAGCATGATTGGCATAGGTTTGTGGACAGAGCCTTGAACAAAATGTTACAGCTAACGGTGCAGAGGGTTTGAACAGGGCCGAGGATAAAATACTCCAACAAGCATGGATGACATCTAAAACCTCTTCATGTTTTGAAGGTTTTTGAAGAGGGAACAACATTATTACATGGTGGAAAGCTAAAAACAAATATTTTATATAATATCCCCTCTTTAAGGATATACATAAGTTAATTAATATTGTATTTTTGCATAATTTTTATCAAACAGTATTGTATTTAATATATTTTCTTATATTCTTGTCTTCACTGTTATTACTGCATGTTATCTGTTGCACCAAACTGCCATAATACAAGTTTTGTTTTTTTGTTTTTTTTTGCTGACAATGAGGAAGAAGCTTTTCTTACTCTAATATATTGTTTGTCCATATTCACAGGTTTCTTATAATACAAAACATACTCCTCAATATTCAAATTTTATCTTTTAGCTACTTTATGTAAACTATATACCTTTCTACTTCCCTCAGTTTGAATCTAAAAAACTGTGCTTTGACTGACCTTGTCGCTTATAGATGGGCGGTTTCCTGTAAATGTTGTCTTCAGAAGCTGTTAAAACAAAAGAAAAAGTAATTGTGAGAAAGAATAATGCCTCCTTCTTTACAAATTAGCCCTATAGATGACTGCCATAAAGCTGACAGGGAGGAAATAAAGTGGTATGGGAGGAGCAGCGTGAGCACAGGCAGGCTCATATGCATACAGCACAGTGGCATCAGTGCAAAGAAAGTGCATGAGACAGAAGAATAAAATTGAAAATGGAGAGTTGGGCTGCACAATATCCAATAACTATGTTTACTATACTATACAATAACATATGATTTAGTTATGTAATTGTACTATGTGATCTGATAATGATCAAGAGCAAGAAAAACTGGAAGAGCAATAATATCTGGAAATTGATCCTTTGCAGTGACATCAGGCTGAGAGGTTTTGCAAGTATGTTTATGGTGAAATGTTCAGCAGTGGTGGCACAATGCACACATAAACAAACACTGCCAAAAAAGTTTTGAAACTCAGGAAAAATGGCAAAAAAAAGGCTTTTAACAACACATTTTCAGGAGGCCGTGGTCAATGCAAGCGATTATGACCCCGTTTAGGTCATTTAGGTCTGTCAAAAGGAGTGGAGATTGATTGCAATATTGATAAAAGCAAACGTTTTACAATATATTGTGCAGCTCAGAAGAATACACAGAGATAATTATAAAAAGACAAATAGAAATAGCAAAACTGGGCAGGAGAGTGACCAATTATAGCATCATATAAGATGGAGAATTTGGCAAACAGAGATGGTAAACTAATTTAGTTTTCAGGGAATTACACACTATGGCTCTTGGCAGCTGTACTGTTTATGGCCCAAAATAGCACTTCTTCAAAAAATATTACATTTTGCATAATATTAAGAACTGAGTGAAAAGAGAAAGTTTCATCTATGTCTGAAAATACAAAACATGTTGCTAATAGTGCTCAGGTGCTAAACCTAAAACAAATGGGACCAGTAGACTTGATTAGAGCTGAGTGAGTTGATTCACTACGGCAATGCAGACATGTAACAGCCAAAAGGAAAAGAAGAAAACTGTGTGAGTGTCCTACGCAACACTTTGAGTATCTGGGTTGTTTTTGCAATGCTTTAACACATTTTAGTAACTCTTTATTTGCAGATCTTGAATGTTAATTGGTTTATTCATGCAACTTTTATATATGCACAGGCAGGATATGGCATTCAGGAAAGCAGCTTCTAGCTAATTTGATCTGCTTGTAGTGGAAATTAAAAAAAAACATATGGCAAAAAATACTTAAAGGTGCACTCTGTCTGGAATGTTCCACAGTATGACATTAAACAGATGAGATCTACCTTACATTTATTCAATTACAGATGGTTTTACAGCACTGCTCAAACTTGGAAAGGTTTAATACCATATTGTGAACAAATCCAGACAATGTAAAACTTTTAAATCTGAGGAAAGGAGAAGCAGAAGGCGTCAAACTGATGAAGTGGACAGTTGTTGCAATGTTTGAATGAAACGAGGACAGTGCTGGATGTGAATTTTAAGCAAAATGTTAGGGGGGAACATTTGTAAGATGTGTTACTGGAGTATTAATAAAGTTTTGATAAATGTTGAGAAAATATTCAAATAGATAAATTCAATTATTTAAAAAAAAGCAGAAATAAAGTATGTATGATCTGAAGAGTGAAATGTGTTATTCCATCAATAACGGATTCTACACACTAGTCTGTATTGGATCCTTTATCAAGTGTAATTTATGCAAGTAATTACTGGGATTTTATTTTAAGTCATGCTTCAATGTGTTAAATAAGAAACCCTCAAAGTCTAGACAAAATGAGGCCAGTTTATTATGCTGCTTTCAATTTGTGATTGGTTAAACTCACTAAAAATTAAAAACAGTGAACATGGTCAAAATAATTTAGTAAAAAAGGATGTGGATATGAATTAGGTGAAATGTACTGTATGGTCATAAAAACTTGTATTTTATGAAAACTCTACTCTAGTCTAGTCTTGACTATTTTTACCTCAGTATCATATTTATCAGGTTTTACAAGTTTAATAAGTCCAAGTCAATACTTTTATCAAATCCTCTTTTACCATGTTACTTCATGTTCTTAATTTCTGTGATTTTAACTAAAGTTTATATTAGTAGTGTATCAGCACTATCAGTACTTCACACTTGTACTTGTATATCCGTACCTGGCACATGGAAATGCCGGGGGGCGGGGTGGATGCAGGTGGTGGGGGTGGTGACTCTGGGCTCAGGCTGACTGTAACAGGGGGAGCTCCTGCCACTGTCACTTCCTGCTCAGCAGCCAATCAGAGCGAGACAAACCACAGCATGAGCACACTGACAGTACCAGAGGGGATGGGACACTTTAACCAGGGTCATTTATTAATTATTAATCTGACCAGATTTTGGGGCTGTAAATGTATCAACCTTATATCCTTGTTTGGATTTATTTTTTATTTTTTATCAACTCTTGACATACATACTCAATATTATCATTTTATATTGCTTCAAAACAACCATTTTATAGGCCCAATATTACACAGTTTGGATTCTTGTGTGCTTTAGGTCATGCTATAATGCTATTACCTTCTCAAAAACATGTCAGGAGTTGTGTTTTATTCACAAATGTTTGAGTAATTCTTCATTATTAGTCTGTCTACATCTCCAAAGCTCAAAATGCTCTGTTCCACCTTGTGATCTCATGTAGTGGTAGTTTTCAAGTCACCTACCTTTTACCTTTAGCTCAGAAGTGAAGTGAAGTGAAGGTGTATGGAGTTTAAAAACACAGTGGAGCACTTCCTGTATTATCACATGACAGCACAAGATGAAACAGCGTGTTTTCTGTTTGAAAGAAGAACTAAATATGCAGGACATGTGTGAATGAAACAAAAAAACAAAACTTCATGTTTATTTTGTATGAGGAACCAACATTATAACATAGGTCAGCAAATACTGTAACATAGACCTTTTTAATGTATCTTATAAATGTTTAATTAATGTTCTTTTACCAGAAAATATGACACTGACTACATGTTTACTTGAAAATAGAACACAGATGGCTCGTGAAATGCTGAGCTGTACTTTTTAGGCCACCTGAACATTTCAACAGGTTCCATACATCGTAGTATTTGTCTCCTGTAATATTTGTGTTAAAATACAGTTCTCAACACTTGGGTTATGTAAGTATTGGTACATAAAGTCTTGGCCAACACATTTTAGTTTTATTTGGCTACTGAAGATGTATAAATAGATGTTGTTTTGTTGGACACTTCTATAATAATAATAGTGCTTGTAAATGGCTTGTGTTTTGAACTCAAATTCTATCTTATTTTCCCATCTCCAAATCGTGACAAAACCCACTCCCAACAGCATCCCTTCTCTTTACTGTCAGTGCCAGGACAACACAGTGACTCACAAACCACAGAGCAAAACATGAGAGACAGACACTAATGAAAGCTGTGTTTGTAAAGCGACATAAAAACCTGCTCATTTAAATGTCCAGTCCTTCCCTGTGTGTTTATGGGGCTGAAAGATTAATTACAACTCATCAGCAATTTGAATGGTCTCAATTAGCAAAGGCGGCATTTTAAGGAGACGTTTTCCTCCGCAGAGAACAAAGTGTTAGTCGTAACTGTGGAGACCATTATAAACATTACGAAATTCAGTTTTGTTTTGGTTTTTGGCAGTTCATATTGCAGAATTACTCAAATGTTCCTGGATGGGTTTAAAATGTGCACGGAGATCTTGATTCTTCATGATGCAGTTTGGAAATGACCAAGTCCCAGTGGTCTTAAAGGGGAACTCTGGCACGTTTGAGGCTAAAGTCCATTGCTAAAGGTGGTCGAATACTGTCAGAAGTAAAAAAAAACAGCACAGATCAGTGTTTTCTAGGTGGAGATCTCGCTGTGGTAGTGAGTCTGTCAAGACAACAAACTAGTGTAGTGATTGAGGCAAGTTCTTAACTTCCACGTAAAACGCCAATTTGCACAGAAGAAGCTTAACACCACCTTCTAACCAATCTTACAACAGTCTAACAAACAAGTTCCTCCAGCAGGACCCCAAGGCCAGGCCAGCCGAGAGACATAGTCCCTCCAGCGTGTCCTGGATCTTCCCCGGCGCCTCCTCCCGGTGGGAAAAGCTTAGAACACCTTCCCTACTTTTTACTTTTACTTCACTAAATTTGTGAGCAAGTATCTGTACGTTCTACTCCAGTACATTTTTTAACTGGACTGGAAAGTAAAAAGTTTTATATTTAAAATTTTATATGATTTGAGTGGTTGCTTTAGTATTATTATGGTAACATGGTCACATCCTGATAATAGGTTTTGAGTTTAAGTTCCGGCTTTGAGCAAACTAAATACTGACATGCAGTTCCATAGAACCATTAATATCATTACATTTAACACTTTAACAGTCCTCATAATCTATGTGAAGTACATTTTTAAATGATCTCCTGTATCTGTACAAAATTGATCCATCATCTGCCACTGCCATGTCCAAAAAGTAATTATAAGCATTTCCAAAAATCTTTCAGCCCTAGTGTTGAGTGTTTGTCAGTGTTTTATATGGTGGTGAAATATTACCAGGGAGATAGCAGTGAAGTGGGGAGCCTCCATGACGGCTGTGAGCAGGAGAATCAGTGTAAACAGAACCAGAAGAGCGCTGAGTTCTGGTCTCAAGTCCATCCAAAAGATCCTTAAGAAAGATGAAAAGATACAGAGTGAGAGAAAGGGAGTGAGAAAGAGAGTGAGGACGTAGAGAGACAGAGAGAGGGTGGACTGGTCAGCGGAATAATAATGAGGCAGGAGATTTAAGAGCCTGGCTGCCTATGAAAATAGATTTTAATAATGTCCAGCAGATGTTTTAATATTGCACAGTATTTCATGCATGCCCAGTACATTTGTATCATGCTGCCTCTGAGATCCCTAAACTAACAAAGAATAAAGTGGCCACTTTTAGTTTAAAGACATAGCAAAAAAGGTCTAAGCTGAAAAAACAAGATGCTGTAAATTGAAATGCTAAATTCAATCACTATAAAAATATCATCCAACATTCTGATAGTAACAGAGAAATAGACTGATATGTTTGCTACTGTATACACTCACTGATTTCAACATAGTAGACATGATATGATAATGAAAACAGCTTGGATTAATTATCCTTACATTAGGGTATGGAGACAAGGATGCCAATGACTAGAAATATAAAAAAGAGAAACTGGAGTTAAAGAACTGAACTAACTTCAATTAGTTGAAAACATAGATTTACTCATTAAAGTATAATCTGAGGTGGGTAGAGCAAACCAAACTTGTACAGTTAGGCCTACAGAACATGGACTGTATAAACAAGTGGACTATGGCCGCCTGATGTCACCCATAGAGGTCGAATCCAGTCAAATGAAGCTCACTGAGGCAGTTATAAGGAGAATTTGGAGCGGTGTTCAGTATTATGAATAGGAATTTATTTACAGACAAAATAACAAAGTAAAAACACCAGGATCACGTAAAGAGGTTTAATACAAAATCACGAGGCTCAGAGCAGCAATTATAAAAAAGAGGGGTGACAAATTTTCAATGTAAAGTCATTTAGAGCCAGAGTTGATGGAGCCGGAAGCGCCCCAATATTCACTTGCGATTTGGAACGTGGCAGCTGGTGGGTTAGCGATCTCCATTTATATATACACCATCTATGATAATGAGCTCCAGGCCACTGAACCTCAGACTGATCCTTTAAAATCCTAATATTGTATTGACAGTTTGAGGTGCACCTGTGCACAGCTGTATCTGTCCAGGGCGTCTTCAGAGAGAGCGGTGTGGTCGGCCTGATAAGGAATGATGTCCGGGCGCTGGATCTCACACAAACCATTGACCCGCGGCACAGTGGCTATTACGTCTCCATTGGATTTAGACTGACAGAGAGAAAGAGGGGTGAAAGAGGAGAAGTGGAGGGTGAGAGAGAGAGGAAGACATATAGAGCGGGGAGACAGAGTGAGGGACAAAGAGGAAATAAGAGCAAAAGTCAGATGGAGGGTACAAAGGTAGAGACAGAGAGAGAGGAAGAAAGAGAGAGAGAGAGTGGTAAGAGATGGCCAAGAGTGACTGATGAGAAGTGAAATGTCTATATTTCCTGATCTGTGATATAATGTCGCTTCCTCATTAAAAACATACATGGAGTTTTGTTTTTTTGTTCATTCACACATGTTTAACACAAACCCTGCATATTTAGGCTGTGCTAAACAAAAACACTCTGTTCCACCTTGTGAAAACTTGTGTTTCACTGTGTTTAAAAAACAAGAATGTGGCTGTTTGCTACAGATGTACCATCAGTCTCACAACGGTCTAAACCCAGCTCATGTTCCCTATTAGTGGGTGAACAATCCAACGCTTGGTGAATTCTGCTTCACAAAGAAAGGAAGAGCCGTCATTGAAGGATCAAAAAGTGACGTTGCTATGAACGCTTGGCCACACACCTTCACTAGATTCATTTGGAAGGTACTCAAATATGTGTGAATAAAACAAAACACATCAAACAAATGAAACAAAACTCCAGGTATGTTTTTGATGACACTGCATGTTAACTTCACTGTGTGTAGACAGTGATAGACTCTAATTGTCCACAGAGATAAGAGCTGCTCCTGTCAGTGCATTTATAGCCAGGACCATTTGAGTGACAGGAGCAGTAGGGGGCGGGGCCAAAAAGACCACAATGCAAGTTTCATGTGACCAGTTGGTGTGAAATGAAGTACAAGCTGTTTTACAAAAAGGTAAACTAATGCAATAATCCATGTACTAAGTATGCATACTTATATTGCTTATAGTGTTTTTATGGTTTCTTTTTTATTGTCTCTGTTCAGCCCTTTGAAAACTGTTTATAATAAAAAAGTGCTATTCCGATCAAGTGGATTTATAAGTACTTACACAGATGAGTCGGTGAGGCGACCCTGTCAGAGGGGACGAGCCCGGAGGTGACAGGGACGCAGTCTCAGATGTCCTCCTCAGCTGGACACAACATCAGCATTATTAATATCAAACTTAACCAGAGGGCAACAGAGGCCAGAGGCCTTCTACCACATTTAAGCTGTACATTTTTGTCTATGACCTAAATGTGCAACAGTGGACAGGGGTGATCTGACAGTTCAAATGATCTGAGTAAATGGTATTTTGAGTCTTTATGTCTTAGTTTCTCACCCTGAGTTTCCTCTCCAGTCTGGCAGACTCTTTACACATGGGGTGCCAAATCTCTGAACCTACAAAAACAAATAATGATGCATTTTAGTCACAAGTAGGAAACAAGATAAATAGAAACTCAAACTTAACTGAGAATACGCCACAAAACAGTAAGAGGACAGAGCCACATGACCTTTTCATTTTCCCATCTGTTCACTGAACTTGTGCCAAAATTAAAATTAAAAACACTTTGCCTCAAGCTACGAATTAAATCTGATTACAGACTGTGTTCACACTAAAGTTTATGCTCTGCAACAATCCACTGAGTACAGGCATTACTGGTAATTATGTTTCAAGCATCAAACATCATTATTTTATCTATATACTTAAGAGGAGCTTTTTTATAGTTGTATTGTGTGCCCTCCTCATCACAAACAACCACAGACTCGTACGTGTAAATAGATTGGACAGCAGGGGTTTAACGTTTTACCCAGTGTTTTACGACAATAAAATGAGCATCGGACCTTCTAGCCTGGCAGGCAGTAAGAAATAATTTAATGTTTGTTCACATTGATATTTAATCGCTGTGCCTTCACTTTTCTCAGTCTTGTCTCCATGAAGATTACTGTTTCACCTTCGTATGTTCCGCAGTACGACATTAAACAGTAAGTCGGCCTGTATTCATGTAGCGTTCAGTACACCTGCACATTTAGCATACAGTATAGCACTGTTTAAATATTAATGTTATTTTAAGGGTCACGATCTTTGCATACTAATAAGAAAATCCTAAGGAAGAACCCAATGCAGACTATGTAATCCTGTTACTGCTACTACAGGCTATTTAACTAAATGTCCCCATAATAAATTGATTTAAATGTCCATTGATAAAGGAGGAGAGAGAAAATGCAGAGACAGACAGGGGAAGCGTATTAGATTTAACACATAATCATAAAGCATTACTGTCAGGATGTTATAAAGATAGTGATAATGACGGTAATATATTTAAGCAGATGCTGACTGGACTCTGTTACAGCCTACAGGCATGGAGACAGGGGCTTAGAAGTTTATCATTACATTAATTTACTACCAGATGTGTCTCGCCAACTACACAGTAAAAGGATAGAGTGATGCGGTTATACCAGGATAAAGGAGCAGGAGGAGTGGGCTTAAACCACATTCAAAATCAATACTGTGGACTGTGGTGATTCAGTGCAGGTCTCTCCTACTTACACACACACACACGCAACCATCCACCATCTCCATCTAAATCTATGAAAGAGATTGGATAGGTTTTTTATTAAAGTTAAAACACTGAAAAATCGTGAGGGAAATTACGAAAAAGTAATATTTGAAAAGTAAAGAAAACCTAATACTCGTAACACTAATAAGATATAGTGCCACAATGTGAAATATTCTCCAGTGCTGTTAATACTACTAAAAACTACTACAAAAAAAGTTGCGGTTGACTCCTGCATGATGTCCCAGAGAATCACACCTTGTTCACCTGTGCTGTGCTACTACTACTGCTTAAGGACACAAATCCAGCCTTTTCTGTTCTGATACCAATGAAACTATAATTTTTATCCTTTAAAAACACACATATAATAGGCATATGGTTAAAAAAAAACTCAAATGTGCTTTGTGTAACTGTTATTTACAACTTTATTACAAGGATTTTGGGCCAATGTTGTCCAGTAAATCGTTTGATTACAAAGATTTATAGGCCAAAATAGGATATGCAGTGAACCAGTATTAACTGAACCAACATCCGAGCCATCAAAATGTTCAATATCGGCGCCAATAATCCAATACCAGTATCATGATGGTGCATCCCTATTCTGCTCCTGCTACTGCTACTACTGCAACAGCCATAACTGCAATCAAAACAGCAACTACATCAATGCGAAATGGCATAATTTGTTTTCACTTTTGGTAATAAAGTGTTCGTTTTCAGTATTGGAGCTATACATTATTCAAACCCTCCCCCAGCTTGAATGTAAGAAATAGATTTTTCTCGTCTTTATACAAAATCACTGGACCAAACAAATCTGTTGCTTTGGCTGAGAAATAGAAGGGGTAGTCCGTGCAAAACAGGAAGCAATATTGATGTTTTTAAAAAGGCTTGAGGGCTTTGGTGAATCACTTTTTGACTTTGAAATATACAGATTGTTTCATTTACCTTTTACACTCAATTTTTCCTCAACATCATATCACAGTACATAAACTAGGACTGAGCAAAAATGCTGTGAGGAAAATGTGAAACTATATAAACACATTTCACAGCATAAAATGAAGTGCCAACAAAGTTTTCTGGGTGTTGCTCTAACAAGCTTAAAAGTCAATAATCTAACTTTAAAGATGGAGTGTCTGTCACCTGCTTGTCGCCATGGAGCTGTGATTGCTTTCAATGTTCCAGAGCAAGGCAACCCTGCTTGTTCAATGCTTGTTTTTCAAGGTATTTTTGAGCAATAAAACACACTAAATAGACGCAAATGCATTGCTGAGGAAAATTTAAAGCACCTAAATTATACATAAATTATAATTATAAATTATACATAATTATACATAATTGACTCCTGCACTGCAAAAAGCTTGTTCAGAATTTAAGATATAAACATTTAAATCTAACAGAAAATGACTTAAAAGTAGTGAAATTATCTTGGTTAACTACCTCTAGACTAGAATTAAGCAGTCTCAGAAATAGAAAGTAGATAATGAATCTTAAAACAAGATGAATAACCTGATATAAGTTTTAAAATCTTGGCCAGACCAGAGAAATTTGTGGTGTGTGAACTTTAAGTCATGCTATGATGTTGTCAACTTCTCAAAAAACAAACATGGAGTTGTGTTTTGTTTCATCCGCACACGTTTGAGTCTGTCCACCTCTTCAAAACTCAAAACACTGTTGCACCTTGTGATATCATGAAGCTGTAGTTTTCAAGTTGACAGCTACCTTTTATCTTTCAATAGACTGCCAATTTTAGGACTGAAATTATCCAAATAATTCACAGTGGTGCAGTTCCTGTATTACTACATGGCATCATAAGGTGGGACAGAGTGTTAGTTTGAGAGATTTGCAGGATTTGTGTGTTAAATGTGTGAATGAAAACACAACTCCAGGTATGTTTTTGATGAGGAAACATTATAACATAGATCAGATAATGGCATAATATGGGCCCTTTAAGAATAATGATTTGCCCTTATATGGATGTTGTTTATTGGATTTCTATTTACTCTTACTTGTGTACTGAAAAGGTTGAAAAGTAATTTACTGAACCTGACCAAAGCAATCATTATGTAGTATTTGTTTACTAGAAAGAGTAAAATTTCATCACCTTGCCGCTATGGACCAACAAATCTACTAGCCTTACATTATTTGACCATAACATAGTCCTTACTGGCAGCACTGGGACCAATACTGACAAAATGAACAGCTAAAAAAGTGAATAGTGACAAGAGCTTAAGGTAAAAATGAACACACCTTTTTCATTAGGGTAAAAGCCAATAGGAGGTGCACAGCCTGAATGATTAGTCCATAAAACGCCCCACGGTCCCCGAGCCCCTCCCTGCTCCGTGGCCATCTGTATTCTGGACAGGTTTTGTGGGATTGATTCAGGCTTGTGTGTGTGTATGTTGTGTGTATGTTGTGTGTCTGTTGTGTGTATGCAGTCTGTGTGTTGTAATTGAGTGCGTCTCATGTGGGTGATTGCTGGGGCCTTCTACATGTCTGAAGTCATCAAAACCTCTCCGGGTATAACCTTGAGGTGCTTCAACACAAAGGGATACATTCAGAGAGTTCATATACAGGCTAAAGGAGCGGTTCTCAAACTGTGGTGCAAGTACCAATGATAAGGCAACTATAAAGGCTACGTTCATTTCACGTTTTTCTTTTTTTATATAGCGCTTTTCCACTCAAAGCACTTTACATCAAGGAACTGCTCACCATTCACAAACATATTCACACAACGATGTACACACACACCGGAGGCGAGGTGTGTTAAGTGTCTTGTCCAAGGACACAACGACAGCATTTATCTGTGGGAGCTGGAATCGCAAATCCAACTCAGTGGATCTGACTGCTCAACAAACAATATTGTTTTATCGGTTTATATTGAGAGCAGGATTTGAACCTCCAACTTTCACACTAAAACCAATCCCAAACAAGAGCGAGTTCAGCTATAAATACTAAAATGATTTTCTACCACCACTGAACGGATCAATATTTATGATATATTAAAACATAAGTCGGAAATCACAATTCGATATTCCTCTCAAATCATTAATTTGTCCAAGGATAAAGTGGCCGTCGTATGAATTCAGCTGCCTCCTCTGGTTAAACTCTTTTTTGACCTGACTACTGTTACCTTCTATTCTTAAAGAAACATAATACTATTTGATATAAGGAAACTTAATATCCAAAGTACTATTTCTCTCAGCAATAACATTTGATACTACAATTATTCTGAAACACCCATTGTAACCTGAGCTCGATATAACAGAAAATTACAAATCTAATAAAAAAAACTTTTGATAATTTAAATTTTGTTCATCAATTTTAACATCACAAGTTATTTTTATTTTGTTATTTATCTTTATTTGAATAAACATAACTGCATAGTGTGTCAGCAACAGTACGGATAGTGTGTCTGAGGCAGGAATGAAGGAGGGGAGGTTACTGTAGCGCATCCTCCCTGGCCTCATTGGCATTCAACTGCACCTCCTCAGATAAAAGCTCTCATTTACATATGGCCCTTCAACTTTATGGTCCACGTATGTTCATGTCCCTCCACACGAATCTGATCAGTGTCTTCACTTTGATTACTGTGCTGGAACCAGAGCTGCCAGAGCTGACATAAAGCGTCTGTCTGTTTGGGGTTTGCATATTCTGGTACTCGGAGTCCATGAAGGATGCACAATATGGAACATTCTCCAGATCCTGGGACCATGAACCTATAGCTCAACATCTGGATATGGGTCCCCAGCCAATGCCCACTCCTCCTGACAGGTTAGTCAGTAGCAGTATGGGTCAAATGCAGATTTCAGAACGGACAGATTTCCAAACAGGTATGATATATTAAGGATTCAACAAATGTTAATCTACATGGACGTCATTGCTTTTGCTGGAATGTTTTGCAGTGTGGCATTATAGTTATCTAGGTTGCATTTATTAAATTACATTCATTTTTTCTTACTAATTAAACAAAGTCCTCAAAAGAGATGCATTCATACGCAGGTCTACTGAGCTACAACATGACCTGGAGGCATCATCTGCTTGTCTGGATAGGTAATTTATACTGTGGAACATTCTTTCAAAGCAAAAACATCTACATGGAGAAGCAGGTTAGTTTCCACAAGACCTAGAAAGACCTAGAAATCTGATCATTATTAAGTTAAATTATGCAGCTAACCCAAACAACACATAAACCTTCACAACACAAAACACAAGCAGGTTTATACAAACAGCACAGATGTTTAACTAAACACATCTTTTGGTTGGTAAGTGGAGCATAATTTGCTTAGAGATTGCTCTGTATCCTCGTATTGGCCAGTTGGAGGCTCCCATTGAGCTTATTAACTTTGGACCACACAATCTAATTTATAAAGACGGACTATTCGATTGTAGTCCAGAGAGAATCCAGAGAGCAAGATTAGTCCAACTGTCAGAGCTCAGACAGAGGTTGAATGGTAATTGACTCCAGCCTTATCCAGCACAGTGGTAAAGAGTAGTAGAGCGAGATCAATAAGCCATACAGCCTTAGTTTGTTAAAAGAAGCTATTTATCAAGTTACTGTTTCAGTTTTGTGCTGGCTATGCTTTTTTCATTCTCTAAAGACTTCCTCACCAACGCTCACTCAGGCCATCTGGATCCTCTGCTTTCACATAATTCAGTCGAAAGGACATCCTATATAATCTATGTTAATATTCAATAAGGCTGGATAATGGGGATATTTTATGATCAGTATCCTCATATTATTGACTTTTCTTTCATTAAAAACAAATAAATATGGAATTCAGTGTTAATTTCATGAAGACCACTGTTTAGTTTAATCAGTGCCATTAACACAGTCCAATTTATTACAAGGTTGAGCTGATTTGTCTCCATGGAGATGTTATTACTTTGCCTGGAATGATACACAGTGTGGCATTAAACTAATCCAATATGGCTGACCCTTGGTTGAGCAAACAGCATTGGCGTAATAATATTTTACTTGTCTTGTCATGATCTATGTCTGTGTCAAATTTCATGCTTCTATGGGCAATTTTTTGTGATGTATACCCTAATGCAATTTTTAACACACATTTGTATTTATTTTTTTGGATTGGAAACAGACAGAAGTTAGAGAAGTACAACTTTTGTGAGTTTTCACCTCTGTTCACTGGGTGTGAAATGGGAAGTTGGTTAGGAGAAAAATATCCTGAAGCAAGGAACAATGTTCTATTTTTTTTTTTTTTACACAATAAACTATACATTTTCACTAGCGCATTTCTACATCATAATGAGGGTCCCTGGTCACTATGTCAGCTCACTTCCCGTCACTGGATAAAACTAGAATAGATGAATAGATGAAAAATAGAAGACACAAGAGAACAATTACAGGAGTAACATGAGATGACTGACAAATTTAGACAAAAGTATTAGCATTCTTAGCCATCTGTGCTGCAGACGATCTGATCTTGACGGCTGCAATGATATTGACAAGTGCATTAGAGCCAGTCTTGGCTTCAGTTCCCACACAGTCATGGTGGATGGCCAAGACTGGCTCTAATGCTCTTGACAAACACAATCTAGATCAAAATGTCAAACAGAAAGTGTAACTGCCAAAAACACTTTCAAAAATGTCTACACAATCTCCAACTCTACTTCTACTTTGCCCCCAGAACTACATCTACCCTCTCTCCAGCCCTGCATTGACTACAGAGGTCTGAATAATATCGCACATTAAAATAAATAATTCTGCTCATCAGTTCTGCTTTTGAACTCCTTCATTGTGCCACAGTGTTCTCCCAGGAATGCCTACAATGATTGGAGGACAGTGTTTAATAAAAACTTTTTGAATACTTGGTAATGCTATTTGGACTGACCAGTGCCATGGCCGCTGACCACTGCCTAATTTTGTCCACTGATAACTGGATAATGGGTTATGTTTTATTGGAATCTAAACTTATCTACAGCTTTCCATGGCTCTTACATTTACTTAATTTCTAGCAACCAATAAAATTAATAGTTCTCTAACCTTTTTGTTTTGCAAAAAGTAGCTCACAGGAGGAAAAAGGTTGGAGACCCCAGGCCTAATTAAATAAATAAATAAAATTCAAATCTAGATGCTGAGAAGAGAGGAAAGGTTTTCACCTTTCTGTTAAACATTAAACTTTGACAAATATTGTATGTGGAGGACTAGCTCTTTTAACGGTGATAAATGCGAAGTAGGAAGGAAAAAAATGGGCCAAAAAAGGCTTTTAGTGCGAGTCTGTGTTGTCATCATCTGTTGCTATGTCAATTCTCACCAATCAGAGAAAAGAATGCGGTTTATTTTATCCAATGAAAAAATCGGATTTGTTTTCAGTGGCGCGAAATTCAGCAGGTTTTCGTAGAAATAAATTTAAAAATCTGTTTTATATATATATATATACCAGTACGGCTTTGCTGTTCCCAGTACTGCACTTTTCTGGACTGAGATGTCTGTTGTCCTTCCTGGGATCTGCTGCAACCACTCACCCAGTTTGGGGGTCACGGCCCCGAGTGCTCTGATCACCACAGGCACCACTGATGCTTTCACCTTCCAGGCTCTCTCCAGCTCTTCCTTGAGCCGCTGGTATTTCTCTAGTTTCTCGCCACTGAGATGGTAACTGGATTCTGTTCAGGGAGGTTGTTGTGGTCTGCTCTCAGAGCCACCAGCCACTGTGCATCAGTGTTATGTGATGCTTCTCTTTCCCATATGTCTTTCCAGTACCTCTCAGTCTCCAGCCTTGGTGGGTCTGCTCTGCTGTTATTACCCTGCCATTGAGCGTACACTTTCGCAGGTTGTGTTGCGAACAGGCGGTTTATTCGCCTGGCTTCATTCTCTCTCGTGTACCTCTTTAGGCGGCTGGCCAAGGCTTGGAGCCTTTGTTTGGCAGTTTCGAGTGCTTCAGGTATGGGCATCTGGCTGTACCTCTTGGGTACTCGCTTTTTCATTGCACCTTTCTGGGCCTC
Organism: Odontamblyopus rebecca; assembly: GCA_030686955.1. Lineage (NCBI taxonomy): Eukaryota > Metazoa > Chordata > Actinopteri > Gobiiformes > Gobiidae > Odontamblyopus > Odontamblyopus rebecca. Next base: position 16,027,996 of record CM060664.1, read on the forward strand.
TGACAGTTGGCTCACTTCTCGCCGCACTTCCTTGATTTTAGCCTCTAACCGTCTTTTCCATGGTGGGTATCGTATCTCATGGCTCCCATGGTTGCTCTTATAGCCCAACACCTCTAGGATCACTGCTGCTGAAGTGTAGATCAGCTCATTGGTCTCAGTGATGGTTGTGGTAGGGATCGCTCTGAGTGCTGCATTCACATCCTCTAGCAGACTTTCAGATGGTACTTCACTTAGCCTGTGTAGCTGGCGTCGGGGTTGCCTTGTGTTCATCTGGGCCATGATCTTATCTTTCAGGTCAGTCGCTGCCTCGCTCAGCGTGATACTTATTGGGGCTTCCTTCCCAATCTCTGGTTGGGGAGTTAGTGTTAACTCCCCTCTGACCTGGCGTCCTGGCTCCCCCTTGCCGTAGCATTTGTGTTGTACCTCGTCAATCTCTAGTTGTGATAGCAGTTGCCGTTTGTGGATGTTGGAACACTGAGCTACTAGTTGTTTGGCCGTTAGCTTGGACTGTGGGTATACGTAGTAACCATTTCTCCCACATCCTGTTCATGTAACCCCTCTGACTAGGGTTACTGGAGTAGTAGCATTCCAACAGAGCCTGGTTCTCGCATCTCGCCCATTTCCGTCTTGTTCCAGTAGCCCATTTCTCATCAAGGTGTCCTGGTTCCTCGACACCTGACGCAGACCTTGTTTGGCCGGGCGACGTCTGAGCCGGCATCTCGTAAGTTTTATCGCCTCTCATCATTGTATGAGGTGGGCAGTAGCGTAAAGGGTCTTGCCCAAGGACCCACACTGGTTTCGCTCCTTATGCCCTTGGAGGTGGATTCGATCCCGGGTCCCCCATGGGAAAGTCCAGTGACTAACCCATTGAGCTAACCAGCCGTATATGTAGTATCCAGTGCAGTGGACACTCAGTCTATATATATATATATATATATATATATATATATATATATATATATATATATATATATATATATATATATATATATATATATATATATATATATATATATATATATATATATATATATATATATATATATATATATATATATATATATATATATATATATAAAACGCATTTCTCACCTTCCACGGTGGTTGGTCTCTCTCACCTCTCTCACCTTCCACGGTGGTTGGTCTCTCTCACCCTCATCAGCTCGGGTCCTCTACCAGAGGCCTGGGAGCTTGAGAGTTGAGAGAGCATGAACATATAGATTTCATAATTCAAGGCCTGCTCATTGTCAAAATTCAGTTTGTCACTACGGAGTTACAAAACATGGGACTGCAATCTCAGGATTTGTTTCTTTGATTTTTTTTTTTCTTTTGGGTTTGGGTCTGGCTTTGAGGGCAAGTTGCCTCAGCAGTGACACCTGATGTATCGTAGCCATATTTCTCATTCCTTGGTTGGTTCAAAGCTTCTCTTGCCACCATTTGTTCAGGATGTGCTGTTGATGGCTGAATCCCCATCTCCATCGTTACTCGCAGAAGGCAATCCTCACTAAAAAAGTTACACACCACACCTGATATACTAGTATATCAAATGCTTACCTGTTATGTACATCTCCTCTCCTTCCAAAAACATCATCTGACACCGGGCACATTTAGCACAAGTTGGGTGGTAGTGCTTCCCTCCAGCCTTGAAAAAAAAACAAAAAAACTTTTAAAGTGCAGATTCTCTAGTTAGCGGGTGAAGTCTTAACCATCTACTTCCCCAAATGCACCAAACAAAAAGCATAACACAACAACGACAAAAACTCTGAATCCTAAACCTTGTGCCAGAGACAGCAGTGACTTGGCAGGACACATCCACACTTGAGTCAATTACAGAGAGGCAGCTGTGTTCCTTGTATCTTTATATAGCCTCAAGCAATTTGTACAATTCACATGATAAATGATACACTTCCTATTTCATGTCCCAATTTGCACTAAAACCCGTTCCTTTTGAAAAAGACTTAAAGTGACCTCCAGCACTCTTCCGCTGATGAAGCTGCTGCAGCCGTCACACCTGATGCCAAACTGAGAGTGGTAATCGGCCTCACAGTACGGGATCCCATCTCTGCAAACAAGAACCAACACAAGGTAAGGTAAAAAATAAGGAGTTTATTGGTTACAACTATGTACAAATTGGAAAAGACAATTGCAAAGGTTATGTAGAGGTTTACTCCTGAACAGCTTTGGCTATGTGTGCTGCCACTGACCTGACACCTACACACAAACACAGGAATAACATGCAAACTCCACATTTAAAGGTCCTACAATAGAAATCGAGACCTTCTTGATGTGAGGCTTGAGTTCTAACTTCTGCAACACAGTGTATTTAATCCCAAAGCATTGTATAACTTCAACTACACCCCAAAAAAATCTATAGTTGCAGGCTGGAATTAACGTTGGATACTTCCTGAATAGTTTTAGGATAATAATAATAATAATAATAATAATAATAATAATAATAATAATAATAATAATAATAATAATAATAATAATAATAATGTTTTAGTATTTAGTGATGTGTATTTTAATTAGGTAGATTTAATTAGGATGGCATTGTTTTCACTATACACCCAACAATATGAAATAAATTACTCTTATTCAGAATTAAAAATTACATTCTGCTGCTTCTGCTTTTAAACTGTCCCTGCTCCAGATTTAAGATCAGGAGGGAAAGGGCATTTGCGGTCAATGCACCCAAACTATGGGATAGCCTCTGGTTGACCATTCGATCTGCCTCAAACAATGAAAGTCTCTATTGAAAACTCACCTTTCTGTAGTGGCGTTAACCTTGACCTACTCTTTAAGTCATGCTACCAAGCCCTTACCTTAGTACTGATATCTACGTAGTTTGATATTTTAGTATGATTAAAAGACTAGCTGGACCATTCTATCAAACTTCAGACACTTTAACCTATCCTATCAGCAAACAGTTCATTCTTCTTTCTCTTCACGTACTTGCAGATGTATTCGGCGGTGAGCGCACAGCCACAGGTACGACATTTGAAACAGGAAACGTGCCACTGTCTCTCCAGAGCCAAGAGCGACTGGCCCTGTCTGATCTCCTGCCCACAGCCCGCACAGTCTGACGAGACAGAAAGAATAAGAGAAAGACAGGACAGCATGGGGTGAGGTATAGCAACAGCAGGGATCGGTTTTAAGCATTTATCAGAGCCGACATAGTTCATGTTTTTTTCTTGTGTTTTTTCCTGTTGTGAAAGCGATTTTTAACTTTGCTTTGAGAAATAGTCAACCTCAGTGGATCAGTGGGAATCCTGTGTTTGTTTACTTGTATTTCTGAGGGACTAATGTATTATTTCATGTGTATTTGTGAGTGCATTTGCAGTATGTTGCTGGTAGAAAAAGCCCAACAAGTCAACAAAAGAGAATCCTTTATATTTGAAAAACTTGTTCTGACTTGGAGGCTAGAAGTCAGTAAGTATTTCAAATAAGATTGAAGAATGAACATAGATATTCAGATATAACCAGCAAACTGTCTCATTAGAACACTTATTTCTTATTTAAAGGGCCGATATTATACCATTTTCTGATCTTTCTGATGTTATAATGTTGTTTCCTCATCACAGACATACCTGGAGTTGTGTTTTGTTTCATTCATACATGTTTAACACACAGACACTGCATATTTAGGCTGAGAAAACTCTGTTCCACCTTGTGATGTCAAGTGATAAAACAGGAAGTACTAGAATCATTTGGATAATTTCAGCCCATCTCTGTTAACCGGAAAACTACAGCTTCATGACATCATAAGGTTTTCTGTTTAAGAGAAGAACTCAGACTAAATATGCAGCGTCTGTGTGTTAAACATGTGAATGAAACAAAACACAACTCCAGGTCTGTCTGTGATGAGGAAACAGTAAAATATAGATCAGAAAATGGAGTAACATGGGGCCTTTAATAGTGACGACATCTAGATGACTTGACAAAAGGCTGGTATGAATAGAAATGAGAAAATGGATGAAAAGATTTAAACAATTTATAATGCAATATGCAAATCTTCCATTTCTCAAAACATCTGACACTGCATATCGTAGCCATTGCAGAAAACGCTCTTCTTAGATAACATAATGACTGCACTGACATTTTAAACACTACATAATTGCCTCCCTAAAAATCTGCTGCTAAATCCAGTCTTAGATTCAATGAGAATGCAGATCTTCAAAACACCCTCTTTTAGTACTACCACCCATGTTCCTGCATAGATGTGTGACTGGGGCGGATCAGTTATGAAATATTTAAAATCATAATCACAATTATTTTGGTCCTAAGTGAAATTACAATTACTGAAACATTATCATTTACTGTAAAAAGTTAACTTGTTAATGATTAATAATTGGGTTATTATTATGCACCGATGCACCAATCCAGCCTTTTCTGTTCTAACTCTGATACATGCACTTTATGTATCTGCCGACAACCGATCAGATAGGACAGAGACTAAACCAGAGAAAAACGATAATTTATTTTCTTTAGACACATGACATATGGTAAAAAGAAGTAAAAATAAAATAAAATAAAAAATCCAGATGAGTTTTGTAATAGTAATTCATTATTTTAAGTAACTACACTGGAAAAAAAAACTAGGTAAGGTAAAATTACTTAAATTAAGAATATTTAACTTTATTTGAGTAGATTCATCTTCACTAGTGAAATGATCTGCCAGTGGAATAAGTGTTTTTTTTTTATTAATTCAAGCAACATTTGATTTTATTTCTTATTTTAAATGCAAAAAGTTGTTTTTCTTATTTTAAGTGTAGTAAGATGTTTAATTTTTTAAGATAAAAAAAAATGATTAAATTAAAATGATTACAAGATTTAAGATTTTCATATTTTAAGTACAAAAATCTTACTGCACTGGCAGATAATTTTACTTGTCAGCACTCAAATCATGGTAACATTTTCTTAATTCGAGTCATTTTAGCTTGACTAGATTTTGTTTTTTTTTTGCAGTGTACACTGAAAAATATTACAAGGTGTTTGGGCCAACATTGTCCAGTAAATGGTCTTATGACACAAATGTATAGACCAAAATAGGATATCGACTGAACCGATATCCGATCCATCTAAATTTTGACGATATCAGATACCAGTATTGTACTGGTGCATCCCTAGTGATCATTACTTAGTACCTCTATTTTAAAGGTGCATTGTGTAACTTGTCTGGTGGAGGGTCCATCATACTTTCTCCATGGAGATGTACCTAGGATGTTCCACAGTATGGCCTCCATGAAGAAAGGTTAGATCTGTGGAGAGGCGACTCCCTTTCCAGTAAGAATGAGTTTTTAAAGATATTTTTGAGCAATAAATAACACCTGTAGTTGAAATAGTGCAAGACAAATTAGTTTAAAGCCATACTGTGGACAATTTAAACCAAACATTAACATCTCCATGGAGACAAACAAGTTGCGGACCCAGAACAGAAAAGTTACACAGCACACCTTTAATGTTTGTGGTCTCGTTTCATGTTCTAAAGGTGGACCATGTAACTTTCTTGTGTGTGGGGAGGGAGGTCATCACCGCTTACCTGAGCTAGTGTCAAATCTCCATCAGAAAAGTTACATATTGCAGCTTTAAGCCACTGTAGACCAGGGTTTGTAGGGCAGAATGAACTCATATCATTCAGAACAGAATATACTGAATTGCTTTTTTGATTACAATGTTTTTATATAACTGATTGTAGCTGTAACTCCAGTCCTGATTAACATTTGAATAACTCCACATCCTAATTTGGTGTGAGGTGTAGTTTAGTCTCTTACAGCTGGGGCCGTGGACCTTGACGGGTTTGTTCGCACTCAGAGACTGTGAACACTGCTGACAAATGCATTTCTTTCCACAGAAGGTCACTCTGTCTCCAATGGGAAAAGGACTCCTGACAGAAACACACAGAAATACATGTAAATAAATAAATACTCAAACAAGTACCATTATTGTCATCCATGCTTCAGTGGTTACAACTATTAAGTATATTTTCAATGCACTTTTAACATTACGCTGACTTTGGGTTTTTTGGGGAGAAAGCAATTTTTGGGAGTTTGTTGTGAATGAGCTCAGAGGAAAAAGAAAATAGTTTGAGCTGTTGTTTCATCAAAAAGTAATGGTCCGTGGGAAGCTTTACCCAGCTATATTTACACTCTGCTGCTTTAGTGCAATGGTGTTTATCTGAAATCTTTAGACTACTGAAGAAGGTAATGCATAGGACCAAGGCAAAAGGTATGGTACATTTTACTATTCTCATATAAAGGGAGATTTATCGCTGTATTTGACCCATCCTTAGACCCTCCTTTGGCTCTTGAGCTGGAGGGTTTACCTAGAGGAAGCACACTCAGAGATACATGCGTGTGTGAAATAAAATGTGTTTTCCAAGCAAATAAAACCTTAAATGAGACAAATGCAATTTCAGATATACTTATTATTTAACATTTTATTAGTAACAAACAAACAAGAATAAGGCGACAGCCAGGGTCATTGACTGTGGGGATTAGTGCGAAAGAATGTGTATTTTTTATGTAGACATTATATAGGGCGGCCCCACTAATATGTTTGTACCCAGGACTCATCATTCTGTGCTTCTCTCCTGGGGACAGTTAGTACATGTTGAGACTATGTTTTGTAGCTCACTTCACTGCTCTAGTTCCTTGTAAAGGCCACCTGTGGCTGCATTAGACCAGTTTGTGAGTCATTAATCCAAATTACAGTGTACAAGAACCTCATTTACATTGGGATTATCCCTCGAGACTTGGCAGAGAGCAGTAAACAATAGTGTACAATACATTAAAAAGGCCTTTTTAGATTTACAACTTGTTATATTGAAGTCACTTCCTAAAGAACATACAGTACCTGCAGTTGTATTTCAGTAATTCTTCTGCATTATATTTTTAAAAGTCCCTTCACCATCACCAGACCTGTTCTGATCATGTCTGTGCTCAAATTGTAATTACCCCGTTATTTAGAGCGCAATGTACCGTATTTTTCAGACTATAAGTCGCTCCGGAGCCAAAAAAAACAGACAAAAAACGCACAATGAAGAAAAAAAAACATATATAAGTCGCACGTTTTGGGGGAAATGTATTTTAAATAATCGGAGACCAAGAGCCGACATTTCATCTTGAAAGGCAAGTTATAGAAGTTATAGTAATATAAACAACAGAACAGAGAACAATCCAGGTATCATTAGTTAATTTGTTTTTCAATATAGAACCAAAAATAAGAAAATGAAAAAAAACTACTTTTCTTCATTATTTGTCTCTAAAACCAAAATAAATAGGACTCATATATTTGGTCTATGGACTGTCAGTGTAAAAAATGCAATATATAAATCGCACCTGAGTACAAGTCGCAGGAACCACCCAAACCCTGAAAAAGCGACTTATAGTCCGAAAAATGTGCCAGCACATGCAGTCTTAACAGCTTCTGCAGGTATTTTAAACTATTTCCAACACATTTTCAAGTAAAATAAAAAAAACACAAAAAAAAAACAAGACTAAGGCACCAGAAGAGTAAGAAGCCTGAACAATGCATAAAATCTTATATACAATGGAACACTGGAAATACCAGACTGGTGTTATAGCACTGGCCACATGTTGTAGCTGTACCTGCAGAGGCTGCACACAAAGCATTGTGGGTGGTAGGTGCGTCCCAGAGCAGACACCACCTCTCCACTGATGTACTGCTCACAGCTGTCACACTGCGTCCCGTACAGACGCTGGTAGTCCTCTGTGCAGATGTACTCCCCCGAGTGATGGAAGAAGCCCGACTGCACCAGGTCACAGCCACACACTGCAGGAAAACACACAGAAGATATGGTTAAGTGAACATTTGGTGTATTAAAAGGAGAGGAGCATAGCAAATATAACAAGTGGAAATACATGTCTAGAGCCTCTTGACTATCATAGCCATCAAAGTGCAGTTAGCAGGAGGCTATTTGGGTTTTTACAGTGTTAATACTTCAGCATGATTCGGCTGAAGAACTGGTGGGTGTCATGTCTGTGGGTGTAGAGTTGCATTAGACGGTGAATCGGTTAGGATTGGCAGATGGTAATTGATATATACAGTATTAAGTTAATGGATGCTCACATTAGAGTTACCAAGACAATACACAGTAGGCAATGTATTGATTAATCATGCCCCAAATATGCAATAATCCTGGATTGGAGGAAGACTAAAGAGGAAATGTGGCTGTAGACAGGCACAATCTACATGAGGAGAACAAATGCTACAGATAAGTATAAAGAACAAGAGAATGAAGGGTCGTATAATTTAGTTATCTGCCTAAATCAGATAAAATAGCGAGTTGTTTTACCTTGACATATCTGATATATGATGTAATATGTCTGATATCAAAGAGTAAAAAGGATAATAAGCCAATAAAGAAAGAATAAATTGGACTACAGGTCAAGTGTTGAACATTAAAGAGTCCATTGGTCCTGACGTCCCTGTGTTTGCTATAATTAGAACAGTCAAACCTTGTGTGTGACATAATCCAGTAAATTCCAGTTTCACCGTCTGCTCCGGGGTGAAGAGTGTGAATAGGAGAGAGGGTCTGGGGGCTTAAAAAGGTCAAAGTGTCCCGTCTAACCCAAATAATCTGAGTCAGGATTACAGCAGACTCGCAGTCTACTGTAATCTGTTAATTCATACAGTATGCTGGGGTTTGTCTGCAGGTTAACCTGTTCTCTGTTCACACATGGGAAACTTTGTGAAGCATAAGTTGAACTGTGAATAAATGTGTTTTCTGTGGAAAGGGCATTCTTTTAAAACAATAATGAATTACCACCATATGTATTATAAAATCAAATGAATAGGGAAGTCAACACATTATTATTGTATTATTTAAATAATAATAATAATAATGCATCAGTTTTATATAGCGCTTTTCAGGACACTCAAAGACACTTTACAGAGCATTATTCATTCATTCCAGACCCGGTGGTGGTAAAGTACTATTGTAGCCACAGCTGCCCTGGGGCAGACATTAAACACATACAGTATCATTCGCTTATAAACATATAAATCTGTATTCTGATTCCTGGTCTTGGAGTGCAAGATAGACCCAAGGTTACAACCCTAACCACAAGGGATCAGTAAACAACCCAGATATTAAACTTTTGTCCAGATTACAGACAGAGTCAAGTGTTCTTTAGTTTATAAAATATAGATAGTTGGTGAGATAGTGAGCACAGTTTGGTGATAACATTGTCTGTAACCTTCTCCATAAACCACAATACATGGCTCCTTTCTTCTCTTAAACCACCGTCGCCATTGTGTCCATTTACTACTGCCAGTAAAGTAAAAGGCTGTGATCTGTGTGTATGCGTGCACAGATCCCAGTGTCTCCCAGGGTCTCCCAGTGAATTGACCGTCTGTCTCTAATTAAGATAATGGTTTTAAGTCGTGTAAAGTGAATGAGCAGATCCAGACCCGTGTTAAGTGGCTCAGAGACGGGGGGTTGTAGACACGCAGAAAAGAAGAGGTCTGGGTACTTCAGCTGGAGCTTCCCTGTCTATCTGAGTATGAGATTAATATTAGGCCTGTCACGATAATGACCATATCTACTTCAAACAATATATTTTGGGGTTCAATATTTATATTTTTGTTGCAATAGTGGGGAGGTTTCTACTATTTTTATGTAATATTTAAACTAATTTTATTGATCCAAAAGGGAAATTACTTGAACACGGTAGCTCACATATCACAAATATTATAATAGCAAAAAAAATAAATAAATAAATGGTAATGATAAATTCTAACTAAGTAGCAAAAGTGAGGCTGGTGTAATTTGGGTTAATTCAGCTATTTATTTGATGTAACTCTGTACTGTACTTAAAGATTTACTGGGATTATCCTGGTTTATTTATTTATATTGTGTCAATGATACAAAGTATTTTTAATATTATAATTTATTGCGGCACGATGGCTGAGTGGCAACACTCAGGCCTCACAGCAAGAATGTTGCGGGTTCGATCCCTGGGTCGCCCGGGCCTTTCTGTGTGGAGTTTGCATGTTCCTCCCTGTGTCTGGATGGGTTTCCCCTAAAACATGCCCGCACCCCTATGAACTAACATCAAGGACCATAATGTCCACCCTCCTGTGGACTCACCACCCGCAGAGGGGTTCATAGGAGGGGTCAGGTGCTATGAGGATTGGGCAGCAAACTGCCCCCGCGACCCAGCTGGATTAAGCGGGAGAAGATGGATGGATAATTTATTGTGATATTTCTCTGTAGCGATATAGTGCTTCAAAATTTTATATTGTGACAGGCCTAGTTGAAGGTGCATTGCGCAACCTTTCAAGTGAAGGGTCCCCTGGCTTTCTTCATGGAGATGTTATTGCTTTGTCTATAATGTTACACAGTATAAATTAAACCTATCTATCCCAAGGGAGACAACTATAGGTTACATTATGGGTCAGATCTGCGGAGAGTCAGCCCATTCACAGATATTATTGTATTTTTAAGCAATAGAAACACCCATAATGAATAAATGCTAGATAGATATGTTTAATGCCATACCACGGAGCATTCCAGGCAGAGAAAAAACATCTCCATGAAGACAAGCAGGTGACGGACCCTCCACCAGAAAAGTTGTGCAATGTACCGTTAATATAAAGAGGTGGTGTGGTAGACCTTGTTATAAAACTGAAACCAAAATAGGTTTTATAAGCACGGAGCAAATCAAGGACAACTCCCATGTTTTCACAGTGTACTCAATGTTCTGTGAATAAATACATTTAAAAAAGTATTCTTCCCCTCACTGTGTGCTGGTAAAAGTAAATCTCATAGAACAAGAATTAATAATGCAAAAATAAATATATTAAAAAAAACAACAAACTAAAACATACACATATGAACAAAGGCACATATGAAAATTCAAAAACAAATATTTAGTCATAAAACTAAGATTTAAAGGGCAAATATTATGCAAAATTGAGCTTTAAGACATGTTATAATGTTATTACCTCATTAAACCCATACCCAGTGTTGTGTTTTGTTTCATTCACACGACGTTTGAGTAACCCTTTATTATTAGTGTGCCTCCATCTCCATCTACATCAGATCAAAATGCTCTATTCCACCTGGTGATGTCATTTAGCGGTAGTTTTCCCGTTAACAACTCCTTTTATCTTTTGTTGAGGGGAGATTGGAAGGTCCAGGACTGAAATTATCCAAATGATTCTAGTGAAGGTGTATTGAGTTTAAAAAACAAAAAGAACTCAGCCTAAATATGCAGGGTTTGTGTGTTAAACATGTGTGAATGAAAGAAAACCCAACTCAAGGTACGTTTGTAATGAGGAAACAACATTATAACAGCAGAAAATGGCGTGATATGGGCCCTTTAAAAGTGCACTACATAACTTTTTTGGTAAACAATGTCACTATGGAAATGTTATTGTTTTTAACCTCGAATATCCCACAGTATAGCATTAGCATTAATCTTATACTAATATATAAACATGGAAACAAGACATCACATGCCAGTTCTGCGGATTGGAGACCCTGCTCAGTCAGAATGAAACATTAAATTCAAACATTAACTACCTCAAGAAAGATGCAATACAACACAAGATATGGTTTTCTACCAGCTAAATTTCAGAACACTTTCCTCACACAATAAAAACTACAACACAACACCATTATAAGTATTTTTTCTTATCTGACTCCACAACTTTAAATGTCACTGTAACCTTTATCTGACCAACTGTCCGCAAACTGTAGCCAACATGAGGTACACCCTTTACTAACGTGCTTAACTCATGCATAACTAACTGCCCAATGCTTAGTATGAATCCGCTTTGCTTTTACTTATCTTTTAATTATCTCCATCAATGCTTTTTGTACAAACTCCTTTATAGAGTTAAAGAGGAAGCCATACTCTGCTTGATGGGGTTCACACATTTATCACTGTCTAAACCAGAAGCTATTAAGTTGAGGAAACTAAAGGAAACAATGGAGGAGGAGATGCTGAGGCTTGTGCTCTCTGGAGGAAGCAACAGCAAGTCAAAAACTGCCCACACTAAAATAGCAGGATTGCCAGCATTGTCTTTATAGATACAAGTACTGTTAGTCTTTTTGTTTTACTGAGCCTATGATAATGATTGGCCCTCATCTATATTGTTGTGAGCTTATTAGAGTTCAATATCATCATCTATAGACTAGGGATGGGACAAATGGGAACAAAACTGCAGCAAGATTGTGCATACATGCTGAAAATGATCGCGTGAGATTTTTCCCTCATGTTTTTACATTTAGATTGGAGACAAAATTGAATTAAAAGGTGCATTGTGCAACTTTGCTGGAGGAAGGTCCATCAAATACTTTTCTCCATGGAGATGTTGTTGCTTTGTCTGGAATGTTTCACTGTATGGAGTTACAGGTCAAATCTGTGGAGAGACAACCCTGCTTACAGTCAGAATGCCTGTATTTCTAGATATTTTTGAGCTATAAAATCACCTGTAATTTAGTAAATGTAAGGTAGAGCTGTTTAATGTCACACTGTGGAACATTCCAAGCAAAGCAATAACATATTCATAGAAACAAGCAGCTGATGGGCCTCCAACCATAAAGTTGCATAGTCAGTCAATCAATCAAACTTTATTTATAGAGCGCTTTTCATACAAAAATGCAACACAACGCGCTTTACAGTGATTAAAAAAAGAATAGTCCCACATTTCCCCTCCACCCTCCACCCTCCACAAAGCTAAAGTAAACACATGAGTCTAGAAAGTACAATCCCGCATAAAGCTGAACTAAACAAGTGAGTCTAACTGCGACATAACTATCTTTATTTACAACCAACTGAAACAGGAAACTATGAGATTACTACCGTGAAATACTATCTTTCATAATGTCACATAGTACTGGCGAGTTACATTTTTTGAGAAGCTGTAATCCCAAAAAGCAATGTTACAATGACAGCAGAAACATTAAATAAGTAAATCAAAAATGGCATTGCCAAAATTGGAAACTGGATTGCACAATTAATTTCATATAAATAATGTCAAAATCTTGTTCTTGTAGGTCCAATCTCATGCCTTGTCTTGTGGATATTGAATCTTGTCCAACGCCTACTATACACAAATGGCTTATATCCTCTACAAAATCTAGTCTTGGAGCTAAATATTTACAAAGTACTGGGACCAGAAAGATGCAAATGTACACAGTTTGCACTATAATTGCCAAGAAAACAGGAACAGTAGACTATGTTATTGAAACACCATTTTGGATTTAGTGTTTAGTTCCATTTTAAGCCTCATTTATACTAACATTTATATTATTACCTTTTTTGTTTGTTATGTTAAATTACACTCTCAGGCTCGCAAATTGTGGACACCCTACAATAAATGAGACATTTTTTTTTTAAATCATGTGTTTGGTCTTGATAGAAAACCCCATTGCTCCACCATTAAAACTTGTTACTCCCGCTTCATCGCACCCGCAGTCCCTTAAACCCTTATCTCGCACAAACAGAAGGGGAACACTTTGAGCCTATAGCGATGGGGATGGAGGATTGTATTTCACAGATTTACAATGTCATTATGCAGGAAATGTCAGCTCCGTGTGGGCTTTGAATCCTAATGCGAGCCCATACATTTCCCTGTGTCACATGACATTTAGCCCGGGGTTTCATCGAGTACACGACCAAACAGGATAGAGAGAGAGTGCATACAACCTTCGGACCTTTCACGTGTCACCTTTGGCCTCTCGGTGACCCCCCGACGACCCCACCTGTTGGTCTGAACTCAAAGGTTTTTTTGGATTTAGGGATTAAATGTGAAAAGATCTTTCCAAAGCACACAGCAGATTCCTCCATTGTTTTAAAGGCGTCACTTCCTGGTGGTATTATTCTTATTTATATACATTAACCAGCCAAAAGTTTGGACACTCTCGCTCATTCAGTGTTTTTTTTTTTTCTGTTTTTCTTACTACTTTCTACATTTCTATACAGACTGAAGACTTCAAATATATGAAGCAAGATATACTGAATTATTTAGTAAAGAAAAAAAGTGAAATACTACATATTTTTCGACAAGCCCTGAGTTTTGAAGGTTCCACCACCAACCGCTATAGACCACATTCAAACAGGGTGGGTGAAGAGTCTTGCCTGAGGACACAACCATAATATGCACCAAAATGAAGCCGGGATCAAACCCTAACCTTGCAATAACCTCACAGTAACTACTCACCCATTACTAAGGCAGATATGATCAAGAGTTTGTATTATAATAAAACATGGTACATTGTAAAACTACTGTTTCTGCTGTGATTTCATATTCAACAATATTAGTGACATATATCCAATAGTTCTGGAGTTGCCCCTCACTTCGAGTCAAGAGTCAAAAGATTTTCTGTCTGCGGTCCACACAGTTCATCTCTCTCTCGTTCAGTCTTCTCTCATTCTTGTCCACAGAAAACCCTTGGGGAGTCTGTGCAGTGACCTCTGACCTCTCTGAATCCCACAACACCAAACTGAAATGTGCTGTGTTCTACTTAAACAGAAATGTGAATACTTCTTCCTCGGCTTCCCACATTTTTCTGTTTAATCACCAAGCGGATCTTGACAACAACGTTACTTTTAAAGGATTTTTTAAATATACTATAACATAACATGATGCTACCCCTATGAACTAACATCAAGGACCATGTTGTCCACCCTCCTGTGGGCTCACCACCTGCAGAGGGGTTCATAGGGGAGGTCAGGTGCTATGAGTATTGGGCAGAACGCTGCCCCCGCGACCCAGCCGGATTAAGCGGGAGAAGATGGATGGATGGATGGATAACATGATGCAAAAGCTTACACACCAATTAATTTGCAATCCTAAAAGTGCACTATGTAACTTTTTGGTTGGGAGTTCATCACTTGCTTGTTTCTATAAAGATTTCACCGCTTGGCCTGAAATGTTCTACAGTTGATTCAGTTACAGGTGGTTTTATAGCTCAAAAATACCAAGAGAAACATTCTGAAGGTGAGCGGGGTTGCCTCGCCACAGATTTGACCTGTAACTTGGTCTGGTTTGGTCTTCATGGAGATAGAAAGGTTTAACACCAGGATTGTGAAACATTACAGACAAAGCACTAACATCTCCAACTACATCCAATCGAATTCACTTTATTTATAGAGCACATTTCATATATGAAGAAAAGCGTTTGACGAACCCTCCACCAGAAAAGTTACACAATGCACCTTTAAGTCCTCAGTATATGGGGAAAGACAATTTGAGTGGTGTTTCTTGAAGGGCAACACTACTAGAACTTATGATGAGTATACGAGTGTTTCTATTAGTTGTTGGAGTTTTGGTGAAAATGGATTGAATTCGTAATAGGGCTGTGCAATTAATACAATTTTAACAAAATTCAGTCATTTGTAATCATCCATGATCAGCTTGGATCTTTTTAACTGAGTCTACAGCAAATCCTCCATCAGTAAATACATGAAAGTAGAGTTCAGACTGTGGAGGAACAATTTTGTCAAGTTTTGTGTTAAACTGTTATAATTAAAAGTCTGTATTGTTCGTGTTCAGGGGATGAAAAACAAAAGCCATTTGTTTTTAATAAGACAAAATCAAACTGAACCAAAAATCGAGAATTATTAATATGAAGAAAAACATATCGCGCATCACCCTTCCCTGAAGCTTCTTTGAACTTGTCCTTTGCATATCACAGTCTAATTTTACACATAACTTAAAGGTGCATTTTGTATCTTTTCTGGTGGAGGATCCGTTAAAAGTCATAATGCTAGTTTTTCTACATATTTTTGAGATATAAAACCACCTGTAATGTAATAAATGTAAGATAGAGCTGTTTAACCCCTGAAGACTTAAGGGCAATTTTAGTACATTTCTCCTCGTCTGGATTTTTTTCTTAATTTTGCTTTTATAACTGCCCCTTTTACACTATAATGAAGTGTTATACATCCCTTTTTTCAGTACAGCCTGTTATTTCACAATCTGCTGCTGTAGTTGTGTCATGTGGCTGTAATAAAAACTATAGGACCAGAAATAGAGATGAAAAAAAAAACTGAAAATAAAAACTCTTTTATACAAAACACAGAGCAAACATGTATAAACAACTTTTTGGACATACAAAATGCTTAATTTAGGGCCTTAGCTACAAATATGCAAAATATCAAGTCTGTAAGTGAATTAAAAATCTCCTTATTGCCCTAAAAACAAAAAAAAAGTGCAATTGCTCCATTTCGTTCCTGGTCCAGTCATGGAAACAGCTCCTGTCAGGTCCAGGGCCAGAGCCACAGCACTTCTGCATTTCCATGGTGTTTATTACATTTGGATTTGTTCATTTTGAGTGAAATAAACCTTTCAAATAAAAATAGAAAGGGATGAGCAATTACGCACACTAAGATGCGTAATTTGCCATGTATGTGAGAATTAACTCCACTTAGAGCTGCTTTTTCACTCGTTAAAAGCATAAATACTCGAGAGGAGTCGACCATCTTGACTCACTTCTCTCTTTTGCAAAGTTTGGGCCGATCAAAATGGACGGAGCGCATGACATAGGATAATGTCACAGATACGTACGGAAACCGCTATGTCTGCACTTTCAGAGAAAAAAAAAACTAAGTTTCTATCTTTTACGGTTCGAAAGTTATGCGCGGTTATATAAAACATATTCCTCGGTATACAAAACCATAGGTCTTCGAGGGTTAATGTCATACTGTGGAACATACCAGTGCAAAGACATATCCATTGAAACAAGCAGGTGACCGCCCCTCAACCAAAAAGTTACACATGGCACCTTTAAAGTACCAGTTTGTCATCAGTGAAAATGACAGCGCCACGACTTGTTCCTCTTGAGAAGACCAAAGGGCCATGATTGCAGTATAGAGTGTTACAGTATTTGGCTATGAGGAAATGCTCTCTCAGTGGCCTGACAGTTTGAATGCTTCTTCTGTGTGTTGAGAGTGGTTTTGGATGAGAGCAGATTGGACAGACAAAAGGCTGAGCCGTGCAGCTGTCAGAGGAGACTGTGTGAGAATCAAAGACAAGAGACGGTCTCTGTGAGAGGAGTGTGAGCTGCTGGAGCAGACTGTCCACATCCACTCTGTCTCCACTAATGAGCCAACGGAGCCAAAAGAGAAAGCCAGTTTATATACTTAGTGTGGTTCATTTTTAATAGCATGAAAACTCTTCTATATCTAGACTAATGCTACAATGTTCAATCTTTTCTATCATCATCACAACCTTCTACTCTTCTTATTGTTGTAATACAGCAATATCAAGAGGCTACTCACTCTTATAAATAATAAATAGAAAAAAATCAGAAAGAGTTTATTCCTTTTGACATTTTGATTTAATAAAACTGCTGTCATTTATAAAAGGTCTTTCGGCGTGTGCTTTAGAGTTTATGGTCCACTTATTCATAACAATGATGAAAATACAATTCCAAGTTAGATTTAAAAAAAAAAAAAAATCTAGTTACATTTATTCCCATGCAATAAATAAAACTGGTTCTCTTTAACTCTTTAACTTTTCCTTGCCTGTAAGACAATATTATTACTAAACAAAAATGCTGTATATACTTCACAAATTCTTGTTTTTATCACAATTCGATCAAATTTGTAATAAGTTAACTGTGTGTAGGCGGGGAGGGGGGCATTCGATCAGGTATACGGCAGATATTTAGAGCTTGGGTATCGGTATCGGAGCTGAAAAAGCTGGATCAATGCATCCCTAGTTCGTTTATGTTAGATGAGGAGTTAAACACAAGGCTGTGGGCACGCCTTCGCTGTCACTACTCTACGGGAGACTGGAACCTAAATTAAAGTCAAGATACAAACCTCCCTGTTTTCAAGGATGCCATTTAACTCCAGCAAAAGGATCATTTGTTTGAGCATCCTCCTGAATCTATCCAAGGACACTTCTGTTTCAGTGCACACTAAGTGATTTCCTCCTGGATGCTTTAGTCAAGATTGTATTGGGTTTACATACAGCGCAGATTTATCTTAGAGACCTTTAATGCTTCTTTAACCGGGCTCAATAGCAACAAATACGTACATGTCTAGAGTTTTATGTTTTAGATCGCCTCATTGCATAAAAAAATAAGTCATATTTCAAAGTTTTGTGGTAAATACAAACATACATTTACAATACCTGACTGTCAATACCAGATATTTCTACAAGTCCTTTCTTCTCAATCTTGAGCCAAATCTGTATTTACCCCAAAGTTTAAGCTCAACCGCAGTTCATTAAAGCTGCAAAACTACTGAACACTTTGCATTTATATCTGTAGCTGTGATTTATGGCCTGATGTTCACTGCCCAAGGTAATGGACAAACAATGATAACACACACTGACTGCACGGAGAGGGGGTAAAGGGAGAAGGAAGATGAGAAAAGATTTGTTAAAGAAAAGATGCAAATCCCAGAAATAAAGTTAAAGTTAATACAGTTTTTTATGTTAATATGGCTTATTCTTAGGGATGTGCCAACCCAGAAAATTGGAATGGGTTTTGTTCCCATTATATAATTTCAGCCAATATCCTGGTTGGACCTTTAATTTAACTGGACTAAAATACACTATTTGCAACTATAAATATAGGACTACACGATTACTGATTTTGGCCTAGGACATCTCATAATGTTTAAACTTTTACTCATACAAAGCTTTTCAATAAATAAATAACAATTGCACACCACAGTTGGATTCATTTTGTAACATATTAGCTGTGTTTTTGGGGGAAATGATGATACTTAAAGGCAGATACTTGAAGCCAATCATTGTATCAGTGTCTGTATCAGTAACATTTCTACAATTTCTTTCAATATCTTTCATATCTTGTCAATCATCACAATAAGTTCAAGTATGTTCACTGAATATATAAGTTATGACTAATTTTATTCTTCTCTGTTGCCTTTGTCCCACCATGTTTGAGATATGACTCTACCATCCAAAGACAAATAAAATCTCTGCTTTTTTGGCACCACACAGTTCCCATTTTACACAGCTAGAAGTGGAGTGTTAAAATTGACTCTCACATAAAATTTTCTCAGGATTTATGTGAGTCCAAGAGTTCATTTAACATTTTTGGATGTTGATTGTTTGAATGTTAATTAAGTAACACTGGACCAAAGTTCCCATTTAACCCCGAAATTAAGTGTTATATTAACGTTTTGAGAGTAAATGGATACCACTTTTTAGGTTTATCCTAATTTGGCTAAACAACACACAGAAATGGTCTATTTTTACCCTTTATTCACTTCATTTTATTTAGTTTAAAATGAAATTATGCACAAAACTGGTTCAAACTGGTCTTCACTCACGGGAGTTTGAAGTGGTGGGTGGGAGGTGCCAAATTAACAGGAAGGGAAGATTAATGGACACGAGTGAAAGTTGAATTAACTTCAACCATATCAACTCTGGCAAATAACCCCAACTCAAACCCCATTTAACTTTCAAATAGTTAAAATAACACTTTTTGTGTTACAAACAACTCTGAAATATTTTACCCTGAAATTTTAACCCTCCAGTTTTTGCTGTATAGTTTCATTTTCATTTGATTAAGTTCATATGTATTCTGTATTGGTTATTCCAATGCCGATGAAGTACATAAAAAGACAAAGGAGGAGAGACAGACCTGAGGAAATGTTGCACTGACGTACACTTTGTCCTTGAGACTGAAGCTTGAGCAGGTGAATCGTGACAGAGACAGGATCTACACACGGATCTGGGATGAGTCTGTAGCACATTCAGATTACACACACTCACACACACTGCACACACACACTGGGACTAAGCCAGGAACTAAACCAGGAACTAAATTAAAAGCTAGTGGTGAGTGCTTTAAGGGTTCATATTGCGCTATTTGATCCATGTTATACTGTAAAAAAACACACACCTGGAGTTGTGTTTTGTTTCATTTTAAAACTCATACACCTTCACTAGAATCATTTGGATAATTTCAGCCCTGGAGTTGCCACACTCTACCAAATTAAACACAGCAGGCAGCAGCTAACTTGAAAAATACCACCACATGACATCACAAGGTGGAACAGAGCATTTTGAGATTTGGAGATGTAGGCAGTCTAATAATCAAGCGTTACTCAAACGTGTGAATGAAACAAAACACAACTCCAGGTATGTTTTTGATGAGGTAACAACAATATAAAATATTCTAAAGCTTAAAGAGTCAACGTTGTGCAATATAAGCGCTTTAAAATTATTTCACAAAAGTATTTTATTTAAGAGTTAAATTTCCAAATGTAATTCTCAGAAAAGTCCTGGAACAAAACCTGGACCACATAATGGGCTGGAACCAGGTCTAGAACAGGACCAAATCAAGTCTCAAATCAATAGTTACGTGGGTTAGGTAAGGTAAGTTTTATTTATATAGTGCTTTACACAGACACATGTCCCCACAGCAATTTACAGAGCATTTTTTCATTCACTCCATATCCCGGTGGTGGTAAGCTACTGAGAACATGCAAACTCCACACAGAAAGGCCCGGGCGACCCAGGGATTGAACCCACAACCTTCTTGCTGTGAGGCATGAGTGCTAGCCACTCAGCCACCGTGTCACCAGAGTCCGTATCGTTAGAGTCAACAACCGAAAATGTGACGAGAAAATTCATGGATTTGTAAGATAATTCATCAAATTTACATATATATTTGGAAACTGAAAAAACAGTTCCCAAATAGCTAATCCAAAAAGTCAATTTAGGACAGAGAGAGTCCAGTAATGACCAGAGGGGTGGTTCATAATGAAATGTATTTAAGCCCTGGCCATATCAGAGCTTTATTTGAAAGGAGGAAGCGGTGGGAGTCAGGGGAGGGATTTCAGCTAAAGCTGAGGCTATCAGACTGAGTGAGGGGGGAGGAGTAGACAGGACATCCCAGAGGAGGTATCAATGAGTCGATCGATCTGTCCATCCAGTCGAAGTACCCCCCTCTCCCCCTTAAAGCCCCTCCGCCTTCCCCTCTGCATTCTCATCGCTGTTCGGCCGGGTATGTCAGTGCATTTACATGGAGCGGGAGTACAAAGAGAGACAGACAGAGAGACAGGAGGGATGAGGGGAGGAGGAGTGGAGAGAATGAAGAATAGACAGACTAATGCAGGCTGAGGGAGAGCAGACATTAATGAATACATGTATACAAGGACGGGGGAGGAGGAGATACAATTTTGATTTTGTTATGTTTTTGATTGGACAAATTGAGATCACAATTTGGTAAAGCAATTTGATTTTCGCATGGTTGGACAAAACTTTATTCTTTCTAGAGATGCACCGATCCAACACTGGTATCGGATGCTATCAATATGAAGCATGGGGACGACATTTGGTGTAGTGATTATCATGGCCAAAATATTTGCGATTAACAATTATATCACGATAATAACAAAAGTTGATGACAGTTTTAAAATGTTGGATATGAGGACTTATAATTGTAATACCATGAATAGGTTCCATATTTAAATAACTGTTATAGGCTTGTACTTTGTTATAAGTGAAAACAACAATGATCTAGAAGAAACCATCATGGAGAATTAGCTTTATTCAGCACATCTTGATGATAAAATGTGTTGACATTTATCACGATTATATAAAATGTCCCACAAATGATTATTGTCTACCCTTGTTTATTGCCACATCCCTAATCGATACTGTCAAATTTGCTGGATAGGATATCGGAAATGTAAGTAAATGTAAAATGTATGTAATGAGACTAGTCGTAAATGGTCCAGAAAGTCTCATAATGTCTGAACTTTTATTCATACAAAGTTGTTCTGTAGTTGCTTGATGGTTAAAAAAAGCTTTGGATTAGTTTTGTCCTATTCTATTTTTGTACAAAGGAAATAAATGCTGTTTTCAGTTTGTTTCATTTATACATATATAGCCCACAAACCTTGTATATTTAGGCTGATCTCTTCTGTAAAACACTCATGTCATGCGCTCCACTGTGTTTTTAAACTCTACACACCTTCACTAGAATCATTTGGATACTTTTAGCCCTGCAATTGCCCATCTCTACTGAACTAAAGGTAAAAAGAGCTGTTCACTTGAAAACTACAGCTTCATGACATCATAAGGTGAAGCAGAACATTTTGACCTTTGGAGATGTAGACAGTTCTGACTTACTTGAAACATCTGTGTGTGAATGAAACAAAACATAACTCCAGGGATGGACTTAAAGCTCACAAGAGTCCGTTTTGCATAAGACCTTTCAGATTTCTGTAAGGGTTACTTGCTTATTGCAGCATCATATGATACTAGTGCATATATCCTATTGCGTATACTTAAGGTACTTGTTGTTTGCATTGCATGTCTCAGCATCTGTAGTTCGTGGTTTGGTTCAAAGATATTTACTTTATTAACATTTGAAGGACCCATTTCCTCTAAATGTCAGGCACTATCTGGTGTACAAGAAGTACTGGCGTCATAAAGGGCATCTAAAATCTATTACTAATCAATGTGTAAATCACTGCACGCGGTGGAGATTTCATTTACAATTATATATCCACAACTGATAACATTTTGCGTATGGTTTAATTTATTGTTGAACTTCTTCTCCCAAACAATCAAAGCTACAAGAATACTGGAACTAGAGGAAACAGGAGCGAATGGAAAAAGATTATGTGGACTGTTTTGGACCACTTCATCGGCTCTTGTCCTCAGTCCATTAGCCCAAAGTCATTTCCAGAAGGATCAATTAAAGCTAATAATAATGCCACATTTATATCAGGCAGAGAGAGAGAGCTCTGAGGACAGTAAATATTGATTGTGTCGTCTCCTTCTTGACCACTGGAGGAGTCAATCAAAGTAATAACTCAAACGTTTATTTATGGTCACTCTATTTTTCTGGTGGGGATTCGTTACCTGCTTGTTGGAGAGTTTATTGCTCCTGCCTGGAACTATCTTATGGGTTTGTCTTTCCACAGATCTGACCTGTAACTTGTTCTGGAGGCTTGTCTTCATGGAGATATACAGACTAGGGATGGGCATGATTAGTCAATTAATCGATAATTCATCATTAAGAATTTCGTCGATCACGTTCATTTTAATCGACAAACTGAAAGTAGGCGTCTGTGCGTAATGTAGTGTAAGGAGTCGAGGCTGCGTCTCACAGCACAAACACTGGAGTTGTGGCCCCACAGTCCCATGTCTCGGCTCTAGCTCCTTGGAGATCACTATATCCCTCAGAGTGCGTTTACCTGCACATCAGTATCCCGGGTATGATTGTTTGTTTTTTTAATCGCATGTATACACAGTATCTGCAATGCAACATACGCACAGAACAGACTCACCAGCCTCATCACATCCTCTGTCACAGAAAACACTCATATTCCACTGAGTCATGTTGTTTAGTCCGACAGAAGCTGAACACATGCTGAGCACAAGGAAAGAGCTGCTTTTTTCGCTTACACAAATGAGCCATGCAGTTTTAAGTTTCGTTTCTGTAAGATGTAAACAAATGTGCGCAAAGCTGCATTAAACGCATTATAATCTCACACAGGCTGATGTGGCTTTGATATGGTTATGGTTTGTATGTTGTAACGTTGATGCAAATTAGTAATAGTAATAGTGATGATAATTTTAATATAAAATGTCTGATTAATCGAAAATCGTTCGTTAATTTTCCCGACGATCGATTAAGAAAATTTAATCGAATGCCCCTCCCTAATACAGACCATCACCAGTCACACCCAAAGCACATTCATAACAGGGAAGGTGGGGGATGCATCTTGCTTAAAGACACAACGGCAGATGCATTGTTCTGGATCAGTTCTAGTCTTTTTTCACCCTGACACTTGTGTAGCCTTGTTCCTGATCTGTAATTTACAATTTTGTGCATAACTAAGGTTGTCAAATAAAAGATAAATACAATAACGAGAATTTGAATGATTTGGAACTGTACCAAAGTTAGTAATGCTATTAAACTACAATTAATTGGAGACAAAAATGACATTCTCTTGTATGATCACTGTGGTATCGAAATCATACATATCAAAATCTAAAGTTTGAAATTTCAACAGCAAATACCAAAATATTTTAATGTGATCCTACTATGAGAACCTATTGTTTTGTATTCAGAGAGTGTTATTTTCAGATGAGGGAGATCCGCTCTGGGACGGCTCTAAACACGCTGACTTCACTGGGGCTCTGCTGACTCCAGACCTGAGCCAGGCCTTCAGCGGCTGCACTGGAGCAGAACCACGTCAACTCAGACAGATGAGGCAAATGCAAGAAGTACTGAGCAGGGTATGTATTATAAGAAAAGATGACAGATGGAATAAGTCCCTAAATACATAAGTGGAAAAGTATTTGAAATAACAGTGGAAAGTTAATTAAGATTTGACTAGTTCATACTGTATGTGTCTAGGTTTCCAAAATGTATTAAAGGATTATTATTATTTTACTTCTACTTCTACATCTTATCTTTTATTGTATTGAAAATGTTATATTTGCAGAAAATATTATGCTTTTGTATATTTATGAGGAATTGTTGTGTGAAAGCATAGGTGCGATAGAGTTGTGGGTGGAGCATTGGACAGAATTTTACAGCTAACAGTAAAAACGGTTCGATTGGGCCCAGGAGAGATTGCTAAATTATTAAAACATGCATGGATAACATCTAAAACCTCTTCAGGCATGTTTTTGATGAGGGAACAATGTTACAAGGAAGCTAAAAATCGATTTCACATAATAGCCCCTTTTTAAGGCAGACACAAGTGTATTTGAAACATTAAACTACACCAGATAAGCTGCTTTGTCCAGTTATTTTGTTTGGTTGATTAAATAAATGGACACTGAATAAATGACAGAATCAGTTCAAGTCTAGTAAAGAGGCACTGCATATTGTTTACATGTTAAAAACTTGACTATGTGTCACCGTTTAAAGAACAGCCTTTTGATGTCTAAATATAAAAAAAACATTAAAATTTAGATGCATTTAAATGAAAGGATATTTGCAATGTAATAACCAACTGCGTAGTCTTCATGATTTTTGGTAGATAACTGATTTCCTAGAGCCTTTGTCCCTCTGCTTCTCTCTCATTGCTTCTATTGTGCTTCTGAAAGCTGTAATTATTTAATATTTCATCATGCAAAAGGATGTGGGTGCCCTGATGTATTATCCTAGTGTTAAAAACAGAACCAAAGTGGCGTGGGCGGATGCTAAAACTGGATACACTGAGCCATTCTTTGCCCCCTGGTGGTTGCGTGGGTGTACAGCAGGTGTTGTTTGTACCTTGGCAGGTGAAGCAGTGGACGTGGAAGTGTGAGGATTTGACCCGGACCACCTCTCCACGGCACGCCTCCCCACAGCGGGCACACACGATTGGGGAGACACCTCGACTTGAGACTGGGGTTCCGCTGGTGTTGTTTCCACCATACAGACCAGACGGGTACTGAACTGTGAACAAAAATTATCATAAACATGTCAAAATGTGTGGGAAGACTTGATCAAAGACAACATGATCAAAGATGAGGCAAATGCAAAGCCACGAGATAGAAATTTATGTATCGCGTTGGTATTTTTCTACAGAAATGTGGAAGGAAATGTGGAAGGAAGAGGAATTCAAGCTTTGATCACAAGCACTGGCAAAGTATAGTGGTGTCTTTTACATAAATCAATGAAAATATCAATGTTTTTTAAGGCTTTTACATAGTCACCTGACCAGGGTAACAAAATGAGACTCAATATTGTGATCAATCAAATCTATGAAGAGATGCAGCAGATGAGCACATTACACTAGGGAAATTGCCATGAAAACGCATTTAGGGTTTAGGACCAAAAATACTGTATGCTGTTGAAAAAACTGAGGCACTTGAGCATAAAATTGCTAAAAGCCTTTATTAGTGTTATCTTGGCCTTGGAGATATAATACTCCCTACAACAGAAGCATAGCCAGACTGGACTGTGTCATGCCTCTTCTCTTCAATTCTCGGGGTACTACAATTCACACAATTCATCTTTTTATCCTAATTTGCATGTAGTAATAAAGACTTTTAATCATTTTATACTTTTTGAGTGCCTTAATTTTTTCAACTTTCTATTTGAGACTTGTCCCTACACTGAAGAGCACCACAATTTTGCACAATCTCTACACCTCCTGCCTACTAAAGATACACAAATATATTCACTGTCCCTTTCTGCCCTATATCACCTCATCTCCAAACCATCTCAAATATATGGTTTCCTGGCAACAATATTCCTAATGCCGGCCAATATCTTGCACACTTTATAAAATATTCTGGATAGCACTTCACGAAGATACTGACTACCAAATCTTTTACTCCATGAGATTAAACAACAGTTAAAATCATCATTATAAAACTGAAACGGGCTTGAGTTGAGTAGACTGGGTTAGGATTATTCAAATCTCTGTCATTTCAAAAGTATTCATATTGATTTCTTTTTCCATTTTGTTTTCATCATCATCTCTACCGCCATCTGGACTTGGATCTGGACTTACAAAAATAATCAGGTTTTTAAAGTTCATCCAAGGTCACGTTTGAACACATCTCCAGCCAGCTGAGAGAAAAACACAAATTATATATCTCATATTTGGGCTTTTTATTTTGGTAAGTAGCACGCTACATATTTCCAGGCCATTTGTCAACTACTCTTGCACTACTACTCGACACTTGGATACATGTTATTATAGTTTATGATTTTGGTCATTCTCTCCTTTTCTTCCATAGCATCAACAAGGCACTTTAACTCACAAAACTTATTCTATTTGGCTGATTAGACATTTTCATATTATCGAAATGACAGGTACTGATAAGGATACACCGATCCAGTGATTCTGATACTCGATATAGACTCATACCAGCTGTTATTTAGACTTTCGGTGCAGACTGGACCAGTAAACATTCTTACATGAATTACATGAATTTTAATATCCAACCGGCTTTTTTTCACTAACGGTGCCGATATCTGGAACTAATATCGGTGCATCCCTAGTAACAACATCGGAAGCTCTCTTTTTAGCAGCCTGGAGATCACAATATATATTTATTTTTTATCACAACTGTAGTATTTTCATCTTTACAAAGTCTTATGAATGGTGAAATCCAGGGGTCAAAGGCTGAGCAATAGGAGAAGGTGGAAGTGTGATTAAACAGAGAACTACTGAATCACAAGAGGACAATTTCACCAAACATGTTACAAGAGTCACACCACAATTCAGTTTTCAACATCACTTCACCTAGACCAGGGGTGTCCAAACTTTTTTCACTGAGGGCCACAGATTAAAACACAGACCAGCATGAGGGCCAATCGAGGACTTGGTGGATCATAGACTAGTGGTTAAAACAGCGAGTAATTGAAATATGTGCATTTATAACAGGTTTAAATGACCCTCCAGACCTTTGTTCAGGCTTAGACCCTCAAAAGGACACACTACATTTGGTTGATCAAGGTAGATTTCAAAAACATGCAGTAAAAAGTACTACTTGTGGTAGTACGGGCCAATTCACCTGGAAGCTTGAGGGCCAAAACAATTGGTCTGAGGGCCACGTTAGACCTAGACCTGCACTGCAGTCCTGCAGAACTGTTTTTCAAATGTTGTTGGATTATGTTACAAACTAGAGAAAAGATGAGAGGTTCTTAACATTGAGTAGAATCGTCAAATACAAACCCTCCACACGCTTCACTATTCAAAGTGAGTGACTCCAGTGATCATTCATCAGTTTGTTTACACTCACTATCCTCTGTGTTACGCAATATTCAACATAAATATATACAGACAGACACAGCAGGCAGATTTACCCAGTGACAGCAACCCGGGAGAGAGGAGAGGAGCGAAGAGAGAGAGAGTAGTGAATCTAAAAATGTTTTCAGAAAAAGAAGAAAGCCTAAAAGTGGGCCATAGTCGTCCCTAAATAATAACAGTGGGGCGGTTGTGAAGAAGCTGGCAAAGCAGCAGCAGCAGATGGGCGAGCAGAGGAACAGGGACCGAAGCCACCTGTGAGAAAGAGCGAGAGGGAAGAGAGAGGGATGGAAAAGAAGACAGACAGAGTGAAAGGGAGGAGTGAGAGGAGGAGAAGATCAAAAAGGAGACTGTGAGAGACAGACAGAAGAGGTGCCAAATCCACCTGAGAAAGAAAGAGAGAGGGAAGAGAGACAAACCCTAAGACAGGAGGAGAGAGGAGAAAATCAAAAAGGAGGCAGCAAGACAGACAGAAGAGGGACTAAAGCCACCTGTGAGAAAGAAAGAGAGTGTAAGAGAGGGAGGGGAGACAACGAGGAAGGGAGGACAGATGGAAAAGAAGACAGGAAGAAAGGGTGAGAGGGGACAGGGAATTTGAGAGAGACCAGATGGGGATGAGAGAGAGAGATGGAGAAGAGTGACAGGAGATAAAGATCAAGAGGAAGGAGGGAGAGACAGAATAGAGAGAAGAGAGGCGTGTGCATGTGTAAGATTTGATAATTTAGCTTTAGTACTGTAATCTGTATTCTGAAAAATCTAACTTTTAACTTTAATTTTTAACTTTAAGGTCCTACATTACGCAAAAAAAAAAAAAAAAAATTAAGCCATGTTATAATGTTGTTTCTTCATCAAAAACACAAGTTGTGTTTTGTTTCATTTACACATTTGAGGTACATTTGAGTAATCTTGCTTAATTAGTGTGTCAAAAGCTCAAAATGCTCTGTTCTGCTTTGTGATCTTTGCAAGTTAACATCAACCTTTTGCCTTTAGCTCAGCAGATATAGTCAATTCTATGACTGAAGTAACTCAAATGATTCTCATAGTGGTGTATGGAGTTTAAAAATACAGTGGAGCACTTCATGTATTACCACAGGATTATTTCCATTTGCGACAAAACTGAATGAAACCAAACACAACTCTCGATATGTTTGCAATGAGGCAAAAACATAATAACATTGATCAGTTAATAGCAGATTATGGACCCCTTAAACCAGGGATGGGCAAACTACGGCCCGGGGGCCACATAAGGCCAGTTAAGCTTTTGAATCCAGCCCGCCAAACACGAATGAACTGCATAAAATGTATTATTATTATTTTCCCTGCATTTCTGGCGTTTCCCAATAGATGGCACACTCTAGATACATTGATACATAAAACCAAATTATCCACATGAGCCTATGGCACAATGCCCGGGGGTCGAACTATATCTTGAACACGACTTCCTCACTCATGGTCCGAAAACCTTCCCATAAAGGGGCCAAGTATATATCTAGTGTGTCGCGCACACCGCACCTCCTCCCGTACAGCGTGGACACCGTGCGTGGATCCTGTCTTGTCGCGTACGCTGCGTGGACCGCGCTTCCTCCTGTGCACCTCTAAACCAGAACTAACACCAGGACTAAGACAGGTCTAAAGCAGGTGTAAACTGGATCTAAAACCTGTAGTAAACAAGCATTAAATCAGGACTAAAACCAGGTCTAAATCAGGACTAAAACCAGGTCTAAACCAGGTCTAAATAAGGTCTAAAACCAGGTGTAAACAAGGTCTAAAACCAGGTCTAAACCAGGACTAAAACCAGGTCTATACCAGGACTAAAACCAAGTCTAAACCAGGACTAAAACCAGATCTAAACGAAGTCTAAACCAGGTCTAAAACCAAACAAGAATTTGCAGGAGGTGGTTTGCTACATTCATGTAGTTTTAAAAAACATGACAATATCAAGTAATTCAGTAACTTATTTAAGTAATTTAATGGATTATGTTACAAACTACATTTTGGGGTATGTAATTTGTAATCTGTAGGGGAATACAGTTTACAGTAACCTTCCCAACACTGTCAACAGAATTATCAAATGTGTCACAATGAAACAGAATTCAAAATTTCTGAAATGGAAAATGTTCATTTTTGAAGTGGAAAATCATTGGCCCTGTATATGGTGCACATGTTGAATTGAGACATCTAAATATGCCACATGTAAATCGTTGGATCCTGCAAGTTAATTTCGGTTTATTTGCTGGGCTGATGTAGTCAGACCAGAACACTCCATCCATCTGCTCCTGGTCCGGCCCTTCCATCAAATTTTGGAACCCTTTGTGGCCCTCGAGCCGAAAAGTTTGCCCACCCCTGCCTTAAACCAAAGTTATGTGTAGTTCTTTTGCTTAGATAGAATAAAATATACTGCCTAATATTTTAGCCAACCAACTAGTTATGATGAAAAGACCATCAACATTTCCATCACATACAGGTCGTTTCCAGGGTTAGTTCGAGTTTTTTAATGCTCTACCAACTGAGCTAGCCAGGCGTGAGTTAGTAAAAATGTGATTAAAACTGCTCTTGACACTGTTGAGTTGTGGCCTTTTCAAAATGACCACTATAGGTGGCATTTTAAGGTGGTCCCGGGAGAGGACAGACCAAACACAGGAGGTAGGAGAGTGTCACTGTGCATCAGGCAATAACATTAGAACTACTGAGGCTTCAAGGACAGAAGGGTGATTTAACACTATCAAATATTTATGGTGACCTGTGGCCTCGCAGATAAACAGCCTGAATAAAAACATTGAGTGTTCATGATGGGGTATATACAGTTATATGGTCCCCTCCCCTGCGTGGGACTTTTGAGGTTATCTTGAGTTATTAGCTGCAGTAAACGGGGTGAGGTAATGCATTGTTGGTAGGGCTGGACAATAATGCAAAAAATAAAATCTTTAGTTTAAATTGACCAATTTAAGAAGATATATTTAGACTTATTTTGTGGAATTCAAAGGTGCATTGTGAAACTTTATGGTCATGGCATCGAATAGCGCTACTTTACATTTATCCAGTTACAGGTGGTTTTATATCTTAAAAATACCCGCCCAAAAAACCTGGTAATCTGACTGTGAGTAGGGTTGGCTCTCTGCAGATCTGACCTGTCACTTTTCTGGTTTGTTCTCCACAAAGAAAAAAAAGTTTAATACCAAAAGCAATAACAGCCATGGAAAAGAGCATTTGACAAACCCTCCACCAGTAAAAAAATTCTACTTATTTCTCCAAAGGTAAATTATGCTTCAATCCGCATATTTTTACTGTTACTGAATAGACTGATGACCTGATGAAGCTGATCACTGGCGGTTTGCAGAATCCTGATTTGATTATAATTTGATTAACTGTAGGACATTATGACACTGTCCATGTTGATTTTGTGAGGGAAGATTACAGGTACAATCTAAAAGGAAGGAAAGGAAATGCATCAGAATCCCCTAATTTAATTTAAAAAATGGTTTGACAGCCTATTCTATAAGGAAGAGCTTATGGGTATTGCACTTTCATCAAAACTATGCAGTGTTTGAAGCTCTAAACATAACATCACTAATACTTTTTACTGCTTATCCATTTTATTTCCCAGGCAAAATGACTTTAGCCTAAACATTACTTTTATGGACAAAGCATAAGATTTGCTCACATCTCCTCCTCTTTGTTTCTAGGCTTGTCCTGACAGACAGGTATCTAAAGGCATGATAACACAGTGTCAATGTTGATACCGCCGTAATCAATAACCACAACGGAAGCCTCAACTCTCTCTGAAGACTTATTGACCGCAAACCACATGGCTCTTACCATTTGTGGACCCACTCATCTTGGTCAAGAGAAAAAGGACAGAGATGTTGGTTTTGTCCCGGTGCAAAAATCAGCTAAATCCAAACAGTGACAGAAGGCGTCTCAAGTATCCCAGAGTCCTCTCGCTCTGAATGGGCTTTCCCCTGGTCCTCTGGTGACGAGGAGGATTACTCCAGCCACGCTCCTCTTCTGCGTAAAACCAGAGTCAGCCTAACCCAGCCTAACCCACCCTAAAATGCCCCGCTCCTTCCTCTCATCACGGGTCCTTTAGCTCCAGTTTGTGCGTCTTCCCTCCGGACCTGAGCGCGTCTCTGTGCCCGGACACATGCGCCCATCTCCTCGCGGCACCGGCAGCGCGTTCACGCCTGTCCGCTTCAGTGAGAGACTGAGACTGGCTGGACTGAGTTTGAAGCAGATTTCAGAGCAGTCAGGGCTTTTCTGCGCGGAGAGAGACGCGAGGAGAAGGAGTGGAACAAGAGCGGCCTCTGGTGGGTTTAAAGGGTGGGCTATCACACAGATAAAGCACATAGACTTTTTATGTCAGTCAGAGCTCAGCGGGCCAAGGTGCGTGTTTGTGCCGCATGAGCATTTTATATTAGTAATCAGTCAGAGGTTATGTATTTTTAATTTATTTCCACAATCTGCCGTTATTACACTCGGTTACCTGAATGTTGTAGATCGTTGCTTGTCTGGATCCAGAATACAGACTTCTTCAAAAACCCACTTCACGAAAATACAGAGATTCATTCTGGGTTCGCTATAGCCTATGCAGGATAAATTATGTAGGCTACAAAAAGGATAAGGCTTTTATTTGTTGTTAATAAACTTAGTGAAGCACAGGGCTTCATTAGTGCCAATATCCTACAACCATTTAATAGACAGTATCATCTGTTTTATTGCTACTAAATGCTCCAAAATCTAAACCATGTATGAAAACAAACTATTCATTTACAGCCTCTGCGACAGAAAAAAGGACACATTCGGATTAACACTGATACTGTAAGTCTAGACTGAGTTGTAAATGATTAAATAGCAGTGAACTCATTCGAAACGTCACTGGTTCATGATTAGATTATTACAAACAGTAATAAATCAGCATCCTGGTTGGCAGGATTAACAGTTCCACAGTCATACACATGTAGCTGCAAAAAGACACCACAGGAGGGCAGTGTCTGAACAAAAGTACAAGCTGAAATGTGCATTGTGTGACTTCCCCGGTGGAGGTCTGCCACCTGCTTGTCTCACGGGGATGTTACTGGTTATTTGCCCTGAATGTTTTTTTTAATCATTATTTACGTTGAAAATATGTTGAAACAGCCTTCATGTATTCTTACTGTGAACTGACTTGTTACTCCACAGATCTGACCAGTAACTTGGTCTGATGGTGTCAGATGTGTGTCTGCGTGTAGTGAGCAGGTGCTGGGCCCTCCATCAGAAAAGTTACATAGTTCACTTTTAAACTGCCGTTGTATCAGCTTCTTAGAGGTATGATGGTTTTTAAGTCCAGTTATGTTAAAGAATGAGAACATTGCACATCAGTTACTTGAAGCGGGTGGTGGGAGGAGAGCGAGCAGCCCAAAAGCATGAACAGTGAAGACTCCCACACATTTTTACTTTGCAAATTGTGAATTTATTTTGACATATTAGGAGATGTCCTAATAATATGTCATTCTTCTCTGTTCAGGTCCAGTGATGTACCAGGAGATATGATGACTGCAGGCCTAAAACAAACAATTTTTAAAAATCATCATAAACTCAAGCAAAGAAATATTAAATGAGTATGTTATACTTGACCCTTGCATCACCCTGTGTTATATCCTGTAGGCTATGTTATTTATTTATAAATGACATACAAGCACATGACAAACCCTTCACTGTCCCTGTACCACACACTGCTCTGTGTAAGTCCTGCAATCGCATTGGCCTGCAGCAGCTCTCACATTTGAAATATGTTTAGAACATTAGACTTCAGTGGTTCCTGGCCGAGCGCCCACAGCCTTTAACAATGTGTGCAATGTTTCCTGCAAACACTTCCTCAGTGTGGCATGAGAAGCAGAGCGGCCCAGGCTTTGACATGCTAACACTGTCACTTTGATTGATGATAAATGAATCATTTATTTAGCAAATTTCTTTGACAAACATGGACTCAGTGTGCTAGTGCAGAGAGAGAACAGCCCGAGGTCAAATCAATGAAAGCAAAAAGACAGCAAAGTTTTGGTTACAGCACTTGCGAGCCATACAATGATTTCAAAAACAATAAAATGTGGTCAAATGTGTCCAGACGGTTGTGTTTTTGTTCAAATTCCAGCAGCAGTATTTTGAAACAGTTGGAGCTTGTTTTGTTAGCCCAGCATAAAGCAAGTCTGGTATCATCAACTTGAAATAAAAGCACAAGCTTCTGTGCATCAGGCTTGGATAGGAGGCCACTGATCTTGGAAATGCTACATAGATGGACAAAAACAGTTTTACTATTTAAGATTAAGATCAGAGTCAAAATGTACATTTGCTGATTCTTTGCTTTGAGAGATTAAAAGATATAATTTTGGTCATATGGTCTTTGGATTTTGAAATTAAATTTCTGTCTTCTTGTCATTCACTTCCAGAAAATGTTGGTTCATCCAGGTTATGATAGTGGAGCTGCAGCTCAAAAGGTCTTTCAGAGGTCTAAGGTTACAGGTGAAACAACACTATCACCAGCATATAAACTTTACAAACTTAAATAGACATTAACGTTAGCATATGAATATTAAAAAGATGAGGTCCAAGAAATGATCCTTGTGGAACACCAAAGGCAATGCTGATGGTCTGTGAATTAAAATCACTGATTGTGATACTTTTCCTGTGACACCAACTCATATTAAATATTAATATTAGCTTTGATATAGCATCAGCAGCTTTATGTTCCATTTACAGTATAATCTGCAAAATACCTAGTTTAGTTTTCCAAAAGTGGGCTGTGACATACATTTCTGTTGCAAAGGAGAAATTCAGTTTATTTAGGTTGAAAACGTTTGCAGCTCATCCAAGCTGCTTCTTCAGTTCTGGTCAGACGCTGGTGGACACAGCCTTATATCTGCCTGCAGGGAGGATCTAACTACACTGAAACTATGAAACTAACACCCTGCATCTTTACAGATGAATAGGTCTAGCTAATGAACAGAAACTGTAAACAAGCAGGGTGTAAGTTTCAGAATCTCACCCTTCACTGTCGTTAAACAGTCATAGTATGTAACTTTTAAGTGAAAAAATGACACACCTATAAAACATGTAAGTGTTGTTGCATCTCCTCAAACCTGAGTCTTACTTGGCCTGGAGGAGGGCCTCCTCCTGCTTGTTTCCATGAAAATATTGTCCCTTTGGCTAAATTCTTTCACAATATGAAACAAAACTTACCTATTATTGCTCCTTATTCACTCTGTAGTCAGAGCTGCTTTGGGATAGACAGAAGTGAAACAGCCAAAAGCCACCATTGCTCCCTGTGCCCATAATAATAATGATCTCTCACACATCACATTCATACTTGGGCAAGTGTCTCGGGATTGCTGCACAGATTCAGCTGCTCTGTCACCCATCTGTGAGAGAATTGATCTGTCCAGTATATATCAGCTCAAAATGGCCTCCTGTAGAAACTATCTCTGCTAAACGTGGCGTAAATGTGCAGATAGCTCATGTAAAAGAGGGCAATGTGAAATCAAAACACTGTGGGTTTGTGAAAACCGTATGAACAGATCCTTAGATGACCCTGTAAACGCCCTTAAATAATTTGCATTTAAAGCATTCGTACACACGCATGTTGTTTGTGTACTGTTTTGGTATTGGCTCAGGTTTAGGTCAGCAGTAATTATCAGGCCATCGTTTCCCCCTCTGATGAGATGTGACTGAGATGGATGCTCTATTGTCAGGTTTGTGTAGAGGCACGGCACTGGGGTATTCTGGTACCCACTGATGGTACTGATGAGTTGTACAGATGCATCATTCACACAGATGATGACACTGAGGAGATGAGAGGCTTTCTTCAGTGACCAAAATGACGTAAAAACCCTTGGCGGCCACTTCCTGCTTTTTGCTCAGTTCTAAGTTACAGCGTGACTTTGAGTGTTGTTGTTTTGTAAGATAGGTCAAGGATAGTTAGTCCTATCATACTTTACTTCTGCATCTTCTCCAAGTATCTCTCATGTATCTAAAAAATAAATAAAATAAAATATGTTTGAATACACACTCTTTGCCTATTGATATTATCTAAAAATGCTTTCAAATGCTTTTCAATTTCAAAACACCTAAAGCAGTTTACACAGTGCTTTAATCACACTCCACAGTGGCCCTGCTGTCATTGTCATTGCACTGCAGTGGTGAAAAAAGTACTGCATTTTGATACTTAAGTAAAAGTACAGATGCCAGAGAAAAAAAAAATACTAGTACAAATATCACATAAAAAAATCAATCAATCAAACTTTATTTATAGATATTCATAAAAAAATGCAACACAAAGCGCAGTATTTTGCACAGAGATCTAATAAAGTTTCAAATGTATTGATTTTGAGCTTGAAATCCAATTTTGAACAGAAACAAATTAATCACTGTTTTTATTTTTTTATTTTTTTATTTTGTTTACTCAAATTATCCATCTTCTCCCGCTTAATCCGGCTGGGTCGCGGGGGCAGCTTGCTGCCCAATACTCATAGCAGCTGACCCCCCTATGAACCCCTCTGCAGATGGTGAGCCCACAGGAGGGTGGACAACATGGTCCTTGATGTTAGTTCATAGGGGTGCGGGCATGTTTTAGGTTGATGGGGGAAACCGGAGTACCCGGAGGAAACCCGGGGAGGAACATGCACGGGGATCGAACCCGCAACCTTCTTGCTGTGAGGCCTGAGTATTGCCACTCAGCCACCGTGCCGCCTCAAATTATGAATATCTTAAAAATAAACTCTCTGTGCTTTTGGCCAGTCTCAAACTATAAGACAAAATAATAAAATAATTTTAAAAAATGACTTTTCAGTGCTGTTCAAACATGTTGTGGAGTAGAAAATGCAGATACATTCTCTCAGATGTAGTGAAGTAAATGTAAAAAGTGTCCACTTCAAAAAGTAAAGTATAGATACCTAAAATGTATACTTAAAGGCACATTATGTAACTTTTCTGTGGAGTGTGGAGCTGTTTCTATGGATTCTATGGATGTCATTGCTCTGTCTGGAATGTTCCACAGTATGACATTAAACAGCTCTACCTTACATTTATTAAATTACAGGTGGTTTAATAGCTCAAAAATACCTACAAAAACAGGATTTCTGACTGTGAGCGGGGTCCACAGATCTGACATGTAACTTGGTCTGGTTTGGTCTCCATGAAGATAGAAAGGTTTAAAGCCGTACTGTGAAACAATCCAGACAAAGCAATAACATCCCCACGGAGAAAAGCATTTGATTGACGCTCCACCAGAAAAGTTACACAATGCACCTATAATTACAGTATTTTACATCTTTTACATTATTATGTTCCACTACAGTTGTGCTGTAATGTGTCAGAATTAAAGTCATCTTGGAGCACACGGCCAAAAAGTGCACAGGCGCCTTAATCATCTGAACATACCAGAAGTCCTATGATTGGTGATGTTTTCAGATCATATTTCAAATCAGATTGTGAGTTATATATTGCATGGAGCTAAAACTGATTTATCACCTCAAAGTCATTCAGTAATTTTATTTTATGAGTTGTAATTTTTCTGATGGACAGTCTGTCAAATGCTTTTCTCGATGATGTTATTGCTTTGTCTGGAACGTTTCACACCACCTGTAATTCAATAAATGTAAAGTTTAATGTCCTCCTGTAGAGCATTCCAGGCAGAGCAGTGACATATCCATAGAAACAAGCAACAACAATGCACCTTTAAGTAAAAAGTTACAGATATAACATCACCTTTTTTTAATTCATAAAATCTCTGACGTCCAAATGCATATCACAGTATTACGCACACAATCAGGGCAGACCAGCGCATGCCAAACAATAAAAACATAAAAGAGGATAACCTGCGTTCTACTGACGGAGATGTGAGAAAACAGGAAACTGGAGACTCAGAGGAAGAGACAATGACACCAGGGCTTTATTGCACTTACAGCCCGACTGACACACTTCTGCACTCAAAACAATGGCACCAACAAACATGGGTTTTATATCAGTGATGAAATGTGTTAACAATGTTTTTCCTTGAGCGCTTTTCCTTCGATGCGTTGTGTCGTTCAATAAATCTTCGTTCAACTACAGTATTTTTTGCCACAGTTATTAAAAGTGCACTACCTCAAACAACATATAAAATTGGACAAATGCACAACAACAGTATTCATCTTTGGGAGCTGGAATTACACCACCGACTTATGGGTCAGTGGATCTGACCACTCATTCAATAATATTTATGTCGAGAGTGAAGTTTGAACCACCAAAATCTGGATCAATAGAGAAACACTACTGCACTACTGTCGCCCATTGGCATGAAACTGAAATGAATTATTTTCTTTTCAGTTTCATATTGTGGGTCCACCAGCTTGTAGTGGCCATACCTCCTTGTCAAAGCCTGATCTCGTCTCACCTCAGAAGCTAAACAAGGCTGGGCCTGGTTAACACTTGGATGGGAGCCCACTGGGAAAATCTGGTGCCACAGTGGGACGCCAGTCAAAAAAACTGTCATTGTGTCCTTAGGCAAGACACTTCACCCACATTGCCTAGTGTGAAAGAGGTGTGTGCGAGTGTTTGTAGTGGTCAGAGGGGCCGATGGTGCAGATTGCCAGTCGAGCTTCTGTCAGCCTGCCCCAGGGCAGCTGTGGCTACAATAGTGGCACCACCACTGAGTGTGGAGTGAATGAATAATGCTCTGTAAAGCGTCTTTGAGTGTCCAGAAAAGTGCTTTATAAAACTGATGCATTATTATTTTTATTAGTTTGTCTACATACAAGCTGCTGCACTTCTTTCAGTCCCGGTCTTGGATAAATAAAGATGCTAGTGGGAAGTAGGGCATCTGACATATTATTCTATAAAGCATGAATTAATTTTCACTGTACATCTGGGAATGATAAACCATTTCTTGAGCTGCAGACAATAAAAAAACAAAAAAACAGAAGAGACACAACTGATTATATAAAACTTATTACAGTGGATATAATTGACAACAAACCAACTAAAAATAACTACTACTTTCACAACTTAAGCTCAGATGTCTTTAATGGCCACACTGAAAGCACAGCCACAAAGTCCCTGAGGTAAATCCTTCCATATTAAGTCAACAACATGGTTTAAAGTTCAGAAAAGTGTTTAGGGTTTAGGTCGTATTTACACAAAATGGACTCTTGTTAGCTTAAGCCATGTTATGACATTGTAACCTTTGTGTCATTCACACAAGTCTGAGAAATCCTATATTATTAGTCTGTCTGCATCACCAAGCTCAAAGCGCTCTGTTCCACCTTGTGATGTCATGAAGTGGTAGTTGTCTTTAACCTTTAGTTCAGTAGAGATGGGCAATTCCAGGTCTGAAATCATCCATCCATCCATCCATCTTCTTCCACTTATCCGGGGCCGGGTCGCGGGGGCAGCAGTCTAAGCAGGGGCTCCCAAGCCTCCTCTCCCCAGCCACTTCCTCCAGCTCCTCCGGTGTGAAATCATCCAAATGATTCTAGTGAATGTGTATGGAGTTTAAAAACACAGTGGAGCATTTCCTGTGAAACAATAAAATAAAACAAACCTTCAAAGAGGAAACAACATTATAATGTGGCTTCATAGATCAGAAAATAGTGCAATTTAGGGCCTTTAATGTAAGTAATTCTGGCAGTTAGAAGCCTCCACAAAGCATGAAAACTGAACGTGAATGATTAAATCTCTTTATAAATGGAGACACAAATAAGTTTAAACATTATTAAAACAAACAAAACATTATTCAAACACAAATGTAATTCATCAATGTCTTTAAAGTATTCAAAAGTCTGGTATCTTGGGCTCCAATCAGAGTCCTTTATTTAGCTCAGTTGCTGTATTTTCCATATTGTTCCTGACCTCAAGATCCCTGTGTTAGTTGAGACTTGTCCTTATTGTTTTTGTGATTGATCCTTCACCAGTTCAATAAGACTCGAGGTGACGCTGCTGCAGCTGCTGACAGATGCACTCACATGACTTTGATTTGGCAGATAAAATAATAAAGCAACACATAATGTTGAAATTATGCTCAGACAGAGTGTGGAGTGATGAGATGACGTAGATCACTAGACCATGAGACCACTTTTTACATAAGATATACACATTGTAAAGGGCATATATTACCTCAGTGCTCATTTATCAGCACTCTGCTCACATGTACACAGTTTAGCTAGCCAAATATGTAAAAAGCTTTACATTACATTTGTATTCAGTTATCCGGGTAATTGCTGCATTCTGGGAACATTTCTTTTTCCATATTAGTCAGTGAAAGTTTTATAGCCTGCAGTTTGTTTGTCATGGTTTATATGCAATGATTATGAACTTTTAAATCTCTTTTTATCTCTTAATTCTCCAAGATTCATGTATATAGAGCTTGGATTACACACAATTTTACAATTTTAATACTCTATTTTTTTATCTATAATGTTTCCTCATCGCAAACATACCTGGAGTTGTGGTTTTTTTCATTTGTACATGTTTAACGCACAAAATCTGCATATTTAAGCTTCTTCTCCCAAAGTATTTCTCTCAAACTGATGTTATGTGGTAATATTGGAAGAGCTCCACTGTGTTTTTTAAAGTCTATACACCTTCACTAGATTAATTTGGATTGTTTCAGCCCTGGAATTGCCAAACTCTAATGAACAAAAGGTAAAATGTCGCTGTTAACTTGAAAACTACAGCTTTTTTAAAAAATTTATTTATTTATTTATTTATTTTTATTATTATTTTTTTAAATTTATTTTTTATTTTATTGTATTTTATTTATTTTTTTAACACAAGGTGGAACAGATCATTTTGAGCTTTGGAGATATAGACTAATAATAAAGGTTTACTCAAACATGTGTGAATGAAACAAAACACAAATAAAGGTATGTTTCTGATGAGGTAGCAGCATTATAATATGGCTTAAAGCTCACAAGAGTCAATTTTGGTTAAAAAACGTTTTGGCTAATGCATCTCTGCTTCCAACATTGTGAATTTCCATGGTAAAGTTCATTTTCGGATATTCAACCCTGAGCTCAATAATACACATGATATTTGTGGATGAAGTGGCTGAACCTATCTAAATATTATTACTGCAACTATCAGTTTGACCCAAGAAAAATCTACAACCTCAGTTAATCTCTCTGACGCATCATTTCATAGTGGTTTCCTGGGTAATGCAGCTTGTTGGCCCTCACCTAACGAGGTGGCGAGGGTATTGTTCTTCATCGGTTTCTTACGCTATATTATTATTTTTCTTTGCAAACGATCGCGATTTTGAGGGCCTGAACATCGACGAAAAGTCTCACATGGGGGTATCAGATCAACCGGCCCGGTGAAAAATTTTATAAAATGGGCATCGCAACAATGCCCAAAGTGCCCCCACTCAACGGCGCCCCCTAGAATTGGACCCCTATGGGAGCGGGGACACGCAAAGTTTGTCACAGGGAAACGAAATTCGGGACAGTGACAGAGAACCATGAAACAAGCCAAAAGATGAATTGGAGCACATCTCTATGACCAACAGGAAGTCAGCCATATTGGATCAAAAATTCACCGCCGTTTTGACTGCGTGTACGCCAAAGTCTTCAAGTGTCTTGTTTTTGGTCCAAACGAGCTCAGATTTGAAACGTCACATCTACAGACGTGGGTCCACAAACCCAGTATTTTTCTCAGCGCCGTTTTTCACGGTTTGTCCGTAGCACGCCGGCGAATAACGCGTTCGTTTCCTGTTTCTTTGATGACCTCTCACGGCCACAGGCTTTGGCCTACAGAGCTCAAACTCACATCACTATTGTGTGATCTCGGCCTGAATGTGATGAAATATGAAATATAATAAAAGTGAACTCTGTAGCGCCACCTAGTGTATACGTGAAACGTCAACATTATCGGATTTGGACCAAATTTGGGGATTAAATTCTATGCATGATTTCAAGCAAAATCTTATATTATAGAAATGGTGCAATTTTCATTGTTCACCACCAGGGGCGCAAAGACTCAATAAAAAAAATGTAAAAAAATGCCTACACACACAGGCTTTGTCTGATCATGCTGAAATTTGAATCACTAATGCCTGATTAGGGCTTGATTATAATAAACTATAAAGCATATGAAAAGTTACTCTATAGCGCCACCTAGCCTATACAAGAAACGTCAACATTATCGGATTTGTACCAAATTTGGGTATTCAATTCTCTGTATCAAAGGAAGCAAAAAAAAAAAATATTATGGATATGGGGTGTTTCCCATGGTTGGCAAGGAGGGGCTCAAAGACTCCCCCAATAAATAGTTCAAAAATTACTACATGCACAGACTTTCTCTGATTGTGCTGAAATCTGAATCACTAAAGCTTGAACATGAACTGAATATAATAAACTATAAAGTATATGAAAAGTGAACTCTATAGCGCCCCCTATCCAGACATGAAACATCAACATTATCGGATTTGTACCAAATTTGGGCATTAAATTCTCTGTGTCAAAGCAAACAAAAAAATATATTATGGATATGGGGTGTTTCCCACGGTTGGCAAGGAGGGGCGCAAAGACTCCCCCAATAAATAGTTCCAAAATTACTACACGCACAGAGTTCGTCTGATTGTGCTGAAATTTGAATCATTAATGCCTGATCATGACCTGAATATAATACACTATAAAGTATATAGAAAAGTGAACTCTATAGCGCCCCCTACCTCAGACATGAACAGTCAACGTGATCAGATTTGTACCAGATTTGGGGAATACATTCTATGCGTGTCTCCGACCAAAAAAATACATTATGAATATGGGGTATTTTCCATGGTTGGCCACAAAGGGGCAAATACTCCCCCCCCAAAATATGTTTAAAGGCGCACTATGTAACTTTTCTGGTGGAGGGTCTGTTTTTATGCAGTCTTAGTCTGACAGTGCTCTTGATTATAAAAGTCATGTGACCTGTGTCCTAGTTTCTTTAATTTGGCTCTAGATCGTTCCCATTTTCAAATATTAAAGGTGCCCTATGTAATTTTTCTGGTGGACGAGCTGTCGGGAGG
Organism: Odontamblyopus rebecca; assembly: GCA_030686955.1. Lineage (NCBI taxonomy): Eukaryota > Metazoa > Chordata > Actinopteri > Gobiiformes > Gobiidae > Odontamblyopus > Odontamblyopus rebecca. The sequence continues at coordinate 16,070,680 of CM060664.1, forward strand.
AGAGAGTGTCATGTCAGGGTGGTCGCGAGTTCTCGACGGTTGCCTGGCATGGGCGTGCGCACCGGGGTGAGGGCCATCATTGCCGGGAGCGGCTTTAATTGCATTTGCATTGCATTGCATTTCTTGATGCAATGATCCTCAAACCTCCACAGTGAGTTCCACCACAAATTTTAAAGGCCCTATATTACTCTATATAGATACTTGTGAGCTTTAAGTCATGTTATAATGCTGTTACCTCCTTAAAAACAAAGAGTTGTGTATTCCTTTAAAGCGCAAAATGCTCTGTTGTACTATTATGTAGTGGTAGTTTCCATTTTACAGTTACCTTTTAGCTGTTTTGATGGGGAAACAACATTATAACAGATCAGAAAATAGTGTAATATGGGCCCTTTAAGGATTGGTTTCATAACAATGTTGTTTTAAAAGTTCTGGCCAGACAAAACGTCAAAGTATGTCACCTGTAAACCAGTAGTGCTTGTTCATTTTGTACCAGTGCTCCATTGTATAAGCCTGAATTGTAGAACGGAGATGTGGTATAAAAATAAAAATATTTGAAAACATTTACATTTTCTTACAAATTCCACATGATCCTTCCCTTATGATAAGATAACTTTCCTGATACTTTAATTTGAAGAATGGGGGCATTGTTTTGTGGGTGTGTCTTTAAAGGAAATGGCCAGGGTCAAGGTGAGGTCAAAAGTGAAGGGAGTGGTGGGGTCAAAGTTCAACCCTGTCTGTCTGTCCTGTTGTTGTCCTCAGACTAATTTATTGAACATATGGCAAAATACAAAGGCGTGGAGGTCGAAGTACATGAAACAAGACATTCAAAAGTATGAGTACTACTATTTATACCAAAAATTGTGCGATCTATTCATTTTATTATCAGGGTGACACGCGGAGACTTTGGGGAAAAATGGCCTTCCTTTATTAACATAAATCGGCAACTTCTGGTGAGTAGCATGGATTAATAGCTCACAATTTAACTGATAAAAATTAAAGGACCTTTATTATACTGTTTTCTTATGTGTTATAATGTTATTTCCCCATCAAAAACATACCTGGAGTTGTGTTTTGTTTCATTCACACGTTTACTACACTAACCCTGCATATTTAGGCTGAGTTTGTCTCTCAAATGGAAAACACTGATGTCATGTGGAAATACAGGAAGGGCTCCACTGTTTTTAAACTCCCCACACCTTCACTAGAATCATTTGGATAATTTTAGACTTGAAATTGCTAATCCCTGCTGAATTAAAGGTAAAAGGTAGCTGTTACCATGAAAAGTACCACTTCATCACATCACAAGGCTGACCTTTAGAGATGTAGACAGACTAATAATACAGGATTACTCAAACATGTGTGACTGAAACAAAACACAAGTAAAACTCTTTATATATATATATATATATATATATATATATATATATATATATATATATATATATATATATATATATATATATATATTTTTTTTAAAATTTTATTCAATTTTGCGTGTGCATTTTTCCCTTTTGAGCCGTATATATCTGGTATAATATAATTTACAATAATAAAGCAATGACTTAACATTGCAAATAATGAATATAGACAAAATAATAATATTTTATACATCTCTTTCAGATTTGTGTGTATGTCTGCAGGCTCTACATTAGCTGGTATGCTTTCCTTATAACCCTTATAAGAGTGTTAGCCCTCTGAATTTGCAAAAAAAAAATACAGGAAGTACATTTGCGTGTGGGTGGATTATCGGCACCACCATCACACCACAAACACATAAGACAGCAGCAGGACGGGGCAGGGACACCTGACAAAGACTGTTGAAAGACTGTACATGAAACTTTACATAATGCATAATTTACCAAATGTCTGCCCTTGTGCCATAAAAAGAACACAGGCCTATTTAGTTCTAGTTTATTTTATTTTAAAGGACTTATATTGCACTATTTTCTGATCCATATGTTATAATGTTTCCTCATCACAAACATACTTGGAGTTGCGTTTTGTTTCATTCACACACAAAACCTGCATATTGAGGCTGAACTCTTCTCTCAAACTGAAAGCACTCTGTTCCACCTTGTGATGTCATGTGCTAATACAGGAAGTGCTCCAGTGTGTTTTTAAACTCCATACACCTTCACTAGAATTATTTACATAATTTCACCCTTGAAATGTCCCATCTGTTCTGAACAAAAGGTGAAAGGAGGAACTACAGCTTCATGACATCACAAGGTGGAACGGCACATTTTCATCTTTGGAGATAGGCAGACTAATAATAAAGGGTTAATAAACATGTGTGAATGAAACAAAACACAACTCCAGTTATGTTTTTGATTAAGTCATAGGCAAACTTTGGTTTCATGTGTATACAGGTTTACAGTGACTCACAGAAGATGTTTTTACATGTTGATCTCTAATACTACTGGGTAATGCTCATTAAGGGAAAAATGCACTATGGTGGGAGGAATATGCATTTTTCACAAAAGTTCTCTGTTCAGTTCCTCATATTCATAAGCCTTCACTCCCTGTAGTAAGATCCCAAACATTACAGAGGTACTTTAGCCCTTGTCCTCACCTCTCACTCAGTGGATCCAGGTTACTCCTTCACGCTGGCACAAGTGTTTATTTTATTTTATTGTTTGCACAGCTGTCTGGACTGACGTGTCAAATGAGAAGACAGCCATACTGTAACTGATGTCTTTGTAGTCACCTCTGTACACAGGGTCAAAGGTCACTTGGGTCATGTGTCACTTTTGTTTTGACTAAATGACAGAGGACAGCAAATGTGACTGCATTAAGCTGTTACACACAGTTAAACAAGGCCACAAGTACAAGAACATAGGAGCCACTTATCCACTCAGACGTGATTTATGTCATGAGAAAATGACACTGCCTGGAGACTCCGGTCTGTCTGGACATAAACACACTGGAGTATGTGCATTAGTGTGTAAACTTTTCCAAATTTCTTGAAAAGAGCATTTTAGGTGTGTTCAGTACTTGAGCAAGTCCCTATAGAGAATTGCTGTTTGCTTGTACAGTAAGAGTAGTTGTATATTCCATTACCTTTCAAGCATTAAGAAAAAAATAGGGCTTTAGTATAAAGGTGTTATTGTGATAAATGATGTAAATGCAAGCCCTTCACAGTGCTGTGCTGCTAGGAGCAAGACCCTTCACACTACTGCCCACCTCATACAATGATGGGAGGAAATGAAACTTACGAGATGCCGGCTCAGACATTGCCCGGCCAAGGTGTGTCAGGTGCCGAGGAACCAGGGCACCTTGACGAGAAATGGGCTACTGGAACAGCAGGCCTTGAGTACCCAAGCAATAGAGGCCCAGATCTACCACACCAGACAAGGCCAGGGTGTAAGATGCTGCAGGGAAAGCGTACATGGAGCGACATAATCAAGTGGGGGGCATAGTGTACACAAACATCTGTGCAGAGTACATGCTGGAAACCCCAGGATCAAGGTGGGAAATGGGAAATGGCCGACCCATGATCCTGTGGGACAGATGCAGAATGGTGAACCAACCAGACAGACCAAACAGCAACAGAACAAAGCTGTAGTGGTGGACATTGCAATACCAAGCGATGGTAATGTCAGGAAAAAAGAACACGAGGAAGAGGAAGGTGAAGGCATCAGTGGTGCCCGTGGTGATCGGAGCACTTGGGGCCGTGGCTCCCAAACTGGAGGAGTGGTTACAGCTGATCCCAGGAAGGACAACGGACTTCTCAGTCCAGAAAAGTGCAGTACTGGGAACAGCAAAGTTACTGTGCAGAGCGCAGTAATATCAAAATGATAATATATTTCCACTTTACCAATTTAAAAAAAATCAAGCGGCTGCAGCTGTGGCTGGACTGTGAATTGAAGTTTTGACATCATGAAACATGTCTGTGATAGTTAAAGAGAACAACATAATGTTAATACAATTTTCTGGGCACCCTCCTCTGCTCCTCCACAACGGTCGCTCCTTTTGGGCACAAAAGTAAAAAAAAGGTTATATATATTTGTGTATATATTTGTGAATAAGAACAAAATATTTAAAATGTTGATGTGGGCCTTTTATAAGTTACCAAAGATTCCTGAAGATTCCCATTTTTGTCTGGATTGCTTTGACAGCACAAATTCACGTATGGTGTGACGCAATCTGGAAATGTGCTTTCGTGGGGGGTGTGCTTTGTATAATTCCAGTTTTGTTCTTAATTGTGACAATAACAAGAGCAACATTCATTTGACAGAAGCATCTTTTTATTGCCTTGTTTTCATTTCTTTGTGCTCCCAAGACACATTAGCATCAGATATAGTCAGATTCACCGAGGGAAAAGTCCACAAGATTTGTATTATGAGAGAGAAAAGTGTTTCTGGAAATGGGTGTCTTCAATCTTCTCTTTGATGCCTCAAATCCCATTAGCTTGTTTCGTATGAGATAAAACAAAGCTGTTACCCAAACAAATGAGCTGGGCCTCCATGTGTGTGTGTGTGTGTGTGTGTGTGTGTGTGTGTGTGTGTGTGTGTGTGTGTGTGTGTGTGTAACTGGCTCTAATGGAAAAGCTCAGAACTGTCAATCAAATACTACAAACTCTGATGTTAACTACTGTGAGAGAGAGGGGCCCATGGTGAAATACAAAGTACAAAGGTTAAAATACTATTACAATTTAAGTTATCTGTAGTTTACATTAGTATATTTTATAGTACTTCCCTTTTGCACCACTCCGAAATATTTTTCCTTATATTCTTTTTAGCATGTTCAGTACCCTAAATTTAAGGGTTTAAGTTAAAGTATTGGCTTTGAGGAGACAAAAATATATAAACAATTTAAATTAACCATATTATGGGAATTGCTTCTCCACACCGACAAGGGGTCTCTTTGTGAGTCTTGTGAATCTCCTGTGGTTTGGTTTATAGGACCATGTAATTACAAGTTTAGTGTACTTGTTAGAAACATAATATAGTGGCCTTGTATAGCATTACATAACTCCCTAACTGTTCATTATTTTTATTAAAGGTTATTGGGGAGATTAAACAAGCATTTTTGCATTATATTTTTATCATTTGTTTCAATTGTGAACACAGCTGACCATGTAATGTGAAGGGAATGAGCAGTTTTCCATCCTCACAACAAAAAAACTTACAAAAGCTTACAAAAGAAAACAAAATAAAACCAAAAAAACTCTCCACATTGTGTACATTTTTGTTCACAAAATCTTAAGATGATTCTTTTCAAAAATATAGATCCACATTCGCCTCCTTCTCTCTCCAGTCGTTTCCCAGCCAGCCTTGCTCCCTGCAGAGTTGTGAATAGGTTTAATGGGGGTTTGTGGCAGGTGAGTTTAATCCTGTTGACTGAAAGGGCACATCTCCACAGGCTCAGAGACCAGGACACTCATAAACACCGTCACATGCACTGTATGTGCAGGGAGTTAAAATCTGTGACCACAGGGCCAGTGATAAATACATAAATCATTAAAGAAACTATCTCGGGGTCTTGTTCACGAGTGAGGGGAGGATGGAGCATGAGATTGACAGGCGGATCGGTGTGGATCGGTGCGGCGTCGGCAGTGATGCGGTCGCTGCATTGGACCGTTGTGGTGAAGAGGGAGCTGAGCCGAAAGGCGAAGCTCTCGATTTACCGGTCAATCTACGTTCCTACCCTCACCTATGGTCATGAGCTTTGGGTAATGACCAAAAGGACAAGATCGCGGATACAAACGGCCGAAATTAGTTTCCTCCGCAGAGTGGCCGGGCGCTCCCTTAGAGATAGGGTGAGGAGCTCGGTCACACGGGAGGAGCTCGGAGTAGAGTCGCTGCTCCTCCACGTCGAGAGGAGCCAGCTGAGGTGGCTCGAGCATCTGGTCCGGATGCCTCCTGGACACTGGAGGGACTATGTCTCTCGGCTGGCCTGGGAATGCCTCGGGGTCCGTCCGGAGGAGCTGGAGGAAGTGGCTGGGGAGAGGGAAGCTTGGGAGCCCCTGCTTAGACTGCTGCCCCCGCAACCCGGCCCCGGATAAGTGGAAGAAGATGGATGGATGGATTAAAGAAAGAAACAGTTAATACAGTTTTGCTTGTAGTTTTACCTGCTCATTTTACCAAAACATCAAAGTAGCTCCTTTCATTGTAAAGAAAATTATGAATGCAAAACTGAACTAAAGATTAAAGATGCACTAGTGAGGGCCCACTATCTGCTCCATGGAGGTGTAATTGTTTGGAATGTTCTACAGTATGGCATTTAATACATTTTTATCTCTGTCCATCCATCTTCTCCCGCTTAACCCGGTTGGGTCGCGGGGGCAGCCGTTCACCGACCAGTCCACTATGCACCTGACTCCCCGTCAATTCTTTTAGCAATACAAACAAGTGTTTGTATTGCTGAAAAAAATGCATTCTTACTGTATGCAGGCTTGCTTCCCCACAGATCTGTATTGTAACTTGGCCTGGTGGCATCACCTGCTTGTCTCTGTAGAGATACTATAGATAAATCTAATCTACATTGTGGAACATTCAAGGCAAAGCAAAAGCATATCAAGGCAACAAGCAGGTGGTGGACCCTGACCTGAAAAATACAGTCCCAAAAAATGTGACATAATTTTAAAAGCAATTATCTTGAAAACTACTAAGTCTAGCTCAATGAAACTGACCAGTTTAGGTGTTGAACATCATAAGTTTTTTATGGAACTTATCCCCTGTCTATAAGGATGACTGGACAATGTTTCATTTGCTGCCTTACATAAATGTTGTTTATTCCTGTTTTGATATGTCTGTGTGTATGTTTTACTCATCCAAATCTTGGAACGCCCTTAGAGGCAACTGTTGTTGCGATTTTGGGCGCTACAAAAATAAATTGAATTGAATTGAATTGAACTTTGTTTGACTTTGTTGGTGAAGTTTTTCCACATTTTGCACTGAAGGCTGCACAGTCTTGGGTGAGTGTGTGTGAGCAGATTCCAAGACGCAAAATGACCTTTCTTTGGGAGTGAACAGCATGAACAGCATGAAAACAGAACAAAAATAAAACATGAACTATAAAATATTCATCTGTTTCCAAACATTCTGTTTAGAAACAGATCACAGACCAAAGTTATTGGCCTGTGAAATGATGTCAAAATTTTTGGGACACCTGGTACTTAATACATTTTATACTGTACTGAAAATTCGCAACTGATATCATCAACATGGTGTAACGCTCTGTTACTCAAATTAGACTTTAATGTTTAAACAAAATTGAAGCAGAGAGAGCTGACTTGGATAAAACTACGACAGGTGAGCTGATTTGTGATGCTAAACAAGTCTTTCACACATACAACTACAGCCAACAGTGCTTTTAGTTAGTTTAGTTTAGTTTGTCACTCACATCTTTCTGTTGAAAATCAAAGTCCTGAACAGGACCATGAATGCTTGTTTTGTTCACAGGGTCCTGAAAACGTGTTGTTTAAATTGATATTGTATTGTATTGTATTGTATTGTATTGTATTGTATTGTATTTTTAATTTTTTTTATTATTATTTTTTTTTTTTTAGTTTTATTTATTTTTATTTATTTATTTATTTTTAGTTTTCACACAGTCTAAAAACTTTTTTGGTAGTTATTGCTAATGTGTTCATTGTGTCACCATGGTAGGTAATGAACATTCTGCTATAGAAATACATAGAAATACACCTCCAGCACAATGTCACTGCAATGTATCAATAAATCATGGTTGACTTTAAGACTGGTTATTACTCCACTCACAAGTCAAACAATATCAAGGCAGAAGACAATATTGTGGCCATAAGAACAGCCAGGAGGAATCTGTTTATGTGTTCTGCTTTTTCAGACCCCAGGCTAGTGTCATTTGTGACCACTTGCTGCATTTGTCCAACTGAAGAAGATGAAAAATTAGTAAAGTAAAAGAGCTCCTGGACAAAAACAGAGATGACAGATGACAGGGTTAGAGTGGAGGAGGTGAGAGGAGCAGGAGCAACCCCAGATAAGAGCTCACAATATGGACCAGATTAGATGGAAAACTACTGATAAAATCTGATTCACTAAGTACAGGTGGTGACAGAAAGGAGGTTTTCTTTATATAGCTGTTGACAGAGGTGGGTGGCTTGTTGCATTTACTTAAATGTGCACTGTGTAACTTTTCAGGTGGAGGGTCTACCACCTGCTTGTCTTCATGGAGATGTTATTGCTTTTCCTGGAATGTTCCATGATATGACATTAATCACCTCCCATATCAGCAATAATATCGGCCGTCTCGCTCCCAACATCATCCCTGTTGCCAGAAACCTCGGTGTCATTTTCGACTCTCACCTCAACTTCCACCCTCATATCAGAAAAGTCGCCCAAACCTGTTTCTTCCACCTCCGCACAATTAGTAAAATCAAAACTATCCTCTCCCGTCCTGATCTCGAAAAAGTCATCCACGCACTCATCTTCTCCCGTCTAGACTATTGCAACTCCCTCCTCTCCGGTCTCGACTCCAAATCCATCTCCCGCCTCCAGCTGGTTCAAAACTCAGCAGCTCGGCTCCTCACCGGTTTTAACAGACATCAACACATTCCCCCTGTTTTAGTTTCCCTTCACTGGCTGCTTGTGTGTTTTAGAATTGATTTTAAGATTTTACTGATCACTTTTAAAGCTCGTTTAGGTCTTGCACCAAGTTACATTTCAGAACTTTTAACCCTGTACAAGCCTCCCACAGCCTTAGATCCTCAGACAGGTCCCTGTGGCTGTTCTAAAGTCCAGGCTCCGGATGAAGGGCGATCGAGCCTTTTCGGTCCGGATGCCTCGGCTTTGGAACGACCTGCCTGAGGAGATAAGGCTGCACCATCAGAATCATCTTTTAAACCACTTTTAAAACCCATTTTTATCGGTTGGCCTTCCTTTAACTGGTTTTAGTTCTTTTTATTCCCTATTTCTTTTCATTTTATCTCTTTTATTTATTATATATATCTATCTATATCTATATCTATATCTATATCTATATCTATATCTATATATATATATATATATATATATATAAAATAATAATTATTATTTATTAGAACTAATCTGATTTGTTGGATCATTGACTGTTTTCTTTGTCTTTTGTGCTATTTTTTGTTTTGTTGTTTTGTATTGTTCATTGCTGCTTGTACAGCACTTTGTAAACCTTGTTTTTAGAAGTGCTTTATAAATTAAGATTTATTATTATTATTATTATTATTGTTATTGTTATTGTTGTTATTATTATTATAAAACATATCCATCTAGCATTTATTAATTATGGGGCTTTCTATTGCTCAAAAATACAATGATTCCTTCTGTGAATAGGGGCGACTCTCCACAGATCTGAACTGTAATGTAGCGTAGTGCTGTCACCTGCAATTGTGACAGATTTAGGTTTAGGTTTAATCTATGCTGTGGAACATCTTAAACAAAGCAATAACATTTCCATGGAGACAAGCAGTTGCAGAACCTCCACTAGAAATGTTATGCAGGGCAACTTTAAGCACATTTACTTAATAATAAAATTGTACTCATAAGGATATTTTTCAAAAACCTTTTTTTTTTTTTTTAAATTACTTGACAGTGTAGTAGTTTTCTTACTAGTGACGAAAGCTTTGTGTTGATAACAATAAATATTATGAACATGCACTACTTTTTTGTATCTCCTTTCAAACTACTAGATTATTGTCCTTCTAATTACTTATAATAATAATAATAATTAAAGTTAAAGTGGGACAGTATTTAATTGATTGATTGAATTTAGTATTGTATTTTATTAGTATTTAGTATTTAGTAATGTATTAGACAGTATTTGAATTGATTGACTGCATTTACACACGTATCACATTAAGAATTACATGTCTCTTCCAGACATTTCTTATTTGAGTATCTTTCCCTAATATTTTTTTTAACTCTTACTCGATTCATTTCTTGGACCACTTTGTACTTTCTGATTATTTTGAAGTAAAAGTAGTCTTCCTTGAGTACTATTTCCTCCTCCTGTAGTTTATAGATGAAATCTTCCACTTGCCTGCAGCAGTTTGCCCATGTCTCCAATCCAAAAGATAAAATAAAGTAACAAACAGAGGCAGAGTGTTTGGCTGTGATGTGATCTGTAAGTCGGTCACGATGTAAGACTTCCACTAACGCTCCAGGCGGTTTCATCTGTCAAAACGCCAATGAGATGAGGAGAGGACCAACCAACAAAATAGAAGAAATAGTGCAGAAAATACAGGAGCAGGTGTGGACTGAAATGTGCAATCCATCTGAACAGTCATGTAAAAAGCAACTGTTCACATTTGAGTAGAATTACATTTGGATTTAACATCACAAAACTTCAAACAGCAACTACAAACCTTCACCATAACCATAGCCTTGGTAGAATGATTGGATATTGGCTTTTTTCTCAGTGAAATCTTTCTTTGGCAGTGAAATGGCTGCAAATTGGATGGACTGACATATTTGCTTGAGTGTTACAATTTTCAGGCCTCTAGACTCAATATTAATGAGCTCCTTGACAGACAATTCTTAAAAATTCTTTAAAATCCTAATACCAAGAGTTCATGTTTATCTAAAGGTGCTCTATGTACCTTTTTGGTCACCTCCTTGTTTCTACACAGATATGTCATTGCTCTGCCTGGAATGTTCCACAGTATGACATTAAACAGCTTTACATTTATTACAGGTGGTTTTATAGGCCAGAAATACCTAGAAAAACAGGAATTCTGACTGAGCGGGATTGCTTCTCCACAGATCCAACCTGTAATTTGGTCTTGTTTGGTCTCCATGAAGATAGGAAAATTTAATATTATACTACGAAACATTCCAGACAAAACAACTCCATGGAGTAAGGTGATTGAGGGACCCTCCACCAGAAAAGTTACATAATGCACCTTTAAATGTGGGACAGTGCAATCTACATGTGTTAGTGTTATTAGCATTAGGGTGACTACATTTTCAAAATTCAAAACTGGGACACATTCGGGTTGGGATGGTGAACAATTATGAAAAGAGAATGTGACACTGTCCATTCTTGACTCATTTGTGGGTTGGTATTTATCAGAGGGAGTTCTGTCAATGTGTTGTTGTTTTTTTTTTACCTCATGGTCATTTTCATTTTCATATAAAACTGATAACAACAGGTCACCCTATACAGCATGTAAATTTGCCAGAGTTAGTCATACCAAACCAATTTCCATGAGTAATCCCATTGGCAGGTTGATTGCAAGACAGAAGGGGCATAGGCATGAATGTGTCATTGTTTTGCCTGGAATGTTCCACACTATGACATTAAATGGCTCTCCCTTACATTTATTCAATAGCAGGTGGAAAGAAAAGCAGACACTCTGACTGTGAGCAGGAGTGTCTCTCCACAGACCAGACCTGTATATTGGTCTGGTTTAGTCTTCATGAAGATAGAAAGGTTTAATGCCATACTGTGAAACATTCCTGACAAAGCAATAACATCTACAATCATTTGACGCACCCTCCGCCAGAAAAGTTACACAATGCACCTTTAAAGATCAGTGAAAGAGAAAATGTAGCAAGACATTGATGTCAAGTTTGATTAAATTTGTATTGAAATTGTTCTATGCAATCCGATTAATTCTCCAACACTCTTTAGGCCATACTATAATAAAAAACAGAAAATGTTTGGGGTATAAATTCCTCTTTAAAATACCAACCAAATATTTTCCTTTGAGCCTCTTGTAGAACAGGAAAAGCCAAAGCCCCAGAGATGAGTGGAATAGGAAGTGGAGCACTGTGTCTCCTTGGTATAGATTCTATACATTAAGATGAACAGGATAGAGCCGACCCCCCACTGAAAGACAACACAGCTGCTTATTTACTGGATATAAACTGTGGGGGATGAAATATTCTATTTAGTTACTTAAGTAAAAGATACCAGAGCAAAGAAATAATCAAGTGAAAGAAGTAAAAGTACCACATGAAAAATGGACTTAAGTAGAAGTATTAAAGTACTTGTTTATAATATACTTCAATAGTAAAAAGCTTCAGATGTAGTGATTTTGATTCAGATTTGCGCTGAACAGAAGCAATAGAATTACATTTTTCTTTAAATTTGCTCAGAATATTTGTATATTTCGTATATTTGCTTAATATATTCTTAGTTCTTTGCTCACACTACAGATGTGTTAAAAATAAACCCTCAGCTTTACTTTACTTATAAAATGTACTCACTAAATTACTAAATGACTAAACAACTTTACTTACTAAATTACTTAAAGGTGCATTGAACAACTTCTCTGCTTGTCTCCACGGAGATGATATCGCTTTGCCTGAAATGTTCCATGGTATGACATTACACACATCTATCCAGCATTTATCCCTTACGGTTGTTTCTACTGCTCAAAAATACAGTGGTCATCTCTGTGAATAGGGTTACATCTCCGCAGATCTGACCTGTAATGTAGCCTATATTTGTTTTCCTCGAGATAGCGATAGGTTTAATCTCAACTGTGAGAATTTCTAGACAAAGCAATCACATCTCCATGGAGACAAGCAGGTGACAGACCCTCCACCAGAAAAGTAGCACAATACACCTTTAAGTACTTTTACTTTGTTACGTTACCACTGGATATGGAATATTCATTTATGTATCTTTGGTGCACCGATAAAACTAATAAAACCTTTTTCTATATTTTATTTTGCAACAAAAGAGATAACACATGCATCAGAGCAGAAATTTAAACTGATAGCTCATTGCTTTATCGACTTTGACTTTGCAGCTTTGAAGTTTCAGACGACTAGCGACTAGCCACAAAGATAAGACATATAACCAACAAATAACCTCGAGTAATGGATGAAAGATGTTTGAGTAATGATCAGGGGCACTCAGACTCAAGTGAAATGAATAGAAAGTTTTAGTTTCTTTTGATTAGAGCACTTTCAAACATGGGTCATGCGCACAGGACTGAGCGGCAAACTGCTGCCCCCACGACCCAGCCGGATAAAGTGAAAGAAGATGGATGGACGATTTTAGTGACAGAGAAAAGTGCATCTTAATATGAATTCATGGTCATTCATAACACTAGAATAAAAAATAAAAAAAAGTCAATGTATTTTTCTAGTTTCAAATGTTAGTCAAAGTTGGGCTCAAATTAAATAGAAAGAAATTAGGTGTCATCCTTATAAAAAATGACAATTTGACATTATTAAATACATTTTACATTTGGAGTTCTGGTTGTTTGCATTGGTCGAAAATTACAATGGATAAATATTAAATTACCTTCAGTCAAATAAGTAAAGTTGAACAGAACTGCATTTAGGATCAGTTTTGTAGTAACAATTAGGCTTAGAACTTCCATATATGAATGTCAAAAATCTCACAAAATCTGAGTCTCAGTGATTTTGGGAAAGTACACCTCAAGTGTTTATCTGGGTTTGTTTTCATAAGAGTCTTATTATCATTTTAAAAATGTAGACGAGTTGCCAAGTATGTGTTCAAGGAGTGTTTTAATGTTATTCTTCACCAGCCGCAGTGATCCGAGACCATACAGATTCTATCTCATTTGTTCTATTTACTTGTTGAACTTATGCAATTCTGATGTATTGTATTTGATTGCAGTCGCCCGTATCAGGAGTGCCAGACTTGTATATACCAGAAAAACCTTAACTCAACAAGAACTTCAACAGGTAAACCGGTCTTAACGTGAATTAAAGGTTATTACAACAAAGATATTTTATAATAATAATAAGGTGCATTCTGGCAAAGGGTCCTTCAAATGCTTTTCACCATGGAGATGCTATTGCTTTGCCTGGAATGTTTCACAGTATCTTTCTGAATAAATGTAAGGTTTGATGTTTGATGTCATACTGTGGAACATTCCAGGCAGAGCAATAACACATCCATAAAAACAAATGTGATGGACCAAAAAGTTGCATAGTGTTTTGTGCAGCTACTAGACACTATGTAACAATAACTGAAATATCTTGATGTCGTATTGTCAAAAGTATCACAATAATATCATGGACCATCACAATATCGAATTGCAAGTCTCTTTGCTTAAATGAATCATTGCACACCCATCACTGTCTCCACGGTGCGGCCCCCACTTACCTCACTGAACTGCTCACACCACACACCTCCACTAAGACGATGTGATTGCTTTGCTTGGAATGTTTCACAGTATGGTATTAAATGTAACTATCTCCATGGAAACAAACAGGAGATGCTATCAGACCAAGATACCAGTCAGATCTTTGCAGAGGATGGCCCACTGACTGTAGGTGTAGGTGTGCATGTTCTTTGAGCAATAAAAGCAACCATAACTGAATGGTACATGGATACATTTAGACCCACACTATGACACATTTCAGACATAATGTTCATAAGGTTCAGGTACAGGCTGTTGTTCAAAAACAATAATTCCTTCGGTGTGTAGGGGTGACTCTCCACAGATCTAAATCGTAATGCTGTCACCTGGTTGTCTCCCTCGTAATAGATAGGTTTCAAAGTTCAAAATTTTTTATTGTCAGTTCTTCAAAGAATCAAAATTGTGTTTCTCAGTCCCAAGTGTATAAATGAATAATAATAAATGGAAAAGTCCAAGTGTCTTTGGGGAGACGCAGATTCCTGCTTCCTGGCAGCCTGGTGGTTAGAGAGGGGAGAGAGTTCAGCCTCCTAACAGCCTGATGGATGAAGCTGTTGGTGAGTCTGGTGGTGCACTGCAGGACTCTCCTTTTGTGGTCAGTGCAGCTTCTGCCCCACACAGTGATGCAGCGGGAAAAGATGCTCTCAGTGGGTCCTCTGTAGAATATGGGCATGATGGGTAGTAAGGCACTTGCCCGCTTGAGGTTTCCTAGGGAGTAGAGGTGCTGCTGGGGTTTCTTCACCAGTGATGCAGTGTTGGTGGTCCAGGAGAGGTCCTCACTGATGTGCACCCCCAGGAATTTTGTGCTGCTCCCTCTCTCCACAGCAGCACCGTCAGTGGTCAGTTGCGGATGTTTGGTGTGGCCTCTCTGGAAGTTCACAACAATCTCCTTAGTCTTGCTGACATTCAGCTGGAGGTTGTTGTCTCTGCATCATGTGCACCAGAAGGTTTACCTCTTTCCTGTTGCGAGTCATCCGCAAACTTCACGAGGTATTTAGTGCTGTAGGTTGTTGTGTAGTCATGTGTCAGCAGAATGAAGAGCAGAGGACTGAGCATGCAGCTTTGGGGAGCCCCCGTGCTCATACTGATGTGTATCATACTGAGTCCTTAAGGTATTGTTGTCAACACGTACTGCTTGTGGTCTCCGGCTGAGGAAGTCTAGCAGCCAGTTTCGGAGGGAGGTGCTGACCCAGCTTGTCGAGTTTTCAGAGCTGTTGTACAGAGCTGAGCTGTTGTGGTATTATGGTGGTGAATGTGACCTGAAGTCTATGAACAGCATTCTCACATATGAGTCTTTATTGTCCAGATGGGTGAGAGGCGGGTGGAGGGCAGATTAGCAGTTTAATCTAAACTGTGGAACAGTATGTGCATGCATGAATGTTATGCAGTGCACCTTATATTTTTCAAAATGTGTATGTTGATGGAGTACATTAGGACAGGGAAATGCTGTCAGGAAGAGAAGTGTCTATGTCCAATCAAGTCTAGGCTAATCCCACTGGTTACATAACATGACAAACATCTCTCTCATAGACAAAGATGTAATTAGCCCCCGAAGTCTGTTTTCTCTTTGGTCTCATGTTTTTGCACTTCACCTCTGCAACACCAGTGGCTTCCTGTCCCTGCTATTTCAGAGAACTATTTGTGTTTTTTTTTTCTAGCAATTTGTACCTTTGTCAAAATACAACTACGTTCTCATCATGCTGCTCAAAAGGAGGGCAAGAATCTCGTCTCTAAATGGCTGCCTATAGCTTTACTCTGCAACGCTGATCTGTCTGTGGGGACTTCGAGGGCTGTGGGACTTTTGAGAGAAGTTTATGTCTATGTAATGACAAACAGACTGATAAAAACAGAAGTAGGGAGAGAATGGGAACAGACAAGAGAGAAAAGGGAATACCCACATAAAGAGTTCCCACAGAAGTTTACATTTTTCTTAGAATTCATGTTTGTTTAAAAACAACATCTGAATAAATGATTTAGTTTGTGGAATGAATAAGTCTCTTTATGATGATGATGAAGATGTACAACTCTAAGGAATACAAAAATGAATTGTTGTTTTGCTTTAAATATCCCAGAGTGCTGCATTTCAACCTCACTGTCCAGTTTATGTCTATGGAGATGTTATTGTGGAGCCTCCCCTAGAAAAGTTACGTAGTGCACCTTTAAGGGATGTCTGTACATTGCTCACACTGTAGGTTCTACATGCATTTCTATGGTGGAATGTTCTGCAGCATGAATAGCGAACACACATTAGCGAACACTGCCAAAAAGTCTGGAAACAAGCAAAAAATACAAAATGGATTTAAACAGCATTTTCAGGAGCCTGTGGTCAAAATGATGGTCCTGTTCAGGAGTTTGATTTTAAACAAAAAAAAAGGTGAGTGACCGACTGAAAAACTGCTGGCTAACGCTCGCTGGCTTGTGACTGTAATTTTATGCGTGAGAGTCTTTTTTAAGACGGTCATAAAACAAGTGTGTAAGGATCTGAAATGAATCAAATGTACTGTTAAAAAACATAACATCAACAATATGGAAGAGTCGTTAAATATGTAAAAGTTAAGTCATAATTTCCTCTTATGGCAGGGGTAATAAAGATAATATGAGTTGCTTTCTGGCTCGTGCAAACTGGGCTGTCCTCAGCTCACCTTCATTCAGTTAGATACACAAGTTATATTAGTTCCTTTTTCTTTGGAACAAATACCACTCTGAACGCGTGAACACTCCCTGGCATTTGCTCTTAATTATATCACCTGAAATATTAATTAAGAAAATGAGACTATCTTTGTGCTTCAAAGGTTGTGTTGTGTAAGATCTGGTGTCAAACTGGGACATAACTGAGAACACTCTTAAAATAAGTATAAAATGTTTTCCAAATGTTTAAGAGTGACATGTTAAAGGTTTAAGATTATGTATTAATACTAAATATTTACACAAAGCTGTTCACTTTCTCAGGTACATTTTAATGACAGGAAACGTCAACTTGATTAAGTCGTTTAAATTATTAGTTTATTAGTCAGACTATTTCCAGCCACCGGTCAGAAAGGCTATGTACAACACAGTGCTGATTTCTTATCGACAGTAGTTCTGTTCCGGTTGTGTCTGCTATAGTTATAATCTATGACACCCGTGGATCATTATATTATCATTTGCACATTTAAAAACACAATATTTATCTAAAATGACTAAAAGACATCTACGTTAGAAAACTGCGTAGGCCAATGGAGGCTGACGTCTTTGTTCACGTCATTGCACCAAAGACTCATGCAGCTGTCAGCACCTCTGATGGATAGACGCACATCAGTCTAGCAGGCCACGAGTTCTTTCATTTGTACCAAAACGGCTATGCAACTCTGCCAGACCCCGAGGCCACCACTCATTAAGAGAATAAAAATGGAGGCCAAAGTTGGTGACCGCTAATATGGCATCTTGAAAATAGGCAATTCAAAAATGCTCAAACATGCACGAATGATTCAAATACAACTGTAAAAGGGTAAATGAGAAGGGGAAACAACTATTATATGGTTAAGTTAATTTTGAATAAAGTCTGCTTTAGGTTTGAAACATACATCATCATGCCTGTTCATATTCAATAAAACAGTGGCAGAGTGGTTAGCACTTTCACCTCACAGCAATATCCCAGACTCCTCCAGAGCAGAGCTCCTCCAGCCCGAGCACTCTGTGACTTTCTGCCCAAAACACAATATAGCCCAAAACTTCAGCCCAAACACTCACTATATCCTCCAGCTCAGGTAGTCCTGACCAAGCCTGTAGATCTATAGAATATTAGATCTACGGAAGGGCCCCAGGGACTGCTCTGTGGGGCCCACTGTTCCTGCAGCTAGCCACAGCAGCATTGAAGTATCGGTCAAATGCAGAGGATAGACTTTCCCACGGGAACAGCAAAGTATTTCTGAATAATAAATGTGTTAAAAGATTGTAAATATTGTATTGACATTTATTATGCATTGTTATCACACCAGTGTAAATGTGATTAATTTGCCCTCAGAGGGACCAATAGACCTACATACTACATGCTGTGTGTTTGTCTAAAGACTTTGCCTACTTTGAACCCTGGGGATGTACAGCATAGATATCAATGGTGGAATGTTCAGTAGTTACCACGGTGACCGAATGCACACATTAGCAAACTGTCAAAAAAGTTGATGAAAACTCAAGAAAAAAGACAAAATGGATATTAGCTACAATATTTTCAGGAGCCTGTGATCAATACGGGCGTTCATGGTCCTGTTTAGGAGTTTGATTTTCAACAAAAAGCTGAGTGTAACTGCATGTTACATGTAACTGTCATTTCTATGGTAATTTTATGTGTAAGAGACTTGTTGAATAGCATAAATAATCTCACCTGTTGTAGTTCCAACTAAATCAGCACCTTCTGGTCAGATTGTGTTAAACTAAAACTCTAACAAAGCAGCAGACAGAGCAGTGCCTACAGCCGGCATCACCTCCCTGAGGAATGTACATGACATCAGCTGCACAGTATGAATAGAACACTGAAGGATAATTCTTGTTAACAGATGTCAGCGCATATCCTTGCACAGGTCCAGCGGCGCAGTGCAGTCACTCGGTCCTGTCCAAAAGCTGCTCCCTGGCCCCTGATTGGCTGCCGTCCCTGTGATGTCACCGGGCTGATCTTATAAAGAGGAGGGGGGCGTCCGGCTGCTTCAAAAGAGCAGAGCCAGGCAGAGTGCTGACACAGGCACACACACAGGGGACAGTGCATGTGGAGGAGGAGGAGTCAATGGAGCCTAAAAACACAAATATAACAGAGAAGAAGAAGCGCCAGCTGATAGCACTTTAATATGAGACTATGTGGCGCTCTCTGGATTATCACTGAGTCTGTGGATTGGAAAGCAGAGTCAACAGGTAGGAGCTCCATTCATTTTAATGTGGAGTATACAGTGACTAAAGAAAGAATTGCATTTTATTATGGTATATAGTAACACATGGTAAGTCTACCCATTGAATTTTAAATTTTTTTTATTTTTTTTCATTTTTGCACTTATATAACAACAGCAATAAATAGTAAGTATACAAAAGTAGGTGCAGGAAGAGGCAAAAAACCCAAAGGGTGTATATAAAAACCTACGCCTTATGTATGCATGAAATTTAACTTTATAACCATGCATTACTTAAAAAAAAAAAAAAAGACATGCAGAAAAAAAACCTGCAGCAATATAAATGAGTAAAAATGTGCAAATTCTTATTATTAATGTCTAATAAATATTCAAGAGTGGTGCAAAGGTAAAAATTAAAGGTTAAATATAGTCATTTCCACTGGTGACATAATAAAACACACCTTGTCAACATGTCTAAACGAAACTAAAGATAGAGACATTTGTAAACAAAGAAAAGAGGAAGTATATGCATCATGTTTTGTACAAGGCAAGAGCTGTAATTCTTATTCTCTATCAACAAAATGTTCCCCTATTATATCTGCTAAGTATGTGTAAACGTCAATGCAGAGCTATATTAAGGTCCCTGGGTCATACAAGTATTATAAGCATAGAAATCATGTGAAATCAATATGCAGCTATGCAAATTGGAATATTGAATGTGCCACCCATGTAATTTAGATATATGCAGAAAGATTAGACAAAAAATTGTACACAGTAAACAGATTTTGTATTTGTAAGTATAATAGTCTGCGTATGAGTTCAGTGTTATTATTTATGACTGTATTTTATTGTATTGTTATTAAGAAAAACGTATTTACTGATAGAGGAATTTGTGCAGGTGTTTTGTTGCTGTTTTCAAATTCTAAAAAACATAAATTTACAGGTAAAAATCATGCACAGAAGGAACCTCATTAAAATATGAAAACAGCCCATTTGTTCAATTGGGATGTTGCGTAATTTTGCAAAGAAATTGAACAAACCTTAGCTGTGATTATTATTATTATAATTTTTGGATGGTTTTTGATCTTCTTTGATCTAAATCTAAGAGCAGCCAATTTGCGCACAAAGAAGACCCGTTCTCCAAAATCCCTCCCTGCAGCTTTCATCTTCTCTTTGACTTTATATGCCCAGAGAGATTGTTTATGAGGATTTTAATGCCCGTTTTTAACAAACTGCCCCTCCGCTCTCTATTGGAATTACGTCTTTGTTATGACTTTTCCCATGATGCTTCTGGGGCCATGAATTATTATAATAGCGCCTGGGTAAGTGTTTGTGGATGTGGTTTCAGGATTTTTGCCAAGATGATAACTCGGACAATATTGTAAAGCCATTTTCAGAATGTGAGAAATGACTGTTATTGATTTATTAATAGTAGCAGTAGTAAGTAGAAGTACTCACAGTAAGAGTACACTATTTAGATTTTCATTCAGTCACCCCAGAAAACGTTTGTGTCCATTATGGGATAATCAATTTTTACTGCGAGATTGGCTGAGTACCTTGGTAGGTCTTGATGCTCTCCAAATGCTTTTTGTAGTAGTCGTAAGCAGACGTACTAGTATTCACAGTAAGAGTACACTATTTGGTTGTGTATTTACGACACTCAGTTGCCTTAGAAAATATTTGGGTCCGTTCTGGGATAATCAATTTTGATTGCAAGACTAAGTGCTTTGGTAGATCTCCAAATAGTTTTAGCCCATATCGTTAGTAAACAGCCCCTCCCAAAGTGGACACTGCAGTATTGTGGCCAAAGTACACATTAGTACAACCCGAATCTGTGTACTTTATACTAGACTGTTCCAAACACGGAGCAGATCAGGGTAAATGCAACAGCCTACACGACATGAGTGAGGGAGCCCTGATGGTCACCTTAAGCCTATGCTAATAGGTGCTTATGCTGGAAAGTAGCCCGGCTAAAAGCATGCTCTGGCAGTTTAATGACGCTCAGGAGGAAAAATAGCGCTGGAGGATTTGACATTAAGAGAAAAGTTAGCAAAGCACTTCAATTCAGGTAAGTGGGATTTCACTATTTTGAAATAACCAAAAATAAACAAAAAATAAAAAGCACTAATTAAAAAAAAAAAAACACTCCCACAACGCACCCCTCTCTGCTCACTCATCACACACAAAACTACACACAAAACAAAAAAAACAAAACAAAGATGCACGACACAACTTTTCTAGTGGAGACTCCGTCACTTGTTTTTCTTCATGGAGATGTTATTGCTTTGTCTAAGATATCCAGCTACTATTTATTATTACAGGCGTTTCTGTTGCTCAAAAACATGATAATTCCTTCAGTGAATAGGGACAACTTTTCACAGATCTGAACTGTAATGTAGCGTAGTGCTGTCACCTTCTTGTCTCCCTCGTAAATAGATAGATTTAATTTATACTGTGGAACATTCTATTCTATATTATATATTTCCATGAAGATGGAAGGTGGCAGACTATCCAAAACAAATGTTACACAGTGCACCTTTAACTGTCAGTCAAGTCCAGTCTTGTCAAGTATTCTCTATATTTTAAAACGGTATATGTGACCATAACTATAAGTGATGGGCATTTCCTGTGGGCTTAATGTACAGTCATGGCCAAAAGTTTTGAGAATGACACAAATATTACTTTTGGTACCAGAATATCCTCCAAGAGCCATGTCTCCCAACCATCCAAGAGCAGTTTGGTGATGAACAAAGCCTTTTCCAGCAGGATGGAGCCCCTTCCCATAAAGCAAACGTAATAACTAAATGGCTCGGGGAACAAAACATAAAGATTTTAGTTCCATGGCCACGAAACTCCCCAGATCTTAATCCCATTGAGAACTTGTGGTCAATCCTCAAGAGGCGGGTGGACAAAAAACAAAAAACAAAAACACACACACACAAATTCTGACAAACTCCAAGCATTGATTATGCAAGAATGGACGACCTCAGTCAGGATTTGGTCCAGAAATTGATTGACAGCTGCCAGGGAGAACTGCAGAGGTCTTGAAAATGAAGGGTCAACACTGCAAATATTGACTTGTTGCATGAACTCTGTGTAATTAAAGCTTTTGATACCTATCAAATGCTTGTAATTGTATTTCAGTAAACCATAAAAACATCTGAGAAAACACCTAAAAACAATGGAGCAGCCGACCCTGTGAAAATATTTGTGTCATTCTCAAAACTTTCGGCCACGACTGTAAATTGTCTTAATTTAACATTCAAATCTTGCAACGTTCACTTATTATTGATCATTTACTGTATATAATAGCCTTATAATACAATGGTTTTAATTGTTATTTGTCTCATGATTTCTGATGATTTTCTTGCTGTTCTTGAACTTTATGTTGCAACAATGGATTTCCCCCATTGTGAGACATGTAAAGGTTCTCTTATCTTACATTTGCTGTCCACTAGTGGACATTTATAGTAGTTGTCAGAAAAGATCACTATTACGATTACCTCAATCACTTAACTACTATTAGATAAAAGATCCAGGTGTGGTTTGTGGTGCAAGGCGGCTGGAGGCTCTGTAGGGAAGAGCTGAGGTGCTAAATCACAGGGGAGGGTTTGCAACTGTGGCTCCTCCAGAGATAGAGACAGGCGCCGGGCGTTTGTGCAGGACACCCCCGTGGAGGTGTTGCCCGAGAGAGAGGGAGAGGTGAGAGGTGAGAGAACAAAACAGCGGGAGTGGCAGGGAGAGAGGGTGAAGGAAAACGAGATAAAAACGGGAGAGGGACGGAGACACAGTAAAAGAAAAGAGTGGTAGGCAGGCGAGAGACATGACAGGGTGAGTGAGGGAAAGAAAGAGATTAGCGGAGAGAGAAAACGAGAGGTGAGGGTTCAGATTTTTGGCAATTAAAATCCAGGTTCTGTTCTATTCATCATATTGGACTGCCCTGAATTGTTTTGTTTTTTTCATTTGACCTCCACGCTGGATGCCCTTCTCTATCTGGATTACTGTTTACTGATCTCAAAAAGATGTGTGAATATTAGCATGTTGTTTGATTCAGATCATCACCTGTGAAATGCTCATTTTTCATGGGTGCTTTGATATAATCTGTCCCGAAAAGTCGTCTGGCTCGCCTCATTAATTAATATAGCCTTGAGAAAAACATGATGAGACTTTTTACTTTAATGAGTTTATGGAGATCATGATTCAAACTCTGACGCTTATTAAATATTCTAACCAAGGGAGAATACTACTACTCCTATCTTTACTACGAGTACTACACCTGCTACTATTACTGCTATAAGTACTGTGACTGCAATGGCAACTACTCCAGTACAACTGCCATAGTACTCAGTTTTCATTTTCAGAACATACTATGTTTTGCTGACACTTCAAGCCCTGGTTAACATTTGGGCCTGGTTTAGATGTGGTTGTAATAACATACCACAGAAATTGCCTTTCACTTTTCAAAAATTGGAAGTTTATGAGTAAAAAATTGACTATTTTTTCTGTTATTTTTCCAAAGTTGCATTTCAAACCTCTCTGGTCTGTTTTTGCTGTTGCACCTGTCAGAAGACTCGCCTGTCCCGGTTTCCCTGACAGGCGTTGAACCTGCTCCCAGACATAAACAGTACGAGGCTTTGACCACAGAGAAACTTCCCCAACACCCGTGAATCAATGCTGCTCTTCACCAACGCGCTGAATGTGTCTGGACTGTTATGGACCACAGCCAACGTGCCCATAAATTTCAGGCTCCTGAAAATGTGGAGTAATATGTGAGCCTACAGGAAGACAGCTCCAATCACTGCACTCATTTAAATCACGAGCGTAGTAGCGTACTTCAGAATGCTGAAAGTGAGCTCATTTGCCCTTCACCATTCTGTAGTGGCCCCATCAACACACAGGTCAATTAAGGACTGAGGACTTACACAACACAGCTCCTTCCGGAAAACTGGCACTACTGGTACTTTAAGATGACACTACTGCAGCTGTTAAGTAATGTGTTTGGGGTTTGGAAGAAACCACTATGACAAATCTGTGTTGTAATAATAAAGTAGTGGTAGTATAGTAGCACTAAATTTAGAAACAATAC
Source organism: Odontamblyopus rebecca (assembly GCA_030686955.1). Classification (NCBI taxonomy): domain Eukaryota; kingdom Metazoa; phylum Chordata; class Actinopteri; order Gobiiformes; family Gobiidae; genus Odontamblyopus; species Odontamblyopus rebecca. Next base: position 16,094,699 of record CM060664.1, read on the forward strand.
AAATATATATATTTTTTTTTTAGTTTTGATTTGAACTTTTTTGTGTCCATGGGTATAAGCTACTGTATCACCAACTCTCATCACAAAATTGACTGGTGCCCTGGTAGTGTATAAATATGTGTAGCCTGTGTATTATTATATTATATTAGTATATTTTCAGCGTCACTATTACTGTTACTGCTGCCAACCACATGGCACAATGATTCCTGTCAGTTGTGTGTTAAGACCAAATATTGAATACTGTACTCTAACCTGCTTTAATGCTTTATATTTAAAACAATGAGGTGAGTGTATTTGTATGTTGTATCGCCTAGAGTTTAACTGGTCTGATTTATTAGCTCATCTGGTGCTGGAAACGTGATGTTTTAGCAGCTGCACTGCCACATGTTTGACAGTCAGCAAACAACTCCAATCAAGAGCTGGCAACTGGCACCAGGAAACTCAAACAATACACTAAGGCACGGACATTTTCTTTGGAAATGAAGAGTTGGTTTAATAGTGTGTTATTTAAGCATCACAGTTTTCTCCATAGACCACACTATAATCATTAGCAGCAGCAGTGGCGGCTCCAGGCACCACACTGATAACTGTGTGAATGGCACATGTGCTGACTGCAGATTAGGAAAAAAAGTTTAGTAAGTTTTAGCTGAAGTTAATCAAGTAACGTCTGACCAATGAAACATAATGCATATATACAGTATTTTCAAATGGTGATGTAAATACTTTTTCAAGTTGTTGCTGATGCTGCTTGTTTAATACTAGACCACGGGTTCCCAAGTTTGCTCATTTTAGGACAACCAAAAATAACCAGCAGATAACTGATTTAGACTAGTGCAAAAGTTCAGCTAGCTCATATGTAAGTTTTGGGTGATGATGTGAAATATATACTAATGAGTGAGTAATTATAGCAGCAGGACATTTGGAGGTGCCTCAGACTGAACATTATTGATGAATAAGGATATTTTTGTCAGTTCTTTTTTCATTTTGTTGGGTGTTGGGTGCAGTTTTTATTGTCTAATGTCTGTTTTGTTGTGTTTCTGTGCCCATCACTAGTCCTATACTACAATAGTACAAAAGTAAAGGTACAATCCTTAAGTACAAATTTTAGGTATATGTACTTCGCTTAAGCACATTTTAAAGTGTATACGTTTTACTTTTACTTCACTACATTTTAGATCTGGACTGAAAAGTAAAAAGTACATGAGATATGCTGAAATGGCTGAGACTTATTTTTAGTACATTTAATTTGAGTGAACATCCCAACTTTGAGAAAACCATAAACACACACACAAAAATCAGAAAAAAATAAGAAAACAACTGAATCACTTTTTAAAAAAAAAATCAAAATAACTACATATGGTGCTTTATTGTAAAAAAAAAAAAAAACTCTGCTTTTCTCTTACTTTTTTACTTACTTTTAAAAAAATCTTTTGCCCCTGTATCTGTACTTTTACTTAAATAAAAGTACTTCATCCACCAGCGCCTATACTATACTTTCAGCACTACTATATACTATCTTAACAGCTTATATTGTCATACATTACAGTTATAAGCATATTTGTACCTTTATTTTGTGACAGTCTGAAACGGATCCTAAATTAAGCCTGATCCTTCTATTTCTGTCAAACTTCAAAACACATCTCCCTCACTTTCTCAGTTTCAGCTGGTCCACTGTTATGCAAATGCAATACCTTTTTGATCTAATATAAGTATGAGAACAGGGGACACTGTGAAGTACATGTGTGAATGGAAATGGGACAGATGAGTGCGGGGCTAATTTTATTTTCACATATAGAGGACATCCTGTACTGAAGAAGCACTCAGCAGTCGCTAGTAACAGGACATTGTGTTTGGTGGTATTTATTGGCCCTAAAGTTGCTCCAAACAGTTCATCAATGGAAAAGTACCCTAGAATAACTGAGCTTGTGGAACCCCATTCAGAAGAGCTGTTCTAAGAATGAAAGGGTGAGATAAAGCGACAGTGTAAGGTTTTGATGTACTATTTTAAATTAAACATGCTCTATCTGTGACATGCTCAAATTAAATATTGCTTTAACTGATAACTATTGTAATGTTGATGTGTGCTTCTTTACAAAAACACTGGACATGGTGGTCAAATTGTTTATAATTTGGTATTTCAGTTCTCGGAGTGATTATCTAATCAGAAAATACAATGAGTCTCACATGAGTCCAGTTGGTTTAAACCTAAAATGCCTGTCTCTAATCTGAATGGTCACTTCCTAAAGCACCTCCAGCCAATAGTGAATCAGTGCTAGTGCAGCCTCTGCAGCTCAGGGAGTGAATTCTGGAGGTTTTGAGCTTTCATGAGGCAAATATTAAAAAAATCTCAATGGGAGAAGAACATTTTATCATAAACTATAACCCAAAAACACTAATAACACATTTTGTTCTGTGTTCCAGTGGCCACTTTGGAAAAACAATGATCCATACATTACAGTTCATGTAAATTAATGACAAAAAACTAGCAATAAAAATGAGGTTTGTGAGTGTTTAAATCTGCCAAAATGATATATAATACATTTAATTTAAAGTTAATGTATTAAACCAGACATTGTTATTACAACTGTAAGTTATAAATCAGTGTTTGAGGGTGACCTTTATGCACACGTATGATCAATATTTTAAAGGTCGTATATCAACCTTTGTCAATACTTTAATGGGGATTCAAAGATGGTAGGGTCTTCCAGTGTAAATTTACACCGGAACTCTGAAAATCCGATCTCCGAGGAAAACTGGAGCACAGTATTATGGCTACTGACGAAATGCCTAATCATTATATTGATGTAGTTCTAAATAGATAGACAAACAGAAAGCATCACCACCAGTCTCTCGCACACTACATTCATACTGGTGGGAGTAGTATTTTGCCCAAGGACATAACGGTACCATGAACGGGTTGGGATTGAACCACCGACTTTAAACTTTCAGGAGCACTGTACAATATATTCAGTATATTTTCAAACCTTACAGTCTAGATAGATTTTGTTAAGTGTTTTTTCGCTCATAAAAGCACCTCATATTTTGACTGTGGACTTCTGAGTGTGCTGGTCTGTAGAGGTCTCTTACGCAACTGGCCCTTAGTACCTGTATTCCTGCCATTCATCACGCATCCGACTTAAAATAACACAGTGAGTTCAGATTTACTGCTGTCCCTGAACCAGGACAGTGAGGGAGTGAAGACGAAATAGCTAAACATTTAGTCTGCATTGTCGACTTAATCTGCGCACACAAAGCGTCCCTACATTCCTCACGTAAAAGGTTCAACTAAATCCTGTCATTCAATGTTTATAATATATTATTTTAAGGGGGTGCACTTTTACAGTTTTGTGTTTTTTAGTTTTCAAGGGTCATAAGACAAGGCAAAATGTGAATAGAGACAGGACAGGGGTGAAGAGTGGGAGTGGGGAGAGACATTCAGCCATTAGCCATACTACAGCACAAAGACGCAGGATTTAAACCTGCTCTAAGTAACTTTTTTGGGTGTCCACCTGCTTGTCTCAATAAAGATGTTTTGCTTTGCTAGTGATGCTCCAATATGGCATTAAATGTGTGTATTTCCAAGGAGATTTCATGGAATCATGGACTGTATATATAAACATCGCTAACCTGTTCACAATAGGAAGTAGGAAACTTCAGTCAATCAATCAAACTTCATTTATGGAGAGCTTTTCATACAAAAAAAATGCAACATAAAGCGCAATCGACTCCCATTTGCTTTACATTGAAGAAAATCACTCCTCTGTAACTGTTACAATAAGCCTTGTCATTTTGGTCTAAAAATGTTTGTATTTGCCCACAAATTCCTATTCCTAATATGGAACTCGAATCCAAATTCGCTCCTCCTATACATGCCAGCCTTGGTGAGCTTCATTTGACTGGAACAAAATGCTATGGTGACATCGGCACAGTGGCTGAGTGACTAGCACTCATGCCTCACAGCAAGAAGGTTGCGGGTTCGATCCCCGGGTCGCCCGGGCCTTTCTGTGTGGAGTTTGCATGTTCTCCCCGTGTCTGGGTGGGTTTCCTCTGGGTGCTCCGGTTTCCCCCATCAACTCAAAACATGCACTGTAGGTGTAAAAGTTGTGTGAGTGAGTGTTGGTGGTGGTCGGAGGGACCGTTGGCGCCGCTTGGCTTGGCAGCCGCGCCTCCGTCAGTCTGCCCCAGGGCAACTGTGGCTACAACAGTAGCTTACCACCACCGGGTATGGAGTGAATGAAGAATACTCTGTAAAATGCTGTGTAAAGCACTTTGGGGACATGTGTCTGTGTAAAGCGCTATATAAATAAAACCTTACCTAAACCTTACCTTACATCACACTCCTGTATGCCTTCTTTATACCATGAAAATGCATTTTTTCAAGGTATTTTTCAACCCATAATGACAATTATATATAGATAGTCGGATGCTTTACTGTGGTAAAGTTACTTATCAAATCATGAGCAACTCCATGGAGACAAAAAGGTAGAAAACCATAGATAGACAGAGAGATATCTACTTATGTTTTACTTCTTACAGCGACAGTGGACTATGGATGCGGATGTGAGTGGCTCTAATCTGTCCCTGTGGAACGCCTCCTCGATCCAGGCGGAGCCGGAGTACAGCGATGCCGAGCTGGTGTTGCTGGGAGCAGCTATGGCTGTGCTGGTGGTGGCCATCGTGTTTGGTGAGTAAATCAACCTAACTAACCTTGAATGGAATGAAATACTATACTAGCATTCAGACTGAAATCCTCTGTACAGGATTTATAGTCTGGTCACCACTCCCTCCCTCATATCTCAGGCCAAGCTCAGACAAAGCAATTAGGCGTGTTTATTTCAGTGAATTGGATGAGCTCATTGATCATATATCATTTTGAACTACATCAAACTCACAGTAACAGTAACAATGTTTATTGCTTTGTCCATTGTTTCTGAGGAAGTTCATCATGTTGCTTACGTGTTATTCTTTCAATGGGCCGCGTGTGTTTTGATAAGGACTATATGTTTCTCTGATTGGGTAAAGGGCTCATATTATGCTATTTTCAGATTTTTCATAATGTTGTTTCTTCATCACAAACAGACCTGGAGTTGTGTTTTGTTTCATTCACACACGTTTAAAACACAAACCCTGCATATTTTCGCTCAAACAGAAAACATTCTTTTTCACCTTGGAATAATAGTACTACTACTACTACTACTACTACTACTACTACTACTACTACTATACTACTACTACTAATAATAATAATAATAATAATAATAATAATAATAATAATAATAATAATAATAATACATCTTTTTTTATAAAGCACATTTAAAAACAAGGTTTACAAAGTGCTGTACAAGCAGCAATGAACAACACAAAACACAAAAAAAATTGCACATAAAACAAAAAACTGTAAATGAAGCAACAAATCAGATTAATTCCAATAAATAAATAAAAGAGATAGAATAAAAAAGAAGTAGGGAATAAAAATAAATAAAACCAGTTAAAGGAAGGTTTTAAGAAGTGCTTTAAAAGATGATTCTGATGGTGCAGCCTTATCTCCTCAGGCAGGTTGTTCCAAAGTCGAGGCATCCGGACCGAAAAGGCTCGATCGCCCTTCGTGCGGAGCCTGGACTTTAGAACGGCCACAGGGACCTGCCGGAGGATCTAAGGCTGTGGGAGGCTCATATGGAGTTAAAAATTCTGAAATGTGACTTGGTGCAAGACCTAAACGAGCTTTAAAAGTGATCAGTAAAATCTTAAAATCAGTTCTAAAACACACAGGCAGCCAGTGAAGGGTGCTGAGATGGATTTGAAGTCAAAGCCGGAGAGGATGGAGCTGCAGTTCTCTAGATGGGAGGATGGGATGGGAAGATGAGCGCATGGATGACTTTTTCGAGATCAGGGCAGGAGAGGATATTTTTGATTTTACTAACTGTACGAAGGTGGAGGAAACAGGATTGAGTGACTTTTTTAATGTCATGTGGTAATACAGGAAGTGCTCCGCTGTGCTTGCAAAGTCCATTCACTAGAATCATTTGGATAATGTAAGCCCTGGACATTGACCATTTCTACTAAACAAAAGTTAAAAGGCAGCCGTTAACTTGAAAACTACCACTTCAAGACATCACAAGGTGGAACAGAACATTTTGAGCTTTGGAGATACGTATAAACAGACTAATAATGCAGGATTGCTCAAACATGCGTGAATGAAACAAAACACAACTCCAGGTATGTTTTTGAGGAGGTAACAACATTATAACATGACTTAAAGCTTAAAGAATCCATTTTCTGTAATAAAGGACATTTTATCCATCTGTCAGTCATACCTATTGGAGACCTTATAACATTGTATCAAAACGTAAAACTAAAACACACACCAAATATTTGCAGTTGTATTTTTGTAAAATTCATTAAACCTAGACAAAGGGCCCATGTAGGTATAGATAGTTAACTTTGCAGCCTATCCTAACCGTGTTCTTTCTGTCATAATTGCTTGAATGAGTGGTGCGTTTAAGGACGGTGGTAACTTCAAGGACACAGTTTGAGTAGTCCTTGAAATGCAGGAAGACGCTGAACAAAAATTAATCATCTAAACAAATGCGTTTTTCGCAGCCTTTTTAATCACCAAGACGAAGACCTATCCACAACAACCGCACACGTACAGATCATGTGACTTTAAAATGGACTCAATTCTGTCTGTCTAAATTGCTTGCTGGTTTCATAGATAGCTTTCTTTCTTTGTTGGTTATTTTTTCTTTTACAAAACCAACACGGCATAGTAGTTCAGTTTAATTAAGGTTCAAACACATTTATCTCGTGACTCAGGTCAAATCAATAATAATAGCACAAATCAATAGGTGCGACAGGGATCTTAGGCTGCAAATCTTCTGAGGAAACCATTTTCAAAGGTTGTTTTGGTTTTAGCTGAGACTTTAAATGTTTTCTTAAAGGTGCATCGTGTAACTGTTTGGTTTGGGATCCTTCACCTGCTTGTTTCTATGGATACGCCATTGCTCTGTCTGGAATGTTCTGCAGTATGACATTAAAAAGCTCAACCTTACATTTAATAAATTAAGTAACTTGGTCTAGTTTGGTCTCCATGAAGATAGAAAGGTTTAATAAGACACTGTGTAATATTCCAGATGAAGGAATAACATCTCCTTGGAGAAGACCCTCCTCCAGTAAAGTTACACAATGCACCTTTATCTATGGTAACCTGTAGTTATCTCGAATTGAGCTTGGCCTGTCCCACCTGGAGTAAAACCTTATATATACTGACTTATATATGCTACCCTTTCCATCTATCTAATATTGCCTCATATAAGCATCAATGCTGTACATCTCTAACCTCAATTAAACTGGATATATTTTCTCTCAACAAATAATGTTTCTTAATAATGATATGGTAATGACTCGCTATGGAAACAGGACATATCCGTCAATCTGTATTATTTCATGGTAATATGATTAACTCTAACCCAGTTTGAAGAAATAAATAACCAGGAAACACAATTAGATCTTTCTTTGTTGTTATAAAGGAAGGGGGATACAAAAGTCAAGCCTTTAGTAGTTCTGTTCCTTTGCTATTTCCAAAACTGTTTAAAGATCTCTCACTTTGTACCTGTACCTGTTAACGCCTTAATGAAGATGAATCTGTGCTGTTGCCCCAATGTGTAACATTTCAGTCAAAAAAAGACAAATAAAAGCATTTTATTCATCACATATGTTTTTATTTCTCAAAAATGCCTTCAATATAATGTCTTCATAGAACTGAATTGTTACTTGGGGCTGTTTTGTTTATTTAATGGCTCAAATGTTACACAGTGAGGCTTTAAGCAATGTTAGTGCTGTTCACGGGCGTCGGTTTGCTGTTGTTTGAGGACTATTTTTACAAGTTTAATACAACCTTTCTTCTTTGTTTCTAGGTAATGTTCTCGTGATCACTGCAATCTTGCGTTTCAAGCGTCTGCAGACCGTCACAAACCTGTTCATCGCCTCGCTGGCAGTGGCAGACCTGGTCATGGGCATCGCCGTGGTACCGTTTGGCTCCTCCTACATCCTCCTGGGGGCATGGCAGTTTGGAAACTTCATGTGTGAATTCTGGACGGCCACCGATGTCCTGTGTGTGACTGCCAGTATCGAGACTTTGTGTGTAATCGCTCTGGACCGTTACTTGGCCATCACATCCCCTCTGAGATACCCCTCACTGCTCACCAGGTATGACCACAGCCCGGTGATAGAGGAGGCTTTATCTGGAGACAAAGAGGCCAGTGAGGAGAGCCGGGTTACATAGTTTAATAAGAAGGATTAGCGGCTTTGAGAAGATAGTTAACTTTGGAGGTTTGGAAACTAGTGTAAGCCAAGCACCAAATCTGCACTCAGATCATTTAGTGGGAGTGGTCAATATATGAATGGGCTATAACTGGTACTACTTCTGAAATTAGCAACTAGAAAACCTTTATTGTTATTAAAAGGGCGACACTGTGGCTGAGTGGCTACTTGTGTCTCACAACAAGAAGGGTCCTGGTTCAACTCCTTATGTCCAGGTGGGTTTTGGCAGCTCTACCCAAGGGCGGTTACAGTTAGAGACTTTATAAATCCAATGCATTCTTGTACAGTGTTACACAAACCACTTTGATTTAAAAAGTGAAACCACAAAATGATGCTTTAAGTTGTACCCGATAGTGATCCTTCTTCTCACTTCTGAGTTTTTTACACATTGACTACCATTACAGTATATCAACTATTGTCACTAAAACAAATAACTTTACTCTGTTTGTAATAATCAACTATCTTTGGAGGAGCCACTGTTCCTGGCTTGACTCAGTGCTGTTTTGAAGTGTCAAACGTTGGCACACTTTGAGCTCATCCACAAGTGCTTCCTTCTGTTCAGTCTGACCTTTAAAAAAAGCTGTAGACGGACTTACTCCTGCCAACAACAAACAAATTAGCTTAAATTGTCTGATTTTCCCCAGATTCATGGAGGTAGTTCTGGTAAATGTTGCTCTTAAGCACTTTCCAACACCAAATGACTGAGACGCGATGCATCACCGAGGACCACACTTTAGGAAAACAAAGTCTTCATTCATTTTGGTGGAACCGCTGCTAAGGCTGGATTCAGCAAATTAGCTATGCCACAAATTTTTATTGGTTATTTTATGTAAACCTATAAGCTGTGGAGGGTGGAGTAGCCAAAGTAGCCAGCTGTACTCAAAAAAGAGAATTGTAAATTTGGTTAAACTACCACTCGATAGTAACTGGAAGAGAAACTGTTAAGCTAAGTGGAAGGACAAAACATGAATGCACAGAATCTGGCGTTTTCAAAGTGTAGTGGTCCATGGGTTGTTTGGTACCGGGCCGCACAGAAAAATCAATAACTTACATTATTTTCGTTTATATCTGAGTCTGGACAATGTTTTATTTTGAAAAGCGACCAAACTCTCTCCTTTACATTTGTCTATGACTCAGTCTTGACTCACTCTTGATGCATGCCAAGATGCTTGTCTTAGTTACATGATACATTAACACTAATATTAAACCCACAAGCTGCAACATAAGTAAGAAACAGACATCTTTGGAAACGTTTACTGCAGTTTTTGTGTGGGTCGTATAATTTTATTTTGTCGTATTTATCTGCCACACCTTAAAGGCCGGTCTGTGAAAATATTGTACTTATATATAAACTTTACACTGTAAAGTAGGAGCACGGGGTCTGAAAACTACTCTGAGAAATACAATTTTATTTAAAAGTTTAATAAAATGGCTATGGATTATCTCATGCCTTTGCTTTACGGATATGTTGCTGTGTCAATGGGTTTGCCAAATTTAGGGCAGCTCCAGAGTTCATGAGGTCATTCAAACATGTATATCTCTTCTACTGCAGATGTACAGACAAATGGGTGATAAGCAACAGACTTTACAAGGTGGGACTTCATTATACACACTGGTTTGGTTTTCATTATACTGATAATTTGGTGTATAATTATAAATGGTAAGTTTATAATTTTGTGAATTGTGTATATGACATGAAAGCAGAAGATGATTATGTGAATTGTTTTTCCCAGTCATGGCTATAAAACGTCCAACTTTTAAGGACATAATTCATTCAACCAAACATTTTCTGTGATATCTGTTGTGTTTCTATGATGCGACTGGTTAGTTTAAAACCATTTACAGTTACAGTGACAAAGTGTAACCCCTCATTTGTCCTGGAGTCCACGGTACGAAAGGTTTCAATGAGGTACTTTACAGATGCGAGGTAGAGACTGCCAGAGAACTACCCACAACGAGGCTACCAGGTCAACAAAGCCTCAAACAAAGCAAGCAGAGCACATTCAGGAAATATTTAAATAAAACTGTCTATGCTTCGCGGTCCAGTACCTTCACTGAAAATGCTTCCAGATGGCACTGAGTTTCAAAGACATAGCCCAGATGAGTATCTTTTAAACCTTTTCTACGAAGGAGATGTAGAGTTTTTGCATAAAAATGAGATATTTCCTGCCGTCTTTGTTGTACAGCGCATTAGTAGGATTAGTGGCAACAACATAAACATCATCAACACAATCAGCTGAGACAGGAAGTGCCGGGTTTCCCACTCATTTCCAGCTAGGGGCGTATGTCTACAAAAACTCATGTTAATCACATCATTGCCAGCAGAATTCTTAACACGATACCTTAATTAACCCAGTAATCTAAAGTAAAGTCCAGTTAGCTTCATATACTGCATTGTGAAAAGTTGGACTGTTTCCAGAGATGTTTTTGCTGGATAAAGATCAATAGAACAATACTGACATTTCATAGTGATGTTTCCAAGTTCTTAAGTAACCCAAGAAAGGAAGTGAGTATTTTTACAATTATATGAGATAATTTTTGTTTTAGCATCGTTCTTTTTGTTGTAGCCGTGTCCTAATCAGATTTACGCAATGATTTTTAAAAACAAAAACCTTTTAATTCAGTAGATTTCCTATTGTTGTGGTTCAGCAAAGGAAAAAAGGTGTAGGTACTCTTTGTTCTGAGAGGAAGATTTTATAAGTGTTGAAAATGACTGCTTTCTGTTCTTTTTAACATTCTTTCTAGACAACAGTGTTAAAATTTTATTGGGTTTGTGCCATATTAAAACACAGACGCAGCAGAGGGCCGGTGAATACAGTGAATAATAGAAATATGTGCATTTATAACAGATTATAACGAGCGACCAGGTCTTTATTCATGTTTAGATCCACTTTTATTGCATACTAAATATTTGATAGCTGGGTTTATAAGGTGAATGTTCAAAAACGTGCAACAAAAAGCACTGCTTATGGCAAAAAAAAAAGATAAAAAACAGTCTCTGGGCCATAGTTTGAACATGCCTACTCTTATTTTGAGTTTTGAACTTTTTTCTTTAACCTTTCTTTCTGTTATGGCTGCCATTTTGATCAAATATTCTCCGTAATATAGTCTTCATTTCTGTTTGCTCCCTTTCTACCTCCTGTACATACATATATGCAGTACAGGTGGTTCTCAAATTGCAGTACGAGTAACAATGTTGTTTGGTTGAGATTGTATAATCCTGGTTTATTTCTATTCATGAGTTTTGCACAAATTATTTTTTTATGTTATGGCCACCACAGATCAGTTCACACTCAGTCAATCTTTAGTTCTTGGAGTTGCTTATAAGTGCAGAGTTTCTAATATTGTTCATATCGAGATGAGTTGGAGTATTGTAGCTTACTCTGATATTTTTCTAACCGCTCTCCTGTCTTCACTCAGGGGCCGTGCCTTCGCTGTGGTCTTGGCCGTGTGGATAGTCGCCTCCCTGATCTCCTTCCTGCCAATCCATCTCAAACTGTGGGTGTCCAGTGATGCCAAAGCTACCGAATGCTTAGCCAACGAATCCTGCTGCGATTTCAACACCAACGCTGCATACGCCGTGTCCTCCTCCATCATTTCCTTCTACCTACCGCTGGTGGTCATGATCTTCCTTTACACCAGAGTGTTCCAAGAAGCTCAAAAACAACTGGAGAAGATCAGGGGACGGGAGCGCCATTTACTGAAGCTGCAAATCTCTCTGGCGTATTCTGAGGAGAGCCCCTCGGAAAGACTTCGAAGAAATGCGTCGGATGATAGGTTGAGCATGCAAAGAATGGAAAACGGGAAACCACGGACCGAGAAGCAAACCACCACACGCCGTCTTAAGTTTTGCCTGAAGGAGCAGAAAGCTGTCAAGACACTAGGGATTATCATGGGGACATTCACGCTTTGCTGGTTGCCATTTTTTATATTGAACATTTTGATGACGTTTCTAGATCTCGGCGATGTTAAACTTTTATTTCGCCTCCTGAACTGGCTCGGATACTCCAACTCCGCTTTCAATCCGCTTATCTACTGCCGAAGCCCTGATTTCAGACACGCTTTTCAGGAGATCCTTTGCTTGAGAAACTGGGCCGAGAAACTGCGCTTCAAGAAGGCGTGGGGGTGCTGTAAGGACGGGTATCCGAAACCGCAATGTAGGACAAGCGAGAGCAAAGAGAAAGAGCTTGGGGGTCAAAGTTTAGGTTGGGATGGGAGCGTAAACAGTTCTTTACGGGACAGTCTGGTGACCATCAGGCTATCAACACCTCTGCCTGAGCAGACATTGGAGGTCTCGCCAGGTTCTTTGTCATCAAGCTCATCGAATGGGAGCTGCAAGGAAAGCCTGGCGTCCATCGCTTAGACTTTATACAAGTGTTTACAGATTCTACAATGGAAATCAATTTCTGTGTAAAGGTCACTGAGGTGGTTTGAAGAGATGATGGGGAGATATGCGCTTAGAGAAAAGGTCAATAGATGTGCTGACGTCCTTCTTGTGTTCCTTCAGGTCTGAGTCAGTGCGAAATGGATTCACTTACACCTTTACATGCAAATCATTTTTCAGATTGGTTTCGGACATTTTGCAAATACAGGTTTCTGTTCTACTTTTATTGTCACAGGATTTACAAACCTATAAAATTTTATGGAATAAATAAAAAAGAGCAGATGTGTCTCGGGAATTTATTGCTTTTCAGTCATAAAATTGCTTAGATTGTAAAACATGCATGCAGGTGCTTACTTTGTCCAAATTGTTGTATAAATAGTAATGCTGTTTTAACATATTAGGAACCACTATCTTCTGGTAAAATATTTTAATTCCTAAATTGTGTCTTCATGTATAGTGAAGTCTGAAATGTAAAGTAACCAGATAAATAAACACATGTTTATTTACAACAGAAGCAGAGCACAGACATTTCCTCCAAGTGTTTGATGTGAAAAAATATCCCTTAATGTAAATGTGTAAATTATGGATCTATGACTTTTTATGGGTGACCATGGACACCCTATCACTGTGTCTTAAAACATGCCAATACACATGTACATAGTATTTTAATAGTAGGGATCTTATCCAGACAAAAAAAAACCTGCTTTCTTTATCCAAGTATCTTTTACTGGTCTCCAACATTAGACCTGAGTTGCGCAGTGGTGTTTTTATTTCATGTTACACAGTAAAAACAGAGTGACTGTTGAATGTCCTCCAAACTGCCGACTCCATTAAGAGAGTGAAGAGTGATTTAGCTCAGGTCACACCCAGAGGTCAAATAAGGTCACCAAGTCACACCTCCAACTGACTAAGAGTCATGATGAATGTGTTTGAAAGTGAGAGGTGTCAAAGTACAACTCGGAGCTCTTTTGGTTTGTCCTATTTATTGATATTTTAAATAAATAAAAATTAAAAGGAGACGCACAATACTACAACGGTTCATGTCATTAATGTAACTATTGGTGGAAAAGATATTTAATTAGATTAAAAGATATTTTTTTGCTAACAATAAACCACAAGTGATTTGAAATAGTGTTTTAATATATTTTTGTTCTGCTTTGTAATGCTATTCAAACAAAGTGCATGTTTAAAGAGCTTATTTGTACATTTTGCATCTTGTCTATTGTTGATGTTACTAAGCAAGAAAAAAAAAAAGTTAACTGAACTGTCTCAATGTTGTTTCATTTGTAAAGTTACAGTGATGTTATGGAATGATATCCATCACTTTATGGGGACACAAATCGCTATACATTTCATGGGGACCTTGTGTATTGTGGGGACCAATAATCAGCTCCCCATGAGGTAAATGCTTAAATATATTATATAAATTATGATTAAAGTAAAGATAACTTAGGGTTTAGGTTAATGTTAGGAAAAACATATGGTAAAGGTTAGGATCATTCTCCCAGAAAATTGCCACAAAGTATGGAAAACCTAACTTTTATGGAAATCGTCAGGATTATCACTTTATTAAAAAAAAGAAAGAAAACATTAAAAAAATAAAATAAAATAAAAAGATCAGAAAGAGGTGTCACTCAATCTTACCAAACTAGTTTACTCAATTTTGCCACTGGGGTCAAATAAATGTAATTCCTTTGATATAAATGTGTATTATGAAACGTTTGCTTTTGTACTGTGTCTGTGGAGCTATTGTGGACAATGCATCTTGTGTCTCTCTTCATATCCAGAGACATTTGAGTAACGCATGATTTTCTACCTCCATTCTGTGAATGTCATCTCAGTTCTGTACAAATGTGTCTGCTAAATATTAAATGTTGCTTGAGTAAAATGTTCTTCTTGTCTCATTTTATTATTTTTTATTGAACTGCTGAGAATCAGGTCTGAAACAAAATGATTATCACATATTACTGAAATTATAAACACAAGTATTTTAGTCAAGTAGTAATAAAGTGTTTTATTTAGGTTGCATATGCACTCAGATATCTAAAGAACTTGATGGTAATTTGGAGAGACACTTTATCCATTTTGGTAGGAAGTTGGAATGTGTGATCTGTGCTGGTTGAGGGGCTATTTCATCTTTTTTTTAACTATATTTTAATTTACCTGTGGTCTAATATTTGTGTGTGAGAGCCAGTATCAGACAGAAGAAGCCCTGTATGGTTCAGTGAAAAAGATTTACAGCCTAAAGATTTTATGGGAGTCACACAAGTTTAATATTACACAGTCAGGCCTCATGTTAGCCACCTGACTCAGGGGGGAGAACTATCCTCAATCGTTTATTTATCACATCTAATTACAGAAGAAAATCATTAAAGATAGATATAGAGCTTGGAGCGATTTGTTAGACGATCTCTTTGTGAAGAAATAAAATCTAGTGGTGTAATGTGACCAGCACCTGCACATATAACACAGAAAGGAGCATTTTACAGAGATGAAAAACAGACCAAAACATGACACATAACAACAAAGCGATTGTCTTTTGCAATAAGGCCATTTATAAAGGCTTTCATGATTTATTTCTTCTTAAAGGTGCACTGTGTAACTTTTCTGGACTTCTGCACTTGTCTGTATGGAGATGTTATTGCTTTACTTCCTATATTCCAAAAGTATGGCATTCAATTTACAGGTGAGATCTGTGAAAAGGTGACTTCATTCATAGTAAGAATGTTTGTTTTTAAAGGTATTTTTGAGCAATTAAAACACTCATAATCAAATAAATGCCTTTATATATAATTTTAATAATAAAGCAATAACATCTCCACAGTAGCGATCCCCAACCTGACAAGTTAGGCAGTGCACCTTTAAATTTTATGTTAATTTATCTTATTTTCCAGGTAGCTTAATACATTTGTTGAGAATATATTACAATAGCAATAAAATGTGGTAATGGAAGAATGAGCAAATACATAAGTAGTATAAGTAGTACGTGTGATGAGTACTTGTACTTTTGTTACTTATGAGCAAGTCTAATCATCCGGAAACTCAGCGTGCTGTGACTCTAAAGTGTTGAACATGTGAGACGTGACGGATGGGGGCAGCTGCAGGTGCTCTCAGATACTCCATCAGCTGCTCTACCCTTTCTAATCTCTATTTTCTCCTCTCACCATCTCTCTGTTTCTCTCAGTATAACCCCTCCTTCCCCCCTCTCTCTATCTCTGTCCCCCTCCCTCTTATGCTCTCCTTCTCTCTCCCCTCTCACCCTCCTTCTCCTTCTGTCTCCCTCTTTCTCCCTATCTCCCCCTCTCTCTCTACTTCTCTATCTCTCTCTCCCTCTCCCTGCCTCTTTCTTTCTTCCTCCTTTTTCCCCCCTTTTCCCTTCTCTCCTCCTATCCCTAGCTCATTCTCTATCTCAACCCCCTCCTCCTCCCCCTGTCCCCCTCCCCCTCTCCCTGAAACACAAATTCAAGATAGGGTCATGTGTCTTGTGGTAAGAGTAGTTAGACTTAAATTCATTCTTGGAGCCTTACCATAACCTTTATACTACTTATTACTGTCCAGTTGAACCCATATAAAGAAAAGAGGGGGAGAGAGAGAGAGAGAGAGAGAGAGAGAGAGAGCGTAGGTGCGTGTGTGTGAGCGTGTGCGTGAGTGAGCGTGTGTTTATCTGCAGCTTTCATATAATGTCATGTCAACAGATGATAAATGTTTCCATGGAACAAGTGTCAAATATTGGAGCCTCAGGTTAGTCCACTTAACATAGTGCACAGGCCTTCTTCTTGTAGTTATTGTGGGACCTGAGAGCGTTAAGAGTTTTGGCCTCTTGGGGAAATAAGGTGGTAGTGGTGGAGAAAAACCTTGTGCTATTCCATGAACACAAATACTACAGTAGGAGAGTAGTTTAGGTTTGGGATTAAGCCAGGATTAAACCAGGACTACCCCTCTTTTAACCTCCACCTTAAAGTGGTGGGGAGGTTTGTGCCTGAATAGTCCCAGGCACAAGCGGGGGGCTTCATCCCCTGGTAGAGTCACCCAAGGCAAACAGGTCCTGGGGACAGATCAGACTAAGAGCAGTGCAAATGCCCTTTATGATATGTACTACGCCAAGGCCAGTTACATCATTCGGATTGACGTCACCGGGGCCCCACCCTGGAGGAGCTGTTGGAGCTGTTGGAGTCCCCAACCCAAAAGGTCTCTCACTGTTGTGTTGGATATTGGGCTGAACAGCATTGCAGAGTACGCTGCCTTCTTGGAGTCCCTGGGAGGGGTACTAGATAGTGAACCAATGGGGCACTTCATGGTTCTACTGGAGGACTTTGCCCCCACATGGGCAGTGACAGTGACACCTGGAGAGGGTTGATCAAGAAGAATGGCCTTCTTGATCTGAACCTGAGCGGTGTTTATGATCAGAATTTCTAGGTGCAGTCAGGGGCCATAGGGGGTCCAGTTTGAGGCCCACAGGATCTCATCTTTGCTGTTTGCAGATTATGTTGTCCTCCATTGAGCCAGGACCTGCAGCATGCACTGGGTTTGCAGCCGAGTGTGAAGCAGCTGGGATGAAGATCAACTCCTCCAAATCCGAGACCATGGTTCTCGGCAGAAAAAGGTGGCTTGCCTTCTCCAGGTGGATGGAGAGTCTCTGCCTCAAGTGGAGGAGTTTAAGTATCTTGGGGTCTTGTCCATGAGTGAGGGGAGAATGAAGCGTGAGATTGACAGGTGGCTTGGTGCAGTGTCTGCATTGATGTGGTTGCTGTATTGGACAGTTGGGGTGAAGAGGGAGTTGGCCTGGGAACGCCTTGGGGTATCCCCGGAGGAACTGGAGGAAGTGTCTGGGGTGAAGGAAGTCTGGGAGTCCCTGCTTAGATTGTGACCCAGGCCTGGATCAGCAGAAGAATATGGATGGATGGATAAACCAGGACTAAACCAGGACTAAAACAGGAGTAAACCAGAATTGCACCAGTATTCAACCAGGACTGAACGAGAACTCAGTGAGTGATGAAGCCATGTTTAATACTTATAAAAATGAACTTCACAAACAACACACAAAAACTGCAATAGTCTATATAGTTGTCAAGCCTTCTGTGTTGTCCCCAAGTGAACAAAATGTCTAATTGCATTAACAACATAATGTTTAGTCAAACACATAAATGGAAATGACCAAAGCCAATGAGAGTAATGAGAGTCAGAAACATCTTAATTACCATGATAATAATTATTAAGAATAATTCTAACAAAATATAGTGAAATACCAATGTAAGTTTCTTCAGTGCAGTGTGTTTACTCAGCTTTGTCAAGTCAATTTCTATATAAAAACATAATTAAAAGCTGCATCTTCTCATTATGTGAAATGGAATTAGTCCTTACTGGCTATTAGCGGCTCAAATACTGAACTTAATTGCACTTTCTCTATGACCTTTAAATACTAATCACGGATCAGCTTTTGACTCCAACTTCACGCTAACCGCAAAATGTGCAATGTTGTGCCTATTATGTACAATTATTTCTAGTTAGCTCTTAATGCCAGTTGCTAAATGTCAAAAAACGTATGTTACCGACGTTACTCGTTATGGACAGTAATTGGAAAATATATTATGATGTTTTAATCCAGGGTAAGCTTTCAAATAGCTCATCATTACATCCACTTCCTCATATATAATCACTAAAGTATAGCATTTTTATGTAACTTTGTGGAGGTGGCATGTCACCTGCATGATTCTATGGATACTGAATGTTGAAACCACACTTAAGTAGATTCTCCACAGAGATTTGTCTATTTGATGGATAAAATGTTACATACTGAGGCTTTAATATCTGTAAATGACATATCTAGTCAACAGTCATAAATGTAGAGTAATGATGGTCAAGATGAAGTAAGGTGTCATACTCTCAGATGGGGGTCAGGGGCCAGATTTGCATATTGTTTACATTGTACTTTGCCATGAAATTGCACAAATGTTAAACCTGATCATTTCTATTATTGATTAGACCCAAGAAATCAATGTATTAAAACAAAAAACCTGCATTTGAACAATATTCATTTTAGCAGTCCCCATTTCCCCAATTCTAAATGTTCTCCGTCCCTTTGTTTTATGTTAATAATTTAGATTTTGAGCTGTTATATTTACAGTGTATATATTCATTTACACTACAGGTCCTGTATTTCGCAAAACTGACCGTTGTGAGCTTTACCCCATGTTAGAACGTTGTTACCTCGTCAAAAACATACCCGAAGTTGTGTTTTGTTTCATTCACATGTTTGGCTAACCCTGTATTAATACATCTGTCTACATTGAGTAAAACCTGGCAATTCCTGAGTCGAAATGAACCAAATGAGTCTAGTAAAGGTGGAGTTTAAAAACACAGTGGAGCACTTCCTGCATTACCACATGACATCACAAGGTGGAACAGAGTGTTTTAGGTTTGAGAGAAAAATTTAGCCTAAATATACAGGATTTGTATGTTAAACATGTGTGAATGAAACAAAACCCAACTCCAGGATTGTTTTTGATGAGGAAACATTTTAACATAGATCCGAAAATTGTGTAATATGGTCCTGTTAGAAAAAAATGAAAAAAAGTATATTATTTAAATGTAATGCGAGTCTGTCAGGATCAGAGGCACAAGTCCAAATCTGATCCTGCAGAGTTTAAACATGGAGATTGAACTAGACCTGGCCTGCAAATACTGCAGAGACAAAGAAACGGGCATAATACTGTTAACCTAACCCCCAGCTCTACCTCATCAAAATTGATTTATTTCCAAATTTGTCAAGAATGTTCTTGAAAAAACACAGACGAAGTATGAGTCAAAATATTTTATCTTTTTATTGGAGGTGTTATCTCAAGAAATACTTCTTTGATCTTATCAGCGTTTCATCAAGTGCAGAGATGTCCTAAATCCACTGTAATAGTGTCAGAGTGTAATAGTGTAATAAGCAAGATTTAGGTGTTTGTTAATCTGTGTAATTATTTATGAGTGGGGTGTCATTTGGTGGTTTGTATTTCCCCATACGGTGAAGTGCACATTAGAGGGGTACTATGTAAGAATAACTGTTTTCCTGTGTATATTTACAGCAATAAAAAACATCTGTAATTGAAACAATACAAAATACGTTTAATGCCATGCTGTGTAACATTTCAGGCAATGCAATAACATGTAGAGACAAGCAAACATGTTTTTCTGTAAATAGGTCAAATAAAAGTCAAGAACTGAATAGAATAAATGTATAAAAGAAGCAAGTTGATAAACCTTTGTTATAGTGAGTTTTATTTGATGTCACGCTCTGATATCCAAACATTTGTGCAAAGACATTTAAACACAGACAAATCCCTTGTGTACTTTTGCTGAAAAGGAACATCTCTGTGGACCCGATGGACCTGCACGGTCTGCTGCTGTTTGCTCACATGTTACACAATGTTTGTCTGTTCTTGGATTTTCAGGCACGACATCTGAAATTCACTGCTACCTCAACAAGCACGGTACTTAAGTAAAGTACCACTACTCAGGTACAAGTAACTAAACTAAAGTAAACTAAACTAAAATAAAATAAAACTCTCATGTGGCTACTTCTAAAAACTATTGTCATATACAGTACAAAAGCTTTTGATACTTTGCAGCAGTGGCGGCTGGTGGTATAATTTTTTGGGGGGGCGCATAAGTCAAAATTATAAATATGTATTATAAATATTATGTATAGGCTATATAAAATTATAACACATGCCAGAAACAGTCATTTTAGTCACTATTTGCTGAACTTTATCTAGAGCACAATGCACAGCCGAGCGCAAAGTTTACGCAGCAGCACAACCTGATGCACCTGCTCACACCAAACCGTAAAAACACAAAGTAACACATCGTAACACAAAGTAACACAACGTAACACAATGTAACACACCGTAACACACCGCTCACAAACACACCCCACAACCAGCCCCCGTAACGGCATGAAAATGCAGCAAAAATGATGCTCCGGTAACGCCATCAGCGCCGCTCCTACAACACACAGCAGAAACACCGGAGCGGCTCCATCGCTCATTCATTTATGCATTTACCTGTTAACACTATAACACTGTTTACTGTGAGGCTCTGTCCTCAGATTTGCTCCAAACTAACAAAAACAAGCCTCTTACCTTCTCCAGGGGACTGATGCAGAGTGTGTCCTCTACCCACTGTCCTGTTGGTTCTGTCTCCAGTATGTCCCGGTCCAGTCCGGTACACGGGACAAGGTCATGGAGCCGAGTGCACGAGCTGGTTCTAAAACTCGTCTTAATCCCACTTCCCACTTCAGTCTGAAAGTTACACCAGTCCATTATTAGCACCAGGGCAGCGGGTGGACTTAAGCCCTCTGCACTACGCTTTTACATCCTGAGTGCAGATGCCATGGTCCCGGTGGCGAGTGCCCCGGGACCCGGTCTGTGTCAGTGTGTCCCGTGCTTTAGGTCTCTCCTCCCGCTCTCCTGTTTCGGTTTTGGCAAAAGTAGCTAGCGGCCATAGCACACAGCTCTGTAGTTCTCCATTCATTACCCTGTAGCATTTGCATTAGCCTATTGGGGTGAGGCAGGACAGAGCAGCTGAATCCTCAAAGGTCAGAATTGTGTTAATGTTTCTAAAGACCAATCAGTTGATTTGCCTGCGCCCCCACCCTGCGCACTACAATGTTTTTCAGGGGCTGCAATACAAACTAACAAAAAAGCAATGTAATGACGTCAAATTTTCTAAATGTTTCAGGCCCCTCCATAGACCTCAGATCACCACACTCAGATGCACCACGTGACTCAAATACAGCAATATGAGCGCATTTAACATGATAATATGTCTATGCAGATACACGTTTGGTTTTAAACAAAATATTAAACATATAGCCTAATACAAAATAACTTTATATATATATATATATATATATATATATATATATATATATGTGTCATCAACAGTTCCTGGGGTTGTGAAGCTAACTGTAGGCACTGCTCTGTCTGAAGCTCTGTTACTCAAATCAGACTTTGAGGCTTTATTATATATAACAGAATCTGATCAGAAAGAACTGACTTGGAAGTGGAACTATGAACTCACTGTGTTTGTTAAAAACACCTAAACCAGACTATGAACACTTGACTCTTGTATTGATCACAGACTCCAGAAATGTTTTGGCAATGTTTACACCATAGAGATCCATGTAGAGCACCCCCAGCTTGATGCCATTGTAAATATCAATATACTGCTACTGCTACAGCCCTTATTATTAATAGTACAGTACTCCTTTAATTAGACACCATATTCCCACTAATCAAATAATGTACACATTTGCAGTTTGAGTTGATTCAACAAACAAGTAATTTCTCAAAAAATAATTAGTATATATGAAGTTTGTGGTAGACTGAATGCCCGACCTAGTCCAATCTGATAAAGAGTTTTCAAATACCAGAGTGAAGTAGCATAAGGGCAGGGCCTTTCATGACATACCAGACAGTGTGACATCAATGCACAACAATCACAGAGCAGACAAAGACACACAGACACGTCACTGTGTTTCCTAAAAGCACTCACGCAGCTGTCTTTCAGGTATGTGCACAATACCTGACATATTTGGGCTGAATACTATTGAATAATGTGGTAACCTAATTAGGGTAGAACTTCAAAATAAGATATGGATAGGATATTATTTAACATACTTTATTATAATATATAAGCTTCATTTATTTTATGAATTTCAGTGTGATGAAAATTAGCACCATTGCCATATCAATTTAAATTCAGAACAAAAAATGATTATGTCCTCCATCTGTCATCTCGCACAAATCAGTACTGCCAAGTCCATAGTATGAGGTTTGGGATTGCAGACAGTCATAGTTCTGGTCTTTTCGTCTTGGCAAAATGAGCCAATTACAGAAAGTATGTGGAGGAAATTGAACCCTACATTCAAAGTGGGTGAAGTGTCTTGTCTAAGGACACAACAAGGTTTTAATCTGAAGGAGCTTTGTTCCAGCTGCTTTTGCCCTAATGGATCAATTGTAATCTATTTTTGAATTGATATTTTTACCCTGTCTTGGAAAGCCATGTTTTTTTCTATATATTTAATGTTTATTGTGACTTTTTAGCCAAGTTTGATGAGTGAATAAATTATTTGTGGAATAAAACCATTTTGCATTGGAGCACTGTAATTGTTGATTGTCATTGTGTTTTTTTTTTACTATGTCCATTGTCTATAGTGTGGATGAATGAGCTGTGAAATGTGGGACCAGCCTCTCAAATCTGCAAAACAAATGTATCTACAGGTACAAATAAAGCAACTTAACCTAACAATAGTTTATGCTACTGGCGCCCCACTGTAGCACCTGCTATTCCCAGAGGTCTCCCATTCAAGTGCTAACCAGGCCCCGCCCTGCTTAGCTTCTGAGGTCTGACAAGATGAGGATTTGACGAGCCAGTATGGCCACAAATGTCCTGAATTTCTAACATGAGAAGAGCCTCACAGAAGGCCAGTACTACATGCAGAACTGGCATGTTTTATAATTAAGTTGAGTCACCATTGCCTGCACATAACCAGATCGGTGCCATATGCTGTCTGATCAGCATGTGTCCAGACTGTGAGTGGGACAGGACACAGGGTGGTTAAATACCCTGTAGAAACTATAGTGCCATCATATCAACAGATGGGTTCACAGTCTGTACTTCAGAAGAGAGAGAATAGAGAGTTTATGTACTTCAAGGTCCAATGCAATACCTGCCTGATTCACTATAATGAGATGATAGCAAATTCTTGAAAGTACATTTTCAATGAATTACTTGATGGTGTCTTATTCAGCCAACATCTGTACTGTACACTAGTTATTTTGTAAGAATTATAAAGGATCTATTCAGACCAGCAAAAAAAGACAATAATGCTAATAAGATGTAGATGTGGGAATTAATATGAATTTAGTTTTTCACACCACACCATAACTCCTTTTAGCTGACTATTTCATCAGTTACAGTCCTAATATCCTCCATTTTTTCAATTACAGGTAATTTTTGAGGTCGAGTACACCTTGGAAAACATGAGTGATCTCCTTAACTTGGCTTGGTGGCATCACATGCTTGTCTCTGTGACAGTTAATGCCGTACAGTGGAACAAATAATGTATTTTGGTTCATTTAAAGATCAAATTATTTTGCCATTATACATATAAATCATGTAAATAAAACAGACTATTAGAACTGTAAATAATACTCATTTTCTTCATGCTGAGAAGATGGATTTTAGGAGCTGGCCATTGCTTGCAAAACTCCAAGAGCAACAAAATCAATATTGTCTAAAAGTAAAATATAGCCCTACAGAAAGTACTATGTTTAGTACTTTGACGTCAGTATTTCATTATCACTAGTCAGTTGAGAACATCTATTATAAAAATCACTAAAATACTAAACAGATGCCTTATTCATTTTCAGATTTTAATCATTTTCAACAGATGATATCTTTGTTATTAAAAATACAGCCCTCTTCTGTCAGACTCAGCTGATGAGGACGTTATTGGCAGAGTCAAAGGGCAATTACGTGTTCAAAACCTACGTCAGACTGAGAATTAGCAGCAGAAACAAGCATACAGAGATTCGACAAAACTACAGCACAATTTTGTTGTAACTACTTTGTGGAAGTACAAAAGCTAGATGAATAATATTACCAAAGTTTAAAGGGCACACATTACTTCAGAGAAAAATTAAGATAGAGGACTGAGAAACAAAAAGGATTTTTACAGAATGAACAATCAAAGCACCAAACTATTACTTATTTCAGGTCAAAGAAGTTCTATATTTTGTTGTGAATGTTGCAAGACTCTTTTCTGATCTGTTATAATGTTGTCTCCTCATCACAAACATACATGTTTTCTTTTGCACATGTTTAACATGCAAACCCTGCATATTTAGGCTGAGGTCTTCTGTCAAATTGAAAACCCTCCACCTTGTGATATCATGTGGTAATACAGGAAGTGCTCCACTGTGTTTCTCAACTCCAGACACCTACATTTGGATAATTTCAGGCTTAGAATTGCCTATCTCTACTGAACTAGGTAAAAGGAGCTGTTAACTTGGAAACTACCACATGGCATCACAAGGATTTGACTTTTGGAGATGTGGACAGCCTAATATTGCAGGATTACACAAACTCACACGTGCGAATGACACAAAACACAACTCTGGGTATGTTTTTGAGGAGTTAATGACATTCTAACATGCCTTAAGAGTAAAGTTTGTGTTTATAGGTAAATTGCTGTACCCCAAATGAAATATCTGCATTTTCTCTTTTGCGTTTTGTGACTTAAGTTCTGCTGACATGCGTCTAACAACAGATTTGTGTGTATGTACCGCAGCTTCACTACACAAGACAACACAATTAGACCAAACACCCTTAAACCCGTGCCTGGTGTCTGAAGTCTCTGCTGGGAATCCAGTCCAAGCGCATTATCAGAGTCACATTACATTACATCACTCTATCAGGTCTCATTAAGATTAGATCATCTCCTCCACACTTTCTATAACGATGTGAGGAGATTAACACTGATACAGGCGCCGCGTGCAAATGTGCTTTTAGAAGACGCTCCAAGAACAAGCATTGCATCTGAAATTTAAAGGGCCTGGAGTTTTGTTTTGTTTCATTCACACATGTTTAACACACAAACTCTGCATATTTAGGCTGTGATCTGCTCTCAGACAGGAAACACCTTGTTCTATCTTATGATGGTCTACTTTGTTTTTGCCCTGGAATTGCCAATCTTTACTGAACCAAAAGTAAAAAAGTAGCTGTTAACTTGAAAACTACCTCTTCATGATGCCCCAAGTGAGTATATTAAGCTTTGGAGAGGCTAGACAGGCTAATAATAAAGGAGTGAATTAAGCAAAACCCAACTCCAAGTATGTTTTTGATGAGGTAGCATGACTTAAAGCTCACAATAGTACATTTTGTTCAATATAGGACTTTTAACATGTCGCAGTCCAGTGTTTGTATTTATTGTGGGTGGTTTGAGTCACGAGCAGGTGGCATTGGGCCCTGGTATTTCCTTTGAGCTCTCTGTGTTTGCTCTCTCTGTGTTTAAAAGACTGGCATGCAACAGACAGACACTGTGCAGAATCAATCAGGCCACATACACTTGGATTGTACAATGACCGCCAAGGGAGATCTAGCTTTGTTAGCAAATATGCATTGTTTATCTTATTAAACCCCTAGCATAAAAGGCAATTGAGTCAATAACACAAGCATTTATTTTCCTCAGTTTGCATGTTAGCCAATAAGAAACTGGTGTAATGCTGCAATGTGGGGACTTGTTTATTTTGACAGATGTTTTCTCTCTTGAGCACCTCTGGTTTAGATGGTTGAGCTTAAAACTGTTATTATGTTCAAGTTTCATTTCTGTAAGACAGTCTTGGTCGTCACTGTAGATACTGATGGTGAAGAATAGCAGCTTTGTTTTTTTTTCATTCTTAAATTTAAATATGAGTATCCAAATAAACATATAATAAATGAAATGCATTATTAATTTTTGTTTGATTTGAACTGAGGACCAAAAGAATTAAATGATTCAGTTTACATAAAATAGTTACGCATTTCCTCAAGTAATGTTGCCAATTTGTGTGCAGCCGCTCTGTTGTATTATACTCAGCAGTCCAATGCAGTTCTGGTTAGTGTCTCCATGTCTGACGTTTTAAAATCCCTCATTTGTTCTTCCAGAATGTGACGTGGTATTTTATGTGAAGTGACACATTCATAAACACAATGATGCACTGGTTCATACACAGAAAGTCTTCAGGAAGCAAAGCTGCTGCTGTTGGAGGCAGAGTGGAGATGGGCCAAGAGCACAGACATGCACCAGAACTTGACCAAAAACAGTCCTGTCTCTGGGTGTGGGGGGTACAGCATAAAATGACAAAGTGTGGAGAAGAAACAGAAGATGAGTTGCAAATGTCCAAATTTAGACTTTGACAAACTTTATCGACCCACAAGATACATACATACATTCTTATGTATTAGTCTACTACATCATATACTTATACATGATTATAATGACTTGTAATAATAACAGCTAAGTATAAATTGCAATATGAATACAACCACTTGCTTGACAAAACCACAGTGCTTAGTGAATGTGGTGTGTGAAGGATTTTGGTGGTGCAGATTGGCAGACTTACTTTGGTCACTGTAGCTACAAACTTCTTAGGTTCTTTTTTAAGACAATGTACAAGTGTATTTACCTTGTTGACATATTTCAAGATAAATACACTTGACTACACTGTCTTTAAAAAGAACCTAAAAACTTAAAGTACTAAGAAGGCATAATGAATATTTCTGAAGCAGTAAAGCTACTTGCCCCCATTGCTCATGAATGAGATCTGGAGTATGGAGTTGAATCAATGAGTCAATCAGGACGCTTTTACATCAGTGAGTACTGAGTGAAAGAAGAGCATGCTGCAACATGAGGTCTTGAAAGTGCTTTAGAAATTCAGTGTCTCATTGTACAAAAATAAAGATGTGTCAGTCAATATACATAATACTACTACTAATAATAAGACAATAAGAAGAAGAAGACATTTTATTTATTACTTACTTACAGCAGAGAAACCCCCTGAGGTGTGTTGTCATTCCTCACATTCAGTGACGTTTGAGTGACACACGGTGGTCTCCTCATAGCGTGACTTCCTCTCCCCTGACGTTGTTTTGGGAGTGGTTGGTACTAAATGTCCCTCTGCCCTGCCTGTCCTGTCCAGTCCATGCCACGCATTTGCTCTGCTCAAAGGATGAAGCAGTCCCAGAGGTGCACAGATTAGCCAAACCAAACAAAAGAAAGGCATTGTCAATAAACAGCGACAGCAAAATTAATCAATGAGTTACAAAACATCAGCAGCCATTTGTGCATCTGTGTCTTTACCTACATTTTTGTTTTTAAAGGTCTTATATTATGCAAATTTGACTCTAGTGAGCTTTAAGCCATGTTATAATGCTGTAACCTCATCAAAAACAGGCCCGGAGTTGTGTTTTGTTTCATTCACACATGTTTGAATAATCCTTTATTATTAGTCTGTCTACATTTCCAAAGCTCAAAACGCTCTGTTCCACCAAAAAAACTTGGCCAAAAGTTAAGATATAAACACTTAAATCTATCAGAAAATGACTTAAAAGTAGTGAAATGATCTGTCCATGCAGCAAGATAATTTCACTTGACAAGTTATTTTAAAATAAACTACCTCTGTCTCAGAACAAGTAGATAATAAATGTGAAAACAAAATTAATAACCTGATATAAGTTTGCAGTGCATGTCGTGGTAGTTTTTACGTTAACAGCTCCTTTTGCCTTTCCTTTTGTTCAGTAGAGATGGGGAACTCCAGGCCTGAAATTATTCAAATGATTTTTGTGAAGGTGTCTGGAGTTTTAAAACACAGTGGAGCACTTCCTGTATTACTGCACGACATGACAAGGTGTTTTCTGTTTGAGAGAAGAACCCAACCTAAATATACAGGGTTTGTGTGTTAGACTTGCACTAATGAAACAAGACGCAACTCCAGGTATGTTTTTGAAAAGGAAACATTATAACAGATCAAAAAACAGAGTAATATTGGCTCTTTAAATTTCTTCTTATAGGAATCTCTTTTTCTGATCTATGTTATAATGTTTCCTCATCACAAACATACCTGGAGTTGCGTTTTGTTTCTTTTGAACACGTTTAACACACAAATCCTGCATATTTAGGCTGAGTTCTTTTCATGAGGTAATACAGGAAGTGCTCCTCTGTGTTTCTAAACTCCATACACCTTCACCAGAATCATTTGGAGGATTTCCACCCTGAAATTGCCCATTTCTACTGAATAAAAGGTAAACAGTAGCTGTTAACTTGACATTACACGGAGGACCAGAGAATTTTGAGCTTTGGAGATGTAGACAGTCTAATGATGCAGGATAACTCAAACGTGTGAATAAATCAAAACACAACTCGAGTTTTTGAGGAGCTAACATAATATCATAGTTTAAAGCTCACAAGAATCACTTTAGTTTAACAGAGGACCTTTAAACAAAATGAACACTCCTAGTAACAAGACTTAAATACCCCCAAAGTGGCTAGATATTGTACTTGCACCACAATTTGGGAGCCACTGGTGTAGGTCTGCCTCTGTATGTAGAAGGAACAACACACTGATGATTCACACGGGTTTGATTATGGTCAACTTGTCAACCTTGAAAATCAGAAGTATTAGTGTGCATTTGTCATAGGAACTCACTACAGCTGTAATCAAGTGACAGCATCGACCTCACAATTTCACAGAAATGATTTTAGAGCTATCGCTCTTCATCTTTAGGGCCACACGGGGCCATAGTGTCAACACTAAAAATCAATACAGACTCCGGACGGAGGTGGGGGAGGTTGGACACAGGTTTAAATGACATAAAATTGCAGCCGGAACATCAGAAACATAATGACAGGTAATAGTAAATCAATGTAAAAATCTATTGTCTGCTTTATTGGATGTTTTCTGAAGGGACCAGGAGAAGGGTTTGAAGATCATTTGGATAGCAGGATGGGTCCAGACACTCAGTGGTAGGTCATTTTGATAAATATAATATATTTTTCAGTTGCATCCCAGTCTCCAAAAGTATAACATGATAACTGTAAATTTTAACAAAACATATTGGGTACATATATAGGCCTAAATAAACGTGGATGCATTTGAGTGTTTTATTCCAGGTTTAGGATTAAATATTGACTTAAATGGAAGAGTGTAATGATGCATGATTTCTCCCAAAAGTTTAACAGATTATCATGAAAAAACACCGGAGATTTAACTGTGGGTGATGTAACTAAAATGTGGCACCATAAATTTGGCCTCTTCACTTTCCAAACTCTACAGCACCATCTCCTGGGCAGTAAATGTTAAAGCATGTCAATATAATAAGCGCTCGATGGGTTATAATAAAACATAAAAAGAATCTTTGAGTTTAACATTTAAAGTTTAAAGTTTAAGTACGTTTAAAGTGCTACATGGATTAGCCCCGCCTCCTATGTCAGTCTTTTTCAAAACAAAAACTCTCACCAGTATCAGGACCAGGGCCTTGTCCAGAGGAGACTGTGAGGTGCCCTACAGAAAAACATCTTTTGGGCAAAATTCTCTCTCTGTGAGGGCCACTAAGATCTAGAACAGTCTTCCTCTAGGAATAAGGGAGTGCCCCACATTGCTCACTTTCAAAACTCAACTCAAACTGTGGCTAAAATCAAACCAGTCATGTGATCATTAGTCAAAATGTTCTTTTATTTTTCTTAACCTTTTTCTTGTATTACTAATGTTCTATTATGTGCTGTATTTGTTACCTGCCTAGGGACTGCGGATGTAAATTAGCTTTGTAGCTATAATCTGGCATATTTACAATTGTTTATAACATATGTTCATTAATGGGCATTGTCCCTATCAAATAAATAAATAAATAAATAAAACATTGTTGATTGCTAATTAAAGATAACTTACTGTATTGGCTGCATTTTTATTTATGTAGTGAGGTAAATTATTGTATTTGAACACAGTATTTTACAGCCTGAAATAATCATCACATGCTCTATCTCCTGTGAACCGCCTCACACACATTGCCTAAAAATATCTTTCCCCTTTTTCATTTAGATTTCTTTGAAGTTAACTGCAAAAAATATGAGTCTGTTAATAAACAAAACAACTCAACATAATATATTCATTCATTTTTTGGGAGACTGACAATGGTTAATTAATTAATAACTCACCAAGTCACTTTACCCTGTGTATTTAAAGATGTGGTTTATGACTTTTCTTGTGTTCTAAAGTCCTACACTAATTATTTCGGTGGAAATATTATGGCTTTGTTGTTTCATTGTATGGTACTACTCATAGAAAGTATTGGCTGTACATCTCCACCTTAAAGCCACAGGCCACTCTTTTGAGGACTATGAGGTGCAGATCTTACCCAGAGAGAAGAATTGGTTCGAAATAGGAGTTAATAAAGAGTTTTTTTGTTTGTTTTTTAAAGAGAACCCTTCTTTAAACAGAAATGGAGGACTCAGACACCATCTGTCTCCAATCTATAACTCCATCCTCAAACCTAAATCAAAACAAATCAACGAAACAATAGGTGTAGCCAGGTCAGGCCCAGAGATGTGAAAACGCCGGTGATGGCCCTGTATGCACATTTAACCCCACACTCAGGGCAATTTCAATAGGAAATTGTAATCAAGTAAGGTATTAGTTTCAGAGTAATTTTCCTCCTTGCAGGCAGATATAAGGCAGTGTCCTTCAGCATTCTGACCAGAACTGAAGAAGCAGCTTGGATGAGCTGCGAAACTATTCAGCTGTTAGGATAAATAACTAGGCTTAGCTATTCTGTATAACTGCTGCTATATGTCATTATTGTACCGAGGTCATGTGAAGATAAGGGCTCTGATCACAGCTGTGAGACTCATAGACATACTGTATGTCAAGACAAATGTATGATATTCCAATCTATCTAATAGCAAACTAACTAAATAGGACAAGAACTACTGATAGGGATGATGTCATGACTTGTTGCCGGATAACACCCAAGAGGCCAAGAGGCCTGGCTGTTCTGTGCACCAACGAAGAGGCGCTAAGTCTAAACCACGGTACACGGTACCTCCTACAATAGTTTGCGTATAAAAATCATTGTATAGGCGTAAATATTCAGTCTCTGCGTGGGAATGTCGGCACAGACTCCTTGTACAAGTATTGTTTTCTAATGTTTGAATAAGTAAATTATCTGGACTTTATTTCTGTTTCAAGTGTATTTTTGTCTAGCAGAAACTAACGAACATGCAAGGGAAAACCTGGTTTCCTTTACACAACCAAATAAACTCATGTCCAGTTGACAAATTGAACTCCTCTCCTTTGCTATGCTTGTTTTTACTTATTGATAGATGATCTTAATGCAACAATGGGGGACATTCCAAGCAAAGCCATGGAGGCAAACAGCTGGCAGACCCTCCACCAGAAAAATCACATAGAGCACCTTGAAATATCATAAAGGTCACTGTGGATGTCTCTGTCACCCCCATGTCCATAACAGCCTATGCTTGTGTATGTGAGGCTGTGTAAATATGTCACAGCTTAATGCACAGTTCAGTGGAGAAAAACAACACTATATCCAGAATCCCCAAAGAGCCATCACACGAGAAGAGACTTTCACCTTGTCAACACAATCTGGACCATGTCAATGTCAGTAGCCTATATAAGTAACATTTAAAAATACACACAAGCTTAGACTTTGGCCAAACCTTTGCATGATAAAATAGGAGTGGAAAATATTCTTCACTATCTGTCATGCTGCAATTTCTTCACGCTTTTCATTAAAGGACACATTTTCTTATAACTAACATCTACAGCTGTATTTCTGTTTAGTATCATTCACACTCCCTCTACCTTTGTGGGTAGCATTCCATATCCACTGTTTTATATTATAAAACATGAAAGATCAATGCTGGGGTCAAAATAGGGTGGAAAAAGTCATCACAGAAACTTTAAAGATGTGTATAAATAAGCATTTCCTTGAGAACCTGCTTCTTTCGCCTTCACAGAAAATGCAATGTTGTTTGTAGTGTCTGGCGCCCTCTTTTGGTCACAGTGGGGAGTGAACTGTTCAGAAAAAGAAAAGCAGCACAGCTATAAGTAAGATGACGATAACAGATTGAGGTTTTGTAGTGAGAGCAGTTACTCATGTTTTTACTGAGGAAACACCATATAGATTAGGCCACAGCATATAGACTAGGGCATGGTAAAAAGCCTGTGTAAAAAGTGTGTAAAAACCTCAACGTATGATGAGCTTAATATTAAAATGTATTCTTGTCAAGTCCTAATCTATGACTAATAAACTTCCGTGTAAAATGGCATACGCTGTAGATGTTTAAGTGAGTAAAGACACGTGAGGTCGTGACTGTGTCGAGTTACAGCGACTCCTCAGAACTAAAGATAGAGCTGTGTTTGAGCAGGTTCCACTTTCACAAACAGACACATCATACAAGGATCATGTACTACTACAGTACTATTACATGGGGGGAATAGAGCATCAATAACACATGCATTTTATAAATACAGATTTACATAGAGATAATAACTATATGGCCAACCATCAAAATAGACAAACTTTTATTGATCCATAAGGGAATCACCTGGACAGTCGCTCACACATTACAATAACAAAGATAGAAAAAAAGTTAAATTGGCTAAGAAACAAGACCAGAATTAAGTAGACAATTTAACTTGAGGATAATGTCTGACTGTGTTCTTCTTGCCTCTTTTGTGTCATTGTATTTAACTTGCCTCATTTTCAGTTTTCAATGTAGAAAATCAATGGGTTAAATGCAGAGGATGCAGGCCTATCACAATATCCCAACATTAAATAAAGTAGCCCTAAACTAGGGTGTCCTTATTTACCCAAGACAGTCCCAGTTTTGAGCCCTGTGTCCCCTGTCCCAGAAGATTTATACAAAAGCAGTGATTTGTCCCAGTTTTATGCAAGAAATGACCATTCTGATACCTGCTAACCGCAAAGAGAGGAATATGTTGTCATTTGTTATAGAGAAACAGTTCAGAAAAATGCACCGACAAAGTGCCTCAGATTATCATTGACACAAGAATGGACAATGTTATGCTCTCTTTTCACCATTTTATTTATACCAAACATCCCAACCGCCGGGTGTGTCCCAGTTTATAATTTCGAGAATATGGTCAGCCTACTCTAAACCTATTCTGACTGCACAGTCTCTGCTCAAATTCGCCATTCATAAAAGCCTTTGACTCCAGCTCTGATCATTTCTAACTCCTCAAGGCAGCCCATGTTTTACTCTTCCTCTTATCTCTTCTCCTCAGCACCAGAAACTACAAAGTACTGAATTTGTGAATGAAAATTTAAAGCTCAAAAATCCTTTCAAGACGCTATGAATAAGAAATCAAAAGCACTTTTATGAATGGATGTTGTGCCAAGAGCGCAAGTAACAAAAATGTCTCAAAACAACACAAAAAGAACTGGACTACAAAAGAGTCCAGAGAGTTGTCCCAAGCTTGTACACCATCTGCTCATTGTTGCCAAGGGCAGCTCTGCGACAAAGCCTTAGTGAATATGAGGGCCCCAAAGACTTAAATAAACGTGTCAAATATGCTAATGATGTAGTGATATATGTCATGTAACTGCAGCAGGCCCAGAGCACTGTATAGGGAGGGGCGTGTCTTGGCAGTGAGGACAGTAAATCCTTGGTCAAGCTGGACATTTCTTTTATACTTTAACGGTAATCATGAGAACATAATGAACGCGCCAGACTAAAGAGGACATAAACGACTTCTGCTTCACTTTCACACTGTTGAAAACACTCACATTCACTCACATTCACAGGTTAATATAACACAACTAACACAAAACAAAATCAATTTCAATTGTTTTATTGCGTTTACAGGTAAACTATATGTAACTTTACTTATGGAAAAGTCACCCACTTGTCTCCATGGAGATGTTATTGCCTAAAATGTTCTGCAGTATGACATTAAACTTATTTATTGCTATGGACACAAGTAGGTGATGCCAAAACCTCACGTTAGAAGTCAATTCTGCAAATCTCACAATAATTTTGCATGTTTCTCAAGCTATTTTAGAGCACTATGAACAACTGAATAAAAACATGATAGATAAGTCTTATGACTGCACTGCAAAAAAAGAAAAAAATACTAATTTTGAGGTAAAAATGCCCTATTTTAAGTGAAATTATCTGCCAGTGCAGTAAGAAATTTTCAGTTACCAAGTTTTCAACAGTACAGTATAATGGTGTTTATCTAGGCCTATAATAAACACGCTAAAACCTAATACTTACTTGACACTTTTGCCAATAGGCCTGAATAAGACTTGTAGCATTTATTATAGTAGGTTGTAGGGCCTATTGGTCAATTAAAAGCCCTAATGGCCCCTCTGTGTGCAGATGGTGAAAGGATGCTGTCTTATTTAAAGGGACAAATCGGAATTTTGGGCATAGGGCCTCATTTCCTAGTGAGTCAGAGCGTTGGAGACGTGTGGAGACACTTTTAAATATTCCATCCAGTCCTTGTATTTGGAGAGGTTGCTGGTGCTGGACTAGTGCATGTCAATGGCCATAGTTAGTCTTACCCACTCCACAGTGCCCCTGAAGCAAATAATTTATTATGCCAGACTATTGATGTAAATGTCTGTGTTGATAGAATAATGTCTGAAATAAAACTAACTTTGCATTGCATAAATTGTTGCATGTTGAGGGACTACTTTCTCATAGATCAGTCTGCCGCTGCTGAGCTTTCTATCAGGAAGTACAACTCACTGCTGCTGCTCAGACATAAATCCTTCAAACGCAAGGCTGGTTTTACTTTTAAAATGATTCAGTCGACACAGACATTCACATCGACAGTCTGGCATAGTCTGCTTCGGGTGTACTGTGGAGTGGGTAAAACTGTTTTTAGTGGCAGACTAACTACGGCCATTAACATGCACTAGCCTAGCACCAGCAACCTCTCCAAATACAAGGACTGGATGGATTTAAAAAAAATTGTCTCCACAGTCTCCAACACTCTGGCTCACTAAGAAATGGGGCCCTATGTCCAAAATTCTGAACTGTCCTTTTAACCATAAGCATCAGTCCATTAAAGTTGGGTTGGAATTTGAGTTGGAGACTAGAGAAGTCCTGTAGAAAGCAGAAAACAAAAAACAAAACTAGGGCTGAAACGATTCATCGAGTTAATCGATTAAACCTATTAGAAAAATGCATCGATAATTTTTTTTTCGTTTCGTTTCTTCGTTTTATTTTCATACGCTCGCCGATGGCCGGAACCTTTTGTGAACTCACACCAGGACTAAGCCAGGTCTAAAGCAGGTCTAAACCAGATCTAAAACCAGGACTAATCCAGGTCTAAAACCAAACAAGAATTTGCAGGAGTTGGTTGCTACATTTATGTAGTTTTAAAAATCATGACAATATCAAGTAATCCAAAGTATTCAGATTATGTTACTCACTTTAAGTAATTTAATGGATTACGTTACAAACTACATTTTGGGGTCTGTCATCTGTAATCTGTAGGGGAATACATTTTAAAAGTCACCTTTTTCAACACTGATGCTACAACATGTAAACAGAAAGCACCCGTACATTACATCAAGTGGAAAAGAAACCGCAAGGTAAGTCAACCTTAGCCCAGCGATAATTACGTTTTTCATGTCCAAAACACATGTATCTGTCAATGCACGTGGTGTGTACTTAACATGTGCAAAGTAGACACGACAATAACAAACGATTACTCGATTATTCGAACAAAAATAATCAACAGAATAATCGATTACTGTAATAATCGATAGCTCCAGCCCTAAACAAAACATTAGGCTTATATCTTCAGCACTGCCTTCTTTCTCTCTCTGATAAGAACCCCAACTCAAGAAATCCCTGTAAACTCCACTTTGTTGCGCATGAAATCCGACCCTCACATCACATCAAACTGTGGCTGTGCACTTCTTGTTTAGTTGCGTCTTTGTGGGTCACCTTGTGCTTGCCTTCCTATCACCCCCTTCCCCCATCCACCCCCTCTGTGCACGGGACAGCGGCCAGTCAGCGACCCTAATGCTGCCGCTGCTGCTGACTGGAGCCGGACAGGAGCGGAGAGGACGCACGGACGCACGCTGGGCAGAAGACGAAGCGAAGAGGCGTAGATACCAGATCCGAGGAGACAGGAGCGAGGAAGAGGCTGGAGGAGGGACGGGGAGGGGGGAGGACACCGGAGGAACAAGCAGCGAGAGAGGGGCTAGTTGTAGATGTAGCTACTAGGGTGAGCTACCCAAACGCCCGGGCTGCTCCGCCAAAACATCCATGGGTGGTTGCGTCGGGAGCCATCACGACTCTTCGGGCAGCCTCAACGAGAACTCGGACGGCACTGGAGGTAACTTACCGCCGGCTTATGCGCAGCTTTCTTCGGCTGAGAGGGTGTGCGTTTAAATGGGCTTCCTTTGGGGGATTAAAAGCGTGTTGTGTCCTGCCTGGCTGGATTTTGCTGGTTGAGGGGGGTCCTGGGGCTGGGGATCGCTCCGGTGCTTTAAATCGCAGCGGCGGGCGGACACGACAGCTCTCCCCAGTGTGCGTCGTCCTCGCTGCGGGCCCCGACGCCGCGTCTGCTCGCCACTTTATAAAGTACGGGTAATGTGAAGTGATCGCCGCTGCCACCCTTTGTTCTTTGGTGGTGCTAGCGGTGGCTAAAGCTTAGTAGCCCCGTTAGCCTGCTAGCTCTTCTGCATAACAAATATATGGGTCACAGACAGTGCGTTTGGTGATTACAGTGGGCCCCGGTGCAAATCATGCGCAACCTTACATTATGGACACTTTCTATTTGGCACGGTGTTTACAGTCTCTCCTCCGTGTGTCAACATCCAACAACTTCCATTTTACTACGTTTAATTCATGAATGTTCTCTTTTAATTCTTATTATCATGTGCTTTAGGTCTTGCCATGCACAATGATAAAATTGCAATGCTCCATAAATTACCAGTTGCCAGTTATGGGGCCTTGGCAGTAAGTATTTTAACATGTAATTTTTGCATCTCCAAAAAGACTTGTGTTATGATATCTCTATGTTTGGATAGGCCTACCTCTGCAAACATTACTGCATAATATAGCCTGGGTATGCAGAGATAAACTAGGAGTAAAGGGCAGCCAACTTAAACGATTTACGTCAGTATTTAAGGCAAGGCAAGTTTATTTGTATAGCACAATGCA
The DNA here is from genome assembly GCA_030686955.1 of Odontamblyopus rebecca. Classification (NCBI taxonomy): domain Eukaryota; kingdom Metazoa; phylum Chordata; class Actinopteri; order Gobiiformes; family Gobiidae; genus Odontamblyopus; species Odontamblyopus rebecca. The sequence continues at coordinate 16,132,156 of CM060664.1, forward strand.
TACACAAAGTAATTAAAAGTGCTTTATAGAGTAAGAAATTCATTAAAATCGCCATATAAACAAATCAAAACATAAATAATCATCATTAGAAAGAAAAGTGAAAAATGAAAACCTTCCTGTCATAGGCACAGCTAAACAAATCACACAACATAGCAATTAAAATTTCTTGAACCTCTCCACCATACTAAATACTATTACTACTATTACTTTGACTACTACATATACCACTAATACAACAAGGCAATCTACTACTAGGCCTACTACTTTTGTGCTTAAGCCCAGTACATTCAAAACAGTGTTAAGTTGTGATTTACTGCAAACATGGCCCTGGTTGATGTTATCAGGCAGTGTCCAAGAAGCGAGGATCCTATAGAAATTATACGCATTTCAGATTTAGACTTTGGACAAGAGGGTGCACTATATAGGACTGAGGCAGCATTACGGATATTAAAAAGTAAGCCAATAGACTGTCCTGTGAACTCATTATAACACATTGAGTCGCTCGTCAAATTATTGTTGTCCTTGGCTGGATTTTAGATAAGGTTAACTACCCAATTGTTTTACTGTGATTAATATTTCAGTAATTACATTCTTAAGACACACATTATTCTCGTATTTAGGTGTATTTATATTTGGTCCAAGTATAATTCAAATTCTCCCAGATCGGTTTCACAACAAATCCATTAACATTAACAGTTCTTTTGCATACAACAGATTTCAGATACACATTGTGTGACCTTTTGTGGAAAGTAAGTTGCTGTAGCGTATCTTTATGACAGAGGAAGGAAGTGCATTGTATGGTGAAACATTTTGTGGTTGTTTTTTTAGTCTGAGAAGCAGGATAGAGCGCCACAATGCAAAGTGTTAGACAGAGAGAGATGAAATGTGGGTTAATGTGAGCACATTGTAGAGTATCACAGACAATGATGCAAGCACCAAGCCAAGGTCATGGGTGAGATAGCATTCAGCTGGATCTGCCATGGGTTATAGACTAGATAATTTGGCAACATGGAGAATGACATGGTGCCTATTTAAAGGAGTACTATGTAACTTTTATGGTTGTTGTTGCCTTGTGTGGAATGTATCAGGGTGTCTTTTACCTTACCACTTATCTAGTTCCATGAAGACAAGCCGATGACACCAAAAGGCCAAGTTTTAGGTTAGATGTGTGGAGTGGTGACCCCGCTCAGAGTACTAATGCATGTAATAGCATAAGTCTCCATGCAGTGAAACAAGTTATGGAGCCCTTTCAAGAAAAGGTCCACAATGCAACTTTAAGTTGTGCTATAATAGTTGAAGAGTTGTTGATTGTGTGTGTACAGCCGTAAAGAAAAAAATATATAGATGTGCACAGGTCAGGATGAGGAAAGATAAACCAGCTAAGACTAAGTTAAGACAAGGTTCAATTAAGACTAATGCATGACTTAACGATGGTAAACAAACACCAAATGTAAAGATCCTCACTGTAACATTCACTTATACTAGTTTAAAAAGAGCAATAAAATATCACTGGACTTTGGTTCCCATCAGCACACACATACACTGAAGAGTGTGAGCCCTTTTGGGTTATTGCATATGTTTTCTGCCAACCCAAAGTGAGGAGCTAATTCTGTTTTCTAATTGGATCTGCTTGAGAAATAAATACAAAATGTAATCATAAACAACTTTTGCATCACGTAAGAACTGCAAAATAATAATCTGTTTGTGCCACAAAAATGCCTACACCACACACTAGCTGTGTCCAGTATGAACTCAACCACACATTTTACACAAGGGATATTTTGATTATGTCTGTGCCCTAGTTTGAAGGATTATGGGTAATGGATTGAGACGAAAGGCATTGTCATAACAGGGTGGTGAAATTGCTTTGTTTTCATTACAAACAATGAAAATGAATCAGTTATCTCTTGTTTCTGAATATACTGCTATGAATTCTGTGTGGTTACTTTTATCATTAGGTGAATGGGAGTCTCCAGAACAGTGCAGTATTTAGTGTATTAAAGAGCAGACAGGTCTCAGGAGTCATTGATCCCTTTGACAATCAGCTGAGCCAGCGGACAGGAAGCTGCTACAAAATGGGACTTACTGTAGACCTAAACATTTTATTACATAGTACAATATGCAGGAGGCTTTAAGTTACAAATGCAGTAGAATGTGAGCCCTGATGTTTCACGCTCTTCCTGAGTCACTGATTAGGAGTGTGACACAGGAGTTGATTTTAACACGTCACCTGCAGATCCACCACCTACTTTTCACTACTGAGATGATGTTATTGCTCTGCCGGGAATGATTCTCATTAAATCATTCAATTTATATATGCTTCAGTTTTTCAATTAACCTTGGCAGATCTGGCCTATAACTTGGCCTAGTGGGTGGCAAACCTTCCAACAGAAAAGTTACAGAGTACACCTTTTAGATTTCACATTTGGACTGGTGGAACGGTCTTAACAGGCCAACAGTTCCTTCACTATACAAATTAATACATTTTCTCCAAACAGCAAAAGGCCTTGGTTTAGAATCAGAAATACCTCTTCCACAATGTACTGTATAGTCATTATGTGTTTTGCAGTTGAGACACACATGAGGACTATAGATACTATAATCTCAATGCCCATTCATTCACAAAGTCATAAAATCCTCATTATACTACTACTACTACTACTACTACTACTACTACTACTACCATTGAACATCTCCTGTTTGTGAGCTGTGCCTCCAGTGCGTCCTGCTCATCTCATAATCACATGTCAAAGTAAAGTGGAGTAACAGGACTCCCACGGTGTCCAAACAGAGCTGCTACCTGACACCACGGCCACCAGGATGAACACATGTCAAATCAGCTCATCTTGCACCAGAGCTCAGAAGAAGGATTTTAGTATAGACATGCAGCCTCTGTCAGGTGCAACAACAAACAGATAGTAAATTGCTTCATTTGTCATTACAAATTGTACAACAAATTGTGCAGATGAAATGGAGTGCCACCATTATCAAATCCCGCCTGCAGGTTTGAAGAAGCTGAAGACTTAAAGTAGACAGGCTTGGAAAGAACACTCAAACCTGCTGCGGAGAGAGGCGAGAGTCTATATATACATACTGCTGCTTTAATGCATTTGATGAGGATTGTTATGATTAAAGTTCATGACGTTTTAGTAAGATTGCAATAGAAAAACATTATCAGGCATCAGACATCAATATCGCTCAAGTTGTGCCTATGTTACAAACCATGTTACATTCTTTTATATACGTTTTGAGATGCTACAGTTTCTTCCTTATCAAATACAATAGTTATGCCTTCACTCCAGCGCACATGACCCATCACCAGGTCACCACTATTTCTTTCTTGAACCTGTTTTGACAGATATAGACCACTGCGGACCTGTTAAACGCCACACATGCTTTACAGCTGCTTTGAATCAGCTTTCCAGTCATCACAATTACATTTTTGTCAGATCTCATCTTTGCATTTCTCATCTAATGACAAGGACCACACTGAACTGATTATATTTGTATTCCCTTTCCCTGTCAGTTGTAATAATATCTGTATAGCTTAACTTAAATGGCCTCTATCACAGTTTTCTGATCGATGTTATAATGTTGTTTCCTCATCAGAAACATAGCTGGAGTTGTGTGTAGTTTTCTTTCATTCACAGGTTTTAACACACAAACCCTGTATATTTAGTCTGTGTTCTTCTCTCAAACAGAAAACTCTCTGTTTCCCCTTGTGATGTCATGTAGTAATACAGGAAGTGCTCCATTGTGTTTTTAAACTCCACACACCTTCACTAGAATTATTTGGATAAATTCAGACCTGGAATTTCCAGTCTCTACTGATCAAAAGGTAAAAGGAGCAATTACTTAAAAACTACCACAACTTGACATCACAAGGTGGAAGAGAGCATTTTGATCTTTGGAGATGTAGACTAATGTAGACTAATAATGCAGGGTTACTCAAACGTGTGAATGAAACAAAACACAATTCCAGGTATAGTTTTGAGGAGGTAACAACATTATAAAGTATATTTTTCATCATATAGGACCATTAAAATCATGTAGCTTCAACTGCAAAGGGAATACAGTAAATATTAATGTGCGAGTAACACTGCATGTTTAGGTGTGAAAATACAACAAAAACACAAAGCCATTGATGTTTATTATATCTGATGTAATATTACTTTGTGGCAGCTGCTGCTACACCTGTCCCCAGACGTACAACTAAAGTTTCCAGGATGTCATTGAACACAAGCCTCCCAGGTTCCACTGGGATCTTTATGAGGCATTTGGAAAGAGACTGACACCGCACTATGATAACACTGTTGTTAACATAATAGACTAAGGTGACCGATCCAAAAATGCCTTTTAATAGCACAGCCTTTCCTGTAGTAGGAACTAGATGGGAATAATACAATCTGAATATTCATGTGTTTCAGCTTTGTTATATGTGACATTTTGAGTACCTTTCACTATTCAAAAGATATAACATTTCTTTGTAAAGCGATAATTGCAATGGCGACAGTGCTAATTTTTCATCATCCTCAAGTGATAGAATACAAGTCTACAATTTTGTTCATTAGACAAGGTCAGAATGTGATATTCAAAATATACTTGAGCTCACCACTCTCAGGTTGTAAGCTGTAAACACTTATAAACACAGTACAGCATAAAACACAGCATAAAAAGTATAGTCAGTCACTCTAGAGAGAATCTATACATGTATATTTTATTAATATAAGCAGCTCAGTGGTGTTACATTTATGTCAAGTTTGGTTTGTGGAACAGCAGCAGGTGAAACTCAAGTCCCTCACTCAATTACACCAGGTCTCTCTCTACACCCACTTGTAGTTGTCAAAGCACACATTTTGTCTTTAAAATCCATAAAAATGTGTTAATTCAGTTAGATAAGTCTGGCTTAGTTTCCATGTCTTTCCCAATTATAGTGTACGTGTATATGTGTATATTTTTGTTAAAGGTACTTCTTTATAAGGCTGTGATACCTGAATTTTTCAGGTATTAAAATATTTATCCATCCAGCTCAGATATACAGATCAATATAATAACAACATAATTTGATGTGCTTTTCTTCCAATGTCAGTGTACATTCCTATTCATTATTACATACTTACAGCACACACGTCTGGACTGGTTTAGAGATACCTTGGTCTTTCTCCGATTTGCTCCTTATTGATTTGGTCAGTCTTAAGCCTTGTGTCTGTGTGCAGATAAAACATTAGGTTAAAGTGTCTCTTGAGTTTTAGTGAATCACATCCACTCTGGTAATGGCTAATATCATCTTTCATCTCTCTCTTTTTCTCTCCTCTTCCCCTCTCTCTCTTTCTACTTCTGCAACCACAACTTCATGTCCGGATGTTACTACTCACCACTTCCTGATAATTTCCTGGTAAGTGCAATTTTAGATTTTACCCAAATTACTTTTCCTCCATTTGTGAAATTACTTATGGGCTTATTTTACATTCTCTCCTGTCTATGTTTTGGTTTCAGCGGTTCACTATAGGGCGAAACCAGCCCTTAAAACGCGAACGGCCCAAATGGAAAAGCGACTACCCGATGACGGAGGGCCAGCTGCGCAGTAAGAGAGATGAATTCTGGGATACGGCGCCAGCATTTGAGGGGCGCAAGGAGATTTGGGACGCCCTCCGAGCTGCGGCTAGCGCCTTCGAGGGCAATGACCACCTGCTGGCTCAGGCAATTTTGGACGGAGCGAGCATCACACTACCACATGGTAAATGGGCCATAAACTGTTTACATGCCATAGACCAGGGGTGGGCACTTCTTTTTTCCATGGGGCCACATGAGAAACAGAAAGTATTGTGGAGAAATGAGACCCGGACCAAAATGCTTAACTCATTTCTGCATAATATTAATCTTTCTTTATAAATCGTAAATAGTAAATAGCACTGCTTTGGCAAGGTGGTAAGACTGGGAAGAGTATATGTTATGACTAAGCAATGAAAAAGTGAGGTTGCCTTACAAAAAATGTCCTTTAAAAAAAGCTCTAAAAAAATGAATGCAGCTTTAGTCAGTGCATGAGGTAAAATTATAAAATATATTTATTTTGTAATTCCAAATTATCTTAAACGGGCCGGTTAGAGTCAGCCAAATGTGTCAGGTATGTGGTCCGGGAGCTGTACAATGCGCAGATCTGCCATAGACTGTATATATAAACCCACAAGCCACCTCATTGCAAATCTTAAGTGACCAAGACGCCTCTTCTGACTCTGCTGACTTTGATTCCAATTGACTTTACCTTGAAAAATTGTCACCCCCCTCTGTGACTGCTACTGCTGCACTGAGCCTTGTCATTTTCCTGGTATTTCACCATTTTATCCGTAAATTCTAATGTAGAACTCGACTCCAAATTTGCTCCTATACTAGTTACTCCTGGTCTTGGTGAGCTTCATTTGACCGGAGCCGATCACTATGGGTGATGTCACACGCCCTTAGTACACCTCTTTATACTGTGATACATACTGTACATAGCTGGATTTTAGATTATGTTTGCATATTCTATAGTATTCTTTTCTATTATAAGTCGTTCTGTAGTTTTTTCACTCAGATGGGGTTAAAAGTGCATGTAGCATGTTTGCATGTTGTTTGTCAGATGTTTTATTTCTTAGTTTGATGAGATAATATCTAGTAAAAAATGATATCATAGTTTTACATCGGTTAAGTGGTGGTTTGCAAAGATGAAAAAATGTCAGGAAGTATCGATGAGTTCTAAAAAGCGATCATTCTATCCATAGTTTAAACATTAATTTAACAAAATAAATGTGTGCCATGTATTTTTATTTATGAAATAACAACTTATGTAAATTAGATAAGCTTTGACCCTTAAAAGATAATACTAAAGAATGTACTGACAGTGACCTTGATCACTGCAAAATCTGATTATAAGATGATGTCTGGACTTTTAAGATTACTCAAATGACATGTAAACTGCAAATCTAATGTGAGTAAAGAAATTAAATTAGGTGACTTTTATTTTTACATGTCATTTAAATAATAATCCCAAAGATTTTTTATTAATCAGATTTTGAGTGTGCATGTACCGCAGTCAGTGAAAACACTAAATTAAGGTCCCCTATGTACATTATGCAAACTTAGGTTCAGATGACATATTTTGATTAAATTTTGTACTGAAAAAAAATTATCAAGAAATGAAAAGGAGCACATTTCAGTGTATCCCTCTAAAAAGTTTTGTATAATATAATATAATAATTCAAATTTCACTTTTCTACACTAGCAGTATTAATACGTTTGGGCCTCGGAGCATTCAGCTACGTATTCATTTTGGTCTGCGGAGGAAAAAAGTTTGGGCACCCCTGGGCTAGGCTAAAAGTGACTTGATGAGTGTGAATCTAAAGAGGGTAAGGTACATTTTTGGATCACCCTGCACCTTGGTAACGAGACTTGTATTTTAAGGGCAAACTTTAGTGACTCACACATTGTAATTGTTGCTGACTCACTTTCTAGCAATTTAGTGAAAATGAATGTTGACGGGAATGGAAAAAGTGTCCATGAAACAAAACAAATCCCACTGCACACAAAACAAAACAGATGACAATGAAAGTGTGGCTAGTTTAACTCACAAAGAAAACATTTTGTGATTTCAAAATCTGCAACTTCCATGAACTTCACTTTTTACTGTTGTCTGCATTTTGTTGGGGGTTTTATCAGATGAGTTGCTGTGACCTCGCTGGGGCTGAAAGTGTGTTGTCATAATCGGCCAAAGGTTAGCATCTGACTTTTTCACAACGAAAAAAATACATCCAAATTCTGGATCTGATATGAGCACAGAATAACTCCTATGTAAATTACTCTTATGTTTCTAATGGCACTGTGTCAAAGTTTTTGTTCTCATATGTTCCAATATTTTGAGAAATATATCTAATTGTACAGTTAAAGATTTAAATGAAGTTAAAACATTCATCAAAGACTGACTCTAATCTCTCTGTTTCCTCATGTTTATAGCCAGAGCTGGAGTGCAGAGGAAGTGTCAGTTGGAGCCCCCTGTTGTTTTAGTATCTTGTCCAAAGTTGAATGTAAACAGGAAGTACATTGTGTCAGGCATGTTTCTGATTGGATGTATTTTTTTTACCCCACTTGAAAATCCAAAAACAAAATACATGTACAGAGGTAAACCTAAGGCTCTTGAAATAAGTGAGTGGTCAGCTAGTCTTCAGGTTGTACTCCAAAGAGTTACAGGAAAATAATAAGCGTTCTTTTTTTAGTAGCGATGAAAATGAGTTAGTCAGGCCTCTAACCTACTGCAGGTTTGTGCATACTGTTGTTGTGTCTGTTGGCAAGACACTGCACTAGCCTTTTTAAACTTTTTTGTGTTTATATTGTTCGTTATCATTTGTTAACTATGGATAAGATACAAATCAGTCTTTTTTTTTCTAAACATGAACTCATTAAGTGAAATAGGGAAACAAATATCTAACGTCCATGCAATGCAGTATTTCAATAACAAACCCATTTTACAAACATGTTTGTACTGTTAAATGAATATATGTCCCCAGATGGAAATTAGGCCTGGGATATAATCTTGTCATGCATCTTTTTAACTTAAGATCAGAACTGTCACTTTTCTGGTGGAGGGTCTGCCACCTGCCTAGGATGTTCCACAGTACGGCATTAAACCAAGCATTTTGAACCACCATGCCATGATAAAGACCACTATAAGAATTCATGGCTGCAACACAAAGTGTCATGCCATATACTGTGTGGGACATTCCAGGCAAAGCAGTAACATTTCCGTGCAGACAAGGTGGTGAACCCCTCTTCAGAAAAGTTATGTAGAGTTAGTTCTGGAGATGTGACAGTTTAGTCTGTAACAAAACCAAAGATGGCAGAAGAAAGCGGCACACAGAAAAAGGCACTCAGGAGCTTTCAGTGTAAATCGATAGAATAGTGGAAGCTCCTCTCAGTAATTATCTGCCTGTTTGTTCTGTACTCAGTGGAAGTGCGTCATTCTATTCTCATTATTATGGCACACTCTGAGGCAAAGAGCACAGACTGCGGAGAACAATGCATACAGTATACAGAGGTGTAGAGGGAAAATGTACGAATAACCTGACTATTTTAATTATGTCACTCTTTACACAAAGCTCTATATTTATACACATGCAGCACTTTGGAGACTTTGTGTTGGTAAAATGTACTATACAAATAAAGTTGGATTGGATTGGATGAACATAAACCTGATGGTTTCAACTGTACCAGACTTACTTTCTCTAGCTAGAGGACCACTTTGTGATCTTTGGTAACTTCTGGTTCCTCAAACTACAAAAAACTCATTAAATATTTACTACTGATTCACGGATCCAGGGTTTTCAGTTACAGATGCCAATACTTTGCTGATACTTAAGGATCTGCTGTTACCTGATATCAATCAACACTAGGGCAGAGACTGAAAATATAATTTATTTTCAAACAGCATAAGGTAAAAAATGATCCAAATGTGTTTTGTCACTAAGAAACAGCTTTCTAAAAATAAATGTTTAATATTATGAGACATTTTGGTGTAACATTGACCAGTGAATTGTCTTTTTACACCAATTTATAGACCAAAATGGGATATTGTCTGAACCAATATCTTGGAGGCTGATATCCGTTCCACAAGATTTTCAATATGATCTCCGATGCATATTGTACATATTGTATTGTATTGTGCATCCCTAATATTTACCCAATTAGTCAACAATTAACACCAACTTCAACTTTTAAAGTACTTCGAATATATTCAACATATCTAGTCTTTCTATACCCAAGTTTTCCTACTGTGAGCTATTTTCTTTCTTTGTGCTGAATTAGCGATCTTGGCTTCGTCCTGTGTCAAAGTGAAGTGGAGTATGCGCCAGTGAAAGTACATGTCAAAACAGTGTTCTGTGCAGTACTATCCGAATGCCTATTCAGCAGGTTCAAAATGGCAGATATGGCTGCTGTGTGTGTGGAGCATGTCACAGTCAAGTCAAGTATTTCGAGCATAATTAAAAATGGCATCGATCATAAAATGTGTTTGTTACTGAAATATTGCCTGAAAGTGAGATATTTATTTCCCAATTTCACTTAATGAGTTCAGATTTAGAAAAAAAATACAAAAAAAAAGCCTGATTTGTTTCTTGTATCTAGCCAGTACCCTCTAGCCAAGATCTTATCCAGCTAATTCTTCTAGATTGGAGCAGGACTGAAAAATATTCAGACCGAAACCATCTAAAACTTTATATTGTATAGCTGCAGCACATCACATCTCCCTGCTATAGTTTATCATATTTTTTGTGAGGGATTTTATCATCTTATATTTTCCTTGGCATCTATAGACAATGGCTTATAGGAAGAAATGTCCACAGGTTTCATAATTACAGTCACATGTATCTCTGTGTTATGAAAGCAAACAGTGGTGTCTTGTAGTGACTCTTGTGTGTTGATTCAGGTCAGCTGTGGGTTCCCAGAGTCTTGAGTCAATAGTTTGCTAATATTTGGCACTGATCTTTTTCCTCAGTGCATCAGATTTGACTAATGAGAAAACCTGTATTAAATAAGCCTAAAAATGTTTGCCCAGGGTCCAGAATACACACAAATGATGCTTAAGAAGAAAAAAGAATGGAAAGAAATATCACAGGGGGCTGAAAAACACCACAGGTTCATCACAGATTTCTGCAGAATCATTGAGAAAAGCACTAATCTCTGTTATTCTTAGTTGAGATCAATGTGACTTTATTTGTAAATGACAAGTCACCATGAGCTCCTTCGTTTCAAATGCGTCACTTAAATAAACAAATCTGATTGGACAATCACGTTTGGCCAGGCTTGAGACGCGATAAAGGCTGTGGGGTCCAGACTGATATCATCTATGAAAAATACAAAGAGATCATTTTGGATTTGCCTGGGAATAAACATATGGCTTCATGTGTGCAAAAGCAAGCAACAAATTATTTTATTTTCTATTGATAAATTTATTTATTTATTAAGTATATTCAGTATTAGTGATGGAAGAAGTACACAAGTTTGTTACTTAAGTAAAAGTACAGTTACCGGAGGGAAAAAATACTCAAGTAAAAGTAAAAGTATGACATGAAAAAAAAGTAAAAGTATTAAAGCACCTGTTTAAAAATATACTAAAAGAACAAGAAAGGTAAAGAAAAAGTAAAGGTATTCTGCACAGATTTTGAGATCTAATAACACTTCAAATGTATAGTTTTTTATAAAGATTTGTGCTGAATTTTGTTGACCAGAAACTGTTTTAGGTATATTTTTCTTTGCTCAAACTATAACCGTGTTAAAAATAAACCCTCAGGCCTTTCAGCAGGTCTCAATAAAAGGTACTTCTACTTTTCAGTAAAAAGAAAAATGTAGTGGAGTAGAAAGTACAGATACACTCAGATGGAGAGAAGAAAAAGTAAGAAGTATACATTTTAAAATGTACTGAAGTAAAGTACAGATACCTAAAATTATGACTTAAGTACAGTCCTTTTTATTTTTACCTCATTACATTCCACCAGGGTTCTGTATACATTTGTGAGTCTTGCTGAAGGTTTTTAATCTGCATACCGGTATTGGAAAATATTATTTATCAGCCACAGTAGTAGGACAATATCGAGAATCGTTGTTGGAACCGTCCCTACTGCTCTTTGCACCAAAGAGGCCAAAACAATCACTGCTGTTTACTTTTCCATTGCCATTTTCCATTAGACATCATTAGCCATGCAAAATATACAGGGGGATTCTGGGCTTATTTTCTCAACATTGAAGTGTCAAAAAGTGAATGTGTATAATTTCAGCGAAGGTCTAGTGCTGAGTGCAAATATCTGCGCCCTCTGTCCAATCAAAATACAGCAGAGTTCATTCAGTTTCACAGGCGGCCTTCATACAAAAAGAGAAGACATATGTATTGTATGTTTTTATTGTTTTGCCTGGAATGTTCCACAGTGTAGGATTAAAATGATCTATATTCATTTTTTAAATAATAATAAATAAAAATAAATAATAATAAATATATAGTATAGTTCACACAAAAATGGGTACTTGATGTTTGGGGGTATAACTCTTTTTTTGTGTCCTACAGTGTGACATGCCTTTGTAGCAAAAATGATTTTCAAAACAAATCAGTTCTACAAAAATTGCAAAGAAGCTTTTACACAAACACCACATTTTTTTGGAGTAATTCTTGTAATTTTAAACATTTCACCTCTCCAGTCTAGTTGGACGTTTACTACAAATTTTTAAAAAGAGAAATAAGCATGGGTTGTGTCTATAGTGTTACTATAATAATTGTGTAACTGTCCTATCTTAATGAATGTCTTCTTTACATCATTAAACTAGTATTTTTCTCAGGAAACACAGCTGTCACACCACAGGACACCCTGCACCTGGTGCATGAATGTCAGATGAGCTCTTTAGTCTTTTTACATCTTTGATTTTTCTCACTGGACCCCTCTGAATTGCAGCATTAAACTGCTTTATCTTTTTTAGCTTTAAAGTAGAGATAAAGTTGTACTTTGTTAAATAATGTATTCATGCTTCCCTTCATGCCAACACCTCTATGAACTGTCACAAGTGACTTATTCTTGAATCTTTACAAGAACAGTGTTATAGTCATACCCTAAGACATTTTAGTGTTAAAATAAATTAAACTGACTGATTAAACTCATCTTCATTCTAAAAATATATAATTCATAGAATAGATATTTGTGCACAGTTCAGCTGAATTTTAGAGGAAGAACAATATTATTTGGAAAGTCATCTAGGGGTAACATCGGAAAATGTTGCATAAAGTACCCAATTTATTTACTTCCTCAGATGTTATTAATGTACTATGGACTATCTACACTAAACCGATGAATTCCAGAGCTCTGTGTTAAAAGCACAACAACTCCACCTGCTGTCCTCTTTGCAGCCTTGAAAAATGATATGATAGAAAAATAATTATCATTCAAGTACCTTGTGTCTGTAACAAACAAAGCCGGGCAGCGGTAATTCGGAGCACATTTGTTCCACTTGTATAATCTTGTGTTACTGAGGTCATTTGAACAGCTGGAAACGATTATCATTCTGCAGTGCTAAGGTAAACGCAGAGGTGCCGAGCGCCAAGACTCAACAGGGAAGGCAGCTCACATATGGGCTGTAAAATGTTTGCACTCTTCAAATGTATTTAGGATTTTAACATACTGTAAAATCTCACTATTTAAATGATACTTTGCAAATGATGCCGTCAATGTTCCCTGGTTTTAGGCACTGCAAGTTGTGCCACAGTAGAGGAAAATTCACTGTTGGAACGCAAAATATGAAAACTGTAATAGAATAAAAATATGCAAATTAAGGATTCAAAAGCAAGCATTAAAACTAGACTTGCTCGACAGTATTAAAATATATTTAAAATTCAAAGTCCTATGTTATGCAAAATTTACTCTTGTGAGCTTTAAAACATTTTATAATGTTCTTACCTCATCAAAACTCTAAATACTGATGTCATGAAGTGGTAGTTTTCAAGTTAACAGCTCCTTTTACCTTAAATTCAGTAGAGATGGGCAATTCCAGGGCTGAAATGAGCCAAATGATTCTAATATGGGCCCTTTAAGCTTGAACAGACCATAATGTGTCTTTCCTTTTTTAAATTCAGGCTCTTGTTCTGCATCTGCCCCTGTTGGTTTAAAAGCAGCACTACAGTGTGTCTCAGTATACAGTATAGGGTAGTTTGACATGGACATTTGATACTACAGTAATAGAGGACATAATACTTCATACCACATATTAGAATTTCCTTTCTGATTGATTCTGAAGATTTTTTTTTATGTCAAAGTATAGGCTTCAGAACCAAAAACACAAAACAACACATATAAAAGACACTAATCATTGTTGTTGATGTTGCCTCTCTAAAGGGCAGACTGTTTTGTCTTTAAGCACCCAAATGAATAACCCAGCGCTGAACAAAGGGAGGAAATGCTTGTAAAGGTTTGCATGCATTTGCCACTCCTTTAAAATAGGTGTAGTTAAAAACACCAGGTCTGAATATTTTGTCATCTCATACAGCATTTCTATGTAAAAGTTTGAAGCAGACTGTTTCCTTTAAATGATGTGCTTGTGAAATGATTAATGTGTCACTAACCAAGTAAAAAAAAAGATAAGCAGATTTATAGTTTACATGAAAGTATATGAAAAAAGCTTTCATTCAGCAAAATCAGTTTCTGAAAAAATGTTGATGTAATTAAAACAGTTTTGCATCCTCTGTGGTATTAGGCCAACCACTACAAGTGTTTAAAGTATGATATGATGTAAAGTGTCTATGCAGTGAGTATCAAAGGTGCTCTATGCAACTTTTCTGGTGGGGATGTTCGCTACCTGCTTGTTTCTATGGAGATGTTAATGTTAATGCTTTGCCTAAAATATTTCACAGTATGGTATTAAACTTGTCTGTTGTTATGTTATAATGGCTGACAAATACCTTTAAAAATCATTCTTACTCTGAGCGGGGTGGCTTCTTCACAGATTTTATCTGTAACTTGACTTTGTGGTGTCACATTATTGAGATAGTAGATTATTTTCTTGTCATATTGTGTAACTTTCCATGGGGAAAAAGCAGTTGGCTCACTCTCCATCTGAAAAGCTGCAGTGAACTTTAAAGTTGAACACTTCTTCTTCTCCCTCAGCACAATCACTCTCAGCTGATACGTGACCTTACAGTTCAGGACACTGTGTCATATCTGTATTCATTATTATCATTTTATATTTATATCATTTTTATTCCTAAGGAACTGAAATCTAAACTAGAGGCAATGGAGGCTATTCTCATGTTATGACAAAACTGAGAATTTGAGTCATGTTTTGCTATTTAAAAAAAAAAAAGAAATCCACATTTTATATTAACTATAAAGGTATTTTATTATTTCAATCTGTTAAGAATTTTTTTTTTTTAAGTTTAAAATGACACTAACTTTGTATTTGCCATTTATTATAATTCACTGTTTAATTCACATAAATGCACTTTTCACACATTCAAAGCTACTTAGAGCTAAATTACATTTCTGAGTCCTCAGAGTTATGCTCCCATTGAAAACCTGATGACCTCATGTTTTAGTCTCTGTCCAAGCTGAATGTGGTATTTATAAGAAACCTTACGTGTCCTGGGAGCCCCTTTACTCTGTACCATGACCATCACATCCATCATTTTTCACTGCCCTGGCTCTGGTCCATTTAGGAACTTAGTGACTTTAGGTTTCATTTCTTAGTGAAACTCATGACAAAGTGAGTTTTATAGTTCACCGAAAGATGTGGAATTCTCGCTTTCCCCTTACACTCCACTTTCAGCCAACAAAACACAAAAGAGCAAGTCTGTGGAAAATGTTTAAAGGCTTTTTCAGTAAAAACTAGCTACATATTTATGTCTCTTCAAATTGCCTTGTTGCAACAAATGCTTCTCTCTAATCTAAATTACATTATTCTCTTTTTAGCCTTAGGTTGTACATGGACTCAAACAAGAGTTAACATAACCTTTTATCATGCCCCTAGTGGTCTACACTGTCCACTAAACTAAGTTGTGCAAAAAAGTGAAGATGATTCATATTTGTGTTCGAAATGAAATTTTAAATGTTTTAAAGTAACTATCTTAATGTATTGTCTGGAAAAGGGGGCAGAAAACAAAAAATGACTCTCCTTTGTGTTTCTTTTCATTTATTTCTTGTATGTTTGCACACTGTTTGTCTTTTGATACTAAAATAAATTAAAAAAACATTAATATGCACACAGTGATAAAACAAGTGCACAGTGACCTCCAAATATCAGTTATTCTAAAAACAACTATCAGTTGTTTTAGTTGACTAGTTAGCCATTCTTTTTTGATCAAATAAAGTGCATTTATTATATATATCTATTTTTTTTTTGTCTTTGATCTAAAACATTTTAGGCATGTGTTTTTTGTTTTTTTTTTGTATTGTCAAGATGCCAAAAATCAACAATATTTTGATTAATCAATTATTCTGATCAATATTTTAAGCAAGACTAAAAGCCCATGAGTAAATTGGCAGATGCTCCGGCGGTTTAGGCTGATCATATTTTTGTATTGTCCCGTGTAAAAGCAGTGACTGACCCTTGTCCTTCTGTGTTTAGGAGCTCTTACCGAATGCTATGATGAGCTGGGGAACCGGTACCAGCTGCCCGTGTACTGCCTCTCCCCTCCCGTGAACATGATCGAAGAGCGGTCCGATGAGCCCGACGGTTCTGACCCGGACTCCAGTGCGGCGGACCCGAATTCCACAACGGGGAGCGGCGGAGGGGGAGGGGACCCGACGGGGGTGGGGGGAGAGTCCCAACTGCGCCTGCGCCTCTCCACCGGGCGGGACCTGCGTCTGACGGTGCGATCCACAGACACAGTGGGGATGATGAAGAGGAGGCTCCAGAACCAGGAGGGGGTCGCAGCCAACACCCAGCGCTGGTTTTTCTCAGGGCGACCACTCACGGACAGGCTACGGTTGGATCAGCTCAATATCTCCAAGGACTATGTGGTGCAGGTGATTCTGAGTCAGCCCCCCGCCCCTCCCTCACCTGTCCTAGGGCAAAGTCAAACTGTAGGGGGCGCTGTGGAGGTGGAAGGAGTGGTGTCTCAAGATCCCACTCCAGTCGAAAACTGACGCAAACTTAACACTCGAGACTGGAGAGAGCAGGCTGCTACAGACAGTTGAATTTTGTTTTTAGGAATTATTTTCTACTGGATTGTTTTTGATGAGACGATCCTTGTCGGGGGCAATAGGCTGTCTGCTGGAGGACTCTTGAATTGAGAAATACAGCCTTCTTTCTTTTTGATTTTACACGTTGACCTTTTTCAAGTCTTTTTAACTGTTCCTATGGAAACCAAACTACAAAAGGAGAAGTGTGTCTAGCTTGACTGGCTTGAAGGATTTTCTTAATGAGCTGAGATCTGAATCTTACTTTCCATTCATGTTCTGCAGCAAATGTTTTTATAGGTTACAGGGTTGTACCATACGCTTAAGTTTTAATATTTCAGTTTAGATAAAAAGAAGTTTCAATTACTGTCTATTCGGGTAAGATGTTATCACATTAAGAAGCTCCATTTGACAAGATACATTAAGGAAATTTATTATGGAAGCAAGAAGGAACGTTTAAACAAGATGCTGCTGGATTAGATGCTTTACTTCAGTCATCTTCAAAACAATCAGTTAATCTCAAATGCTGTGGCGGAGACAAGACACCAAGAAACCCATTCACAAATATTCACTATCACTTCTCTGTGGGATTGAAAGATGGGCGGCAGGCACACAGCTGCATATTTTGATTATTAAAATAGTGTTTTTAATTAAATTGTATTCTTGACTTTTGTATTCTTTTCAAAACTCAACTGGTATGATGGTTGAATTTCAGAGGGAAAAAATCATATATCAGAAATGTGCTACACAATTAGTTAAGGGAGATCATTTCAACTATTTCCTGGTGTAAATGTTTCTTATTGACATGGTTTTCTTAGATTTATTTGAGCAACATTATTTTTATCATCTGATTGCCAGTACTAGTAATAGAATGGCAAGTATAGAGAAGGGCACCAGTGCATAGTACCAAACCTTCATTTGATGGCAACAACTGTCCATGTTGACTGCAATGTACTGAATATTATCTGTAGAGTTTAGTCATATATATATTCAACTTCTTCCACTTTATCCGGCAGGGTCGCAGGGGCAGCAGTTTGCTGCCCATTCCTCTATGCAGCCAACCCCTATAAACCCCTCTGCGGGTGGTGAGCCCACAGGAGGGTGGACCCATGTTGTCCTCTCAGGCTGAGCCTGGCCGGGCACTGGGCAACGTCATGGTCCTTGATTTCAGTTCATGGAGGGGTCATATATTCAAGTAGACCTTATTTGTTTTATTTGATCGACCTGCTATAATACATACATAAAAATCTATTTTATCTTTACACTTTTCATCTCCAGAAGGGCTGTAGTATTTGAGTGTGTGAAATTAGCAAATCCCAAAGACTGCAATTATTTATTAACATATTATGTGTAAAGCCTGCGAGCCCTGCAAGACTTTTAAACATTTTCTTAGATATCTATTTCCAAAAATAGCTGAGTTGTGGTAATTACTGAAAATGAATAATTAAGTCCATTTTAAGGCCTGTTGGTTGCTACGCCCACAGCTTAACCTAACCTTGTGTAGCAAGATGGATTCTCGCAATATATTTGAGTTCACAAACTCACGAGAATCCATCTTTAGATACTCCTGCTGTCCAGACAGATTCAAATATCCGTCATGACGTTCCGCCTTTTCCCATTCCAGCCATTCCAGATTGATAATGTGTAGAACTCGATTCAGACATATCAATCTGGCAGCCAGGTTAAGCTTAGTCATCTTGTAAACAAGATAATAGTGGTATCTATTTACATGCCAGACACTCAAAAGGCCAACAGTGGAAGTGGAAGTTAGTCTAGATTGCTCTGTTAATGTCATGTAGGTTTAAAAGGCATGACTTTGATTTTTCTTTGAAACCAACGGGAAATAGAAAGGTTAAACAATCACTTTTTGACCATATAGTTAAATATAAACTGGGGCTGATTTGTTTATTGTTACATATATACATAGTACCACATTATGAATATATGGCTAGAAGCAGTTTAAATTCTACTACACATTGCCTCTAGGCTGTTATTGATATTATTCAGTGCCTAATTTGTTAAACAATGATATAAGAAAAACATAATAATATCTCTCTTACATAACTCTTACATAACTCTTGCTCTTATCATCTGCGGTATTTGAAACTCCCCCTTTTGTGTCTTTTTCCTTTTTATGTGTGCGTATCTTGGAAAACCTACACATTATATAGCCCGTATTGGCTTTTCCTTTTGGTAATATTACAGTGAATACCAGTAATAAGGAAGTTCTCCATACAGTATTATGTTAAGGGATAAATTGTTGAGGGGAAAAGACACTGGACTAACCCACAGAAAACCTTTTATTACTGAGAAGTAGATTAGATAAAATCTAATCAGACATACCCACACCAGAAAAGTCATGTAGTAGCCTTTTAGATTATCAGGGTAACTAAACAAGCTGCCTATATATATATATATATATATGTGTGTGTGTGTGTGTGTGTGTGTGTGTGTGTGTGTGTGTGTGCGTGCGTGCGTGTGTGTGTGTGTGTACGTGTGTGAGTGTGTGAGTATGTGAGTGTTTTTTTATAGCTAAGTATTAACTTGAACATTTCAGGAAATAATGAAGTGGCGAACCTTTCATCAGAAAAGTTCCACATCTTAAATCATCTGTAAATGCTGTGTAAAGTGCTTTGGGGACATGTGTCTGTGTAAGGCGCTATATAAATAAAGCCTTACCTTACCTTAAATATAAATGAAAACTAAAAGCATGAGTGAAAGTGAGACACCAGGTGACTTAAACAGAGCACACACACATGCATGTCAGGCATTACCTTCCCTAAAATCAAAGGCCATTAGTCAAATAACACTCTCATTGTCAGTCACAGGTTGGCATTTATAAGAGGTAGCTTTGTGCTTAGTCATGTGGTATTAATAGAGATGATATTAAGTGAAATTCCTCTCAGGTTGTATCAAAAAGTGTATGTACGAAGTCATTTATGGACCTTTTTCTGTGTCGCTGTATAACCCTGCTCCAGAGGTTTGCCCATGAAACACCAACAATACTCAAAAGTGCATATGATATTACTTTGTAAACTTCCTCATGTTTTAACCATAAAGTAGTATTTTTACATAGCCTACATATGAAAAGACCCATTAGTTTGGATTAAGCCACGCCACGTTTTAATAATAAAACTTACCATTTAAAATCAAATAAGTAATATCTTTATAAAAACACTGTGAAACATATTTTACAATTGGCTAAACCATTAATGTAATCGGACAGACGCAAACTGCAGGGTTAGTATTAGTATTTAGTTTTTTTTTTTTTTTAAATGAAGCTCAGAAACCACACAGAAAGTCCATTATAAACATTATAATTTTTTTGTCAAGAATAGTAAAGGATGGTGAATAGTAAAGAATAACTTGCCATATTAATCTTGTGTCTGACTGGCTGAAGTATTGGCGTAGTGTGAATATTTCAGGTTTATGGAGGAAATGCAGTTCAGTACCAACCACAACCCAACCACTGCCCTATGACATATATTTTATTTGTTCTATTATTTGTCCCATTGACATCATTCCTCTTTCAGATTCCAGAGAGGCTGCGTCATCTGCATTTGATTCTATTTCCTGAGAAGTTTAAGTGGTCAGGAACAGTACCCCTTTTTGACCTGTGTCATTGAAAACCTCTACAGGCTTCGAATGGAGTCTGTTAGTTCCCTTTTCAAAGGTTTCTGTCACTTCCCCAACACATAGGATATGCATATCTCCTTTCTCTGTTGGAATAGGGTCTGTGTACAATAGCTGAATCACAGGAATTAACTTGAACTATTTATTTTATCATTTGGAGCTTCCAGTTAGACACTTCTAGATTGTAAACCAGACATGTTTAATGAAACCATAATTAGCTGTTATCATAATTACAGTGTGTTGTGTCCAAAACACTTCTCTTACCCCATCACAGTGTGAAGGCATCCAATACCATTATTAATATATAGACAAATATTCATTCATTTAGTTGCTATGTCATATTTAAAGTGCATATGACATGTTAGACTGCATTTTTCATTAAAATTTGTAAACATAAATATAACATTTTGCTAATAATCTTATATACATTTTCCATCCATCCATCCATCCATCCATCCATCTTCTCCCGCTTAATCCGGCTGGGTCGCGGGGGCAGCCTGCTGCCCAATACTCATAGCACCTGACCCCCCCTATGAACCCCTCTGCAGGTGGTGAGCCCACAGGAGGGTGGACAACATGGTCCTTGATGTTAGTTCATAGGGGTGCGGGCATGTTTTGGGTTGATGGGGGAAACCGGAGTACCCGGAGGAAACGCATCCAGACACGGGGAGGAACATGCAAACTCCACACAGAAAGGCCGGGCGACCCGGGATCGAACCCGCAACCTTCTTGCTGTGAGGCCTGAGTGTTGCCACTCAGCCACCGTGCCGCCATTTTATACATTTTCCTATTTTGAAAATTTTGTGAAAGTTAACACTTTTAGGCAGCAGATGTGACAAAACAAGGGCCAAAAGTTCTCTAATTTACACATTAGTTATTATTTGACAAATAAAATGTATGACAGCACCTTTATTTTTGTTAAATTAATGTTTAAATGTTTATATTACGCTATCTTCTAATCTATGTTATAATGTTGTTTCCTCACCACAAACAGACCTGTAGTATTTAGTTTCATTCACATATTTTTAACACACAAACTCTGCACTTCTCTCAAACAGAAAACCCTCTGTTTGCAATGTCATGTGGCAATACATTAAGAGCTCCACTATTTTTAAACTCCACACACCTTCACTAGAATCATTTGGATCATTTCAGTCCTACCATTTATGATCTCTAAACTAAAGGGAAAAGGAACAGTTAACTTGAAAACTACAGCTTAATAACATCACAGGTGGAACAGAGCATTTTGACCTTTGGAGATGTAGGCAGACTAATAATAAAGGGTCACTCAGTTGTCCCTGAGGTTTAGATAGAATTTTGTGTAGGCCTATTGATGACAGCTGTATTAATTTTTAGAACTCAGCACTATGTCCTGTAGCGTTAACCTCATATTTTTGTGTTTTTATTCACAAAAAATTGCCTGATGTAAATATATGATAAAGATTTAATACAGCTAACCTACTAACCCACCAGATCAAGTAATAATTAAATAGACATGAAAACCCTTTTAAGTAATAAATGAGAACACAACCACTCATTTTACATAATCAATTAAGCACTCACGCAGAATACACACTTGGAGTTTCTGAAGCAATGAATAATTCAGAACAAAAACAGGATCAAAGTAAAGGAGGACAGAACCAGGTATTAACCAGAACTGATTTATCATCTTGTTAAATTTATAGTTGGTGTATATTTTTTGGATATTTCTGTGAAGAATATTTTGTTCTAAGCAATTTCCTCCAGTATTCATTTCACTAGAGTCACAGGCATTGGCTGGATACTTCCTGTTTGTGTTGGGGTTTTTCGTTTCTCACACAATAAATACGACCAGACCATAACTGTTCCTCAGATACACCAAAACAGACAAGCAGCACGGGTGTGACAGATAGAAGAAAGAATTTTGAACATTGACTTTAAGGTAAGATTTGAAGTACATATGTATTTTCAGTCACCCCTATGAACTAACATCAAGGACCATGTTGTCCACCCTCCTGTGGGCTCACCACCTGCAGAGGGGTTCATAGGGGAGGTCAGGTGCAATGAGTATTGGGCAGTAAACTGCCCCCGCAACCCAGTCGGATTAAGCGGGAGAAGATGGATGGATGGATGGATGTATTTTCAGATTGCCTCCTAGACAGCATGATGTGACAGAAATAGTGTTTTTGATGTGTGTTTTCTACAGATGGGCAGGCTTGTGTTTTTGGCTCTGTTTGGGATGCTGTGTTTTACCTCCAAATGTTTTTCTGCAAACTTTGAGAGACTTATGGACAATGGTAAGTGTAGAACATTTTATACTGTGGGCTATAGAGAGGACTGTTCCAAACACATCACCAACTCATCCTCAACTCAAGATTTAAATCAATAATTAAATCATTTCAAAAAGATTCACGACACACTGAATGGTAAACAACCTTTATGGAGTTTAACTGTGGTATTATCATGTCATATTTTATGTGTATATTTTATGTGTTTTTATCATGGAAAATCCCAGCACTTGCTTATATAATAAGTGATTCATTCATATGTTCATACAAAGAAAAAAGAGATAAGAGCTGTGCGACATACATCCATGGAAATATTTGTAATAGTCAGATATTTGTTAAACAAGGTTTGCTTCAGTAACTCTGCAGAGCAAATGTTTGTTTTTCATTGCTCAATGATAATGTAAATTCCCAACTGTAAATGTGGAAAGACTGGCCCATAAACCCAATAGTGTCTCTTTTGTGGCTGCTGTTCAGGGGTTTCCCCTCTAGGTGTGTTTGTAGAGCACAAAACTCAAAACTGAATGGACATCACAGATCTGTGCTCATGTCTGTTTCAGTGGTGGTTTTGCGGGTACGAAACATTGATGGCTCTACAGAGCCTGTGCCCATAAGCTGTGGAGACGCTTTTCAAGATCAAAGAGTGATCTGGAAGAAAAACGGTGAGGAACACATTATTTTATTTTTAAATTCAGTATTATTAGAATACTGATATTGTACTTCCACTTGTAGGTTTCCAAATTTCCACTAGAGCTCTTACTAATATAATTAGTAGAAGAATACCTGTGGCATAGAAGTTTCTTCAGATTTCACAGATTGTTTTTTGACATTATTAACTTATGGAGCCTTTGGTCTGATTTAGGTGTTCCCCAACCGGGACTGCAGGGGAATCACATCGAGGTGACTGTGCAGGAGTGGGGTGGAGGCAACTACACCTGCCACCAGGAACCACAGGGACCCCCACTCAACCACACTGCGATCATGATCCAACTGGAGCCTGACAACCGCACTGTCATACTGGAGCCCAGAGGCCACGAGCAGGGTGAGAGAGAGACACAGAGACACAGAGAGAGATGGAGAGAGTGAGAGAGACACAGAGAGAGCTGGAGAGAGTGGGAGACAGACAGAGATGGAGACTGAGAGAGTTATATTGTTATTTATTGTAAATGTATTATTCCTGAATACTACATATCTTGGCTAGAAGTGTAAATAGAGAGCGCATATATAATGGCTCATTTTCTTGCAGAATATATCCACTGTTCGACCCCAAACTACAGAGGCCTCTTCCATTGCAGCTGGAGCAGGTCTATGGATCGCCCAGATGCCAGTGTGCTGCTGGTCAAGGGCCACCGGTGAGAACTCATCTGTACACAAAACTATTAGAGCTTGATTCCTAATTACACGATATTATTAGAACTTGAGTCATAAATCTGTCTTTCACTTGTACTTTTTCACTTCCTTCAGTGACCCACACATGCATAGTAAAATCACACTGAGGGGGTGACTAAAGTCCCCAGCAAACTTTGCTCTAAAAAATAAATGCACAGTATGGATAACAGGAGCGATCCACTTACGGTAGCTTTTTTTAAATAAATGTGCTTGTTTGAAAGAGACTGAAGATTGTGAGATTGAAGTTACTGCCAAAACGAACCAAGTAAATCACTGCAATGCAAATTCTGTAATATAATCAATAATACTGAAGTTAATCAATCTTTCCATTATATAAACTCAAAAATGACCACATATGGCAGATGCCTAGAGTGGTACAAAGTCTGTGTTTAAGGTTGTAGAGAAATTTGCCCTCTGCATTTGACCCATCATCCTTCAGTGGTGCTGGGGCAGACTGTCACTGAGTGGGGTTTTGTTTCAGTAATCAGGAGCCGGTCCTGTGTAAGGTGACGCCTGGTGGGTCAGACATGATGTGTGAGCACAATAACTGTCCGTACAAAGAGGAGCAGCACCGCATCTCTCTGACCGTCTACATGAGGAGTGTGTTCCGCCTGGAGGCCTACACCAAGAAGTTCTACCTCAGGGAAATCGGTCAGTGTCTCTATGGAGCACTTTAAATATAACTAACAAATTCATGTTAAAACAAAGGGAATCTAGTTTTTTTAAATTAAAATATCTACCAAAATACTGTAGCTTTAAATGGACTTGTTTTTGAATAACAATAACAGTGACTATAAGTTTGCATAAAAGCTAAATTCCATCAGTTGTAAAGCATTGTAATCAATTTGAAATATGCTAAAAATGAATTTAATATTTAACACAATAATTCGTTTAACATTTCATTGATAATATTTACTTTTTATTTATATATTCTACAATTTTAGTGACCCCAGGACCACCCCCAAACCTGCAACTCATTAATGGCGATGTGTTCAAATGGGACTATCCTGCATCCTGGGAGAAGCCATGCAGCTTCTTCAGTCTGCAGTTTAATGTCAAAGTGGTGCGCAATGGAGAAAACTGCCATTCTGATGATATTCTAGATGTAAGAAAAAGACTGAAAAAATGAATAAATAAAATAAATGGGAGACTGAAATATCTTCATAATGTCTTTTGCAGAATAAAACAATTTTGGAAACAGAATACTCAGTCAATAAAATCCTACAGAAGAGGTTTGTTTTCTGTCTGAGAGCTCAGGACACGCACACAGGAGGACCATGGAGCCACTGGAGTCACTGCATGTGAGTTATACAAATTGTTTTAATTGTGCCACACTCTACATGTGTGTATATGATAAGAGAAGTCTTCTCTACTTGGATGAGTCTTTAGGGGAATATTATTTACATGCTTTGATTTATAATTACTTAACTTAAAATAAATCTCCTTTTTCTTTCCTTACAGTGTCAATCGAATCAAAAACACACAAGACTGCTCCCACTGAATGTACTGTTGATATCTATGTATGTACAGTATTTATTGACCTGTGGGTCTGCCTATTCTATATTATTAAATATTATATGGACATTAAGAAAAGGAAGTCAGTGTTCTTTTCTTTGTATATTTTGGAAACATGCACTACAGTGTACACTGGACAGTGGAGGAGTTAGAATCTTCAATTCCCATCTTTCACATGTGCATTTGTATACACAAGAAACTAAACGTTTTTTCCAGTGCAGTCATTTTTATAGGCATGCTTGTTAATAGTAAAACACACACACAACACTGTTGCTACAAAAATGGTTTACTTGTCATATTTACATGTAGAAGATGTAGTTAGGCTAACACAAACACACATTTTTACATCAAATGAACATCCCAATGCTCAGAGCCCTGTAAACAACATATGAAAAATAAATGAAATCCCAAAATATGTACTATACATAACACTTAGCTTACAATCTATAACCTAAAATTATTGTCAGTCTTCATGTGTAAGTGCAGAAATATTTCAAAGGGGAAATGTGCTTTCATTTTTTTTTTTTTTTTACATTTTCCTTCAATGCCAAATGTATTTTTTTTTCTCCAAAATAATCAATCAATCGTCAATCAATCAAACTTTATTTATAGAGCGCTTTTCATACAAAAAAAATGCAACACAAAGCGCTTAAATAAGGGAACCATTTGGCATTTGAGTTTTGAATTAAGAGAGTCATAGCAGCAGAAGCGTCCTCCAAGACTTGGGATGAATAAACAAGTATTGATAAAAAGCCAAAGAAAGCATCTTACAATTATTTTTTCTAAAATTGAATGTGCTGCATTAGCAGAAAAACAAAATAAAAATTGTAGATGTGAAAATTTGCATTATTTTTAGGTAACTAGTTTGACAAGCATAGAAAATACTGCTTATTAAGGTGCATTAAAACACACTGTTCATGTATGCCATTTGTGGTTCTGGTAGGTTTTGAACAAGGAGACAGCACATGCAAAAGTATACTGGGAGGGAAGCCTGTGGAGTCCTGAGCTGGAGAAATCATAGGAGTAGTTTGAAAAGAGGACTCATTATCAAGTTTGTTAAGAGAAGCAGCTTATGGGATAGAAGTCTCACTTTCAGTGATGTTGCCTCTTTGAGAGGTATCTAGGAAAGAACAAATAAACAAAAGACAATAATTGATAACCAGTAGTGTAGCTTGTCTCTGAATGCATTTTTTAATTTTTTATAGGTCTGGTACTGTTCTGAACAAGTCAGTATCTTAGGACTAGTGTGGCACTGGTTCATCCCAAGATCTGTCTGTATTTTATGTGCTTTGTCTGACCCATTGTTCACTCAGCTTTTGAAGGGTCTGCATGTCTCTCACCTCTCCCAGTGTTTGTGGTTCAGTCCAGTGAAGTCCTCCAGCTTGGCGATTTCTTTGAGATACTGGGCTAGTTTGTACAGTTCTCGGTCCTTCTCTCGATTCAGATGGGCCTTCATGAAAGGTCGGATCTAAATAAACATGTTTATTAGTGTCTTTATTAGGAAGAAAATGCCCATATAAAACTTGTGCTGCAAATGCCACACAGTCATGTTAAAGGTTTAAGTACTGACCTTTAGTCCATTTTGAGGATTCATCAGAAAATTGCGTCCAATGTCATCAAACATAATAGTGTTCTTCCTATGGTAAAACTCCTCATACTTCCCCCATATGACGCCTAATGGTTTGACCTGGAGCAGTGAAGAAAGGAAAGTGACAATTCAAAACTGGAAGCAGTGACTCAATGTCTACAGAAGTTAATTTATTATCACTTGGCAGAAGCTACGAGTGGAAAAGGGCAAAACACAAGATGTGCTTCAAAAATACAATTGTCACACTCAGACATACTTTCATTCATTTATAGTATCATGCCCAAGTAAGGACAGGTTTATGCCATTTCGGACTGATTAGAGATACTTAAGCTCTGACCTCCACCACTCCCCTCTTGGGTGTGTGTACTGTGATCATGGCAGCGCTGTCCAACATGAAAGTGATCTTGTAATTTGGGTTGTCTGTCACTCCCAGCTCCTGCAATACAAAAATCATACTTAAAACTAACATTAACACCTTGTGACTGAAGAAAAGATTGATTTTGCTAATTACATACTTTCATTTTGGCTTCAATCCACTTCATACTTGTTGCGGCTAAAGAGATGACACAGCTTCATTAGATAATCACATTGTTATGTTATCATTTATGAATGCACAGCAAAAGATAATGTAATTAAGGTAACTCATTGAAGGTAATTAATAAGAAAATCTGTATAGAGCATTTGGATTTGTGTTGTAATATGACACAAAAATTATCTTTAATAATTAGCAATCCTTCACTTACACCAGATCACAATGTCGTAGTCCTCATAGGCAGATGTTAAAAACTCATGGAGGTATGGCCTCATAAGCTCCTGGCCTGTTTCTGCGCATGACTTGTGGTCTGAAAAATATAAATTGAGTATAGATAAACATTTTAATTGTATATAATAAAACATAATATCTTACAATAAGTCTGTTTTACTGTAACTCACCAAACAAAGTGTAATCCACATCAAGCACTAGTAGCTTCTTTCCTTCTCTGGGTGGGTTAATCTCCTCCACTTTATAGTCTTTTACTCTACGTGCTATTTTTGCCAGGTTCTCCTCTCTAGAGACAGACAATAGCATTTATTTCAAAATAAAAATGCACATATATTTTGAATGTTAATCTCTCTTATTTGGCTACAGAGGACAGTTAACTTAATCGCGATGATATGAAAGTCTCTGCATAGCCGTGTGCAGCATCAAGATAAATGAATGTACAATAAAGATATGCACTGAACTTGTCCCAGGGCATACATAAAACATGATGGTGCTGCAGGGATGCTCCGTGGCACAAATGTTATACTCCAAAAGGAATTTAATACAATTTTCTTCTCAATAAAAATCTTGATTTATGATTTTCTGACCTGTTCTCCACTTCAATCACTTCCTCTTCAATGTCAAAATCATTAACCACATCATCGTTTTCAGGAGGAGGGGCAAGGACGTCCTCCTAATAAAATAACAATATAACAGAATATTGAATACACCAAAATGTTATGGCATGTCCCACTGTCCTTGAGTTTATAGATACAATCCTTTAATGACATACCAAGCTTTCCTCTCTGGTGCCCATCATCATAATCTTTGTGTTTGGCTTCAGTTTAAGGGAACCCAACTTCACCTCATCTTCAGCTGGTTTACCTGAAGGGGTATAGAAAGTCCTCAAAATTAGGCCCATAACAAAGTAAAGCAAAGCAAAGTAAAAGCTTTAGTATTTGTTATGTTTTTTTTAGTTTTTGGTTGTTTTTGCAGATCAGAACTAAACTGGGTTCAAACCAGGACCAAACAGTGACAGCTGGTTTAGGCCTGAATTTGTCCAGTCACTAATGCTATGTAAGACATCTTAGTCCAACACATTTGATTCTTTGGAAGGCATTTAAATAGGTGACAATAAATGATAATACACTATTTAAGTTACCTCCCATCTATGGTCTTGTATGTAATTTACAATTTTGTCAACTAGAGTTTATAGTTGTATGTATTTTCGCTGAAATAAAACTTGTGTCACATAAACGAGATGAAAAGCAATTCACTTCAACAGGACAAACTGCACAAACAAGTAGACAAGGCATGTATTAAATTATAAATGTGTTATTATATGGCGATGCATGTCACTACTATATTCACCTTTGACCTTGAGACCCAGTAGTTTTTGTCTTTCGGGCAGCACTCCTGTCAGAGATTTGATAGATTGTTTCAGGTCCATGATAGTGTCCTCCTCAGACAGAGAGCTGATGGAGTACTCTTGGCCTCCCCATTTTATTATCACTGATACTGACATGACTACACGGGATCTTTACGACATAAACACAGCTGGAGAAAGACTGAAGTCACTCTGCTTCCACCGAAACTTTATCTACAAAAAAAGTGCACAAGATCAAATATCACAACATTTAGGCAAACCACGACTTAGATATTCATTAATTTGTTATTAAAGTATTGAGTTAATTGTCGCTCAATTCTGTCGAGATGTCAATGGCATACATTGTTTCTTCAAATATGTAAGCAGAATATGTTAGATAATAACGATTCTGCGTCCTCAGGCCATATTTAGGCATTTACTTAGTACAATGTCTAAGAAATAAATATAAGGCACTATCGCACAGAAAATGATAACATTTCAGCGCGATAAACGTTTCGTTTTCCCCCCATCGCTTGACTTAACCTTACCAATCCACAATGTTATGTGTAGCATTGAGAGGCTAACGCTGTCATTATAAAAGGCAGTATCACACCCCAATGATCACGCGTTAACCAACATAGGAACATATTTTGTCTAGCCTTACCGTCTACAGTTGCCTATGGTGCTACAACGGACAAAATATTTAGTTTATGAGGATTGTAGATGAAACAGCAGAAGTTTTCTGGTCACTTCCATTCATCGGGATGCGCTCAGTTGTTTCCTCCTGGCGTCCCGAAAACCGCCGGAAGTGACGTAGAAGGGAAGCATGTTACCATAGCAACGGAACCACGCGTCAGTTTTTATTTAAAAGCAATTTTGATTTTGATCCGATATTAACTTGCCTAAATGAGGAAATGTGTATTTTGTAAGTTATGCTAAAGATTTAATACCATGATTGTAATGCGCGTACTCGATATAATGAATACAGAGGAGAAGATATATGTTATCGTTATATGCCATGTTATGTGTAAGAGGAGTTTAAACTTTGTCACATTTAGTCTTTAGTCTTTCGTGACCCGACAGAGCCGCTGAATGGCGCTACTGCCACAGAAGTACGGGACTTGTTGTCTTCGCCATTGACTGAAGTGTGTTTCTGGCGGCTGGTCCGCAGTGCGCATGCTCAGCACATCTCAGGAGCAGCACAGGCTAATGGCTGCTGCTGAGATGAGCGGATGGGCCACATCCTTTGAGTCCGTGGCGCTCCGTTCAAGAGGACCGTTAGCTCGGCCGACGCCGAGTTAAAATGGTTTATATTCAAGCGGGAAAGCAACTCAAATCTGTAGTATACGTCGCGAAGATCGCCCTTCAAATGTAAGTCCATTTCTATTCCGACTTTTGGCTACGCGTCTTCGTTAGCTTTGTTGCAATTTCTGCCTGTGTTTGCTAGCGGAGCTAAAAGACCGTGTGGAGTCAGTGTCGTCTGTAGTTAATATGTAAGTTCGGTGCGTAGCTGTAAACGCGCATATACAGTTATTTGCGGACTGCGCACATTAATTATCATTTATTCTTGCTGTGTTGATTATAGTTGTATATGGCTAATGTTAGCCTGAGTTGTTGGCACCGTGCCTGTGTGTGTGTGTTTGTGTGTGTGTTCCCAATGCAGCTCATATCCACTCCGCACGTACACTGTCATAGCGGTGTCGTTTTTCAGCTCTGGTTTACACAGTTGCGGCTGACTGTGCTCCACAACCGAGTGCACTTATTTCACACGACTTTGATTATGGACCAGTTTGTATTTTAATAGCTCTGCGGCTGGAGGCGGGTGAGCTCTCTGCAAACGAGACCGTGAGGTTACTAGAGTTCATGAGCGCCTGGATCGATGCAGCACTCACTCATCCATGTTGTCTGTAGTCTTGTTGTGGATGCTCAGCTCATACGGGTCTAATTGTTGTGGTAAAAACAAAACCAGATCAAACTTGTAACTAAATAGCTTTTAAGCATAGCATTAGACCACTGGTTATGTAATCTCCTATTCTGT
Organism: Odontamblyopus rebecca; assembly: GCA_030686955.1. Lineage (NCBI taxonomy): Eukaryota > Metazoa > Chordata > Actinopteri > Gobiiformes > Gobiidae > Odontamblyopus > Odontamblyopus rebecca. Next base: position 16,163,364 of record CM060664.1, read on the forward strand.
AGTGGTCTGTCTGCTGGCTAGATATAGTCTTAGGTTCCGTTATGTAATGCCAGGAATGCTGTCCCATTCAATGGATCAAGTCAGAGCATTTTGAGCCTAAAACGTAGTAGCTTATCCTCGATGCCCCAGTAGACTCTATTATTGTTATCTGCATGTTAATTTGGCATTGTATTTTGTTTAAGGCATATTAAAGTTACTATGGATTTTGTAGAGAGTGGTGTACTGATGCATTACAGTGAATCTATCCATAAACCTTATATATTACGTGAAAAACTCAGGGTGCACGTAGCAGGTGTTTCTGCACTTGGCTGGAAACATCAGAGCTCAGCGTTTTGTTTGTACCTGGTCCCGGAAACCACACACGGTGTAAAGGAGGAACAAAAACTTAATAAATATACATGCACATTTAGATTTCAGTTAAAGTGAAAGATTCCACTGTGCAAATATTTAGTGTAGGTCACTGTGGGGCTGCAGGATCTAAATTTCCAATTAAATGGTCACAATTTGCAGACTGCATAATCTATTTTTTGTCTTTTTATGCATAACTTTCTAATCCTGTAGTTTTAGACCTCCTGCAAACAAAATGTTGTGAAATGTAATGCATATTAGCACTTGATATTACTGCTCCTGAGTGTGTTGCAAGTGCAATTAAATTGGTAATTTATGTCCTCAAAACAGTGTTCAGTTCACAATGCACATTTTTAACCAAGGTATGAACTGTCAATGTGCATACTTTTCAGATGTTTGTAAACTAGATTTATAAATCCTTTTGCTAAAAGATGACATTCCATAACTTTATTCAGTTTTCAATTCAATTCATTTTGTAGCGCCCAAAATTGCAACAACAGTTGCCTCTAAGGGCGTTCCAAGATATGGATGAGTAAAACATACACAGAGACATACCAATTCAATATCAATTATTCATTGCTTACTACAATTTTGCAAAATTGCAACACTTTGTTTGATTCAATTGCAACACTTTTTTTGATTCAATTGCAATATATTGTGCAGCCCTAAACTGACCAAACCATGAATGGCCACAATATCTGTCAGGAAAATTACAAATCAAATATTTCTCCAAAATGTCTCTCAGCCTTAGTCGAATTTAGAGTAGTATTGGTGTATTTTTAATTGTGTGATTTATTTTAGTGATTCTTTTTTTCCCTGCACTTTGTTGCCCTTATATAGAGTTTGGAGTGGAATGTCTTAATCCAACAGTGTTTTCCTGTTTTCTTTGTGTGTGTCTCTGTGCACAGTGCAGAGTGCTAGTGGTCAGTTCAGCCTGCCTAACCTGTTACCATGGCGCTGAAGGACCGCGTGGAGTCTGTCCTAAACGTGGGCCTCCGTGTGCCCAGTATAATGCTGCTGGATGTCCTGTACCGCTGGGATGTCAGCTCTTTCTTCCAGAAGGTCCAGAGATCGAGCCTCTCCAACAACCCCCTGTTTCAGTACAAGTACCTGGCACTTTACCTGCACTATGTAGGTCAGTACTAGCTCACAACACATACACAACACGTACACTCACTCTCAGTACTCATGCAGAAGGAAACCACCAGACTACCGTTAGAGGAACTGCCTTATCTCTTATCACTGTGTTGTTGGGGTTCAACTGTTAGGCAGTGTCTAAGAATAGTTCAGAACCTGTGAACAATTATTATGAACCAATATAGTTAAATCATTCGTTCTATACAACTTCTTTTTGTAGTGTCTAAGTAAATCAACATTCTGTAGTTGTTTATATTTTCTGAACTGAATATTCTTCATAAGCAAGAAGTTATAGTTATTGTTTCAGATGTAATTTTGCCTTTGGCCTCCAGTTGTAAATGAGCCAACAGGACTGGAATGTACCGTAGAACCCAAAGGCATACAGACTGAATTGTTTGACATTTAATCTTTTCATTCTTTCCCACATTTTCCATGAACCTAGTTTAGTTAACCATGTTGTGTGCATTTTTGTAGGTTACATCCTGAGCCTGGTGCTCCTGACTCTGCCTCGCCAGCACCTGGTTAAACTGTACCTGTACGTCCTCACTGCACTGCTTCTGTTTGCTGGACACCAAGTCTCAAGGTACACTGCATTTCAAAATAAAGCAAGTGGCCTTTGTACTGCGAGCAATACAATCATCTAAAATAATAATGTTGCAAAATATAGTATTATAGCAAAGTAGAGCATCCTGCATTTTCTTTGATCATTGTCCCTGTCCCATCTATCCCTCTCTCCTGTTATCAACTAGCATTCTCATTGTAAAATAACTCAAATCCAACCGTTTAAGTGCTAAACAAATGTGCAAAGATGATATGTGCAGCACACCCAAAATGGTGATCCCAATGAGTGATAAGATGTATAATGTTACAAAAGGTTTTTAGATTTTGACAAAAGAGCAGAGATGGAGTGACACTCATGCTGCTATTGGGTATCAGGTTCTATTAAGACATCATGACTGCATTGGTTCTAGATATGGTATGCATTAGGCCAATTGCTAAGACTGTTTATTTGGCCACACCGTTTACAGTAAAGGCTTGTCACTTAAAGGTGCACTATGTCACTTTTCTGGTGGAGTGATTGCCACCGGCTCGTCTTCATGGAGATGTTACTGCTCGAGTGTAATTTTCTATTGCCAAGCAGGTGACAGACCCTCCTTCAGAAAACTTACATTACTGCACCTTTAGTTACAGTTTGTGTTTTATGGATTGTCTTTGCACTGATTTTGCTTGGCAGATCAAAACCCAATTATATGTATTGTTAAAATGTATCAGTGATAAAAAACAATCTCAGTAACTTGACTCTTGTTTCCATGTGATCATGTATCTTCATTGTGCATGTATCTTCTGTGAAAAGGGGCAGGATGTTCTTTTGTAAACTGATCAGCCAACCTCTCTTTGTCAGGGATTACGTCCGCAGTGAACTGGATTCCGGCAATGAAGGGCCAGTCTACCTGGAACCTCTTTCCATGAACAGATTCACCACTGCACTCATAGGTATATTATTACAACTAAAACAAGCATGCTGCATAAGCTAATGTGTACCATCTTAGAATTCAGCTTTTACAATAACACCTACTGGAATTCATGTAACAACAGCATGAAAGTATGAAATCCATGATGTTTTTGGAAAACGAGTAGAAACTTGAGCAAAGGCCTTAAGGCTTTGTGGAAGATTGTAGTAATTCTGGCTTGAAAGTTATGTTGCTGTACCCATTTTCTAAACAACAATAACATTATTTTCTGTTATGGGACAGTATAGCTAGTTTGGAGTGGATAAACTTGTAATACTTATAATTGCATGAAACTGTGTGTTGTCATACATAGAAATTGCCAGCTATTCGTGGATTTCAGTCAAGTCTTTTTCCTATTGTGGATGTTATTGTGAGGACTCTTTTCTCCTTAATTGGTATGGCGTAGCTAACTGGTCTGTTCTTTATTGCAGCTCAGTTGGTTGTATGCACACTCTGCTCCTGTGTCATGCAGACCAAGAGGATCTGGCTTTTTTCTGCTCATCTGCTCCCTCTTGTGGCCAGACTGTGTCTCGTGCCACTCGAGACCATCGTCTTCATCAACAAATTTTCTATGATCTTCACCGGCCTGGAGGTCATTTACTTCCTGGCCTCTAATCTGCTAGTTCCTTACAATCTTGCCAAAACTGCCTACCGTGAGCTGGCTCAGGTAAAGCATAATCATGTTTGTACAGAGTTGCTAATGTTCAGTTTATTTATGTGTTTCATTTTAGTTGAAATTTATAAATATTTTTTGTCTAGTTTTAGTCACTGGAATGTTTGTTTAGTTTTAGTTTTGTCATAATATCCACTGCATATTACTCAACAAAATAAAAAAAGTTAAGTTACGTAAATATATGAACTGTGTGCAGGTGGTGGAGGTGTACGGCCTGCTGGCTCTGGGCATGTCTCTGTGGAACCAGCTGGTGCTGCCTGTTCTATTCATGTGCTTCTGGCTCGTGCTCTTTGCTCTACAGATCTACTCCTACTTCAGTACCCGTGACAAGCCCACCTCCAGGGAGAGACTGCTCTTCCTCTTCCTCACCAGGTCTTAGCCCAGCGATCTATAGACATCCTAAATCCTAAATATAAATGATCAAAACCATCAATAATAGTAATGTGGTCTGGCTACATGTGTCCTAAGATCAAATTCCAGTGTTCTGTAGAGTTGATATGCCTCATTTATAACCGTGTAAAATTATTTCCTGTTAATGACCAATCACGGCAGACGCCTGGAGCTGACAATATATAATAATAAATTACATACTGGATTAGTGCATTCACAGGGCTTAACAACCCGACTCAACACCGGCTCCTGCAATTAACAGAATGTTTTCCCACTCGTCACCTGTGTTTTATATTGAATAAAGCAATTAGCAACAATTACAAAAAGGACCTTTTATTTATTGTACCTTTTACTATTTATCATTTCCATTTTTCTTCCAGTGTTGCAGAATGTTGTAGCACACCGTACTCCCTTCTTGGACTGGTCTTCACTGTGTCCTTCATCGCCTTGGGAGTTTTGACGCTCTGCAAGTTTTACCTGCAAGGATACAGGGCCTTTATGAACGACAACACCATGCACCGGTTAGTTACACTCATCTTTAGTGCTGCCACTAACGACTAATTTTCTAACGATTAATCTCTCGACTAATTTTTCGATTAGTCGACTAATCTAAACGACTAATTAAAAAAAAAAAACAAGTGTGTGTGTTAGATTTTCCCGGGAGGTTACCTTGTGTGTGCTGTGCGTGCGAGTTGCAAAGGTTATTGCTGTTATGTCTGTTGTGTGTGCTCATTTGACAATGTTGAACAACGATATGCACACACAATTTAACGAGTATGCACGAGCAGCATATTGCAACGGTATTCTCAATACCTCATGCATCGTGGTCGTGCTCCCACGCCTCGGGTGTAGCTGCTGTTAGCCCCACCGGTGTCCGCCTCGGGCGCAGCCGCTGCCCGCCGCGCCGGTGTCCGCCTCGGGCGCAGCCGCTGCCCGCGGCATCGGTGTCCGCCTCGGGTGTAGCCGCTGTTAGCCGCGCCGGTGTCCGCCTCGAGTGTAGTACGACTAGTGGTGTGGAGGGGAAATACCTGATCTCAGGCAAGCAAAAGGTCTCTGGACGAGCCGTTTGAGACCAAAAATAAATAAAGGCGAATATTCGACCAAAAAAATTGTATTCGACTCATTTTCACATTTGATTACGTTGACAACATCGAATAATCGCGGCAGCACTACTCATCTTCTATTCTTCTTAAATAAATAATTGTCTTCAAAGGAGTTTAAAATAGTATTTTCAGAATTTTTTACCAATTGCATATGTTTTCCAGATTTGTTGTGATCATTTTATTGCCCATTTTGTTTTTAGGGGCATGACTGAGGGCATCACTCTTCTAATCCTGGCAGTTCAAACTGGTCTCATTGAGCTACAGGTGATCCACCGAGCCTTCCTCCTCTCCATCATCCTCTTCATTGTCGTGGCTTCCATCCTACAGTCCATGCTGGAAATAGCTGACCCCATTGTCCTAGCTCTGGGAGCGTCCAGAGACAAGTAAGAACATTTTATTAATCTTGTTTAAATCAGTCAGTTTTTGAAAATTGCCAATATACACTGCAAAAAAACTTAAGATATAAACACTTAAATCTATCAGAAAATGACTTAAAAGTAGTGAAATTATCTTGTTGCCTGGACAGATAATTTTACTTGACAAATGATCTTAAAATAAACTACCTCTAAACTAGAATTAAGCAGTCTCAGCACCAGTAAGTAGATAATAAATCTGTAAACAAGATGAATAACCTGATATAAGTTTTAAAATCTTGGCCAGATCAGAGAGATTTGCACAGTATGTCCTCAGATATGACTTATGTTCAGATACTGTTGATTGAGGCACAATGACAAAACCATTATACACAATGTAATGGTTGTTTGCCATGTCTCTCAAATGTGGTGTGTCTTGCAGGAGTCTTTGGAAGCACTTCCGAGCTGTGAGTCTGTGCCTGTTCCTGCTCATATTTCCAGCCTACATGGCTTATATGATCTGTCAGTTCTTCCACATGGACTTTTGGCTCCTCATCATCATTTCCTCCTCCATCCTCACCTCCCTGCAGGTAACACATGTTGGATGGCTCTTACTATTTATAACAGCTGACAGTTTCAATCCTTCAATGTGAAAAATGTCTGGTGAAAATCAATAGGGAAATTGTTTAATACTAACATTACTAAACACTAAGACTAAAATGAATGTTATTTTGCTTGACACTAATCAGGTGCTGGGGACTCTACTGATCTATGTGTTGTTTATGGTGGAGGAGTTTCGTAAAGCTCCAGTAGAAAACATGGATGAGGTCATCTACTGTGTCAATGGCACCTATCGTCTGCTGGAGTTTCTGGTGAGGCATAAACTCATTCTCATTTTAAAGAGGGGGTGTTATGTAAAGTCAGTTGATTTTATTTTTTATTTTTTAAAGTTTTCTACCATGTTATAGCCCGAAGAGATTTAGATCAAGTCGTCTATACATGTTTGAGTATTTTAGTGATCTCTCTCGGGCCCTTCTCCTCCTCTTTGCTGTTAGCTGTCAGATTCTGTGCAATGCTAAGCCCATAAGCCTATTTCACCCTTGCTCCCACATGACAATTCTCCATAGATATGCAAAAATATGATACCAAACCATGCACAGCATCTTGACAAACCTGTGAGGTGCATTAGCAGGATGCATACGGATTGTGCTGTGATAATGCTCTGAAAGGAGAGTTACTTAACTCGGGGAGAAACTGGAGGGGACATTCAAGAGTGTCAAAATGAAAGTGAAATACATTGTTTTTGGCAAATATAGCATTTTCAAAACCATAAAAGCTCACATGGTAATATAATTATGCCGTGTTAGCAGTTAATACCCCATCTTTAATTTTTTCTAGTCTTAAAGCAGAAGATTCATGAATCAATATAATTATTTAGCCAATTACATTACCATGACATTTGAGTAAAACTTTAAACCATAATTAAACCAAAGGACTAGTACAAGTACAAGCAATAGTAAAGTATTGTCTTGGGTACAAAGTAAAGGCTGCTCTGTTGTGTGCAGGTTGCGGTGTGCGTGGTGTGCTACGGTGTGTCAGAGACAGTTTTCGGAGAGTGGAGTGTGATGGGCAGTACCATCATCCTGGTGCACTCCTATTATAACGTGTGGCTGCGGGCGCAGCTGGGCTGGCAGAGTTTCCTGCTTCGAAGAGACGCCGTCAACAAGATCAAGAGTCTCCCCACAGCCAGCAGCTCCCAACTGGAGCAGTACAATGACATCTGTGCTATCTGCTACCAGGTAAACTTTACAACTAGTGTGATTATATTCATTTTACAGTCGTATGGGGGAATTCTAGCCATGTATTACTATTTAAAGGAGTACTTCTATGTAGGGCTGTACTAAATCTAGTTCTAAAAGCTGTTCTAAACCTGAAAAAAGTGAGATTGCTCAATTGAGTAACGTGAGGGAGAATCTATCTTTTTTGCCATATTACCTCAGCCTATGTCTGAGTGAGAATAGAATATTTACATTATATACGCTAGCACCCCAAGTGCAGTCACCAAATGGTCTTATTACACAGAACAAAGCTTAGATGACTGTATATATAGTTATATGACCATAACTATAAATTTTTCTCTTTTGTTCCTTTTAGGAGATGAACAGTGCGGTGATCACCCCTTGCAGTCACTTCTTCCACGCTGGCTGTCTGAAGAAGTGGCTCTACGTCCAGGAGACCTGCCCTCTCTGTCATTCACAGCTCAAGAGCCAATCATCAGCCCCACCCACCCCCACCCAGGATGGTCCCGCCGCTGCCGACCCCCACCCTGCTGGTCAGGAGGAGGGTGTGGCCACACCTGAGCAAGAAGATGCCACCTCTGCAGAAAATGGACTTACACATGGAGAGGGACCAGGACGGGAGGAAGACGAAGGAGCTGCTGGTTATTCTTCAAATATGGAGTACACTTGTTCTCAACATTTCAAAATTGCGCCCTCGTCCAGCTCTCATCATAAGCCTCATTCACATCCTGCTGACTCACAAGAGGACAATTCTCCAACTCCTCCCTCAATTTCTCATGGTTCATCTTTAGAGCTAACGGCTAAAGCTAGCACAGCCCTCTCTGAATCTGAGCCCATCCCAAACACAGATTACCCAGAATCCTCTTCTGAGTTCCCCTCACAGGCTGACCCTCTAAGTCTTCTGCAAAAGAAGAGGCAGTAGAAAGCCCTCACTGAGCCACATGACTTTACATATTATCCCAAATCATCCTAATTTATTTTCAAATATAATTCAGATATCCGTGATAGACATCTCCCTCTTTTAGCATTGTGCTGTAAAGTTCTTTAAAGCATTTCAGAAGGATGGGCTGAATTATCTTTTTCATTATACCAAAAGTGCAACAGGATTTTTTCTATCCAGATGTGGGAGAATTCGTGTAGTCGTTTAGCATCATGTCCAGCAAATGTGAAATTCTAAAGAACTGAAGCATCTTTTCTTGTCATCAAAAGTTTTTCATCGGTTTACAAACTCATCCTTACTATTTCACTCCCCCAATTTCATGCAGAACTTTCAAATTTATATTTTTGCCGCTCTCTGCCACTGCTGCTGTACTATTTGTGGTATTGGGACTTCTCTATTTTCCTCTGCAGCATGTGCCATGGTTTAAACAGGTTTAAGACTATCAATTATGGTTGGACCTCAAATGGGTCTTAACATTTCATAAAAAGTTCCATTTGAGTTTTAATGTGGAGCGATGTAATATAATTCTCGATGCCATCAAACATCTAAGGCTTGGTGCTATGTTTGCTTTTTTATTTAAAAGTCTCGTGTAGATACAATTCATTTTTAATTTCCTTATCATAATATTGATCAAACAATTTACTGTATTTGATCTGATTGGAAGCTCTTAATTATTATTATTATTACTTTGAACACATTACCTTGCATTTCACACTTGTATACTTATAGAAACAACAAAGTCTGTCAATACACCACTTAATGACTATTTTTAGACAGAACGAAAGAAATGCAATGTTTCATGCCACCACCAGATGTCGCCAAAGGCCTACACGCTGCACCTTTAAGCCTCCATGTGGCAAACTGACTCATTTTTCACTCATTGCTCAGATCTGACTTGTTTGGCTGGTCCCAACAAAATACATTCGCACAGCCAAACCTATTATACTGTTAAATATAAAGTTATTTTTACACTGCTTTTTATAAATGGTTGTTTTATGGTACTCATTTCAAACAGCTTAAAATACAAATATATCATTTGAGCCATCCTTCATGCTTGTAGAAACCTAGGGCATGCTAATATAATCACATGAACCTTAATCAAAATATGCTGCCCTGTCAGTTGAATTTGTATTGTCACTATTACCAGCTAATTGGACATTTTAGACACACTCCAGCATTTGTTGGATTGTAATGAAAACGTGGTTCTTAAATGTTTCATATATGCTATAGTCCGATGCACGCTTGTATGTAGAGCTTGCCTGTTGCCACTATGCCCATTATAACACCTATTTGTTAAGCTATTGCTAACATTGCTACTGTATTTTTGCCACTTTTTTGAAATTTTGGGTCGCTATTGCACTAATGTTCTTTCTACTCAATGCTCCAAAGCTGTTAATGTGGCTACTACTTTCCCAAAATCTGTGTGTAATGATATTCATGTTGCTATGTACGAATCATAGTTACAGTGTTGATTGGGGCTTGGTTTCTCTGTGGCTTTAGTATATTTTAAAACAGCTTTGAGAAAATCAAGCAACTTTCAACCAGCCAGTGTTACTGCTTCTCCTGTCGATATGAAGCGCTGTGAAGCTGATGTGATCACTCCAATGCCCTCTACTGGTAGGAGTGGGATTAGCAAGGCGCTGAATGACGGGACATGGCGCAAGTCAACAGTATTAGTTACTATTCAGACTATTATTGATATGGTCTTACTTTTATTGAATTACTTTTTTTCTGGCATGCGCTGAGGCAGGACTACGTATGAATACAGTTTATTTGTAGGATCATTCTTGCTCAGCGTTATGTAACTCATTGTTTCTTTTTTAAAAGCTGAAATGTAGAAATGTATTTTGCACAAGTTTCTCAAAGAGGTGAGTATACAACATAATCTTGAATGACTACATTTTATTCTCCATTCTTCACAGTTCTACTTTAAAATGTTCCACCTAAATGGTTAGAAGAATGTGACTGTTTTCAAGTGGAGTGCTTACAATTACTTATCAGATACTCCAAATGGGGGAACAAATCCATGCTTTTTTGTGCAAGCCTTGTATCCATAATGTTTTTTTTCTGTAATCGTTTTTCTTGAGTTTCTAAGTTGTCATCCTCTACCATCTCCTTTTATATGTTTTTTTTACTTTCACTTTCTCACAGTAAGAAAGCAAAGATGCCAAATGGAAAAATCACCAAAACTGTGATTAAGAATTCTAGATGTAATGAACTATGGAGATATAATCTGTGCCCAAAACCATGTTTCAGTATTGTCTGAAAGAAGCAACAGTATTCTCAGCAGCAATAGAGTAGTATTATTTAGGAAACAATGGCCATTTGTGTTTGAATTAAAATGAGCAGTAGTTACAGTACAGACAGTATCCCCAACTGTGTTTGCCAAAGATACGGCATTGTTCTGTCAACCTTCTTATTCTTGAGTGCCAACCCCATTCACAGGTGACTTGAACTATTTAGTATTCTTACGATTTAAAAGAAAAAGGTTTTTGTTTTCTTCCTAAAATTATTAGAAAAATATTCATCGTGACATTTTTGTTGTAGATCTAAGCCAACTGTGTGCTACTGTTGCTTCTGTTGGACCATTTTCTGGTTAATGGATGCACCTCATAGTTTTTGTTGAAGAAATCGTCAGTATACCGTTTTACAAATACATTTTTCACTCACTAAGGACCTCCTCTGTAAAACTGTTACCCTGTTGGTTATGCTACGAAACTGAATGTGAGAAATAAAATGAACGATCCACTTTGAATTTGTATTGTCACTGGTGTTATGTGGGTATAGCTTAAATAGTTAATACATAAAATAAGAGAAGAACATAATTGCATGTTTGTCCGTGTATTTTGTGGATATGGCTGTGTTAGAACAATAGATTTAATGGGCAGAATACACATTTACAGACTGCAGGTTTACCTTAGTCCACGGATAGGCCTAACTCACGTTGTTGGCAGGTGATCTCAGACGAGGCCAAGTCTTCGGTTGACCTTTAGACCTCATGACCTCCGGAGAAGTGGTCGAGGATCCCTCCCCAGTCCATCCTTTCCACACTTTAGCTTGGTAAGCGCTTTTCTAATGTAGTTGTTTCAGTCAGACAGGAGATGGCGGTGTTGTGCTGCTTTAACAGTGCGTGTCTTTCCTTCTGACCATCCCGCAAGAGCGCTTCGGGGGCATCCTTTCTATTAAAAAGCATTTTGTAACTATATTTAACATAAAACTGTTTTCCAGTACTTTTTCAAGCCATTTTTGACATTTATTTTATATCCATAACTAAGACATTGCCGAGAGCTTAGGCTCTTCTATAGATTAATTAAAAATAGGTTAATAAATGGTCACTGATCTGCTTTTGTCAGGTATGCACATTTTATTTTATTATGTTGAGAGTTTTATTTTTTTCTGCTTTTGTGTTTGTTTGCCACTTGTGTTGAGATCCCCTCTTGTTATTATTATTATCTTTTTTTTTCTTTTTTAAAAATGATTTTACTTTATTTTATTTTTTTTACAAAATGTCCAGTGGCTCTGGCGTCCCGTCGCGATCGATCCAGCCCCGGCTCGTTAACACAAATTACGCGCTGTTCTTGGTAGAGCTGTGAGCTGCTTAGACCCTGTAAAAGGCCGCTGTGCCACAGTGTCTCATCTCGAAGCAGGAAACCGACGCATAAAAGACTCTCATTCTCCATAATCAAGGTCAAGAGCGTTTTTCAATAACCTTTGGGAATTAGAGGCTGGAGCCGCGCCAGGACCGACTGCCAATCATCCTCCTGCGCGGCTGAATAATACCAAAGTTGTTGACCTTTCGCACCTTAACAGATCGATATGCTGTAGCGTCATTTGGCTAAAAGACACTGCTGCGTTCCTGTTAATAATATTTGTGTTTTGTTTTGATTCCCTGTGAGCGTCGCGACGTGATGAATTGTTTGAAATAACAGATGGAGCTTGAGGGAGAGACAAAGGAGAGAAATCTGCTAGCAATTATCCTCAATTATGTTCATTGTTATATTGAGCTAATTATTGTTATTGTCACTTTTGTTTGTGTGTCTTGCGGCGCTGCTCTGCAATAAGGGCTCCTATCCGAAAGACAATGGGGCCACGGATATGTTTTGACTGTGAAATATGGCTTTCATAACTGTGCCTAACCAGCTGGCTAAATAAAAATGAAGAGCTAAGGCATGTTTGAGGTTTTGAATCACAACTGACTACAGAAAACATGTCAAGCGCTGTGCGTAAAAGTTTGAGGCATCCATCCAACTAAACAAGAACCTTGAGTTGGGCTTAAAATATGGCACAGAGGTTCTTTTGCGACTGATTTTAAAGATAATTTAATGCGCGCACTTTTGTCCAAGAACCGTCATCAATTAAACCCTATATGTCTCCAGCCAAAATAAAAGCTACATAATCTTCAATAAGAATGAATGTCCTTTCCTACAAATTTCAATTCTTTGCTGAAGAATTGAAATTGATGAGATTGAACGTGATTTAAATGAAAAGAACTATGTTAAAATGTGTTTGTTTAAAAATAAATAAATACATAAATCTTTAACTCTAAAGAAACACCATGTCGTTAAAGAGAACTTTGAACTGATATGATTTTACGCATCAATTTTCTGAACCACCACGGCCATAAATACAAAGAAACTTCCACTTCTTCGCCATCTCTCACACACCCAAATCAGAGGAGACACTTGCTCCGTCTCAGTGCGCCTCTTCGCCTCACGGGAAGAAGAGCGCAGAGAGAGTGCGACTCTTCACTCAGCAGGCGATGCGTGGGGCGGACCTCACTCTACTCTCTCCTTTGTTTGGGGGCGTCTCCATCATCGTGGTCCCCTCCCCTATTTCCACTTCCCATCCCGGGCTGTCTCTCTCCCCAGTGCTCGCGTCTTCTCCCACAGTCCTTTGGGAAGAGGCACAGCGCGGAGCTCCGAGCATCACACACACGACACGGACAAGTCCCGCAGCGGAGAGGAAGCGAGGAAGAAAGAAAGTGTCATACATTGTTGACATGTGACACGAGTGCTTGGTGATCGGCCCGTGTGACAGCTCCCTGGACTAGGACGCACTTTGAAACACCTTTCGGCTTTCAGTCACGTTTTACGCGTTGGGGAATTTACACTTTGAACATGCTTTTTGCACTGTTGTAGCCCGCACTTCACGGGACTGTAGACTCAGCGGGCTGTGCCAAGAACAAGTGCAACAGAAAGTAACAAGGACGTGAGGACTGGTAAAAGACAAAAAAGCGGAGAGGCGCGGAGTGTTGATGTTCGGAATCCAAGAGAGCATCCAGCGAAGCGGCAGCGGACTGAAAGAGGAGCCGCTGGGAGGGATGAACGCCGTCCGGAGTTGGATGCAGGGAGGAGGCGTGCTGGACGCCAACACAGCCGCGCAAAGGTGAGCCAGGGGAAGATTTATCAGCCCATCAACACTTCGGCGTTTGGAAAATCTCAGTTTGTGCCAGGCTCGAATCTGTTAAACTTTATGATGTGACCAGTGGGAGATATAAGGAAAGGACCTATAGCCCAATGTGACTGCAAATCATATTCCAACTGAAACAAATGCAAAATAGTCCTGATTTTACGCACGCATTGTTTTGCCCCTTTCCCCCACCCACAGTAACATAGACTGTCTTACTAAATTAACTGTATTGGCAATTATATATTCGCCATGTGATTAAAAAAAAATCCTTTATTGGAAAAAAGTTGTTATAATTTCCACAAAAGCCAATTTAGAGCTACAATTCAGAGCATGTAAACAGTTAGAGTAAATTAACTTTTTAAAGATAAAACTGCATGTCTATACAATTTCATTTATTATTTTTTATTTCTATCAAATCACAACTTCCCATCACCAAATAGCAAATTAGAAAGCTGCAAGAAATACTGTGGTTGGATGCATGGCCACTGTTATTTAGTTCTACATAATAAAGATATAAACTCAAATCCATTGCTAACGCTGGCTGGTGGCGTGTGTCCGCAGCGGAGTGGGTCTGGCCCGGGCACACTTTGAGAAGCAGCCGCCCTCTAACCTCCGCAAGTCCAACTTCTTCCACTTCGTGCTGGCGCTGTACGACAGACAGGGGCAGCCCGTGGAGATCGAGAGGACCAGTTTTGTGGACTTCATCGAGAAAGAAAAGGTTAGTTATTGCACCTAAAACAATCAAGGTTATTTCAAAGGCGGTAATACCATTGTAATGTAAGTGTTTGGCAGCCTGCAGGCCTTATTCCCCACGGGATTCAATGCTTATTAAGGTTTTAAAAATCTATAAAAGAGCAAATATTAAAGATGCAACGCGTTATATCAGAAAATATTCCATTCTAAATATTTATGCATTTTTGATGAGCGAAAATGTTATTTATTTTTATTTATTTATTATTTTATTGATTTATTTATTTTTGCAATTTCAATTTACGATTTGGAACATTCATTTTGTCTTCCCCGCTTTTATTTGCAGCATTTTGACCAAAACCTAAAATTGTTTGTCCAAGTTCAACATTAAATAAACAGAAATTGAATCTTGTTTTGCTGAATAAATAACGTCACATTCCTCGGCCATTGTGAATAAACTCGGATGAAATGTTGGACTGGTTTGTTCTTAAAGCGCAAGTAGTAATTTAAGAGAAATTAAAAAGCCACAACAATGCCGCAGTTACACGTGGAAATAACCCCAGTCCGCTGTAAATCACGTGTTGTTTTAGTGCGTCTTGCTTCGACTTAGGCCTCGGTGCTTGTTTATACTTTAAAATTATAACGTGCTAAATGTTTTATGGCTTTGTTCTGTGTGTTTGTGAAGGAGACGAGCGGTGAAAAGACCAATAATGGGATTCATTACCGTCTGCAGCTCCTGTACAGTAACGGTGAGTCAACGCTATTCACAATTACCTTAATGCACTTTCTTCACACAGTATTAATAGCATTTACATTTTACGCAGCGGAAATTCAAACAGTTGCTTTAGGCCAACGTGGCTCGGATATCAAATACACTGTCGTCTATTGTGTTTGATGCATGTAATGTGACCAAATCTTGGATAAACTACACTCTTTAAAGCACCCAAAGCAATATGTTGTGGTTTTTCAATGATTTTCCCATGCTTTTCTGTGTTTGACACTTTGCAGGCATTGTTAGTGTCAGTGATTGTTTGTTGTGTGGCTTGTGGTGACTGGGCCCTTTGAGCTGAATGCTGGCAGAGATATCAAAACTCCAGTGTCACAGTCTGCAGCCACAACTTGTAGACCGTGAGTGCTGGATGTGATTGGGCACATGTGCAAATCATCATAAGTCCTCACTAAATCCTTTGTTGCCAGTTGGGTAAAAAGCATATTTTCTGTCACAATCATTTCATAGGGTTCATGTCATGTAAAGATTTGTGTTGTCATTGTGGTAAAAGAACAATAAAGGTTTCAGAGAAGGTTATTTAAACAGTACGTTAGTGTTCCAACTGTGAAAACCATTGTGACTTTAGTAATCGCTTTGGTAACTTAAACTAAACTGAGCGGTGTTTTGTGAGAGAATGTTTGAAAAGAAAAAAATAGTTGGTACATTGCAATTAAATATAAAATGACTTTGCCGTTTTTTGTTTTTTGTTAAACCATCAGAATCAGATCAGAATATGTTTTATTTGCATTACCAGTGAAAAAAAATCACAAACTAGGAATGTGCTCCCGTGTTATGGTGCAACATTAAACAAAGAATAATAATATAAAATGATCAAATAAAATAAGGTATCATGCGCTATACTTTTCTTTTCCTGACTTCTAATGGTAACTATAGCTAAAAATACCAAATTGAATAGTTATAGTTAAAATAATGCATGAGTAGATTAAATAAACATTCCTTAAATTACAACTGTAACTTAGTGAACAAACTTTATTGTCTATTCACAGTTAACGTGTTTGGGTATTAAAATATTAACCCCTTCAGTATTTAATATTACTACCAACGTACAAGCCACTTATTCATGCTTTTTCCTCCTCTCTCCACAGGCATCCGAACAGAGCAAGACTTTTACGTGCGCCTCATTGACTCCATGACGAAGCAGGTAAACACACTCTCTCCTTGTCTTGTCCCAGTGGTTTGTCCCTCTCCTGTTACCGTAGTCACAATAAGCTCCTACAGTGATCCTGTTCTTCTCGCCGCCCTCCTCTCCCTCTCCCTCACCCTTGTTTGTGAGCGTGGGTGGGTGTTTCCTCCATAGCCTCGTGGGTGGGGGTTCACATACACTGGCAGTGAATAGCTCGAGGCGTTTTTCTTTCTTTCAATCTTTTTTTTGTGTCTGTTTCTTCTCGCTGTGATTAGAGTCAGGAGGCAGCGTGCGGTGGTTGGCGAACAGGAGTTGCTCACAGTGGGAAGTAGAGAGATGTAACAGCACCTTTGGGAGACGGTCTGCTGTTAGCATAGATGGGTGTTTCTGATCATGTCCGATTTTGCTATTTTCTTACTGTTTGAGGTATTTATATGTGCAGATAGAGGAGAGGCCAGTGGATTTTCTCGTTTAATATTACCTCCTACACCAGCAACAACACCCCACTTGAAAGTTTTATTATTATATTAAAAGTAAAATCAGAATGTGTCTGTGCAGCGAATACATTTTTGTACATTTCTATATTTGTAGATGTTTGCACTTGAGTTACATTCAGGCCTAAAGGTAGACTTTTCCAGACAGTTTTATCAATTCAATTCCTACTAATTCCTACTTGTTGGCACATCCTTATAAATATCTGTTATTATATTAGCTTTATTAGATAAGCAGTAATAAGCAGCAATGAAACTACATGAACATGGCATCTACCAACCAACAAAAACTGCAGTTATTTTTTGGAGGAAAATACGTCTTATTTTGTACCTGAAAAATACAGTACCACATGAGCTTGTCTAAAAGTGTCAAGCTCTTAGTTTAGTTTAGACAGTGTCATTCCCTTATAGCTGCTGTCTCCTCACACATGCATGAGTGCTCCAGATTTATTTGCATTTCACTTAACTTCCTCCTTTGCTATTTATATGTTTTCGGGTGTTGTTTCTTTGTGCAACGAGGTGTAGCTACTTTTCTACGCTGTTGTAATTATCATAGTTGAGTTTTTTTAAAAAATGTAAATAAGCATGCTATAAGGTCAGCTGCTTTCAGTCAAAGCTCAGCCTAGAGATGATTTTGGTTCTAAATGCAGCCTGAATGCATTCTTTGACCCTACACTCTAGTCTCGCACCCCACATAGTGCTGAAGTCTGGCAGGACTTAGAGACAAACTGTTCACTAATAACACAGTTTAGCCCAGGCTTAAAGAGACACTCCAAAACACACACACTGGCGGGGTAAGCAGTTCAGGCCTCAGTCCCAGTGGAAGTCCAGGGCAAAACGCTGCTGTATTTGAGTGCGTTTTGAGCATAAGTGCAGAAGATTTTAGGTTTGTGGGAGTCGTTTGTCTTGGACTGGTGCAGGTGTACAAGGCACCTGCATGTGAGCGCTGGCCCAACGGGAACATGAGACCGAGAACTGTATGAGGCTGAGACTGTAATAAGGAAAAATACAGAAATGTTTCAATTATTGTGCATTTTGAGTGCGTATACTCCACTGATCTGACCTGTAACATGGCCTGGTGGTGTCGCCTGCATGTCTCATTGGACATAGATAAGATTAATGCCCTACTGTGGTGGACCTCCACTTGGAAAGTTAGATAATATTTGACTGTATCACTTTGTTTGTTTTGCTCGAGACACACTTCTTGCCTAAAATAAATAAGCAGTGAGTTGGTGCTGGCCGTGCCGACAGGTGGTGTGACCTAAACAGGAGTCAATAGAATCAGGGCCAATACTCGTCTCATTACAGAGACTCTTCAGAGGACGCTGGTGTGCTGTGTCTCAACATATACTGTTGAGAAAAAAGATTTTATTCTGGATTTACCAGATTTGAATAGCTGTGACCATTTGTATAGGCATTATTTGACTACACTGCCTCTGAGTCTTAACAGCAGTATAATATTTATTAAAGAAGGTGTTTTTTTATGACTCTAAAGCTTTTTGTATTACATTTTTTATATGAAAAGCACTTTATAAAGTTTGATTGATTGAGATTATTAGTCATTAAAAAGCAGTATATAGTCAGCGCATTGCTCCAAAAGATATACTTTAGTTTGCCCTACATTTTATGACATTTATTTTGAGGTTAAAGTACAATTCTATATCATATATCAACTATTGTTACTAAGTTCTACTAACTAAAAAGTTTACAAGCCGTACACAAGTGCATATGTGGAAAGTCCAGGACCAAACTACCACCATGCTTTAAAATGTAAAAAAATAAAAAAAATAAATTGTTATTATTTAGTGGGGACAGTGCGTGTTAATGAACATCCCTATGACTTATGTTTTTCCCACATAAACATGATGGCACAGAAACAGCGAGCGTCTTTATTTGTCTGTGTATCTGTTTATGTATGTACCTGTTCAGCCCAGCACTGATGGTGGTAACAGCAGCAGACCCCTCCCACTCTCCACTTGCTCCTTAAATGAGTGCTTCATGTTTAAGCGAGTGTCTGTGCGCCCAGACAGTCCTCCCGCTGACACTAACGCAGGGCGAAGTGTGTTCCCTGCTTAACGCCGCCTTGTTTACACGCCGCGCATGTCACACCGCTTCAAAGGCGCTAGGAGAGGAGCCGAGGAGAGGAGCTAGGAGACAGGGGAAAGCAGATGAAAGGAATAGAGCGCAGCCGCCTAAGTGACAATTTGATGAAACACCCAAGAAAACGTACTCTGGGACCCACTTTTAACAAGAGCTCGTCAAACTGGCCCCGACTAAATATTATTCTGAAATTACTCTTGGTGTCACTCTGTAGATCCAGATGGTTTAAGTTGGGAAAGAGGACACAGCCGAGGGAGAAACTTAAGTTTAGAGACGCCAAAGGAGGCGAAGCTATTACAGAGTCTGACACAGAGCTGGATAAATTAACACTGGCCTCATTCATCTTAATAGCCAGAGTTCAAACAGTAACCTGCTTCCTTCGCACAGGTGAATAGTAACGCTGTGATTTTACTCAAGAAATGTCCTTAATCTTGCTGTATGTGTGGCATCTCTTGGCTCTGATTGATCGATGACAGGAAGTAACTCAAATCTGTAATACACACACACTGCCTATCACGATAACACATTTGAAGAGAGACATTACTGAAGTAAATATACTGTAGACTATAAACGATAATACTGAAATTAATTTATGCCACTGACACAATAAAGCAGGATTATCCCAACAAAAAAAGTTTCTAAATGTATGATATGATTAAGAAACACAAACTGAAATAAATAGTAGAATGAAACACTTCAGTACTTCAGTACATTCTATGACTCAAATCTCAAATCTTACTGTAATACATACAAAAAGAAAAATCCCCACATTTACACATGTGTAATAACAATACAATTAAATCTGAAGCTGAATGTGACATATTGATATATCATATTGTTTAATGTGATGATACAGTATTGATATTGTTGGCTGCTGTATCGATATATCACCAAGAGTATTTTTTGGTATATTTTACAAAATAATTTTGTTACAGAGCTACAGTTTTGTTGCTTGTGCAGAGGAAGGAAACTCGTTTATGCAACACATTTGACATTTTCACTGTTTTTATGAGTTTTTGTTAACTTTGCACAAGAAGTGGTTTAACAAAGACTTTAGTATCACAGCCATGATTATCATTATTTTTATTGAACCGTATTGAATTGATTTGAAATATATTATATCGAATCATATTGAATCGAAATCTCACAGTGATGAGATATGTATCGTATCGTGGCCTTTGTATTGAGGTATTTATGGTATCGACAACTTCCGATACCCAACTCTAATCCTAGTTATATGTATCCCACTAGTATAGCTGCTCTTTGTAGTACTGTCAACCAGGAGTGTAAGAAAAGATCAATTCAGTGATATATCGTGATACAATTGTCGAATCGATTCAAAATGCATCTGAATCGATTTTTTAAGATAATATTTTTCGCTAAAAATGTTTTAGTTGCATTCACTGTTCTCATGATTTAAAAAAGGTCATAAATTATATTTCATAAAATTTGGTTCTCGTGAAGGTGTAAGTGACAATATTATTGATAAATCGCAATATATCATCCATTGTTGTAGTATTGAGATATATTGTGATATATCGAATTGGGGCATGCATATCATGATATGTATCGTATCGTCAGACTCAAGGCCACCCCTACTGTCTACTAGTTAAAGTCAACATTCAACCCTTTTAGCCTCTTTTCAATGATGTGTCTTTAGTTCTTTCTTATTAAGTGATAACACATTACAGTTTCACAATATTTAGAGTAATTCTTCCTCCTCTGTTCCTTGCACCTGACTTTATGGATGTATCAGTTCCTTTTTGTTTCTTGGTTGGGGCGGTTCGACTCCCTGCTGGACAATGGGGCACAATAGGGGCTTAAAGTGACTGTTAGACAAAGAGTACAAAGCTGTGTTTGTGTCATGCGATCAGGTGACAGCCTTGGCCTTTCTGTGGGTTTTGGGAGGACCTCAGCCTGATTCTGTTCAGGAGATGAATGCTCAGCTCCAGTGGAGGTGTGGAGACCTGTTCTGCTCCTGTGGGCGGGTTCACTCTAAAGAGGGGGTATTTTACTTCGATGGGGTATTCAGGGGCTAACAAGTAACACTCAGGTCACCATGTTACCTTTTATATGCTATATTTGTGGGGAAAAAACATATAAGCATGTTTTATAAGTCTCACTATAGTTTTTGATGCTCTGAGTCTCCGCTTTCGTTGCTCACCGCGTTAAGTTAACCCCCCTTCAGAGCGCTATCACGACACAATCAGCCCACTAATGAAACTACTGCACATGGCATCAGGTTTGTCAAGTTGCTGAGCACAGTTTTGCATCATGCTTTTGTATATTTATGGAGAATTGTCGTGTGGGAGCAGGGAGCAGGAGGCTTGTGGGCGGAGCTTTGTGCAGAATCTTACAGCTAACCTTAAAGAGGGTTCGAATATGGCCCAGGAGAGATCACTAAAATACTCAAACCTTCCTGGATGACATTTAAAACCTCTTCAGGCATGTTTTTGATGAGGGAACATTATAACATGGTAGAAAGCTCAAAATATTTGCATAAGAGTGCCTCTTGAACAACAAAATGTGAGAAAGACGCGCAGGAAAAGGGGGCCTAGATGACACTGATGGTGAATCTGTGTCCGGAGCAGAGAGGAAGTGACCTGTACTGGGGTCAGTGGGACAGCGACCATCAGGCCCAAGGAAGTCACTGTGGAACGTTTATAGTATATTTTATCAGTGCTGTTGTGTCCTTCACCCAGATTAACTCGACTTTGGTGCTTGTTGTTTATGGTGGTGAATCCGTGTATCGTTTGTTCATTCGTTTTTCAAAATAAAACCAAAAATAAGAAAATGAAAAAACAACTCTTTTCTTCATTATTTGTCTCCAAAACCAAATGAATTTCCCGTTTATGTGTCTGCGTATGCCGTGTCATTAGCGGACCTTCGAGCCGATCGCCAGGACTGGACCAGGACTGGACCAGGACTAAACCAGGTCTAAATCAGGACTGGACCAGCTCTAAACCAGCTCTAAACAAACTCTAAACAAGCTTTAAACAAGCTCTAAACCAGCTTTAAACAAGCTCTAAACCAGGTCTAAACCAGCTCTAAATCAGGACTGAACCAGGTATAAACCAGCTCTAAACCAGGACTGAACCAGGTCTAAACCAGGACTGAACCAGGTCTAAACCAGGTCTAAACCAGGACTGAACCAGGACTGAACAAGGACTGGACCAGGACACAGTGTTTCCTGCAGAAAATCGGTTAGTAAGGCGGCGACCGGGGAGGGGAAGACAGGGGGGTGAGGACTGGGAGGGGGGTTGGCGAGGGCTTGCCGAGACTGAAACAGGTTTAGACACCAGGTCTAATCCAGGTCTAAACCTGGACTGAACCAGGTCTAAACTAGGTCTAATCCAGGTCTAAACCTGGACTGAACCAGGTGGGTGGAGATGTCTAAATTTGTGATATTGATGCACCGACAATAGACAAACATGTACGTATTAGTGCTGAATTGCTGCTGGCTCTTTAGGTTACAGTTAATAGTAGTTAGTAAGTTCTTAAGTAACAGTGAGTTTTTTGTCCACCCTGTTGTGTAAGATGAAAACCGCCCGCAGTGCGTGTATGCAAATTATATCACAATATTCAATTTTCCTATCACCCCAAAGCCAACAAAAGTATATCATGAGCAATATGATCTGGCCCAGCCCTAAAGTTTCTTGCACACATTTACAGTGTGAATACAGCTTAGATTTTGTGCAACATCTTATTTGCCAACCCGTCCCTTCACAGACGCACTAGTTTTCTGCTTAGCATTACCACTTTTCTTGAGTTCTAACTCCTCTTGCATTTATTGAAGCCTGGAGCAGTGGACCACCAGAGCCTTATAGGAAAGAGGTGTAAAAACATTGCATCGTGTATTTTGTTAAAGTTGAATTTTTGCTCATTCACAGAAAATTATGACTGACACACGCCTAAAGCGCTGAAATCAATGGGGCTCCAATTCCCCTGCTCATAGTGAGGAGCTATTAGTATCAAAGGCTGCAGGCTACAACAACTGCAATTCCACAGATATGTTATGGGACTGTTATTTCACTACGGTTCGGAGCTCGGAGCGGCTCTTTACATCGCGGTTTTACATAAGCTTTATATGACTGCTTTATGTTGTGTGGTTCAAACAAATGAGGACCACAGTGGTTAAGGCCCCGGCGTGTACATGTTTGCCTTTAGGCGCCGAGGCAGAATATACATCAGGATTATTTTTGCATATCAGTTCAAAAAAGTTCAAGTTTTGCAATTGGATTTTTAGTGTTTTAAATGCAATATTCTGTTCACACTGCACATAAAGGAGAACCACATTTAAGAGGAAACTGTTATATTTACTGCTAAACTAAAGGAAGATCCACATGCATTTCAGAACATGTGTACAGAGGTCTAAGTTACAGGGTTAGCGGGTGTAGCCCCATGGAGACTACTTAATTCTCTTTTGACTAGTGCTGCAAGATAAATGATCAATATTGAATCAAAATCGCATTTCAAATGGACTCAATTAGCATATTTAGACTGCAATGTTGGAAGCACCATAATTTCCTCCACAAACAACAAAATACTGCCTCTTATTCTGCATAAAAACTGCTAACCTTATAGTTTATATCTGTACAAGCATGTTCTGAAACGTAATTGTATGTCAATTCATATTTATTTTTGTCAATCCTCCCGGACACGATTAAAAATATAAACAAAAAATGTAAAATGTGAACAGAATTCTATTATTAAAACACAAATTACAATTCTAATCACAATGCATGTTGGAAAAATTGCAATTAGAATAGATATTTTTTCCAAACTAATGATTTACTTCGATTGGTCCAGTTAAAATAGTGGTAGCAGAAGATAATAGTCCTGCCGGTATAAGAGTGATACTAGTTTGCGTTAATAATTCCTAAATCAACCCTGTATTTAAAACACTTTATCATCAGTTTGTAAAAAAAAAACAAAAAAAAAAACATTTTATCTTGAAGTAACTATCTAATGAAGAATAATATAAAATATATAAAATAACAGTATTTTTACTCAAGTACTTATTGGGAGTAGTTCATCTAAGTCTCCAGGCTGAGTAACACCTCATTAATGTAATATATTTGAACCCACTTTGTTAAAGCAGCATGAATCTGTCTAATAAATGCATGTTTGGGAGCCAACCTTTTCTTTTACTATTTTGATGTGATTAACTGGTGAGCGCGCAACTAGGTCAGACAATACAACTGCATTTGTTAAAAACACAAGTTATTAATGAAGTAAAATTTAAATATGAATTATAAGAAAATCATCTAATGCTCATTCTCTCTGTTTGTGGATTTGTGAATAAATTATAAAAAAAATACTGACGCCACAATAGCAGAAATAGGTCAGCCTCAAAGTGTCAACAAAGGGTAATAAATAAAGCTATATGTGTTTTGAAGTGTACTTTATCAGGACGATGCTACTTGTCAATCACTGTTACATTTTTTCAGTATTAAGTTGTCTTTACTAGCAGTATTGGTACGAGCGAGATTGAGTTTTAGTCATTTCTAATTGAGATATTAAAGCAAATCTTCTGTCAGTATCAGTATCAGTATCAGTGTCAGTAAGTATCTGATTTAGAGCAGAGTTGAGACTTTGGAGGAAGAAAGAAAATTTTTACTTATGTTTGTGTAAAAATGGCATTGATTACAAGACTGTCTTGATTATATGCAGGAAATCAATACAAGGAATAATAATTGTGATTAAATGCTGTGCCACATTGAGAAATTGCAGTAATAGTATTTATATAAAATAGTATAAATATAGTATAAAATGCCAATTATCAATTTTTCTAGTTACCAGAATTGTGACATATTTGGAGTATGGGTTAACTTGTAGTTGATACATGATTGGCTTATCTAACAGTGGCAGCAGTGTAAATAATTTTTGATATTAATGCAGAAATACTGTTGGTACTTCTATCTATCTTAAGTATACTTGTGGTTGTAGTAATAGTAGCTGGTGGACATCTTGTAATAGTTGTAGTTGCAATAATAATAAGTAACACTTGAGCTAAAAAAAATATACAGCAATATGTGCTTTTCTATAGTCAGTTTCTAAGAGCATGTCAGTCAAATGTATGAATTTGTATGGAGGGTGAGTGATGTTGAAAAAAAAACGTGATGTGATTGGAAAGGACGGAGCGACTTTTTCAGAGCCGAGTGGTCCGTACGCTGTGGAATCCAGCGCGACACTTCAAACGCCCGGGAATAGACCAAAGACATGGAGGGGGTGTGCTCCGACTCAGTGATCGACCAGGGCTGGCTGCGCTCTGCGGTTTAGAAAGGAGGATGCAGGGTAATGGCAGCAGGTGAAGGAGAGGTAAACAATGGGCACATACTTGGTCTCAGAAAGGCCCTGTGCTGTTTGGGAGTTGAACACAAGACCTTCTGGTTATGAGGCTCAAGCTCTAACCTCAAATTATTTATACCATAGTCATAATAGTAAAAACCTTCTTCTAATCCACTTCTTTTCACAGTAACTGATAAATCTGCAACTGTTATTGCTTTGTCTAGAATGTTCCACAGTATGAAATTCAAACATCTTGCATTTATTTAAGCGTTTTTGTGGTTTGTTGCTAAAATATATAAAATATACATTTCTGTGAGCAGGGTTGCCTTTCACCAGATGTAGCTTGTAACTTATCAGCTTTGTCTGGAGGAATCATCTGCTTGACTCCATCATATTTGCCCCACGATATCATTCAAAGTAGACTTAGATTTAGACAAATATCTAATTCTAGCTGATGTTTAGTACCTGGTAGAGATACTCAGTATAATTTAAATATACAATCGATTGTCTCTCAAAAGAAAAAAAGTAGTGAACTTTCAATGTCATATTCTGTTATATGAATTTCTGAATATATGAATGAATAATGTGCTGTTGAGGGTGTGTTAAATGTTATAGGTGATGTGACACAATAAGTGTCAATCCAAGGTGTTATTTGCAAAATATGCACAGTTTTCCCTAAAAAGCTCTAATTAAGACTTATCAGCCGACGACTGTCACCTTTCAGAGTGTGAGGCTGTGAAAACATACATTTATTTCATACCTGTTATGTTCAAGTTCCTGTTTACCAGGATTGGTGAAACTCCTAATTATGTAACAACTATGCAATATAGTTTTTAAAGTTGGTGTTGTTGGGCAACTTTTGATGAAGTCTGTAAAATGGTAGCAGTTTAAGATGATGTAGTCATTATTTAAGTCCATTTTTAAGTTGCGTCAGTGTTTCAAAGTCTCAGTGGATGCAATACTTTACAAATGTGCATTGTTTTATGTTATGTAGTATTTTGTAATGTTTTTCAATCGTTTTCATGAAACACTTTGCTATTGCCATGAGTTTTGCAGGGCTAGTGAACATAAGCCCAAGAACATTACATCGCCACCATCGACGTGCACAAGATTACAAACCTTCTCTCAGCATCTGAACTGTGTGTTTTTTCTCTTTCCTTCAGCCCATCGTGTACGAAGGCCAAGACAAGAACCCAGAGATGTGTCGAGTGCTGCTCACACACGAGATCATGTGCAGGTAACCACACTGTTTAAACCCACGTACAACACAACACAGAGCTCAGGATCCAACCTCAAAAAGCCTCATATTATCATAACATAAACGTTCATAGAGATACTTCCATTTAGAACACTTAAATCTCTATTGGTCCAACCTTAGGCTAACTGAACTGAACTGTCTAAACACTACAATACACTAGAATCCTCGGAGCTGCGACTCTCTCATTTAGCCCATCCCTACTTTTTCTCTCAAGAGTCTTTATTCATCCGAAGAAACGTCCTACAAATCATTGAGCTGGACTCGATGCATCCCTTACAGTGTCACCCTCGTTAACCCCCCCCCCACACGTTTGCGCACACAACACGGCTACACGCTGTTGACGAAGACGAGTTTTAGCTTTCAGAGTGCTCGCTTTAATTATAATCTAAAGATGAATTTTCCTCCGAGAAGTAGGTTGGGAGGAACAACTATTTATAGAGGCGTTTTACCCAACCTATCCTATACAATGTGTGTGACGCCTGGTTAATTAGGACACAGAAGAAGTCATTAGTCAATCCCAAGCCTCCTGTTGTTTCAAGCCTAACAAATGGTCCTTCCCCGGCAATCTGACTATAAAATATATGCATCCCGGGTTGCCTTTTTTACGCAAATAGACGCACATACAGAGACATATGCACGGACACACTCACAAATGCACACGCACGCACAACGCAGTGATAAAAATTCAAATTTAGCACATGAATTAAGTTGTTCTTATTCCCTGACCTTGTCGTCGAACAACTTTAACTATAACAATATAAATCGGGGTTCATCTATATGCACAAGCAGGGATTTAAGGCCTAGAATCAGCACCAATAATATTTTATACCACAGCGACTCGGGCAAGCCGCTTCCACCACTGCGCTGTATTGAAATTCTGATTCGATTTACGGAGAATTTATAAGTAATTGTATTTCTCCAGAAGTTTTACTGTAAGTTATTGTTATTCATCTTGTAAGGAATGATTTGTGAACATGGGTAAAGTGTTTTGCATAAAGCTAGAAAACATACCATGGTATATATTTGCAAGCATTTCCTACCGTGGTAAGCCTTCCTAAATAGTAGCTTTTCCATTGCATCCACTGAGGTCAAACTTAAAGCTGTTTTCTCCTGCTGATGCGGCGCTCGGGGCCTCTTGCACAAACACACAACCACACACAGCTACACACAGCGTACACCCAAACAGACATGTACGCCAGAGACGCACAAAAAGCCAAGCGTCCATTAATCAGTGTGGTTCATTGTCAGGGGGCTGCTATTAGCCATATGCTCCCAGCCAATCTGCCACCACTGCACCGGCCTCTGCCTCCAGACCATCAGGAGAGCTTCATACCAGAAAGAGGGGAACTACGGCCAGCTGTGATTTCACTCTCGACACCGTTAGCTGATCCAACTTTTTGAAGACATTTTTGTTTACTTACATTTTTACAGAAACAAAAAATATGATTCTTAAATTATTACTTATTATAGACAGTAACGATAAGGCTTTAATGTCCAGAAAACGTACATTTCTATAAGATACTAAAAACTGTGATTTCTATATTCTGCGCAATTCAAGAACGGTGAAGTAGATTTGATTTAGGCTATTTTTGGTCCTGGGCCTCCCATACCACAGCCTGGTCCCCTTCACCCGAGACTTCAGGAGTAGTGATAATATCCCTGGTGCGTTTTTGGATGTAGCTTTCCTCATTCTTCCTTCTCATGCTCTCCAAAGCTGTTTAGATAATGCACAAACGTAGCTCCCCTGAGACCCCACCCAAGCCTTCTGTGGCCCTGATCATGTTTCCACTTTACTTGTACTAACAAAAATCCCACATTTATATGCCCATAGTAAATGCCATACAGCTTAGTGCATGGTATGTCCTTTAGGTTTATCTAAACAGACATTTGCAGCAATAAAGCTTCATAAGTGTATTCATAAGTGTTAGCATGTTTTGTTTCAAGAGCTGAATAAACATTTCCCACAGTCCATTTCACTCAGTGATTTAACCTTCAACCACATTAACAAACACAGGCTCCGAAAAAATAGGGTTGGTATAAAAACGAATGCAAGTGTGTAATAAATATCTCATCATATCTTTAAAAAATATGAATTTTATTCTTTTCTGAATGAAATGGGAACTGTGTAAAAGCTGGAACAACGCCAGCTCTAGTCCACGGTAACTTTAAAACAGGAATCACAAAACACGTCGAGACTTCCCCCTAAAGGGCAACTCTTAGAAACATAAATCATTGTTCCAAATAATAGGCAGCAATAGCAAGTAGCCCTAGAATGATATAGATTTTTCTTTTTCTTTATTTTACCTTCCGCAACATGTGTTTATTAATGCTGAGGGTGAAAATGATACTCAAATAAGATTCTGTATTAAAACTAGAAACTTGATACTCATTAGAACAACTGGTGCTGAAAAACAAATGAAAAATGAAATTAGAAAGTGGTCTTGATCTGTATTATAAACTGTGAAGACCACATTATAATAACAAAGACACTGTTCTATTGTTTTACAAAGACACACACTGTTGCCTAAAAAAATAGTTTCCATTATTATTGTGG
Source organism: Odontamblyopus rebecca (assembly GCA_030686955.1). Lineage (NCBI taxonomy): Eukaryota > Metazoa > Chordata > Actinopteri > Gobiiformes > Gobiidae > Odontamblyopus > Odontamblyopus rebecca. The sequence continues at coordinate 16,192,324 of CM060664.1, forward strand.
TATAAGAATATCAAGCCTCTCCTTCGTTTCAAAATCAGGTCATTATGAGTTTTATGAACATTTTAGCCAAACCCACACATGTTCCAGTCTTCCCCCTCGGTTGAAGGCGTCTCCATCTGAACTGTTGAGTCTCTATTGTCTGAGTGCGTAGTGAGAGCGGAGGGTGTGTGCAGGAGGAGTAGGAGTGGGGGGGGGGGGTCATGATTAGATCACCGAGATCCACTGCAATAAGTGCTACATTACCGTCATCTCTCCCCAGCCACTTACACCATCCACACCATCTATCCATCTACTGCTCACCCCCAATCTACACACTAGCTTTTCTCTGCTCTAATCCAGTCACAGAGGACCCGTCAAGGCTAGTGCAAGGCGTTGACTGAGAGAAACAAATGTACATAAATTTGCAGAAGCATTATTGAAAACATTGCAATATATGTTTGAATCATTTGAATCTATCCTGGCAACCCGTAGAGAGATATAAGATGTTTTTCCCCCCTTTTCATTAGCTTTTAAATTGATTTTTATGTTAATTTCCTTAAACCCAAACAGACTTTTATTGACTATTTGTTTCATTGCCATTTATTCCATTCTCATTCATTCCAAACTCTGCTCCAAACCCACTACTCACCTCTCTATTAAAAAGACCCAAGCATATCTTAAAGGTGCACTATGTAACTTTTCAGTTGGGAGTCTTTCACCTTTTTTCTATTAAAATGTCGTTGCTCTGCTTGGAATGTTCCACAGTATGAAATTAAACAGATCTACCATACATTTATTCTCTTAAAGGTGATTTTAAATCTCAAAATGACCTAGTAAAACAGGCATTCTGACTGTGAGCAGCGTTGCCACTCCACAGATGCGACCTGTAATTTGGTCTAATTTGGTCTCCATGAATATAGAAAGGTTTAATAACATCCTGTGAAACATTCCAGACAAAGAAATTAAATTTTCATGGAGAAAAGCATTTGATGGGCCCTCCACCAGAAAGGTTACACAATGCACCTTTAAGCAGATCTTAAAACCAAACTTATGAATTTTAACTATTAGAAATTTTATCTTGAGATTAGAACTAACAAACTAGAACATATCTGGACTAAACCAAGATTTAAGCAGGACTTTAAGAACAAACGAGGATCTAAACCAGAAACTGATTCAAGTCCAGGTATTACTTACTAATACAAATGTTACTTTATATATTGACTATTCATTTTCAAAATCATCTGTAAAGTTACACATTTTAGCGTTAGTTTTAGTGACCTAGTTCATGGGGAGGAAACGCGAGGGAACCCAGGCCAAAGTGGAGCTCGGTTGGAGACAGAGGAGACAATGCTTTTGGTGTAACATATCTGTCTTTCTTTTTGCACCATCTGTGACACTGGGAAACCTGAACCGCCTCCCCTCTCTTCCTCTCTCCACCCCCTCTTCTCTCTCTCCCTCTTTCTCTCTCCCTCCCTTCCTACCTCTCTCCCTCCCCCATTAACTCCTCTGTGTTGAAGCTTTCTCCTCCACCCACGCTACAGCGCTCACTGCTGCTTACTGTTATACATAATTGATGTGAACAAGAAAGGCTTTTGACAAACTTGTACACGTGTGAAGATTTTAGGTGCACGTACTTTGTGCATGTGTCTAAAGATGCACAAAATTGTAAAAAAAAAAAAAAAAAGAAAAAAGTATGTAATAATAAAGAAAATTTGTTCCATATTATCTTAGTATATTGCTATAATTCCATAAGTAAAAAATCCAACACGTTGAAAGAATAATAGAGTTTAGATGGAAACTGGAAAATATGGGTGTAACGATATTCAAGTCTCATGATACGATATCGTCACGGTACAATATTTATTGCGATATCATGGGAAAGCTCACAATATTATGATATTACACAGAATAACAAGACTGGCATTCTAAAATGCTTTGACCAGTCATTTGGTACAACATTTATTGTCATTAGGGATGGAATATATCCAAATCTCTCTGTACCATATTGTCACCATAAACATCTCACAGTACGATATTTATTGCAGGCTCACAAAACTGTGAATATGCTATTTTTTAATCTAAAAATGTCTTCACAAGACTTAATCCAAAGAATTAAGATTTCAAAGTGCTTAAAACAGTTATTTCTTCATGTCATCTGCACTGAAACAGAGCAAAGGATCGTGGTCTATGTAGTTCCCTCTGTTTTTTTTAACTATTCCTGCATCATGACTATTTATTTAAGCCAAGAGACTTTTGATTGGATATATTGTGATGGTCCAAGATATTATTGTGGGACCTTTGACGATATCATCACCATATTTCAGTTATTATTACATCTCTATTCAGCAGTCATTGAAATTCAACTGTACACAAGTTATAATTGGATGAAAATATTTGAGTTATGATGAGATCTGGTTCTGGGGTTGTTTAGTCTCCAGCCACCATGCCTTTAGTTGAATGTGACAGTTGAATATTATGAAAAATCTGTGGGAAAATGAACGTGGAATTTATTTTCTGAAGTGGGCTGGTTCTGTTAATCTCCAAATTCACATAAGTTTCAGTTTAAGGACTAAATCAGGACTAAACAGAATTTTACTGAAACTATACTTAAAGTGCTCATGTTATACTTTATTCTGATCTATGTTATTATAATGTTGTTTCCTCATCACAAACATCTCTGGAGTTATTTTGTTTCATTCACACAAACCCTTCATATCTATAGTTATTTAATTATTTTCAGTTCTTGTCTCAAACAGAAAACGCTCTGTCCCACTTTATGATGTCAAGCGGTAATACAGGAAGTGCTCCGCTGTGTTTTTAAACTCTGTACACCCTCAGTATAATCATTTGGATAATTACCGACCTGGGAATGCAGATCTTTACTAAACAAAAGGTAAAATGTAGCTGTTAACTTAAAAACTGGAACAGAGCATTTTGAGCTTTGGAGATGCAGACAGACTAAAAATAAAGGATTACTCGAACATGTGTGAATGAAAAACACGACTCCATGTATGTTTTTGATGAGGTAATAACGTTATAACACTGCTTAAGGCTCACAAGAGTCAATTTTGTGTAATATAAGGCATTTAAAACAATGACAAAACACAAGGCAAAAACAGGAACTTAAATGATGGAATAAGTAGGGATATAGCTGGACTCAACTGCTCACACTCAGGACTACACAGTGCGGCTCACGTGTACAGTATGTCTTTGTGAATCCCACCCTTCTCTTGTCAAAGGCCTGGGGCTGTTTCAGGTTTCCCACTCGCTCTGCCTTCTATCGAACCTGACAGTTTCAGAGGTACCATCGGGACCAAGACGTTTAGTAATATTTCTCACCATTCTTCATAACAATCCATCTCTTTAGGCGCCTCATTTTGACAGTCTAAAAACACCACAAGGCACTTTCACTGATGCTGTATCTTTTGTCCAAAGACGATAAACTCTACTGTAAAAGAAAAGTGCAGGATTGGCAGTAAGATTTTTACAGACAACGTTGAGAGAAAATGTGCACGCTGTTTTGTTCCTTGATCCGTAGTAGCGACATAAACCATTCACACGTAGATCCTAAAAAAAATCAGCACTGTTAAAACTCTCTGCCTACTTCTGTTTTATTTCACTTATATTTTCTTACACCATAAGAGTAAGACGTAGAGACGCTTTCAACAGTGGTCATCTGCACACTATTTTTATAAGAGTAAGAGATAAAAGAACAAGTACATTTAAGTGAATTTCCCAGAGTCTTTGAGCGTGACACTTCACTAATCATGTAAATGTAGTGTCTGATAGGGACGTAGTGGTATCCAAATCTCTCAGTGCAATATTTTTATAATATGCATCTTACTGCTGCTTGATATTTATTGCGATATTTGGTGGAGGCTAAGAAATATGATGAATACAGTGAATGTGATGAATATGATGTGTGAATATGCTACTTTTTCCTTTTAAAATGCATCGACAAGCCTTTAATTCTCCAAAGGATTAAGATTTCAAAGTGCTTAAGTTATTTCTTCATGTAGTCTGCACTGATCCTTCAAGTGATCCTACACGCAAAGGATCATGGTCAATGTAGTTCCCTCTGTTTATTTAATTTATGAAAAGAGAGAATTTTAAGGAAAGAGACCTCAAAATCGATATATTGTGACTGCCCACGATATTATTGTGAGAAGTTTGAGGTTACGATATTTCTGGTATTTGTTACATCCCTAGAAATGTGTGAGTTTATTTGTCTGGAACCATGTACAAACACTTTAATCTTGCAGAAAGATAAACAAATCCTCCACCAGATTTAGCGAAGTACAATACGATTATTAAAGTTATGCACAACAGTAAAATCCTTAGTTTTATTTCATTGCCTCTTCTGATGTGTGACCAGTTTTATGTAATCAACAACTTATTTATTTTGCATCAATATCTCTCAGGATATTTTTAGTTCAGGCGTTATCAATTAACCAAGAAGTCTTGACATCTCTACCTGACAAACCTAAAACCAACTTGAGCTCTACTTCCAGATGATTGAGTATCTCCTGTTGATAGGTCTTTCACCTCATTACATCTTAATCTCAAGTTTTGGTCCATAACTCACCTGAGCAGCTGGCGACTCCTTCCTTAAGTGCCGATCACTTCACTTTCGGTGTCGTACAAATCTATTTTTACCCGAGCTGTCACGCCGCCCGGCACAGCACACTCCCTCACTAAAACAGTTTTGATCAATGGCTGTGAATTTGGCTGTGCGCCCCACATCAGCACAGATAAAACACCTCTCTCGCATTTAAGCAGCGAAATTTGAACCTCCACATTATGCGCTGTCTATTATCCTTGTCTAACTGTGCCCTGTGTTTCTTCTTCTTCTCTGTCGTGTCTGCTGTAGTCGCTGCTGTGACAAGAAGAGCTGTGGAAACCGTAATGAGACGCCTTCAGACCCAGTTATCATCGACAGGTATGGAGCCAGCCACTGTATACGCCTGCTGCATGAACACAGTGATTGAATATGGGGAACAAAAGGAAAATAGGGTGATTTACAGGGCCTTTTCTGGATGAGGGCCTGCTTGTCTCAATGAGGGTGTTACTGCTTTGCCTCGAAGGTTCCACAGGTACCTATCAGTCCATCTGTCTTGCAGATGTTTATTTTTGTATGCTCACAAATACAGGGCCACCTCTCCACAGATCTGACCTGCAACTTGGCCTATACACTACAAAAAAGGATTTTCTAGCATAGTTAAACTGACTTGAATTAAGCAGATTCATCTTAAAAGATAAAATTTAAGATTTTTTTTTACTTAATAAGATGAGATTTTTTTTTACTTGTTTCAAGATATTCCATCCTGATTTATCTTATCTAGACATTACAACTTATTTTAAGCACTTTTTATATTAAATCAAGCCAGGTTAAGCCTCTTTAACTTCCTTCTCAAACCAATAAGGTAAAAAATCTTGCCATAAATACTTGAAACTAGTGTATTCTGCTTAGAACAAGATTTGTATTTCATCTTGTTTTAAGAAAACTTGGTGTGTGAAAATTGCTTACTGCACTGGCAGATAATTTCATTTAAAATAAGGCATTTTTACCTCAAAATTGATATTTTTTTTCTTATTTTTTGATAGGCCTTTTTTGCAGTGTAGTGTCTTCATCTGCATTCACATATTTAAGACTTTTTAAGACCTTTTGAAGACCACTTAAATGAAAATTAAGACCACCATCGCACACATGCGGACGAAAAACACCAGATCCAGTTCTAGTAATGACCATTACTCACTGTTTTAAATAACAAAGAATACTTTAATTATAACATCTCATTCAGAACTAATTTATAGTTGTATGCATTGCTTGTAAAATGGCCAAAAAATCATTTATAACATTATAACAAGACAGACTAAGCTTTCATATTGTCTTGTCTCACATTGCACTGCAGCCTGGTTGAGTTTACAAAAATAGTCTAATGAAGTTTAAGACCTTTGTGACAAAAATAAGACTTGGACAACATAATTTAAGACTTTTTAAGGCCTTAATTTAGCAACATGATATTTAAGACCATTTAAAGACTTTTAAGACCCTGTTTATATCCCAGTTTTCCTTCAAGGCGTTCAAAGCGCTTTACATGAAGGAACTACTCACCCATTCACACACACATTCATACACCAGTTAAGTGTCTTGCCCAAGGACACAACAACAGTATTTCTCTGTGGGAGCTGGAATCGCACCGCCAACCTGTGGGTCACTGGATCTGACCATTTCACCAATAATGCAAGAGTGAGATCGAGCCGCCAACTTTCAGATGGTGGACAAAAGCTCTACCAACTGAGCCACTGTCACCCAAATCAGTAACATCTCCATGGAGACAAGCAGGGGGCAGGAAAGTTCAATAGTACAGCTTTAAAACCCTAGTAGCATGTGAAATTTGCTTTTATTTGAGTGTTTAACTATGATATAATGTTGTACCGCCGTCAGTGTTTGATTTCATTGGCACATATTTGCGTTATGAGCATTTAATCCGTCTCCCTCTCAAGAACTCTCCACTCATCTATTTCTGCAAGCTGTAAAGCGGTGTGCCTTTATAATACAGACTTTTTAATAGTTTTGATACATTTGATGGGTTTTGATGGTCACAGTTTTATTGTGATTTTGTGCCAAAGGTTTTTTCAAACACTGTGGCCCCAAAAATGTCAGATCTTGATAGTTAGACCCAAGACAGACAAGACAAGGCCCAGTATTTACATTAGTCAGTGGTTTATCATGAACTCTTAGCTGCTACAGATGTAACAGGTCAATTTAACAATACTTTTCATTGCTTTGAAGTGTTCAGATATGTGTAATTTTTCAGGACTTTAGGGCAGTAAGAGTTTAGGACAGTTTCAGGACAGTTACAGGTTTCCTCAATGGCTTTATAATGGTCTTCATCATTAGAGCTACAGTATAACTAGACTGCATAAGTGTGGGTAGGCGTTTTCAATTATAATTGTGCTATAAAACTGGGTATAGAGTATCGAGCATTTTCTTTGATCGAAATGAACTTTGACAGCACTAATCCAACCATATATATTGATCTTTTTTTAACATCATACCTGTATTGATCAGGTGCTTGACTGAAGTGTTTCCTATGTAATCCCCAATACAAAGCCCTGTTCTACCTGTGTGTGTGTGTGTGTGTGTGTGTGCGTGTGTGTGTGTGTGTGTGCGTTCTCCGGAGGTGGCTCTGCTCCTCCTCCTGCTCCTCTCTTGTCTCCTCAGCAGCGACACAGAAAAATGGGTCATGAGAAAAAAGTGAAACGAGATCCAGCCTCATTTTAATCTGATTTAGTCCTGGCAGTTGTTTTAACCCTTTGTGCAGCGGCGAATAGCAGCGTGTGATGGAGGGAGAGAGAAAGATAGGAAAAGAGATGGAGGAGGAGAGAAAGTGCTGATGCTATCACTGTCATCACATCCACTGAAATAATCAATTCAGCTAGAACCAAGATCTAAACTTCAGAATTTCCCTATCGCTCTGTAAAGGTCGATATTTTCAAATTGTTGTAAATTAGATTACTATACTGCAAATTAGGGGCTCATCAGTTACAAGACGGCATCGAAAATTTGAATACAGAATATATAGTGTCTTAAAACTATGTTGTGTAGTTGAAAAGCTGCAAATTGTTGTTAAAATGTATAATTCAGTCACATTTTGTGAAAGACTCGAACCACAACCAAGGCATTTATACATCCATTCTGATAAAGTGCACAAATATAGGCTAATCTAATGATTATCAGGAGAATATTTTAGTAGACGTCAAACATAATAACCAATAACACAACTCCTTTCATGAATGAAGCAAGTTAATCAAATAAAAATAGTGAAATACACACATTTGAATGAAAAAGCAAAATTATCTGTGTTTTTTCCATCTAAAACAGCCATATCAACTGCTGTTAAAATAGAATGTTGAATTTTTGACACTCTGACCTAAATTTGAGTCTTGTTTTTGCCAGATTCTAGTGCATTTTTGACCTCTTCAAAACCATTGCAAACTTTAAACAGCCTAAACTAGGTCTCTGAATAGTTGGATCAGGGTTATCAGTGCAAAAGCAGTGATTGGACACAGACGTGGCAACCAGTTCTTGAAAGAGATATGTGGTTTGTCTTTGCTGGACCTTAAAGAGCTTTGCTAAAACTTTATTGTGTTGTCTTGTCAAATGTTAGAATGCTTTTGTTTTGTACACTATCAAATCCAATTACTTTGACTTTGACCTATAGACATTTACCCATAGCTTTGTCTTTTTTGATAATATGTAACCAAGACTTTTCTCCAAAAAAATCATTTTCAATTCAAAGCCTGTAGATCCCATTTTTAGCTCTAAGCACTCTGCTGTTTTTCTTTTTATTTTGTTGTTTAGAGGGAATTTTTATGAAGCGGATAAACGTTTGTGTCTTAAAAGGAGCTTTGATGGGGGAGTCAAAGGCAGAGGGTGGAAGGGCTGTGCTGATGGACAGGTTAGGGCTATTGTGTATTATTGTGCGTTATTGTGTATGGGGGAGGGTCTCTTTAAACCTGGGTCTTGTGTGTGTGTTGGCGGTCTCAGACGTCTCCCCTTACACGCCTGTATAGAAGCAGGCCGGGAGCGCTGTGTGTGAATGGGGAGCGGACAGTGGCTGTTGTTACCTGGGCCGCACCAACAGAGGGGGGAAGAATAGCTCAGGTCGGACACAAAACTGACAGTAGAAGCTTCGGAAAATGAGGTGGGGTCATGACATTTCATTTAAATCTACAGTAGACAAATAAAAAGTTGCGTTTGGTTGAGTTTGCATGGAAAAAACTTGCAAAAATAAACCTATTATAAAAAATTGGAAAATGCCCCAAAGTATAGTTATGTAAAGTAACCAAAGTGTAGAGTCTGTCAAATGCTTTTTTCCATATATAGATGTTATTGCTTTGTCTGGAATGTTTCACAGTGGCATTAAACCTTTCTATTTTCATGGAGGCCAAACTAGACCAAGTTACAGGTCAGATCTGTGGATAGGTGACCTCACTCACAGTCAAAATGCCTGTTTTTTCTGGGTATTTTTGAGCTATTAAACCACATGTAATTGATTAAATATAAAGTAGAGCAGCTTAATGTGCTCTACTTTCAGGCTGAGCAATGACATATCTAGGGATGTCCCGATCCGATATTCAGTATCTGCTCCCGATCCGGCTCTTTTATGAGTATTGGACAGTATTGGATTCAGTCACTTGATCGGACGATACAGTTTCACATGTTTTTCTGGCATTGACCTTCTTTACGGCAGCCGTAAATCAAAATGTCACCATGTCGCCGTGTGGGACTTTTCACAACAACAAAACATAGTCAAACAGCGACATGTAATTGCTGCAAACAAACAGTTTCTGATGAAGGAACCAGTAGAGCTCAATTTAACACAAACAATTTGATTTGTCACTTACAAAAGAATCATCCGGACGAGTTTGAGATTTACACGTGTAAAAAAAAAAAGGTATCAGACCAGTATTGGAAAGAGCAGTCCTAAAAAATAAAATAAAAAACGTATTGGATCGGATCGAAAGCCAAAAAATCTTGATCGAGACATATCCATAGACACAAAGAGGTCACATACCCCCAACCAAAAAGTTAAACTGTGTTTAAATTCTAAATGTAGAAAATAGAAATAATAATTTGACTAGTCGACTAAAATCTCCGATGTGGCTTTGATCGTCATAATTATCAGAGAAGAAGAGGATAATTGATAAAACCCTCACTACTTCTTGTGCTTTTCTCAGACTCTCTCGTCCTGCTTTATTTGTAGCTTAAAAAATCGGATTAAACTCTTGTAAACAGCCTGCAATTAAGTCTTTGATGATTCATGTTTTGAAATGCAGTAGCAGTGATGTGAATTGTGGGAGAAGTCAGGTGACCCGGGCAGGAAGGAATGTCGGGGTTACCGTGGATACCGTGGGACACTTCCTGTTGTCACAGCCCTCAGTGGAACATCTGGATGTGAGCGAGCTGCACATGTGGAAAAGTGGACAAATAAAGGCTTGAAGTTGTCACTGGCTGTTTACTGTGTCTCTTGTACGGGAGTGTTTACAGTAGAGTCCACTTAAATCAGGACAAACCACATGGGGCTAATTTATGGAGCTGTAAAATGTCCCCTGGACTCAAACATTTCCTACTGTTGTATCAGGAAATACAGCGACACAATTTGACTTTGATCGTGACGCATGTGCTCAGGTTTCATTTGAAGCACTTTGTTGTCGTGTAGAGAAAGACACAGTAGCTCGAAATTAAAGGTCTTATATTACGCAAAATTTGACTCTTGTGGCCATGTTATAATGTTACCTCACCAGAAACATGCCTGAAGTTGTGTTTTGTTTCATTCACACATGTCTGAATAAGACTGTCTACATCTCGCAAGCTCAAAATGCTCTGATCCACCTCGTGATGTCATGTGCACTGCAAAAAACAAAATCTAGTCAAGTTAAGATCACAAGTTTTACCATGATTTGAGTAAATTTCACTTTACAAGTAAAATGATCTTTGACTTTGAATTGACTTTTTCAAGTGAAATTACTTTTTGTACTTAAAATAAGAAAAACAACAACTTTTTGAGCTTAAAATAAGAAACAAAATCGAATGTTTCTTGAATTAGGAAAAAAAACACTTATTCCACTGGCAGATAATTTTACTTCTGAAGTTGAATCTACTCAAATAAAGTAAAATTTAAGTCATTTTAACTTACCTAGATATTGTTTTTTCCAGTGTAGTTGGAATCTATCTAAATGATTCTAGTGAAGGTGTGTGGAGTTTAAAAACACAGTGGAGCACTTCCTGTATTACCACAGTGTTTTCTGTTTGAGATATGTTTAACGCCACGTTGTGAACTCTCCAAGCAAACACCTCCACAAGAAAAGCTGCATAAAATGGCTTTACTCAGTTTTTCCCTTGGGGCTACACAATAACAATACTTTAATTACAAGAATTTGGATTTTAAAAGTGCATTGTGTAACCTTTTGGTTGCATCACCTACTTGTTTCTATGGATATGTCATTGCTCTGCTTGGAATGTTCCACAGTATGGCATTAAAAAGCTCTGCCTTACGTTTATTCAATTACAGGTGGTTTTACGGCTCAAAAATACAAACAGGTTTGCTCTCCATGAAGATAGAAAGGTTTAATGCCATACTGTGAAACATTCCAGACAAAGCAATAACATCTGTATGGAGAAAAAAATTTGACGGGCCACCGGAAAAGTTAGACAATGCACCTTTTTCTGTATGACACATTTATGATCCTGCATAACTGATTAAAGAAGTTGCTGAATAGATGTTTACCGCATCTAGGTAACAAATGACTACAAATGACCAAACTATTTCTGGCCGTTCTTTTTCAACTAATCAGACTTTGTGTCATTATTCTAAAACTCTCTGTCCATGCCCTCCTTCCTCTCCCCATTATGGTCTGCTGTGTATATTTGAATGGCCCTGAGCTGCTTTCACTTGTGGTACGCGGAGGTGAGAAGTGATGCTAGCCTGTCCATTTGCAGCTCCGTTAAGTGTTTTTGCCGTGATTGACAGCTCATAGTTTGACTCTGGCTGTACTTAAGTCCTTCAGTGCATCTCCGCGTGTTTGTGAATGACAGACCGCCCTCACGCCCCGAACCTGTGTGGCCCAGTTAATCCATATTGTCGTCTAAAAACACTGCCGCTCTGCCCCTCAGGGTTAATATAGGGTTAACAAGATGCAGCGATATCCAATCATACGCCTCCTTGACTCCTAAAGAGGCTGTGCACTGCTCCTGTCTGCTCCTGCCTGCTCCTGTCTGCTCCTCTCTCCGCCGCCGTCCCGGGCTGCCACTCAACCACTCCTGAGCCTGTGTCTTTTCTCAAACGTTGTCTCACCACTGGATATTTCAAATCGAGCTGTCACAAATCAAATTTAGTCATTTTATTTTTCTACGCTCTCTGGAAATGTGGAATGTGACTTTGGATTGAAAACTTGTATCATTTTCACAATTTGAAATAGATTGTTTCTGACTTTTGGATGATTGAGTGAGAAAGTTTTGCACATGGTGGTAACTTTTGTACATGCTAAAGGTAACGTCAAGAAATATCTCGAAAATCTAGGGATTATTTTCACAGATTTTACCTGGGAAAATATGATATAAAAGGGTTAGTATGCTAATTCTCTTTTTTTTTTTACTTACTCTACCATGTTATAATATTGTTCTCTCACCAAAAACATGCCTGAAGTGGTTTTAAATGTCATCCATGCATGTTTGAGTTGTTTAGCGCCCTACAGTTAGATTCTGTGCAGTGCTCAGCCCACAAGCCCACGTCACCCTTACTCCCATGCCATAAATATGCAGAAACATGACACAAAACTGTACACGACAAACTTGATTCTATGTGCAGTAGTTTTATTAGCAGGATGCACGCTGATTGTGTTGTGATAGCGCTCTGAAGGGGGAGTGACTTAATGCGGGGAGCGAAGGGAGGGGAAACTCAGTGCGTCAAACTGACTGAATTCCTGGAATGGAATGAGAATGGAGCCCACAACTTCCTTACTGAAAAGTTAACCACTGTGCCACTGTCCACGACATCATGACTTCATAAATCCGGTTTGAAAGCAGTTATAGTATCATCGCTCATTTCAAGTCAATTAACTTTTTGCCTTCTCACTCTTTCCCTCTTTCTCTCTGTCTCTTCCAGTAGTGGCCCTGGGGCCGACCCACCTCACTGCTGGGCCCGCTGTCTCTTTAGCCCCCTCTTATTAGCGTAATAGGCTCAGGCTGTTACGCTGTGCTAAATGTGTGTGTGCGTTTGAGAGTGAGGTCCAAACTGGGGGCCCCTCAATGACGCAGCGGCCCCCAGAAGCTTGCGGGGTTTAAGGGGAGCCCGAATGAGCGCGAGTGTGCGAGTTTGTGTGTCTCGGCAGGTAATTTGTAGCATTGTGGTGGCTAAAATCTGTATGGAATTTTATAGGAACATGCGTCTTTCATAGGGACAAAATCAGGTTCCTGGTAAATCCTAGGATCAGTCTGAATAAATGTAAGTTGATGTAATGTCGACAAAAAGCATGAATACCCGACATGTGTGTGTAGAAGTGTAGTCCCTGGGGTCAAGAGGGGTCAACGCTTCAGGAAGACGCACTGAGGAGCAGAGGAAAGAGGAAGTGAGAGGTGAAGATGCAACCTGAGAATAGGACTGTTTGAAGTTTCTGCAAAATATCACGCAATACCTTTAGCTCATACGAAAACATTATTATGCTTTTAATTTTTTTACGCTATTTATACCATATGCCATATTTTTGAGATTTTATTCAATTTATATTTGCTTAAAGCTTTAAATTTCACACCAAGTTTGACTATTTTAGCATCTAATTCATTGCTCTAATCATTCTCTTTACCTTGTCTAGTTTTATAGTGAGCTCCTTGCGTATCGACTTCTAATATTTCTGTTATTCTAGTATTTTGAGCACATTTGCAAATGATTTTCCCAATTATTATTATTTATCAAATAAAAAAGAAAAATCATAAAAAGTGGGCGTGATTCATCGCTTGTCATTGTATTATTGATATCCCTCTCCCCCCTCCTTTCTGTGAGCAGTGTGAAGTGGGATCAGATGAGAGCGTGAGAGGGAGGAGTGCAGCCGATAGAGAAGGAGAACGGGTTTGTTTTACTGGGATAAGAGCCGGCGTCTGGGTAGTCCTGTCAATCACCGGGGGCCGAGGGGGGGAGGGGCCTGTCACTCACACGGGACAGACAGGGGCGGGGTGTCTGCGTGTGAGTGAGGGTGCGAGGGAGGGAGGGGTATTTTAAACGATCTCTTCATCTCTCCACTCTTTGTCTTCCTCTTTCTTGCTTTCTCTCCTCTGTCTCCATCCTTCTCTTGTCCCAGTTACCAAAATATCTCCGTGCCAACCTGTATGACAGAGTTTCAGCTGTCAGGCAGTCGCACAGATAAACAAAAGACAATGAGACAATTCCCAGCACTATTTCAACTATTAACCAGGCATAATATCTATCTATCTATCTATCTATCTATCTACTACTATCTATAAATTTATTAGGTATTTGCTCTTTTTAATTACTATATTAACTTCTGTATATGAAAGCTGGGTTTCAGTATTTATCGTGTACATATTTTCTTTGTAAAAGTGGGAGATATTGGGTATTTTTGTTGTAATACAATGACATCTGGGCTGTACACTGCAAGAAAGCTTGGCCAGAATTTAAGATGAACACTTGAATCTATCAGAAAATGACTGCAAAGTGGTAAAATGATCTGTCCATGCAGAAAGTTAAGTTTACTTGACAAGTTATCTTAAAATAAACTACCTCTAGACCTGATAAAAGTTTTAAAATCTTGGTCAAATCAGAGAAATTTGCATTGTAGAGCGTTGCATGGCTAAGTACTGGTTCCTTCTGCTATGCATTTGTAGCCCAGGCCTTTTGAATGATAGTTTATTTTAAATGGTTTACTGGGATCATCTTGCATTATTGTTATTGCAAGAGTGTCATAAAATAGTTTTAATATTTTTGTTAATTGCAGTATCTCTCTGTAGCGATATGTCACACTTTAAATTGGTTATTGTGACAGGCCTACTTACAGTGACATAGCTATAATATAAAGTTCATTTACTGTGAAACTCTCAGAGACTCTTCTCCGAATCTTTAGATAGTTTCATGGTCAGGACTACATTTCCTAATGAAAGAACCTGATACCTTTTTGTTATGGGGCAAATGTGCAAGCCCTTTAACCACTATGCCACCAAACATGCTATAGTAAAGAGTATAATATAATAGTTTTAAAATCAATATTCCTTGGAGATCTGCAGATTGTTTTCTTTATAAAGAAAGAAATGACCTGGTTTATACTTTTTTTCTTAATTGTGTATGCTTAGATTTTTACTGTGTGTGTTTCGGTGCTTTTACACTTTTTACACCACATTCAAACTGGGACTAAACTCTGAATCTGGACTAATCTTGGACTAGATCAGGACTAGAACAGGCCCAGATCTTGCATCCAAACTTGGATCAAATAACCAACCAAAAGTGTGACAGTTTTACTTTATCCTCAATAAAATGCCCCACTTTATGATTCAATTATTGATGTTTATTTCATGAAGATAAGAAATAATTCATAATTCATCACTATATACCTTGCACCGTTTCATTATTAAACAATGCTGTATTAGTATATTGGTAAACATATAGATTTTAAACAGTAGCGACGGCTCAATGGACGCACACACATCCTCCTCCTTTCCTCTCGCGGCCGGACTATTACTTCCTGTGTGAAAGGTCATCGGTGGCTTGGAGATGAGGGCTTCTGGGAATTATTCATATCATCGACTTAATGTCACGGTTCTCCACACTTTCTCCTGTTTGTGTGTGTTTGTGGGGCTCATACAGAGAGGAGATGTTTTATTCATTTGCCTCATTTAGTGCCTCGCTCCAAGTCGGTCCGAGCATTTAGAAGGCCAATATTCACATTACCCATGATTTAGTCTAACTGTATTCACTTAGAGCACACATACACATGCACACACACACGCCTCAGTGTAACGGCGCAGGGACATTTCAGACTCCTGGTTTTGTTGGTGAGGTGACAAAATGGGGTCTTTATATGTCTTGAATTATTTGTGCTTTACTTAAGGGCCCATATTGCACACCTTTCCATTCTTTCCTCATCAAAAACATATCTGGAGTTGCGTTTTGTTTCATTCACACATGTTCAACACACGAACACAAAAAAGCATATGTCTGTTCTGTTACCAGTGTGTTTTTAAACCATACACCTTCACTAGACTCATTTGGATTAATTACAGCTCTGGTATGTTTGTGATGACAGCAGCGTAGAGTCAGTTTTCACTGCAAAAATTTTCAAAATTTAAGAAACACTTAAATCTATCAGAAAATGACTTAAAAGTGGTGAAATTATCTGTCCATGCAGCAACATTTTTTACTTGACAAGTCATCTTAAAATAAACTACCTCTAGACTAGAATTAAGCAGTCTCTGAACCAGTTAGTAGATAATAAATATGAAAACAAGAAGAATAACCTGATATAAGTTTTTAAATCTTAGCCAGATCAGAGAAATTTGCAGTGTTGATTAATATAAGACCTTTAGGTGATATACAGGCCAAAGACCTCACTAAGGACTTTTGGGGACTTCAACATTTACCCTTCTGATTACTCAATATAGGTGCAGTACAGTAGTAGTAGTAAATATAAATACAATACTAAACTCAATCAATCAGTTAAATACTGTCCCACTTTAACTGTGGCTTTTAACTGTATATTTTAATCATATTTAATTTGTTTATGTGCCGATCTTGGGGGTCCAGAAAGGCGCCTAATAAATAAAATGTATTATTATCATTATTATTATTATTAGTAGTAGTAGTAGTATCATTCAGGGTCCACCGCCTGCTTGTCTCTGTGGAGATGTTTTTACTTTCCCTCTAATGTTCCACTGTATGGCATTTAGCTTCTCTATCATGCATTTATTCAATAACAACAGTCTCGCCTCTCCACAGACCTGACCTGTGTGATTCGTCTCCATGTAGATAGATAAGTTTAGGAACCTTGTTGGCAAAGCAGTTACATTTCCATGGAGATAAGTAGACTGCACACTGCAAAAAAGCCCTATCAAAAAATAAGAAAAAAAAAAACAAACAATTTTGAGGTTAAAATGCCCTATTTTAAGTGAAATTATCTGCCAGTGCTGTAAGAAATTTTTACTTACCAAGTTTTCTTAAAACAAGACGAAATACGAATCTTGTTCTAAGCAGAAAACACTAGTTTCAAGTATTTATGGCAAGATTCACCTTATTGGTTTGAGAAGGAAGTGAAAGAGGCTTAACCTGGCTTGATTTAATATAAAAAGTGCTTAGAATAAGTTGTAATATCTAGATAAGATATATCAGGATGGAATATCTTGAAACAAGTAAAAAAAATATCATCTTATTAAGTAAAAACATCTTAAAATAGGTCTTTTAAGATGAATCTGCTTAATTCAAGTCAGTTTAACTATGCTAGAAAAGCATTTTTTGTAGTGTAGGTCCTCCAGAAAATTGCATAGTTCAACTTTAACATAAACGCTATAGAATTTATGGTGAAGGATATCCTATGAATTAAAGACAATTTGCTATGCAGGTTAACCTTCTTAGGCCTTCTTATATATGTGCAACTGACCTTCACAATGCTAAAATTATAAGTATCAACATTGTCTATACTGCATACAGATATTTTCCATTCACGTACTACCACGCACAGTTAATCTTGTACATTTCTTAAAATCTTGGGTTGAAAGGGCACATTGGAATTGGCAGCTTCTGTTGCTTCATTTTAAAATCTATATAGTTTTTTTTTCCCTTTTCTTTGACTAATAATGAGCCGGAGGTTCAAAATGGTGCCAGCATTGTATTTTTAACTACACTCCTCTTTCTTCTCCTTCTGACCCTTTTGAATTTTGGAAACGATTATTGAACTGATGAATATTAGTCATATCCAAAGTGCTGTGGGGCAGAGCTGGACCAAATCCAATCTAGTCCTCCACCTCTCTCCCTTTTTTCTCTCTCTTTCACTCTCCATGTCTCGCACACACTCAGATGCCCTTCCCTCGGGCAGGATCATGTTTCCCTAAAAGCTCTGACGCACTCGGGACGGTCCCATCTGCTCCTGTCCAAACCGTTATGGTGTGTCGTTTACTTTAAGAGGAGGCTCATTGTCAACACTTAGAATTATCTTTATTTTTTATATTACAGTGAGTGGATTTATGCTTTGGTATATCAGAGTGAGCAGGTTTACTGGAGACATAATGTGCAATTTATGATTATGCACAATTAGCATCAACATCCGAACAAATGATCGACATAGTTTTGCTGTGTAGGTTTTCCAGTGCTTTTGTTAGATGGGCCTGGAATTATATTAACAAATGTGTCCCATACTAGAAAATAGTCACAAATTAGCCATTGCATTATTTTGAATTTGAAAAAGATTTATTTTATAAAGCTATACCAATAAGTCCATTTTGTTATCAAGAATATTTTAATGTAATGTTCCAGAGTGGCCCAAACCTCAGTAATTCTCGAATGAATATGAATGAACATGGATTTTTTTCTTTAATACTGAACTTTTGTTATCCTGGGACAATAAAAAGCCAGAACAATTTTATGAACACAACTCTTAGTTCATTTCAAGACATAAAAAACAAATCTGCTTGAGATTTCCTGAACTAATCCTGGAAGAGCATGAAAGCGATGATCTGTTTTTGTGAACAGCAGCTGAACTCGGGCCAAGGTCCAATCTGTTTAATTATCAGATGATTTTGTTATTTATTTCTGATTAGACCTTGTATCGCTTTTAAAACGCCCCCAAACATCTGTGAAAATCTGTATTCAAACCTTCACGTGCCAAACACACCTGTCCAGTACAGCTGTCAGACCTGAGGCTTCAGGGAAAGATCAGGGTCCACTTCTGTCTCCAAGGCCAAGTTTATCTGTATGCAGTCAACATAGTCAACATAATGTGTGCATGAGTTTCTGTTGAGTTTTTGTTTGGATTTATTTTGTTATTTTGTCTTTAATGTTCACTATTCACTGTTTTTGGGCTAAAACGTTAAATACTGTGGCTTTACACTACAAAAAATAATTTTCTAGCATAGTTAAACTGACTTGAATTAAGCAGATTCATCTTAAAAGATCAATTTTAAGATTTTTTTACTTAATAAGATGAGGGTTTTTTTTTTACTTGTTTCAAGATATTCCATCCTGATTTATCTTATCTAGATATTACAACTTATTCTAAGCACTTTTTATATTAAATCAAGCCAGGTTAAGCCTCTTTAACTTCCTTCTCAAACCAATAAAGTGAAAAATCTTGCCATAAATACTTGAAACTAGTGTTTTCTGCTTAGAAGAAGATTCGTATTTCGTCTTGTTTTAAGATATCTTGGTAAGTGAAAATTTCTTACTGCACTGGCCGATAATTTCACTTAAAATAGGGCATTTTTACCTCAAAATTGGTATTTTTTTCTGATTTTTTGTAGTGTAACCTGTCAAGGCAAATCTAGATCAAATATTCAAATAATTTTTAACTTACCTAGATATTACTTTTTGCTTTGTAGCTAATATAAAGCATTATTATTATGATTTTGATAGGACTATTTAAATGTCTCATGTTTAAATCTATGTATGAGTTTTATCTGTGAAAAGGTCTACACAACTCTACTACTTACTTACTCATCAATGCAGTTTCCGTTCTTTATTTTTTTTTCTTTCTATTCATTGTGCGTTTTACATAACTGTCGAGGAACTAGCTTCTTCCTTAGCCTTTAAAACATTTCAAGACTGTATTCATTTTTACTGTGTACAGCTACATTCCGGTCCGGAGAGAGTCGTGGCAAAGGGTAAAAAAATGGACTAGCGCGGAGTGAACATGTGCATAAATTGAAGGAGGATGAAAAGGTCGGGGCCGGGGAGATTTGTAGTGCTGACAGTATCACAGAGAGTATCCTACAGTGTGTGTCAGTGAGACTCAAGAGGAGATGCCAGTTTATGCTGAATCAATAATGACTGGATAATGAGCTGACGAGCTAATTAACCCACAGATAGACACAGACAACAGGAGGCTGAGTGATGGGCACCGAGCAAAACACTGATAGAAGAAAATACCACGTTGAATATGCACATGGTTGCTGGTGTTGTGATGGGTTTAGCACAGGTTCAGTAGAAGATGTGTGTACTGACCCTGGTGCCTGTGTATAACTTGTAATAAAGCGCTAAACTTTCCAATACAAGACATTTAAAATCAAATGTATAGATTAAAATGGTGTTAATTAAAAAAATTATAATACAATATGTTGATTTCCTTTTAGGAATTATGTATTTATTTTTAAATATATATACAAAAAAGGGGATTCACAACAGTGTTTCGATTGGATATAAATTTAGAATTAGAGATCAACCAATATGTTTTTCATTATTATTACTATTATTGGCCAATGCCGATACAGATTGTGTAGAATACAGAGCAACCAATATTTTTGTGCCAATATCTAGGGCAGATCTTTATTATTTTCCCTGTCCGTCTTCTTCTGCTTTATCCATCTGCATCATGGGGGCAGCAGTTCGCTTTATTTATGTACTACAAACTCACCCACAGCCCTTTTTTTACCACTAGCATTTAAGAGAGTCATGTAGTCATGTTTGTGCAGCTATCTCTTCATATTAAAGTGTTAATCTAAAGCTTTTTGTGTGATTTTTAGGCAGCAGATTGACCAAAACAAAATATCAGCCTATTAAATTTAAGTTTCATAGGCAATACACTTAAAAGATAAAAAAAAAACAAAAAAACAGATATATCGCTTCTTAGGATAGGTATTACCCCCCCCCCTTAAACACTTAAAGTCTCGATAACAATCTGCTGTGCGATACATTGGCCTGTCCCATACCATAGCGCTTGTACCATTTTGTGTACAGACTACAGGCCTGTATTGGCAGTGTGTGTGTGTGTGTGTGTGTGTATTTCCCGGTGGGCTGTGGGCCTTCTCCTGCACAGAGCTCTCTCTCACTGTACGGCCATTACTGTAGCCCCATTAGACCTGCCTCACACTCCTCCAATTAAAACCCAGCACAGACGCTCATTCATGCTAGGTGGCTACGACCCGTGTGCATGCGAATATCTTAAGCCTCTGTCATTAAAAGGCAAATACGTTTAGTTTATCTGGAAAGTCCCGCTAACAGACGCGAAGAGGGATTTTTTCATCACCGCAAAGTGAGCTAGCGGTCTGGAGATGTTTGCCTAAATGTATAAAAGTTTGTACAACTGTAAAAAGGAATTTGGGCTAGGAGAGAGGGGAGAAGGAGAAGGGGCAAGGAGGAGAGAGGAAAAGAGGGGAGTGTACAGTAAATGTGCCAGCCATGCATCATTTAATTATTAATAGCCGTGTCGGAGTAAAAATGCTAACCTTGTCTGATCTAACGGACGGCTGACTCTGCACGCGCAACAAACTCCTGTGCATGTAGAACAGAGGGGGCAGGTCCACTAAAATGTCCCACAATATGCTTTATTATAGGGGCTGATGAAGTCATGCTAATAAATATACTTCTAAATATGTGTAACTGGACGTGTGGTTATCCTGCCATTCAGAATCACACGCTTTGGCAAAACTTTGCAAAGATGAGTGGATCTGGAGCTGTATTTTGTCTCCTGATTTTAGACGGCGTGATTGACAGGCGGATTAACCAATCAGAGACACATGCATGGCTGCTTTCACGTGTAAAAGTAGAAAAACAACATAAAGGACTGAGAAACAGCATGGTTTTTCTCGCAATCAACAATCCAAGCACCAAACTATTATTTATCTCAGGTAAAAGAAGACATATTTTGTTCTGAATGTTACAAGCTGGTGTCTTCGGTACTTGAGAGACACGTGCTGCACATTAGTGGCTGTGGTTGGATCGTCTCCAGTTTTTGACAGAGGATTTTCACACTTTGTGGTCTGGTTCCAGATGATTCTCAATTTGAACAGAATGTAGAAAGAGGTCAAGAGGAACATCAACTATGAGATATATACACTGTAAACCCGAATAAGTTACCAGAACTCAATCGATTACCTCTATTATTTTAAGTTGGTGAACTTAAAAGTCACAATCTTCCAGAGTTTAAAAGGTTGGATGGCTTTGCTACTTGTACCTTTTGAAAACAGCTGAATTAAAAGTGCTTATTTATCTCGACTCATGTATTTGCATTTAATATGACTCATTGTTTTCTGTTAAGGCAACTCAATCATTTTGAAATTGTATTGTATTTTAGCATGAAATCATTCCTATTTGAAACAACAGAAATAATAGGACTTTTAATTACTTATTTTTAAGTTGTGCCTCATCTATGTTTTTAAGTTATGCTCAATTTTACACACAAAAGTTTGCTTTAAATCAAAAAAATATTATTTAAAATGACTCAAAAATGTCTCAAAACATGTTACAGCAACTTGACATAATTAAGTTAGTAGGACTATTTCTAGAAAAAATTGAGTGTACATAACTTAACCTATTTAATTACTTTGAACGTTCAGGTTTACAGTGATAGAAGTAGGTTAGTTTAGGAGGAGGATGGAAGAAATGGTAGAAAGGAAAAAGAATGTTAAAAATGTATATTCATGAAAAGACATGAATATACATTTCATGTCTTGTTAGCACTGTATGTGCTAACAATGAAATCATAAAAATAAGTGAATGGTGCATTAGGGAGAACATCTGGCATAAAGGGATATAAGACAAAAGATTTCTAAAAACATATAGTCTTGAGACATAATATTGGAGCATAATGGGGCTGAGCACCATCTGATTATTTGTGTAGGCAGATATTGATCAGAAATGACTTTTACATGAATTCTTCTCTGTTTTCTCAGAATCATTATCACTTACATCAGAGCACACAGTAGGCAATAAACAGGCTACAGGTCTAAAGCTGGATTAATGTATTCACCTTAAAACCTTCGTGCTCTCCATATTTCTTTTCAGGTTATCTACTGTTGGAAGTCTTGATGGGAGCTAAGCAGGGCCTAGCTCCTCTCTGCTTCATTGAGCGTTACATTTCAAGTGGTGATTAGACCCCCAAGTACTCTTCCTGTCACTATCACATATCCTAAAACACTAGTGCACTTTTCACAATGAGCTCTTGTATCCTCAGCTGGGACATGTATAAATATCATGTGTGAGAGAGGAGCGGGGTGGTGCTTCCCGTGTTGGAGCGAACCAGGAAGACGGCGCTAGTGTCCCGTGGAGAGGGGCATTGTTATCTGGCCCTGAGCACACAGCACAGCCACACAAATCTACATACACACACATACACACATAGAGAAGGATTGGCTCTCTCATATACACATGATGTGGTGCACACCATGAAATCCAGTATTTAGTATTTAAAGTTCCATATTATACAAGCCAAGTTGGACGCCTTAGCTGTGCCATTTGCTCTATAACTTAAAGCGGGAGTATTGCACTTCTATAGGGTATTAATTGCTAACACGTAACATTTTTAGATCACCATGTTACCTTTTATTTTTTTCTAAATGCTATATCCGCCGAAAAACAATGTATTAACATACGTCATGAGCTTCACTTTCGTTTTTGCTCTGAGCTCCCCTCCCTTTACTCTCCACTCTCTCACTCCCGTAAATGATGTAAGGAGGATTTGAATAGGGCCTAGGAGAGATCTCTAAATTACTCAAACATGCACACTGCAAAAAACAAAATCTAGTCAAGTTAAGATGACTGGAAATAAGAACGTTTCACCATGATTTGAGTAAATTTAACTTGACAAGTAAAATGATCTGCCAGTGGAGCAAGACTGTACTTTGTACTTAAAATATGAAAAGACATCTTGCTTCACTTAAAATAAGAAAAACAACAACTTTTTTGTACTTAAAATATGAAAATACATCTTGCTTCACTTAAAATAAGAAAAAACAATTTTTTGCACTTAAAATAAGAAACAAAATCGAATGTTGCTTGAATGAAGAAAAACATTCATTCCATTGGTAGATAATTTTACTTGTCAAATGGAATGTACTCAAATAAAGTGAAATGTTCTTAATTTAAGTGATTTTAACTTACCTAGATATTGTTTTGTTTCCAGTGCATGGACCCTAACATGGTAAAGCACTCCAAAAAGTTGATTTTGCCCAAATACCCCCTCTTTAAAATACTGTATGCTTTGGAAATACCTCAAAGCCTTTGCTGACACATGGAGTCAGAGTTGACCAAGTTAATCTGACATATATGAAACAGACAAAAACAAAACATTCTAAATTGTTACACCTTCATGTGTCTTTGGATCTTTAATCAGTTGGGAATCCATTGATATTCTGATACAAAACTTTTCATGTGAATTTAAGAACATTGTTAGTGCATTTGCATAGTTGGCAAACCATAAAAGAAAAAAAAAAAACACACTGCTCTTTAGTATTGCATTGACTTGCTATTCAAACCATGACTTGCGTATCTCCAGCACATCAGATGCCCTTCTTCTCCACACCAGTGCAGACGACCCCTGGACACCGATTACATAAATAGCCTCGCAGACACAAATGTTTTCCTTCGTGATGTAACACTGACCGCATTCACTCCTCTGTTATTTTCTTCCTCTGCTAAGGCGCTAAAGAGGCACTAGCACCCGAGTACTTTTTGCACAGATCCGGCGAGCACAGTCCTATAGAGCCTGCGGAGGTGTAATCTGTCAGACAGGAAGCTAGCGGGGTCAGAGGTCACACAGCGCTAATCGATTAGCCGTCAGTTAGCGCGGCGCTGGAGAGGAGTGCACAGCTGAGGCCATCTCTTCCCTAGCGTGCCTAGCGTGCCCATTAGCACTGTAGTTGTGTGTGTGTGTTTTTATTTGTGCTCTGGCTAACACTGTGTGGGTGCCTGCATTTCTTGGCCGTATTGATCAGAGGGATTTTTTTGGCGTGACCTGCAGAGGTTAAATGCTGATCCCCCCCTCTCCCTCTCACCGAAAAGAAACACGCAAACACTTGAACTTGGGGCAGCGCGTAGGTGTCTGCTGGTCTGCGTCTAACCTGCTGCTATCATCTGCTGCTTATGCCAAATGAAACAGAAATCTGCATCTCTGCGCGTTGACCTGTGGCTCTTGCATAAACAGAACCAGTGCTTCTCAGTGTTTGCAATGCACGCTTTCATGAGCAGAGCACCCAAGGGCCAAGAGGTGACGCCAACTTTGTTTTGTAGCTTGTTCCGACAGAAGACGAGAGCTGAAGCTGAGGGGAGAATGACCTCTCCACAAGCACATATGCACAAAACAATTAGCTGTGCTATTACTGTAATGAAGCCTCTGTTCTGTGTTTGAGATTAGAGTGCAGTCTTTAGTCAGCTTTTCTTTTAAACTCTAGGTTAAAGGATCAGCTAGGATTTTATTGATAATATTCTACATGGTACTTATCTTTACACATACTTAAGTTACTTTTGAATAAATTGCACTTGTAGGAGTATGAAAATTTCATAAACTCAACATTCAAATTTCCATACAATATTTTTTGAGAAACAAGCTTCTGATTCTTACCAATGCCCAAAACTTACAAGGCTTAGAGGTGAACTGGTCTCTGCTGAATTTCTTAGGGAATTAATTATGGATATTTCTTGTTATAAATGGGACTTCTAAAGAAAATAGGCATGTAATTCTGCCAATCCACTTTTTGTTTCCCATTCCTGGAAAAAAAACTACATTATCAGGAATTCAGATCGGCTGATATCAAGAGAAACCAATGGCCAATAAGCACTGCCAGTGATATATTGGGCAGATTTTGATTATTTTCCCCAAATTGTTGAATTTAAATTTACTACAAACTCACCCACAGCCCTTTTTTACCATAAACTTGCAAATATTGGTCCATCCCTAATCAGGAAAGTCATCTCAAACCCCACAAATCACACATAAATAACTGTATCTTTGGAATTAATATATACTATACAATACAATATACTGTATTATGCAAACAATGACATAGTATCTTATTTTAGTGTTGTCCTTAATTCATTCACATTCACACTGTGGATTGAATGCAATTGCTATTATGTGACCAGCCTTATGACATCAAACTTTATACATAAAGTTCATGTGTCATAAATAGAGGGATAAAACAGAACGTAACACTTTTTGGAGGGTGTATTTAAATAATTACATATTTCTGCTTCTAAAATGACACACTTATTTTTAGTTAACTCATTACGATTATACTGTGATACTGTGTACTAATTGTGACCAAATAATCTTGACATCCCAACTTTGTTTCTTGGTGTGACACAGAGACTAGACAGAACATTGCATAAATCACAATCAATAACTGTGGACTATATATTCTTACCAGAGTAAGAATATCATCTCTGTCCTGTGTCCCTAATTACACCTCCCTCTGTGTGAGTGTCCCTAGTGGCAGATGTGCGTCATAGATGGGACGTGGAGACTATAGTTTTAGCAGGGTAAAGGTGCCCACCTCATTATAAGGCTACATGTTTTAATGATTGTGCCTTATGGACTATGGTGGGTGTGTGTGTGTTTATAATGATGCTCTGTCTCTCCTTTGGGAGCTGCAGTGTTTGTTGTTTGCCTCCAGGGAGCAGAGCGGTGCCCTTTGACCTCTCTAACTACACCCAAATCCTCTGCTCTCAGGATGCCTCTGTTTTAGATTACCATGAACCTCCCTCCCTATGCCCCCACCCACACAGACAGACCCTATTCTCACACAGAGGTGGACTACAGAGCCAGGTTTGGTATCGATTGACGCTAGGGATGGCCTCAAGCGCCACAAGTTAATGCACAGGTGTGGTACTGGGTAGAGGCTTCAATTAAGGAGGTTTTGTTGGTTTGGGAAGCAGAGAATGATGGGGCAGAAAACTAAATGTAATTATATCTTTCAAAAATGCTCAGCTAAAAGAACATTGCCAAAAGTATAGTTTATCTTTTTCAGTCCTGATACTTGAGTTTTGAATATCTGCTGATATAAGATACCACCATCCAACTGCGGGGTTTCAGATGACATTACAACATTAGGTCAGTAATATTTAATACAGATGGGTGCACTTGGTCTTGTGATGTCACCGGCTTGTTTCCATCAAGATACAAGTGTAATGCTATACTGTGGAACATTCCAGACAAACCAATGGCATCTCAGACCAGGTAGACCCAGAAACGTACACAAGTGCAATCAGTATGAGACAATGGTCAGCAAATGGCCTTTTAATCCAATACATGTTTCTGCAGTGGGCTTGATACTAGTATTGGGATCTTAGCAGTGTGTCTAGTATTTTTCTGTCATATTATTTCCCCTCAAAGGCCCCAAAATGACAGCCAGCTCTGCCGCACCCCATTCTATCGCCATTGTCCTACCATTATCTCTATTCTTCCTATGAGAATATCTTGCAAACACACATTTCATTGATGCTTTATGAAATGCTTTACAAAGCTCTTATAGCTGCAGATTAAACTCCTATTTGCTCCCTCATCATCTGTATGTGTGTGCGCTCCATGCTGCGTGTCCATGCTGTCTTTACCGCTGTGCTGCTACCGTGACGCCGCTGATGTGTCTCGCCTGATGTCATACGCTCAATTGCCCCCGACGACAGCCGCCATCAGTCAGCCTGTTTACGGCGTTTTTACTACAGCTATCACTCACTTGCAGCACTAAGCGCCGCTCGGCAACACAATTCCTCACACACGCTCTTTGTCTTCCCCATCAACGTGCGGAAACACTCAATTAGCTCCTGTTTAGTTAAAGGGAAGAAGGAAGGTGGGGACGAGGCGGCCGCAGTCAGAGTCATTGTTGGGTAATTTTGTAACACTGTTGTTTGTTCAATTATGTAACTTATTTTTACAGTGTGTGTGTCTTAGGACCAGTGTGGAGACTTTCCAAACCCACAAGGACATTTGATCTTCTGAGGACAATTGACCATTCCTGTGCATGAATTTTTATTGTGGAGGACCTGAATTTTTAAGCGAAACCATGCCTTTTTACTGTATTGTCGCTATAATTACTATATTGAATTATTGAATATCAGATATTACTTTAGGGGGCTCAATCTTAATAGTATGACCCTTCTACTGTATGTGCCAGTGGGTTTTTTATGTTGTAGTTGTAGTTGTAGTACAATAAAACTTCTTGAGCTTGAATAAGTTATCTTTTATATAAGGGTTAAACAACTTGGAGCAGTGCGTTATGCTGTTATAACATACTTTAAAGAGTTAGAGCTGGTGTTAAAAGTAATGCACGTCATTTAGCATGAGAATTCTCACCAACCATGGCATAAAACTCATTATACCAACTAACCTTGTGTTATTTATTTCAGCAAATATTCATTATTAAAACTGTTTACTGGGATTATCCTGCTTTAGGGTTATTTTGTCAGTGGAATAAAGTGCTTTGAATATTACTGTGCTTCTTTCGCTCATATACAATATTGCATTGTAATGTCATTTATTGTTCTTTCATTTTTATAGTGTCAATGAGGAAATAAAAAACAAGGAAAGTAATAACTGGAGTATAGTATAGTTCATAGAGGAGATTCAGAATCGTCTCTGTGGGCCATAAACCATTCAGCTGTGTATGTCAGCAATTTCTGCATTTATTACAGAACGCTTTGTAAATCTTTCTATCTAGGTATCAGGTAGGTCTACTTTATAGCTTTATTTAGCATATTGCAACTGTAGTCTTATATATTTTTACTATTCAGGAATGAAACAAAGTTCAGTTGTGCTAATAAAAAGCTAAGCATTTGACACGTATGCAGTATCTTTGCAAGGTATTTTCTATTTCATCCCAAACTACAACTTTTGAAAGCTACAGAAGACAATGTGCTTTGATGGCATCTTTTCATATTGCATATAGAGAAAATATATACATAAATTGTCTGGGAATGTGTCTGGGAGGTGTTAATCTGGCTGCTGAATGCACTGCGTGTCCTTCACTAATGTTTTGACAGATGCAATTTAATCAAATACAGTTTCTGAATATTTTGACACCTAAACCTGTTTGTGTGAATCTGGGTTATGCAGCTTTTTTTCCACATGA
Organism: Odontamblyopus rebecca; assembly: GCA_030686955.1. Lineage (NCBI taxonomy): Eukaryota > Metazoa > Chordata > Actinopteri > Gobiiformes > Gobiidae > Odontamblyopus > Odontamblyopus rebecca. The sequence goes on from CM060664.1 coordinate 16,220,858, forward strand.
TTAACTAACTCAGGTCTCCGAGACTGTTCCTCGCACCTCGGCCCGTGCCTACCCATAAGGCCTTGTGTCAGTGGGGAGCGCTTGATTTATGCGACTTGAATATGTAACGAGAGGTTGTAAATTCACCAGCCCGGGCTACATGCATCACTATTCTGCACTGTCGTAATTTAGGTGCCACCCGCATATCTGAGATGCTAATTGGTTAAATTACTGGGTTACTTCTGGAGATTTATACCCGGCTAACGAGATCGGTGGTGGGCGCAGAGTGAGGGAGGTGGGGGTGCAGTGTGGTGGTCGTGAGGGGTGAGGTGGAGTTGAAAAAGATGCATTGAATAAAGAGTCGAGGGGGAGGAGAGGACAGATGTGACAGAGAGTACAGTAGAGGTTAAGGATTTTAGGTCTGCTGGGGAACAGGTCAAGGAGTCTTATTTTAGCTTGAATCACTTTTAACCAAGGTATACTGCACACATCTAACCTATTGCTTTGTATGTATTTATTATTCTTTGTTCAGGGTTAAATGTGACTGGAGTATAGAGCAACTATGGACAGAAAGTGCCTTGGTCAGTTGCCAGTTGCAGGGTGAACACTTTTTAATATTCCAGGTAGTTTGCATCACAGGAACGGCACACATAAAGGTCCATAAAAATATTCATTTGAGGTATTAGATTAGATAACTAGTTTACTATAGATGTGTGCATGTATTTAGATGCTAGGGAGAACTTATTTGGATTGCCCTGAGATTGTAGTTGGTAGTAATAACAACTATGTCACAATTGAGTGTTGGCTAATAGACAGTGGCATAACATAATATTAGCTTTAAATATTAAAATTACATAGGAGGAGCAGCCAAAAGTCACACATCAATTTTAAGGATTGCAAATCAGGCTCTTGTAATTTCTCTTTAATGCAAAGCTTAATTAGTGACACATTATTGTGCTCTTTGTCATGTGTACGTATCTGGCTATGCGCTCTGCCTCGGTACCATCTGCCTCTCTGGTGCCAGCCGGTAATTAGTCCATGTAAAGTCAGTGCAGAGGATGCCTGTGTTAGACTGTCACACAGAGGAGGAGGTGGGGTGCTAACAGACCTGTTTTATCTGCAGAGTTAGTCGCTGTTATGCAACATTCTTCAGGGTTAAGGTGAAGTCTCAGGAGAGGCTGCTGTGCCTTTATTTACCATTTAAATCACTTTGTTTACCGCAACAGAGGACGGCGTGGAGGAGTTTATTTGTTTGTTTTATTTCATGCTAATTTTGGTCTTTGCGCAGCTTGTCCTCGTGGACCAAATGTTTGTTTAAGCTGTGTTTTCATTCTGCTGAAATGGGTTAATAAAACATTTGCCATATTCCATTTACATTGCATAATAACATGCAGGGATTTCTATTCCAAACTGGGAACACATGGACAGCCCAGACACAAAGCTTAGCAGAAAACCTCACATATGATTAGAAATGTAATGAATTAATGTAACTTTGGAGTTATCTCAATCATAGGAAATAGTGACAATTTGCTTTAATATGGTGAAGATGTATAAATTTAATTCAACTGATAGTTATACCTAAAATTCTACAGGAAATACCCAACAACAGAGCATTAGATTGTAGAACGCTTTGCAAAAATGTGCATAAAAAGTAAATCTACCATTTCACATTGACATCTCAAGGCTCTGGACAACAGCTTATCAATTTAGATTCTTTCAACTGATCTTAATCATGGTTGTTGTGGTTCTGCTCCTTCATAGTGTCCATATCTGTTTACTGCTTATTGTCTTATGAGCAAAATCATTTTATTCTTATACATTACTATAAGATACATTAAACAATTATATAACTTTGGTCTGGTCAAAAATATCTTGTGTATCCTGCTAGTTGTGATGTAAACTAACCCTAATACAAATGTGCATGAGTATAGTAAGGTGTATAGGCTTGTGTTTTGTTTATGTAAAATGACTCAGTCCCGTTTAAGAGTCTTGGAGCTGAGAACAAAGTGGCCGTGTTTCCCGCTTCAGGTGACACCACTCACTGTAAATAGACTCTGGGTGCGGCGCCGTGTCCTCCCTTTTAATTGTGCTGGCCCTTGTTGTGTGCATGTGTTTGTGAGCAGCTACACCCTGGCAGCTTGCTCCGCAGATGAGATTTCCAGCCCAACAGGAAGTCCATCATTGCCACTTCCTGTCCGGCGGACCATTCCCTGAATACCTCTCATCTGGTACAACAGCGGGCCGCTACAATACACCGTGTGATTGATAGCCAAATGTCTAGGCCTACACTGTATGTGCCAATTTAACATTTCCGCAGCAAGACAATAGGAGGCCAGTTTGCACTAATGTGTTGACCTACTCATTATGGAGCATCTTGCTTTGTTCGGAAATGGTTTGGTTCATGCTAACAACATCTGACATTGAATCCAATCCAAAATCATAATCAAAAATGGCTGCTATTTGTTTTGCCTGTGCTGGTGGTGGAGTCAGTTGCAGATATGAGGTGCTAGGCTGTGTATTGGATTCTAGTATGGCCTGTGCTACCTTCTTTACGGTCCACCGAGTCCTCCCACTGCAATAGCCATAGGTTTGGGTTTATAAAGTGTCCTTGGGCAAGGCATTGGAGCTTGTCCCTATTGTACTTAGAATGTGTGTGGGTAGGAATATTATAATATACTTTTTTTTTTGAGTCCTTGTATTATTTATAAGATGTGCTGTAAAAGTAAATCACTATTAATTGAAAGTGATCTGTAAAATAAATGAGTATAGAAGCCATGTAAATCTGGAGTCCAGCAACTACAAACTAGCACCTAGGCATATTCCAGATAATAGCAAATGAGTCTTCTTTATTTTAACACTTCATGAGACATTCACTCAGAATTAGAAAAGCCACTAATTAAAAAGCCACTCATATCTAGAAATCATATCACTTCTTCACCCACATTCAATTGAACTTCTCCGTCTCACTTATAATACAACAAAAATGCGCCGCAAACAAACCTACAACCTCTTCACCACCACCACATCCAAAGGTTAAAAAAACTGAGAAGAGAATCCCGAGCTTGTGCTGTCTTTACGTCCTCTAACCTGATTTCGGTGGTGCAGGTAGAGGCAGCCGTGGTGAACTGGTTGCCCGCGGCGCTGCAGACAGGCGTGGTGTGCGTTACTGTTGTTGCTTTTTATAATTACTTCAGGAAGCTTCGACAATCGTCCGTCAGTAACAGAGAGGCGGTATCAATCTCTGTCTCACAATACCCGGAAAGACAAACACACATTCCACTGTAGCTCACGGCTCAATACAGTTAAATACCACCAACCTGTTTCCATACACTAAGGCTGTCCTGCAGTTTTTAATTCTGTTTGTATTTTCCCTTTTGTTTGCAATTTTTTAACATTAAAGGTGCATTATGTCTTCACAGAGACCAAGTTACAGGTCAGATCTGTGGAGAAGCAACCCTGCTCACAGTCAGAATGCCCGTTTTTCTTGGTATTTTCTAGGAGTAAAACCACTTATAAGTGAATAATGCTCCTGTATTTTTGCTGCTCTGCCCATGAGAATTTGGAGAAATATATTTCCATTATCTGGAAATCACTCCCCTACAGTGTGCACATTGGTTTTTATACCAAGCCATCCCTTCCTAAATCATCCTTCTATGTTTTTCCAAGATCAGGACTTTGAAATAGTTCATAGCATCAGATGTCTTGCTGCATTTGACACGAGGATTGTGGATCTATTCTGGTTTTGGCTCTGGTTGATTAATCTGCAAACTCCAAATGGCGCCGATGTTGATTTCTACTTTTCTAGAGTAGGGTACACCATAGTTGTTCTGCAGTATAGCATTAAACATATGTATCTAGATCTCCAACTTTTTTTCTCCAACCTTTACCAAACAAAAATGCCAGAGAGTTACCAATTTCAGCAGTCACAAAGAAAAGTCAAATATAAGAGCCACAACAAGCTTTAGATGGGGAATAGTTTGATCCTTATAAAGCATAAACCATTATCCATTTATCGGTGCACCAAGATAGGTGCACCTAACTTGGTGCATAGTATATCCAAATTATACATTTACAAAGGTGATTAGCAAAGTTTTACTATTATCGACAATACATAGACTCCAGAAAACCCTTGGCGAGCTACTTGGAATGGGGTGGAGAGCAACAGGTTGGAGTCCTCTGATCTAGAATGTACTTCATTATTGTGTTTTCTTGAAAAACACTGAAAACATGAAAAGCATTCTTATTGTGAACTGGGTCACCTCTCCATAGATGTGACCTGTCCATGAAGTTACAGTATTATTTAATTGCCTCATTCCTGTACTACATTGCGGAGTAATTCAGCCAGCAACTCGGAATCACCATTTCAAACAAGCATTGCCTCATGTACAGTGCAATATTTTTCCCATCCAAAATAGTATTCAATAATTACAATGTTACCTCTATACTTAATCAACTCTGAGCCTGTTTACTCATACATTCACTATAGTGCCCCATAACTGCTGCTAATAGCCCCATTCCCCTTCACTCTTCACTAGGAGAGACTGCAGCCCCACACTGGAGGTTGTAATCTCACCGAGTTGAATGAAAATTTAATGAAGCCCACAGTGAAACTCCGGCTCTGTGGCTGCAAACAGACATGAGGCGAAAATATTACACAAGAAAAAACATTTCTTTTACCAAAGCCTTAAAGCACCTAGAAACATGCACATGGACATTGCATCAGATAGTCAACGGAATTTACTGACTTGGAGGTAAAGTGGTCTTTGCTCAGTTTAGCCCAGGAAAATGCAATAATTGTTTGTAGTGGGATTATTCGTGCTATGAATTGTTTATTAAGATATTGCTTTGGCGGACTGCGTGGTAGAATATACAGCTATGTAGTGTTGTAGGGCTATGTGAAATAAAATGAAATAATAATAAAGTATTTCTAAAATGACTGTTTTATCATTTAAATAAAAAAAAACTGGAATAGTAGTATGTAGTTTAATGATTCTAAATTATGCAAAAATTGACTCTTGTGAGTTTTAAGCCTTGTTAAAATGCTGTTACCGTCTTTAAAACATACCTGGAGTTGTGTTTTGTTTCATTCACACATGTTTGAGTTACCCTTTATTATTTGTCTGTTTACATGTCCAAAGCTCAAAATGCTCTGTTCCACCTTGTGATGTCACATAAGGGGAACTTGTCTTAAATTTTCAGTGTTTATGTGTTAAACATGTGTGAATGCAACAAAACAAAACTCTGCATATGTTTTTGATGAGGAATCATCATTATAACATACAGTAGATCAGAAAATTGCATAAAATAGACCCTTTAATTGAATTATTCTCTATGAGCATAAATATGGAACTCACTGCTATTAAATTATATTAAAATTTATTACTAAAACAATCATGGTTAATAGAAGAGAAAATATGGTGAAGGTTTGTGTCAAATTTTAAAATGAAGCAATGTATTACAACCAGTTCAAGATTTATACACTTGGCCCTTTCATTCTAAGTACTAGCCTGGTCCACTTCTCTCAAACAAAGAAGTAAACTAATTTTCAGAGAAACCCTACAGTGCCATGTTAAAATTAAAAAGCATTCTTGTGGCCAGAGCCTAAAATGGTCCAAGACAAAACTGTCACGACGGGGAGTCTCAACTGTTCCAACGTGAATATATTTATGCATATTATATTTGGAAACAATAGCAGTACACAATAGTATAACCTCAGGCAGCCATAAACTCAATTACCTCTAAGTTGTAGCGTATTTGTAACCTACGGAACATAATAAAACCCGAAATCTGCTCATTTGTCCAATCCTATTCTCTTCTTGTCTCCAACTTTCCTTGTGCTCCAGGCCAGGGCTCCTGTGTTGAGTCAGTAAACTGCAAATGTGTTTTTAAGAAGTGTTTTACGGCGCTCTCACACTGCGTTTACGACTGTGCTCTCAGAGGAGGAAAAAAAGGCCAAAGTGCCAGGGTCCAGGAAGCGGATTCACAAAACAGTCCAGCCCTATTAGAATACACCATGTTGATGAGTCTGGATACTGGGCTGTTAAACATTATATCTAGATGAATGCAAGTTGTTAAATTATCTGGAATCAAAACAACACTGATAATTTAGTAGTTTACAAGAGACACATCATTTTTATGGACTCAGTCATTTGCTAGTAAGCATCTTATTGCACATTGGTGGTTTTTCTAACCCTACCTCACACGAACAGAGTTTCGGACCACAGAGATATCTTACTAAATATGAGGTTCACGTTTTCAAGCCAGGCAACAATTTTACTCATGGATTGCAAAGCCATGAAACACAACCATAATTAGTTCAATGTTTTTATTTGATTTGATTTAGCCTTTTTATAGGTATTATATTACACAAAATTGACACTTGTGACTCATCAAACCTTATCTGGAGTTATGTTTTGTTTCATTCACACATATTCGAGTAATACTTTATTATTAGTCTGTCTACATCTCCCATGTTCTGTTCCACCTTGTGATGTAATGTGGTGGTGGCTTTCAAATTAACAGCTTTGTTCAGTACAGATTTGCAGTTTCAGGGCTGAAAGTTTCAAAATGCTTCTAATGAAGGAGTTTAAAACACAGTGAAGCACTTCCTGTATTACCACATGACATCACAAGGTGGAATGGAGTGTTTCCTTTTTGAGAACTCCTAAATATGCAGGGTTTGTGTGTTAAACATGTGTGAATGAAACAAAACTCAACTCCAGGTATGTTTTTGATGAGGAAACATTAACAGAGATCAGAAAATAGCATAATATCGGAACTCTTTAAAAAAGAAAAAAATCCTAATTCCCCTGACCCTCTCCACCTGTGACCCATTTCTTCTATTTGCTCTACTTACAGCCTGTTTTTCCTGAAATGTGAGCTTTAGGTTTTCATTTTCACTCTAGGTCCCTGAACATCTCCTCTCGGCAGGGACTCCAACCTCTCTCCAAACTTCCTCCTAATCTCCTGACTATAAACACAGAGGGAAGCCATGGATCTGTGCTCCTCTTTGGTCTCCAGCCCCTCCTCCTCTCTCCTCCACTCACACATTAATTCAGAAAGCTACTAAATATTTCTTTTAGTAGAAAACTGATTTCTCTGTGTAGCTGGCTGGGACACACCTCTCATTGGCCCGGTACATGTAGAGAGCTTTTTTATGGACTTGCTTGAATTATAAATATTCAGCTGTGTTTATGGCTTATTAGGCAGTTGCAGGCAGGAGGGAGCGCGTGTTTTATTAGCTTAATTGGGACAGAACAGCTTCCTTGCTGCATTAGCACTATTTTCCTGTCGGAGGTGCCCTCGCAGTGTGCCAGTCTTTCTGCTGAACAGGCACCACCGCAGTACAACTCTGTATGACACGAGTGTGGGATTTACATGAACACGTATGAGCAAACTAAACAAGGGCTGGACAACAGAGCTGTGCTACGGTTTAACACGTTATGAAAAAAAAAAAAAAAAGTTTAATATTGAGGTAACAACATAATAGTGATTTTGATGAACTTTTAACCCTGTAATGCCTGAATTTATATAGATGTGTATATATATATATATATATATATAGTTTGTTTGTTTTGTGTGTTTTTTTTGCCTTTAAGTAGATGGTAAATTAAGTTAAGATTATTAATTTGACTATAGCAAAAAAAAAGAAAAAAAAAAAGAACTAGAAACAAGTCCTTGCCAATGACTCATATGAAGGTTCTGCATATGCACAAACCGGCACTAGGGGAAAGCAGCCACTTCAGCTTATATCTTGATCCAAATGGTTTGTTGCATCTTTGTGACACTTGGCGTTAAGAGGTTAAAATAAATGAGTTTCCAGTCAAACTGGGGGCCTGATTCGGCTCCAGTTCACTTTTATTGAAAAAACTCCATCTCTGTAACTTGGTGTCAGGCATTTTAGTCTTAAAATGTTCATAATCACCGGCTCTACATGATCCTGGGGCATTTTGTCGCTAAATCAAGATATGAACAATATTAACAGACCAATCAGTTGCCCTCTTTCCCCGATGTTGCTCCCACTAGCTTTAGCAACAGGTTTGATTGACAGCGTTGCTAAGCAGGAAGGGGCATTACCTTTTTACTCATCAAGTCAAATCAGCCAAACGTTTTCAGCTAAAGCGTTACACCCTGGTGTACTAGTTACATAAAATGTTAATCTGCTCTGAGCATTACCTCAGTTTGAGCCATTTTTTGTTTAAATCACACTCTCAACACTCAATATGCTCTGTTCCACCTTGTGATGTCATGAAGCGAACACAGGGAATCATGAGGTGGAAAAAAGTGTTGAGAGAAGAACTCCGCCTAAATATGCAGGGTTGGAGCTGTGAATGAAACAAAGCATAACTCCAGGTACGTTTTAATGAGGAAACAACATTATATAATCAGAAAATAGTACAATATGAGCCCTTTAATAGTTGTACAGAAACCTCCTCATCCACTGACACATTTGACATTGCTTGACTTGCTAACACCTTCTTGACTGCTGCACTTTACTAGTCATTAGTCTTTGGATTGGTCCTGGATACTCCTGCTAGCTCTCACCATGTCTTAAGTGTTTTATCTTCCTCCTCCTCCCCCTCTCCTCTCCTTTCCTTTCCTCCCAACCTTCTGAGATGGAGACTAAACAGCTGAGTTATTTAGTGTGATGTTTTTGTGCGCCCGCCTGGTTTAAATAACAGCATGGTCTCCACAATCCTCTCTCTCTCATCTCCCATGCCTTTTATTCTTGCATCTTTCCCCTGCTCCTCCCCTCCATTGCACATTGTTAACGCATTGAATGTTGTTTTCTTGGCTAAGCGGAGGGCAAATAGTTTTAAGATGACAAACATTTTCGCGCACTGCCAGCCATTCTGATCTTCAGGGCTGGATCTAGTTATAGACTTTATTATGGTGTCAACAGTTAGGCTTTCTGGACTGCTTGGTTGGCGTTTTAAAGTCATACCGGGGCCAAGATAAAGAGGAGTTGTTTGCGTTCTTGGTGTTTACAAAAGAATATGTTGTAATGCACAAACAATGATATCCAGACACAAGGACGTTTAACTTTAAGTCTGTAATAAAACCAAATGTAATTACCAAAAACATAAGGAGGTTTATAAAGAGCACTATTGTGAACTGTGCGTGATTAACGTTGCTGTAAAAGATAATTGACCTAATGGTTTTCATCACTATAATAATATTAAATGAGCTGTATCTTTAGGTTCTGCTTTGTTTTTCTGTTAGTACAAGCTCATGCCTGGAAACCTTACATTTGTATTTATTGGTATAGACAAGAGAGTATGCAAATTAAGACCAGTTACAGCTATCATTTTGTACCTATTGTGCCAAATTCACCCGGGTACATCTGCATTGCGTGAATATCTTTTGCAGCCAGAGATAAAAACGTCTCAAATTATTTGATGGAAGTGAAAGTGAAACTGCTGACGATGCACTTAAAGCTTCCAAAAAATGACCAGTTATTGCGTTGGACATTACTCAGTTTGATAATCTGGACATTCTCTGTCATAGTTATAGTGATTGTTCCACCAACAATGGCTTTTCTGTAGCGAATGTATGACCTCATTTGTTTTATAATGAATTGTCTTTGGTCACACTGGCTTCCTCGCTTGGCTAAAGATACTGAAGTATAATAAGTATAATATAATAGTATAATAAGCAACTCCAAATTGCCCATAGAGTTTGTATTTAACAGTAGGGCTGAGAGGCTAATTGAGAATTTAGTCATTTCTAATTGTCAATTATCACATTTTTTATCGAGAGGTCCTTCGCCAGTCCTTTGACATGAGATCTGGAGACTTTGGAGGATGACATTTTACTCTTTTTTTGATTAAACTGGAATAAATAGCAATGATAAAAGAAATATAGGACAAATTAATTCACAATTCAGACTTTCAGACGGACTTCGGCCTGCTCAGATGCAGTTTGTACACAGTCGTGCTCACTTTTCTCATCTGTAGGTGATCCTTCCGGGGCCTAGTGCAGAGTGAGGGTGGGTTTGTTTGTTTGTCTAGAGCAGGAGCTTTGTGTGCAGCTTTCTGTCAGCGGGGCACACTGTTTTTGTTTTAATTTTTTCTTTGATATTTAATGTGCAGATTAGATCATGGATGTGTGGCGAAAATATCTGCGTATTTGTTGGCGCGAGTGTGAAGAACTCCGCTTATTTCTCGGATAGCTTTGAGCTGGTAGCTGCTGTGCTCATAAGTAATCATCCCCCCTTCCCTCCACGGTACTTGGACTAGCTCTTTCTTGTATTGAAATGAAAAATACAGTAGTGCAGACTTTATTGACTTGTATACACTGTACAGAGCAGAGATCACCTGGAAATGCTGTTTGTAAATAGTTAAAATGTGCTGAATTACTTCAATTTTTCCAGAAAATGAATGTGAAACAGCAAGAAAAGTGTATTATAAACTCACTATGTGCATTCGATTTCAGATGATTGAGCCTTACTATTAAAAATAAATGCAAACTTTTAATAATACATTGGGCTGTACACTGTAACATCTCCAATTCTCCTATATGAAGCCTTTTATTTGTTTGTTTATGGCTATGCTAACACTGCCCTTTAGAATTGTCATATATTTCAACACATAAAATATAACAAGCGCAATCATTAACATCTGAAATACATGAAATACATTAGAATCTCTTTAAATGTCCTAGTAGGAAACGGAGCCGATCGCAAATGTCCAAATGTAGTTGTCATTTTAAAACTCTGGGCCATTTTTTATTCGGCGCGTGACATATATCAAGTCCTGACACATCAAATTGACGTATCATCTGAGCCTTCACAAACATTATTATACTGTATTATTTACTATACAATGAATATTTTTACTATCACACACCAATGTCCAAATAAAATTCTGATATACGCCACATGAATAAAAATCCTCATGACCTGTGTAGCGCATCACCACCATCCACTGTCTTTCTCTAGGCATTTTCAGCCCTATATCTTTCACAATGCAATGTATAGCTCCAAACACACACACGTTTATGGCACTGCCCTGTGATGGAGAGTGTGAAGCTGCATTTTAATGGATGATTATGTTTTATGTTTTCTCTGGAATGACCCACACTACCAGACCAATATCCCTCCCCTATCCCATATAGCGCACACACAGACACGCAGTATAACCTCTGGAAAACCCCCACCCTCCCCTAATGCCGCTACTCCATACGCCCCTCACCCCTGACACTGGCTGCTGCCGCTGGTCCATCCATCTCCCTCGCCCCGGAGCTCCTCGTCCCGTCCCGTGTTAGGGAGGTGACGCCGGGTGCTGGCTCACCCCTCCTCGGGCCAAAAGGAGCGTGACTTAACATCCAGCCCCTATAGTCAAAGACACTCTCAGCTCTATTAGCGGCGGATGGAAAGGTCAAGAACATGAATAGCAACAGCACAGTCTAGTCACCCTAATGTAAAGAGTGAGTGAAGGCTCTAGTTAGTATCTGCTCTGGAAGTGGATATGCGTTTTTCACCCTCTAGGTTTTTATTGGAAAGGATAGATTAAACTTAATGTACCTGATTTTTATTGTCTTAAAAACAGTTCATTTTATTTTAACGCAGTCCAAAGTTATTCCTCACTTTTCCTAATGCATACTATTCAATCAAACAATCAATCAAACTTTATTTATCAAGTGCTTTTCACACAAAAAATGCAACATAAAGAGCTACAGTTCACAATAATACTTCCTAACATGGTAAATAGTCACATTTTTATATATCGCTTTTCCACCTTTAAGGGCGTCAAAGTGCTTTACATCATGGAACCACTCACCTATTCTCTCGCACATATACCAGTACGCACAGACACTAGGGACAAAGAGGGTTAAGTGTCTTGCCCAAGGACACAATGACAGTATTCATCTGTGGTAGCTGGAAATGCACTGTCAACCTATGGGTCACTTGATCTGACCGCTCTACCAATAATGTGATAATAATGAGTACCCAGAGGAGGTGATATTTTATTGTAGTGTATAGTGGATTATTGTTTACTGTGTTGTACGTTATTCTCCTATTTCCCCCAACCCTTGGGACAACGGATGGAAATGAGCATTTCTGCTAAAATCCAGTATGTTTACATTCGTGCTATATATGCTTGTCTGTTCATTAACATGCATTGTCCCGTTTAAATAAATATATAATGTTTATGTTGAGGGTGGGATTAAAACTGCCATCGTTCGATTAGTGGACAAACGCTCAACCCTCTGAGCTACTGCCCTGGTTTGTGAAACTCTGCTGCCTTATTTGGACCCTAAGAGCTGTTTTTACAATAGCTGTAAAAATGTTGCTTTAATACATGAAAAACTGATTTGCCTTTATGTGTAAAATGGGTGATAAGAGTGGGAGAGACATTGTTGGAGCTGAGAATGCTGGGCCTGACATGTTCTGCAGCCTAAACAAGTCTACTATTTGGCTTATTGAGGACTGAAGAACAGGGCATGTTTTGGGTTGATGGGGGAAACTAGAGGAGATCACCCAAATTTGCAGTTATTATACCCATACATTGTATTTATGTATGACATTCCTTTAAGATACTCTTGGAAATTCTTGACAAGTTTGTTTAATATATTCACCAGCTATAACATAGACTGTCCACTCGCTCACTGTCTCTTCTGCATTTTAAGGCATCTATAGTCATGCTAATGCTCTCAGAATGTATAATAATTTCTCCTTTGTCCTGCTCTGCCACTCAGCGCTGATAGAGTCGTGGCATCTGTCTCCTCTTGTGTGATTTTGACAGAGCCACGTCAGTCCTATTTTCCTTCACACCTTTTTTTTTTTTCTTTAAGATTAAGAGGAGCAAAGGGAAGCTGAGGAGGTGAGAATGCTGACAAGGCTAGGAGGCTAGGAAACAAGGAGAGAGGAAAGGAGGTGCTTTTACACTATCAGCAGCTCCAACCTTTGCTATTCACGAGGCTTGACCTTTCCATCAGCAGGTAATAGAGAGGAGGATGTCTTTGAGTATAAGAGCTGGATGTTAAGTCACGCTCTTTTTGGCCCAAAGAGGGGAAAGAGCACCTGGTGTCACCCCCAACACAGAGCAGGGGGCAGGGGCATGTCTCTGGAGAAAACAGTCCCTGTGTAAGTCCTTGTGCTGCTGTGGTAATATTAAACTCATATATTGGGTCTAGAAGATTTTAAAGCCAAACTCTGTAACTTGTGTCCACTTAATGTTATAGTTCATCCATCTGGGTTGTTCTCTTTAAAATAATATTCTTTATTTGTACAGATTTTCTACATTTTTGGTTAAAATAGTGTAAAAATAAATCCCAATACCAATTCCATTTGACTAGTTAACTACTGAAAAGAATAATTGTTGACTTCTAGTTGACTCCCCAGGTCCAAATGAGTGTGATTTGTTGGTTGGCTTTACTTTCAACTCCACCACCACTTCTGTATTGATATTTTAAATGTTAAACTTTCCATATTACACTATTTTCTGATCTATATTATAATATTTCCTCACCACAAACATATCTGGAGTTGTGTTTTGTTTCACTCACACATGTTTAACACACAAACTCCTCATATTTCGAGTTCTTCACTCAAACGGAAAACACTCTGTTCCACCTTGGATGGTTTCAACCCTGGAACTGCTCATCTCTACTAAACAAAGGTAAAAGCTGTTGACTTGAAAACTACTGTGTCGTGACATCACAAGGTGGAACAGAGCATTTTGAGCTTTAGAGATGTAGACAGACTAATAACAAAGGGTTACTCAAACATGTGTGAATGAAACAAAACACAACTCTGGGCATTGAGGAGGTAACAGCAACAACACGGCTATTATGGATAATATAGGCCCTTTAAATTCCTCATGTGCCCATCACTATTCACTCCTCCGAGCGTTCTTCTGTGACCCAAGGACTCAGGATGGATGTTTGCTTTATTCTGAAAAGACCGGAAAACACCACAGCCTTTTACTAGATTTTCTTCCTTTCTCATTTCATTACTGGACCTTGAAGCAGATTTTATGAGCTCATAAATGAAACACAATGAATGAAGTAAAACACAGTGCGTTTTAGTAGTATCGCATATCCTGTTTTTCCTCATTGGTGTACCATATTTATTGACAGCATATTCAACTTTATTTGTAAAACTCTAGGCTACATATGGATTTGCGTTTGTCCACTGATCCTAAGGTAGGTGGTTCTTGACATAAACAAACCACTGGCCCACAGGTTGGCGGTGCAATTCCAGCTCACAGATGATTACTGTTATTGTGACCTTAAACTGACTTGAATTAAGTAGATTCATCTTAAAAGATAAATTTTTTAACTTAATAAGATGAGTTTTTTTTTTTTTTTACTTGTTTCAAGATATTCCATCCTGATATATCTTATCTAGATATTACAACTTATTCTAAGCATTTTTTATATTAAATCAAGCCAGGTTAAGCCTGTTTAACTTCCTTCTCAAACTAATAAGGTGAAAAATCTTGCCATAAATACTTGAAACTAGTGTTTTCTGCTTAGAAGAAGATTTGTATTTCGTCTTGTTTTAAGAAAACTTGGTAAGTGAAAATTTCTTACTGCACTGACAGATAATTTCACTTAAAATAGGGCATTTTACCTCAAAATTGGTATTTTTTTCTTATTTTTTGCTAGGCCTTTTTTGCAGTGTAGGTGATGTAAAGTGCTTTGAGTGGAAAAACGCTCTACAAAAATGTGACCATTTGATAATTTTACATAATTAAGCCAGTTTCAATATAGTAATATAAGTATAAGTATGTATAAGTGTCTCTACAGGAAACATTTCAGTTAGTTATTCAACAAAATGTGTATATAAAGCTCATTTTAGCTTATACTTCTTACTTCCTTATACTTTTTACCACAGCCACAGTCTATCCCAGTGCTTACCTTTAATATATGCCTCTCTATTAGCATTTCCTGCCCAGTTGCCATTAGCTGGTGCCTGTGCTGATTGTCCGTTTCTTAGTTGCTGGCTTTAATCTAATAAAGCTGCTGTGTTGTTGTGCAGAGTTAGTTGTGTGTTTGTGTGCGTGTGTGTGTATGTGTGTGTGCAAATCAATAGTGATCTATAATTCACTGCAGCAGCCCCAGTGCTCTTTATACCCACACACACTGCAGCTTTAATATTGCATGAAGACACAGACGCAAACACAGAGCTGGAGGCAGGGGGCTGGGTGGGACTGTGGATGTAGATTTACGACGTTATGTGGACTCAAATCTGGTGGTCTCACTCGCACTTGTTTGCAAAATACTGTACTAAGTGAAGTTACTGTTATCTATATATTTGTATTATAGGGTCTGATTTATTCTAAACAGATGTGGTGATTTTGACAAGAACTTTTTTGTGATTCTTTTTAATGCCTGTTGGTTTAAATTATGATAGGATACATATTATAGGATTGTACAAGGAGGGAGTACTTGGTAAGGTGAGTTTCAGATGAGTCAAAGTGTAATTTTGGCTTAGTATAATGTATGAAAAATGCCTGCATGTAACACATCTATTTCTCAATATGCATTTGTTGGTCTGACATAGGTTTTATGCCAGAAGCACTTCTGAACAATTCCCTCTTCTTTATCCTGGCTTGGGACATGCACATTTATGCTTTTACCTGCAGAGGCTGGAGTCAAACACTCAAGACTAACTAACCTAGCCTACAGGCCTGTATATAAACTATATTTAAACAGACTGAGGACATAAACAGTGCAACTTAATCAATAATGGAGCACTGTCGGACTGTTGAAGTGGAAAAATACAGTTTAAAGACAGAATGGACCATTGCTGAAACTTAACTTACCAACCTTAACTGGATTTTGGACTAGAAATTACATCATATTACACCATTTCGAACAGCAGCACTGATTTAGCAATGGATACTGAGTTTATTTTGTGTTGCTGAAACATTTGGCCTGTTACCACATCCTTCTTTCTAATATTGAGGAAAGTGAAATGGAAAAGAGAGGGATAAGGCTAAGGTGTATGTAAGGATTATTCAAGATCCCATTACCTTTTGGGCTGCTCATTTCTTGTGTTGCCACATCACATCAGGTGCTGTGATGTGCTCATTGCTTTAGCATATGTTTCGACACAAACCAATTTGTGTGTTGTCACTTTATGCACGGCACTACATTTGTTTTAGCGCTGGCCTATTCTCACAGCTAAACGAACATGAACGTGAGGTAATCCAGCACGGCCCCATTGCATGTAAACCAACTGCGAAAGTGAATATCTCTTTGCTAGTCGAAAATGGGTCTCTTCTACCCTCTAACCTTCTACATAATACAAATGCACTTTCACATCTATAAAACTCCCTCTCTCCCCCGCTCTCTCCCTTCTTTTCCTTGTGTATTGTTTTGAACCTTACCCCCGGGGGTCCTCTCATTCGCTCCTTTCTCTATGTGAATAAATAAGAATTTGCGTCTCCACATTTAAATAGCTGGGGGCCTTTTCCAGCGCCCCCTTCTCTCGTCATGTTTATAAATCATTAGGACTGGGGTCACCGGGGGTCACCTGTGCCTCGATAGCCACCGTGCTCTGTGCTGATTGGTTGTTGACATTGTGGGCCACTGTTAGCTTAGTTTGTGCTTTTTTAGCCCTTTACCTGGCCCGCAGTATTTGTACATGTTGAATAATTGAACAGTAAGCATATATTTCCATCTGGCAGTGTGGCGCAAAGACTAAAATTACGTGTTGGTGCTTTTTCCTGTTAGCACTGGGTTTCATCACGTCAATTTATTCCCATTTACACAAACTACTTTTCCTGCACAGACTTTATAGACCTATGACTCTGTATTTGTGCTTTATTGCAACATGAAAGCCGTGCTCCGTAAACACACTAATAGCTTTGATCACATAATGAGCAGGCAAATCAGGATGGACCAAATGTTTATTCTAGACTTGCACAACTTTGCTTTTTTATCTTTAAATCTTAAATCTTTGAACGACAAGTGTATAATTTGCATTGTTAGTTGCATTATTATAAGTTTGAGTTTTGACCCTTAAACTTGCCATTGTGAAAAGGACAAAACAAGGTAATTTACCAAAAACAACACTAAAAAAGTTAAAAGTTCAACTAAATTAGATGTACTAACTGATGTATAAATTTAAACCAGGTCTAACCACATCAAAATTATACATACATGACAGAATTTGATCTAAACAAGTGACAAATATTGTGCAAATTTGAGAAAGAAAATTACTGTAATAAATCAAACACAAATTAAATCTGTTCTATATGGAGAATCCCATTTCCAAACTTTTTCTTTAACCAAATCTTTAGTGTTGTAGTGTTTGGCATAACAAATAAACAATATACAAACAAACACAACAAGTCCAGGACAAAACTAAACCAATAAAAGACTATTTCTCATATGTACATACCATTCCAAACTTAGACAAACTCAGAACAACCATATCACTCAGCCGCTCATAACAGGGTGGGTTTACAGTCCGATACCATTTGGTTCTAGAGCTGAATAGTTTTTTCTTTTGCATTATGGATATGCGGCGTTAATTATTCTAAATAAGCAATATCAATAAATGACAGTACCCACTGGCAACCATATTTTGTGCAGCTGTAAGACCGGCCAGAAGAACCTTTTCTTGCTCTCTGCACAAGCCAAGCAGAGACATGTCATTACAAATCCACTTCCAAACTTTTATAATCATTCAAAGCTGCACTATATGACTTTTTTGATGTAAGGTCTCCCACCTGCTTGTCTCCAGGGAGATGTTCTTGCTTTGCCTGGAATGTTCCACAGTACAGTATTAAAGTACATTACAAAAAAGGATTTTCTAGCATAGTTAAACTGACTTGAATTAAGCAGATTCATCTGAAAAGATCAATTTTAAGATTTTTTTTACTTAATAAAATGAGATTTTTTTTACTTGTTTCAAGATCTTCCATCCTGATATATCTTATCTAGAGATTACAACTTATTCTAAGCACTTTTTATATTAAGTCAAGCCAGGTTAAGCCTCTTTAACTTCCTTTTCAAACCAATAAGGTGAAAAATCTTGCCATAAATACTTGAAACTAGTGTTTTCTGCTTAGAAGACGATTTGTATTTCGTCGTGTTTTAAGAAAACTTGATAAGTAAAAATTTCTTACTGCACTGGCCGATAATTTCACTTAAAATAGGGCATTTTTACCTCAAAATTTGTATTTTTTTTCTTATTTTTGATAGGCCTTTTTTGCAGTGTAAACCTCAAAGAGAAACAAGTGACACCAAGTTTGAGGTCAGATCTGTGGAACGGTGGCCCCACTCACATGTTAAGGTATTTTTGAGCACTAATGAAAGAAACATGTTTATACTGAGGAACATTCCAGTCAAATAAGATCTATATTGAGACAAGTTTACAGTAATATTGTGACTACCTTATTATAACAATGCTAAAAGTCCCATAATCCTATTCAACTTAACCATTGTTAAATAATAAACCTGCTGCTCAGAGTCACTTCCTAAATACCTAAAAGAAATGTTGGAAAATATTGCAAATTTCTCATAATTTGTGGCAAAACAATATGCCCACATTCACTCTCAGCACTTCAGTATTTCTCATTCATATTTTATCACCCGATGACTGTATATCTGTGCTTTATTGCAACATGAAAGCCTCGCTCCGTAAACACACTAATAGCTTTGATCACATAATGAGCAGAACAAATAAGAAGCAGCATCGAGATCAGACACAAGCTGTACACCCGCTGCACACTTTCTGACTTTAGAAGATAATTAGTTTTCTATATTGCAAAAAAAAAAAAACAGGAAGTAGCACTAGCATTAGCCGAACAAAAGCTGCACCACTAATTGTACCAGTGCTCTAAATTAATTGGGTCACATAAATTATTAATTGTTTTTCTTTGTTTAAATGAAGGAAGAACAAAAGAATCAATGAGAAAGGATCACATATTTAAAAATGACTGCGTTATGGGGAGTCTAACCTTTGTCTGGGTCTAATTGACAAATTGAGTTAGTTCAGATGAAGTGTCTGGGTCATACAAGGTGGCGTTCAGACAAAGCTGCTTTTTCTACATTTACTTCAAATTTAATACAAATATGACCAGTTTGCTTGAAGTGTAAGTCAAAATTCACTTTGAAACACTGTTGTTTGTCCAATATAGTATCTTAAAGGTCCTATATTATGCAAAATTGATTCATGTGAGCTTTAAATCATGTTATAATATTGTTACCTCATCAAAAACATACATGAAGTTGTGTTTTGCTTCATTCATACATACATATTTGAGTAATTCTTTATCATTACTGTCTACCTCTCCAAAGCTCAACCCAAATATGCAGGGTTTGTGTGATTAACATGTGTGAATGAAACAAAAAATACAGCTCTTCACAGTCTTGTACAGAAATTGAATTAGTTTGAGCAATAGTTGAAGATAAAGTAAAGAAATACGTTACAACAAAACTCATTTGATTTGATAAAAGTCAGTGCTGCAGTACCTGAATCTCCAACCATAAAATAAGAAAGTAAGTCTAGCTCGTTTCAAGCTCTCCCTTTTTGGCAAATAGTATTTTTGGGTAGAAATGGACTGGCATCACACGACTTAGTCACCAAAATTTATCACCATGACATATGAGACCTGGTTATGATTTCATCTCAAAGTGCTTCTTTTTCAACACCATTTACTCATTTATAAGAACTGAGACGAGTACACGGCTTTAATGCAACATTGCAAATAGGTGCATGTATTATTCATTTATTTATATATCACATCATGTTTTCCCCAATAGTAGTTCAAATGAGAAACATAATCAGCAGTTTATCAGCCATTTTGCTTCCTGATGGTGTGACGTAACTGTGACTGTGACTATTTCGCCTTTAGCTGTGATGTTTAAATTCTTATTTTCCAACACATCCACATTACGAAGCCCATATTTTGCTCCTATTTCTATCATTATCTCATCTACTGTCGCTCCTCTGTTTTTGGGCTATTTTTCCTTTGCATTTGTAGTTGAGCGTCTTTTGTCTTTGCCATTTCTTTTTGTGTTTTTGTCATGTGTCTCCCTTGTAACTTTTTTTGTCTTTTTTGATGAACGTTGGTGTTGTGGAGTTGTTTTGTCTGATTAATTACCTATACCTCCTTGAGTGGGAGAGCTAGGAGTCTGACATAGAGAGAGAAGGGAAGAGAAATAAGGGGAAGGTGAGAGAGGGGGGTGCATTTTTGCTTTGCTAGACCCCAGCTTATGTTACAGTGTGTCGACATGAATGCTGTGCAGTTGTGTAGAGGCAGAAGACATTTTTACACACCCGGCAGCTGGATGGCAGTTTGTGGATCCCATTGTAGTGCCTGTTCCTGTGGAGGTGGAGTGTCTTTGATCACTGCAGTGACACTGATTAAAAGGAATGATGCCTGTCGAGAACAAGTCTGTATTTATCTAACTAAAGAGGACAAGGAAAGAGTGTTTCTACTTGTTAGTCTGAAAATGTACATTTTATATTGTTACTTATATTGCACTCAGGGGTAGTGAAGCGTGTTACAGTTAAAGGTGCACTATTTACACTTGTGGGCAAGCAGGCCAACTGCGTGTTCACCATGTTTTTGCTTTACCTGGATGTTCCAGTATGGCTTTATTTATTTATTTATTTATTTATTTGAAAAGGGTCAATGCACATTAATCAACATCAAGACAATGTAAATGTGCCCAAGTTAGCTGATAAGAGCTAATTTGCATCGGTCGTCCCTTTGCCAGATGTCAAAAAGACATCCTAAAAGAAAATACACTTAAAAAGTTACACATCTTAAATTACACAAATGTACAATAACATTACAAAAATGCAATAAAAGTTTTAGTGTTCACATATTTGCATTTCTAAAAGCCACTTTTTAGCTTTCTCTTTAAAAGCAGAGAATGAGGGAGATGTTCTGATGGCTTCAGGCACAGAGTTCCACTGATGGGAGAAAACAGACTGACCAAATACAGTTTTTCTATGAGGAATAATGCAGTCTTCCCTCACTTTATATCATCATCTGTGTTGCAAGTATTCAATTACAGGTGTTTTTTATTGGTAAAAACACCTTGAACCTTCTTATCATGAGCTTAGGTCCTCTAACTTAACCAAAACCAAACCAACTGACTGAGGGGGCATTTGAGTTTCAAAGGGGTGCACAGGTGTCTGAAATGAGGGTGCACACATTTGTTCTGAGGTGGTAACGCACCTTTTTGCACCCCTGTAAACCAGGCCTGGATGGCAGTACTTGCTTGGGTGTCTGCAAATAAAAATGCTTAATGCCATTCTGAGCTTTGCAGACAAAGCAATAAAATCTCCATGGCCTTTAAGTATCTTGCTCAATGAGTGTGTAATTCTAGCAGCCGTGCAAACCTCAAAGTTCCCACATGACCAAGCTAAATAAACTTCTTAGAGCCCAATTGGGATCCATAATGCTTTTCATCATGGGATATCTTTTTTATCTTTTCCCTTGAGTTTTTCAAAATTGCTCTGAACATTAATCATAATTTGTAGGTTTATTTGACTTGAAATAAACATTATAACTTCACATGAACATTAAAATCACTGTAAAGAGGCAACGTACAGTAGGGCTGGGCTCTAACATGTGATCATACAGTGATCTCTACTCACACAGATCCACTTTGCTCCGCCTACTGCTGTGTGAGTGACAGGTGGATGTAACAACCAATTTGAACTAGTGATAGGACTTTTGGCTCTTTTAGGGGATCCGAATCTTTTGGAGTAGTTCATTTCAAAGAGCCGTTTCAACGGCTGGCTCGTTTACTATTTATTTATATGACAAAGTAAATGTAAGAACTCATTTTAACAACAAACTCAAAATCCTGGACAGGAGTTTACCCATTGAAATTATACATGACCTAAATAAAATGTGGCACGAGGATAATAATAATAAAAAACTAACACTTACTATGATGTCAAATCTGTTTTTTCTGCACAAAGCTCTCACTCGCGTCGCCTACTCTGCTTCTGTGCTGATACTTGGCTCATGGTTAATCAGTGTAAAACATTAGAAAGGAAAAAAATTGCTTTTATAAAAAGAGCCGTCACATCACTCATTTGAAGTACCCTGTGAGTACCACAAGATCCAACCCAGGTCTCAAACAGGCTTAGAGCTTTGAACTAAACCATGGTCTAAATCAGAACTACACAGTTGCTATATCTGCAGTTCTAAACAAGGACTAACCCAAAGCAGGACAAACTTTAACCATAACATACCACAGTTTGAGAACCACTGACCAAACTTCACATTTTTGTCATATTGTCCATCCCTAAACGTATACTAGTGCAGAGAACCAACGTTAATCTTTCTATCTTTCAAACAGCTACAAAACACTTGCTCTTACACAGCCTTATTTCTTGCCCGATTTAATCCGCTGACTCCAGGCCTGCTGCCAGTTCACACTACGCTCATGTCACTCTCTATTGGCCCGCTTTTTCTGTTGTCGCATCCCTGAATTAAACCTGGGAACATATGTCGCCACATGCTAAGCGCTATACGTGCCAGATCAGGTAGCTGTGAAGACAAGCAAACACAAACCTGTGCGCAGCCTCGCCTTTATCAGCCTTTAACAAGTTCATTTATTCATGAGCGCACACACACACACACAAACAGTGCGCAGACCAGGGGAGATCAAAGGAGTCACAATTTTAAACGTCTGTCAAACTAACACAACCTGACACCACTGTTCGGTAGTGTTCAAAGTACAGCAGTAATGGTTAGTAGTACTGGGAACAGGATGTGGCATTGTAGTTGAATTTAAAATATATCTGCGTTCACATATCATTTGTTTTACCATTCTCCAGTGGTAGCTGCAGTTGTAGTAGTAGTAGTAGGAGGATGAGGAGGAGGAGAAATAGGTGTAGTAATCGTAGTAGTAGTAGTAGTAATAATAATAATAATACATTTTATTTATTTAGTGCCTTTCTGGACACTCAAAATCACCTTACAACAACATAAATAAGTTAAATCCTATTAAAACATGCAGTTAAAAGCCTACAGTTAAATGGGACAGCATTTTAATAGTAGTAGTAGTAGTAGTAGTAGTAGTAGTAGTAGTAATAGTAGTAGTAGTTGTAGCAATATTTTGAGTTGTTGAGTTGTAGTAACAGTAATAAGAAAACTCCAATACTAGTAAAAGTTGAATCAATGTGTATTGTTCTTCATCAAAGAAGTGGACCTAGTGAGAGTGTGGGTAGGTATAATAGTAGTATGATTATTAGTGTTGCTAGTAGAAATAGGTAGTGTTCATTAGTAGTTGAAGTAGTTGCTGAAATAACTGTAGTAGTTGTTGTACCTGGTAGTAGTAGTGTAGAAATGAGCTTAAGGCCTGTTGGATAAATGTGTTTGGTGGTGGCCAGAGTGACTGTTAGAAGTCCATTATATAAAACAGTAATTAGTAGTTGTAGTAGTAATAGTAATAGCAGTAGTACAATAGCACTACTACAACTACTACACAACAGTAGCAGGTGTATTAAGTAATTACAAGTTTCACAAGTTTACTTGTCAAGCTACCGTAACCACTGGGTTTCAAAGATATTGAAAAATAGTCTTCTTTGTTTGTCAGATTTATAGATTTTAATTAATTAAAATTTAAAAGCGGGGCAAAAAATAATAAGCATTAATTATTCATCAACATCATTTTAATTGGCCGTTGAATATTCAAAAACAAAACATAAATATTCAGAGATATAAAGAGCAGATTAGAGAGCCATAGATCAACATGCTATGCTCCTGTAATGAAAGAAGTGGAAGGAGAAAGGGATGCTGGGAATATTTCTAAAGAAAACAGGGAGAGGGAGAGAGACAGGGGGGCTTTTGTGTCCGCCCCATGATGGATGAGAGTGTTGACTAAACGAGCTAAATGAGAAGCCTTTTCCTGCAAGTCTGTTGAAATATTATTAACACGCAGCAACTTTAGTGAAACATACGAATCAGCGGCGCATAATGACCTTGGCTATTGATTTGGGAATAGAGTGAGTGTGTGGTTTGGTTTGTTCACAAAAAAAAAAAAAAAAAAAAACAGACAAGAGAGGCTGCAGTGGGCTAAATAAATACATTACTCAAACTCAAGCAATCCAGAAGCATTAAGCAGCACTTACTTCTGTTTTGCGGTAACACTTTATAATAACTATACCTAATTAACCTTAATAATACATAAAAGCAGGCTTAATCCATAATGATCAGATAGTTTCTTATGAAGGATTCAGGTCTACAGGCTACTTAAAAAATATAACTTAAATCCTAATTAAAGGTCCTATATTACACAAAATGGATTCTTGTGTGCCTTATGTTGTTTCCTCATCAAAAACATACCTGGAGTTGTGTTTTGTTTCATTTACACATGTTCGAGTTGTCCTGGTGTATTAGTTTCTCTGCATCTCCAAAGCTCAGAATGCTCTACTCCACCTTGTGATGTCATGTGGTGGTAGTTTTCAAGTTAAAAACTCCCTTTTGTCTTTTGTTCAGTAGAGATGGGCATTTCTAGGGCTGAAATCATTTAGTTTAAAAACACAGTGGAGCGCTTCCTGTATTACCATGTGACATCACAAAGTGGAACAGAGTATTTTCCATTTGAGGGAAGAACTCAACCTAAATATGCAGGGTTTATGTGTGAAACAAGTGTGAGTGAAACAAAACACAACTCCAGGTATGTCTATGATGAACAAACAACATTGCATATAACATACATCAGAAATAGCATAATATTATTTACTTTTACCTTCACTATGGATTAAGTCTGTCAGTATTTTGTGTTTTGTTAAGTTTTATCAAAGTTTTCAGAGCATACATAAAGAATTTCAACAAACAAAACAGAAAGGGGCGACAGGTACTTTGAGTTTTCTGATATTGAAAATGTTAACTCATTTCAGAAACTCTCTAAATGAGTGGCGTGATAACTACTACTTCTGGGTATAGAGGGTGAAGTATTTGTAAAAGTAGTTGAAGTGAAAGTAGCAGTTGTAGTATTGCATCAAATGTGTGGGTTTAAAGAGTGGGGAACATGGCAAATGAAGATACTTCTAATGAAACCATGAACCTTGACATTGATTTACAGTAAATGATCTGTTACATGATGCTAGGATTTTCTTTTTTAATATTTATTATGAAAATACAACACAACAGTCAATACAGATGACTGTCTTTGCCCCATCTGCAGGGCACATGATATCTGAAAACAAGTAGAGGTCTTGAAGTAACCGTGAAACTACAGCAGCAATAGTAGTTCAGCTTTAGTTAGCTGAGATTTAACCCGAGATACATTTCATTTATAACAGTAGTACAGTATCCCGTTTTATAGGTTTCAACTTCCTGTTAAAGGCGACATTTTGAGGGCCATTAATAAGATGTATTTTGTTTTGAATTGTTAATTACTATGTCAATGGTGCTCATTTTTCATCACTTTGAAACCCATGGACAGTAATGGGAAGAATACTTTGAACATGTATTTAGTTACATGAATATTTAATACCTGCATTAAAATGTATGTGACATATTCTGTTACATCGTCCAGTCAGAGTGCTGTATTCTGAATACTTTGAATACTTCCACTTGGGGTTACAGGATTAAAAACAGCTTTATATTTGTTTCACTGTTTGTTATTTATTTATCGCTGATTAGAGAAGGAAAAATCGCACTTGAAGGCACAACAAGAACAGTTTGTTTTATAGTTTTCTCACAAATTCTGCACAGTTTAAAGCCTAAATTGAGTAATCAGCTATCACCATGTGTTGATTTTAGAAAAGTATCTGTATTCTTAGTACCACCAAATGAAACAGTATTTGTACTGGAATACAGTTACTCATAAATAGTATTCAGAATACGTATTCTCAGTATATGTATTCAGTTACTCCCCAACACTGCCCATGGATATAATACTAGTACTTTTTAAACTACTAAAACTACTAAAGTATTGAGCACTTAAGTCACCATATTCTGACAGTGCTGTTACTTGATTCCCCTCTCTGATGTGTCCTCTCAGTGAAATCCTCACAGTGCGGACCCTCTCAGCATGATGTCATTACAACATTAGCAGCCTAATGCACACACACACACTCTGGTACCACACACGCAGCCGCTACCCCGAGCTAATAGCCCTAATGAGCTGGGCATGTGTCCAGTGCTGTAATTAGTTAATAAAGCAACACACTTGTGGTTAATTAGTGGTGGGCGGTGCCTGTGAATGGGCTAACGTAGTGACAACATTACCAGCTAAAATCATTTGGGAGAAGTCCTAGCATCAGCAGTTTTTAAGTCAAATTGTTGTGGTGTTGTCTAATTATTTCTTCTCTCTTTTTCTTCTCCCCATGCTTCATCCTCTCTCCGGGCCCTCCTCTACTAAAGGTAAGAGTATCTTTAAACATACATTACACCCACTGGCCTTAATCTCCCATTAAACATGAAAAAGAAATAGTTATTTGAAGCGCATGTCATCATTACCTCCCCGCTCTTCATCCTCATCCTCCTCCTCTTCCTCGTCTTAATTGGTGCCCCATCAACCCGTTAATCAAATTACTTCTGAACCAAAATTGACAGTTTTCATTAATTATAAAGGATTATTCTAATTGCAATTCAAATTTATTCATTCACAACAGACGGCGCTCAGTAATATTTCAGTGAATTAGCATATTAAATGGAGTGGTTTGTACATTAGTTATGGTAATGTATGCATTTTTCCTTATTTGGACCGGGGCTAGCCATATGTGAACCACGTGGACTCTCTCTCTATAGTGGGACGTGCACGCGCAGGTGAAAAGTACAGGCAGCGGTTAATTTGTTTGACAAACGTAGCAGGAGGTGAAATATCCGGACTATTCTCTGTGCCTCGAACGCCTCTCTGCCCTCAACTTTACGTTCTCCTACAGAATCCTGATGCACATGTTTCAGGCAGATATGAAATAGTCTTTATGTCTGTTTCACACCTCAAGTATAGGCTGGGACTTCAAAAAACAGTTCTTACTTTGTTTTTTTCTTAATCTATATTCTCTCTTCTCTCTATTCATGCATACGTTTTATTTGTTTTGATCTTTGCACACTTTAAACTGCATAAAAAATTTACAATGATGTCCAAGTTCTATAAAAATATTAACTTACTAGCATGTAATTCAATATAAATTATGTTTGCATAACTCAAAAGCAAAAAATGTTGATATAACCAAAAGGAAATTAAAAATCAAAACAGTGGTTCATCTTTTATATAGTTGCTTCTACACTACCAGTCAAAAGCTTGGAAACACCATCTCATTCAATGTTTTTTTTTTTTACCTTACTTCCTACATTTTACTTTCTGCAGTTTATATACATACAGAAGAAATCAAATATATGAAGTAAGATATTGTAAAATACCAAGTAAGAGCCGGGTTCCAGTTAACCGCCGGGTCCCCTTTAAATGTAAGGTGCAGGTATACTTTAATAAATAAAATATGTCTCTACAGAAATTAAACTTAAAACCACATGGCTCATTTGCATAAACGCTTTCAAATGTGGGGAAACTCCCTGCTACTACATATTTTGTTGTAACATTTCAAATTAAGTAGCCTATGTCAGTATAGAAAGTACGGTAACCTAAATTAAAAGAATATGAGATTTTTGGTTAAAAGAATATGGGATTTTTGTGAGGAAGGAATTAATCACCCCAAATTGCCGCCTGGTCTCAAATAAATGCCTGGTCTGTTAAGTGATTGAAACAAATAAACACCTTGGCTGTTATTTGGTATTTTACAGTATATGGAATTATATAGCAAAGAATTAGTAAGTAAATAGCTAATAAGTAATATTTTTTATCTTTTATATTCAAATCCTTAAAGTAGCCACCCTTTGCTTTTTTTTTTTTTTAAGTACATAATTCCATGTTTTTGCTTCATATTTTTGACGTCTTTCTTTCATATGTATCGAAAATGTAGAAAGGATGTGTAAAATTAGGGGTAAAAAAACAATGAATGAGATGTGTGTCCAAACATTATTTGGGAGGTCATGTAACTTTAACAGAACAGTTTATACCCACTCTTCGCTGTTAATGATAAAATCCCCTCTGCTGTATTTAAAACAAATAACACAGACCCCTTCACTGTCCGTCATAGATGTCCGATGTTTCAAAGTTGAATAATGTGTGGGAATCATTCGTGTTTATACTTCTGCTGCTTTGAAGGGGATTCCCGTTGACTGAGTCCATGATGTTTGTATTTTGTGGTCGGGGAGTTTTATTGAAGATAGATGTGGTGTGACTATTGTGTGAATTTGAAACAGAGAACGCAGATGTACATCGTGCGTAACCCTCGCAAGCCCTGATATTGTCTATTGTCTTATTGTTGAGACTAAACCTGGACTGGACCGGGACTCAACCAGAACTAGAGCCAGACCAAACCACATCAGGACTAAACTGGGCTCACACCAGAACAGTGGCTCTCTTCTGAAAGTAGCTGTGGAGTCATTTGTTGTGTTGTTGTGCATGTATTTTGATACAGGATTAGTGAAAGTATTATTTAAACTTTTTACTGTCTTCAAAATGTGTTAAAGCTGTTTATTTTAAATAGTTTGCAGTGGTTTAAACTTCTTCCTAAATGCATTCCTAACATTGTAGTTAGTAACCACAATGGGGTTTTAAGAGCTTTTCACAGCTTTTAGAGGCCAGAGCAGAGTTTTGCCATCATGGGCAAACTAACAGCAGATATCAACATGCTAACAGTGCACTTCCTGGTTGTCACAGGATAAAACACACAGCAGCGACATTTCTACTGTATAGCAGCTGTACAATGTATCTGTGCAATTTTTTGCTTAACTACATGAAATAAAACCATATAGACAGTTTAAAGGGTTATGAGTTAGGATTACAGTAGTTACTAAGCTTGAATTCTTAATACATTTACGTTCTGATTTAAGTTTTTGTTAACTTGCACATATTACGCTATATTCTGATCTATGTTATAATGATGTTTCCTCATCATTAACATACCTGGAGTTGTGTTTTGTTTCAGTCGTACATGTTTAACCCACCAGTCCTGCATATTTAGTTCTCCTTTCTTTTTAATAAAATGTAAAAGGAGCTGTTAATTTGAAAACTACCGTTACATGACATCTAAAGATGGAACAGAACATGTTGAGCTTTGGACATGTAGACAGACTAATAATAAAGGGTTATTCAAACATGTGGGAATGAAACGAAAGACAACTCCGGGTGTGTTTTTGATGAGGTATTAACATTCGATCATGACTTAAAGCTCACAGTGATTTGTTTTGTGTAAACTTTAAGACTAATTAAGGTGTAGTTATTATAAAGTGGTGCCAATTTTTCTTTCTTAAACCACACCACAAACTAATTCAAAATCTATGGGCCTGTCCATCTCAGGAGGGATTCTGCATAACACCAGCCGTGCGTGTCCAGTAAGCAATCAATAGACTCCAGAAATACAGACCCAAGTCAGCGAGGATGTGAGGGTGAACTGAAAAAGACATCTATAGCCACATCTTTCAGGGGAAAAACATCTCATAAACATTTTTTCCTATCAGCATCACTTGTCCATATAAAGTGTTCTGACAGAGGAGCCACGGTGGTTGTGTGTCTGTGTATGTGTGTGTGTGAGTGATGGAGAGAGGAGGAGACAGCCAAGAGAGGAAGAGAAGGTTTCTGTCAATATCACTCCCTTCCCCACGTCTCTCACCCTCTGTGGACATGAATTATTTCTAACGCCAATGACAGAGGGCATTAAAAGTCACACCAGTTTAGTCCAGCGCCTTAGGTCAATGGGAGCGCCATGGGTCTGAACTCATATTAACCTACATCAAAAGTGTTCTTACCGACTACTACAGCCAACGGTATTTGGGTTGAGGGTAAAATTTATAAGACAGATGCCCTACTGCTATTAACCAACCACTTAATTTCATTGAAATGTCATTAAGAAAAGCAACAACTATATTTTCACAGTACATCCAATGATTAGCATATTTTTCAGACTATAAGTCGCTCCAGAGTATAAGTTACCCAGCCAAAAAATGCGTAATGAAGAAGAAAAAAGCATGTATAATTCACACTGGACTGTAAGTCACACTTTTTCGGGGAAGAGCAAAAACCAACATTTCATCTTGAAAGGCAAGTTGTAGAAGTTATAGTAATAAAAACAGTTGAATAGAGAAGAGAACAATCCATATATCATTAGTTTGTTTGTTTTTCAATATCAAACCAAAAATAAGAAAACGAGAACTCTTTTCTTTATTATTTGTCTCTAAAACCAAAAATGATAAAATGAATAATGATTTGTTTTTGTTTTGTTTTTTCATTTTTGATTCATATATAGAATTCATATACTACAAAAAAAAAAGGCCTATCAAAAAATAAGAAAAAAAACAAAACAATTTTGAGGTAAAAACGCTCTATTTTAAGTGAAATTATCTGCTAATGCAGTAAGAAATTTCTGTTTTTGTTTTAAGCAGAAAACACTAGTTTCAAGTATTCATGGCAAGATTTTTCACTTTATTGGTTTGAGAAGGAAGTTAAAGAGGCTTAACCTGGCTTGATTTAATATAAAAAGTGCTTAGAATAAGTTGTAATATCTAGATAAGATAAATCAGGATGGAATATCTTGAAACAAGTAAAAAGAAAATCTCATCTAAGTAAAAATCTTAAAATTGGTCTTTTAAGATGAATCTGCTTCATTCTAGAAAAGCCTTTTTTGTAGTCTATATTTGGTCTATGGGCTGTCAGTGTGAAAAATGTAATATATAAGTCACACCCAAACCAGGAAAAAAAGTGTGACTGATAGAAAAATATAGTACGCAATCTACTACTATTTAGAAATGTTTCGCATATGACCAGTGGAAGCTATCAAAATGAATGTGCATCTCATGTCTCATCACAAAGACTGTATAAAGAAGAGCACTAAGGGAGTGTGACCTCACCCATAGCGTTCAGCCCCAGTCAAATCAAGCTCACCAAGGCCAGCATGTTAGCTTTGTCCATTTATATATACAGTCTATGGTTGCAAGTCACAATTCCCTTAGCCAAATAAAAGTAAGTTATGCGTTTTTGCTATATAAACACATTTGGCTTAATCATTTGCCAAACCATAACAGAATTTTCAGTCTCAAATGTGTACAGTAGATGTTTGTCCCAGAGCGCCCCATCCTTTAGCGGCTCCATCCTCTTCTCCCCCCTCCCCCTCCTGCCCTCCTCTCTCTCTCCTCTTTCCAAATCAATCCCTCTCATCTATAATTCAACAGTTTGCCTTCAGCCTTTAAAATATACACCACAGTAACCTCCTCCTCCCTCCTCAAAGTCTCCTCTCTCCTTTCTCCTCTTGCCACCTTTGGACGACCACCTCCCTCCCTCTCTCCCTTTTTCTCTTTTTCTCCATCCCTCTCTCCCTCTGGCACTTCTGTCTCACCACAGTTTTATGGTGAAGGTTACAGACTTGTACTTTGGCCTGATCTGGTTCCTGTAAGTTGAAAAGTTACAACACTCGCATTTTTGCACTGACATAAAACTTTCAAGGAGACGTATCGAATGCAAAAAGATGATTTTTTTTGTAAATATGTCCCTAAATAGGCTACCGTTGAATCATAGTTTGTTGGTTGCCTTCAATGCAGTGAAATTCAGCCAAAACCCCACTATAATTAGTTTGGTAGGGATCCACACTGCCATCTGGATCCAGGGGAATGTTTTAATATGTTTTGTCCCACTGCCAGAGAAGAGCCAAATGTAAGCTCCTACCAAGCTGAGAGAACAACTGAGTTACATCTACTTGTTTATTTATGCATTTATATGAAAAGGTTTGAGCTTCACCATTAAAACTCAAAACATTGGTACACGACTAACCTGCCCCAGAGTGCCCCTTAAGTCTTAAGTTGTATTTATGTAGGGCTTCTTTCATTAGTCATTCTAAGTTACTTTATTATGACAAACTGCCACGGTGAGATGGGTATATAGAGCTCCCTGTATCTATTTTAGTTGGACAGAAACTGCGTGTCTTGGCCTGAGCAAAACCCAGGGGGACTGTGACCTGGTTAAATAAAGACAGATGAGCATAACAGAGACCTTTATACATATTTTAATACAGCTACAATCATCGTCCTGACACAATGTCTTTTAAATCGCTGCTCAAACCTCTGATCCGATTAGCACGATGCTACGCCACATACCGACAGTCCCAGCGTGTATTGATTCTGGTCAGTGATGGACCGACTGTACATACATAATGATTCTGTGTAGCTGTTAGCCGCGTCGCTAACTGACATTAGTGTCAATGCTACAAGTTAGCGTTGATGTAGCGTCGCTCAGGTCGGCGCTAGCAGACCTCATACACAGTGGCCATCAGTGCTCTGTCATTTAAATATGCAGCGATGACAACAAGCTCCACATTAATAGTAATGATAGCAATATGAAGCTAAGGCCTCATCATCATCACCATTAGCATATCTCTGGGGACGTGACGCGTGATTGACAGCTAGCTGCCTGTTTTTGGGCTGCAGCTCAGCTATCAATTACCTCCGTGCATATCAACCATCATTATGTAAAATACGTGCACTCGGCTCAGCTCCCTTCTCTTAAGTCATCTTCCTCGCATAAGTCTGTGCCTGCTCTTCTTCGCAGTGTCTTTTTTCTTTTCTTTGACTCTTCCACATCTGTTCTTCAGGACCACTCTCCCCCTGCTCTCACTCTTTCTCCTCAGTGTCCTGATTGTTCTTGCTGATCGCTCGTCTCCACCGCTGACAGCTCTGTGTTGGACATGTTTCCAAGTCTGTGTATGCAAATGTCATGTTTCTGCTGCCAAACTATGGCCTGTCTGTATCTCTGTATTTGTGTACACGCAGTGAAAGTTTGCTCAGTTTGAACCCCACAACACACAGGGAGATTGTTAGGGCACTTGGAGCATAAACACTAGTGTTGACATTGTTAAACTGAAGGTTCTGACAATTAGGAGCTGCACAATGTTTAGGTAGCCATACTTAATACTTACTGCAAGTTTGACACGTCAAAACTATGGGGAGAGTTACCAGAATGTTTGTAACTCTTGACAAGAAAGAAAGTCTATGTAAAATACAACCTAAATTTTGTGCTTCAAAGTATTTTTAATCTGGCTTTTCTAAAATAAACAACACATGCTTTGCTTAGACTTTAAATGTTCAACTTTTAAGTGAAACATTTGATCAGTACTCAGGATTTCCAATGTTTTGTTCGTCACCTATTCCTAAATTACCTATTCCTACATATTTAAAGTATTATAAATTCCATTAAACATCTTAACAAACAAACAAACTCAAAAGTAGAAAACAAATCAGTACTTTTTTTTGGCCCTTTTTCTCAGCACCGGTCATACCATAACTTTTTTCTTTACTGTCCTGCCTTTTACTAGTACATAACCCTATTTATCTCATGCGCCATCAGTACAGAACACTATTAGACACTGGATAAACCGTATAACAGACACACAGACACCAAGCATTTCCCTGACAGGAAGCAATAGATAGCACATCATTATTGCGATCGGAGCCTGATGCTGGGCGTAAGAGTATTTAAAAGTCCAGTTTTTCCTTGTGCTGGAGTCTTTGGCTGGAGCACAGTGGTATCTGATGTCATCACATTAAACACAATAACAAGCTCTCGTGGTAAACAGGAAACAGGAAGTAGATCTGCAGCGGATTAACAGACGCACAGGAAAACATATACGGGGAGTGGATGTTTGCACTGCAAGATGAGAGGGGGTACAGTGTGAAAGAATGCACAACACAACTTTCATTTGAGCATTTTACCATTTAAAACATTATTAGAACACATGACCTAGACTTGCTAAAGAAGACCTGTTGTACTTGGGTCTATATAGTTATAATATAGTTATAATCTATGAGCAGTGGATCATTATCAGCAACATTTGCAGCTCTGTAAACGTCAGCACAACAAAAAGCCGTGGAGCTATTGGCGATTCTAATGGACAGCTGCACATCACACAAATTTACACATATTATCTAAAAACAAACTTGATCTGCTATCTTCATGATGCTCTTTATTATTGAATTTTATCATCTCCTGCACTCGTATCTTGTTAAATTTGCGCTTTATAATTGTCTGTGTAGTCAAAGTACTTGTGGGTTTGTAATCATGTAGTTTCATAATAGGAATCGGCTGAAAAACAGTTCTAGAACTGAGTCTGGCCTGTGTATATGCAACTTTACTGTTTCCTTTAAATAAAAAAATAAATACTACGTGTATCATCGATTAAGAAAATAAAAAGAACAACGCAGTGGGCATGTACCAGTGGAGTTAAAAAGAGCTGAAGTAAAATTGCGTGCACGACTCACTCCAAATAAAACTTTGTGTGAGTAAATGATGAGGGGAAACAACTGTAACAACTCTGAAAAGTCAATTTTGCATAATAGGTTTGCCCAGATCTGGACTCAAACACTACAAACTTTTAGTCGCTCACGGTATAAATGATCTTTCTGTTGTATAATTTATACTTTATCAAAACATGTCCCTTTTTTAGATTTCTATCTATGAAAAACGTTCTCTATACATGTGAAGAAGATTAACTTATAATCACTGAAGAACTAGATTGGAAAAGATTATATTAATTTAAAGCCATCGTATTACTTTTTTCAGTGTACTGTACAAAGTATTGGCAAAATACTGAAATTTCAAACTGATAATAGTATAAAATAGTCATAAAATAATCTCTCTCAATGTCTCTAAAACTATTCAAGATACCAGTCAAATTTTGTCTTATTTTGTGATTTTTTCCTATTCTAATACCTGCCCAAAAGAGTCTGTAGCATTTGATCTGACTCACACAACAGAACCTTACTACAAAAGACCAAAACCTGTATATATGGTATTAAAACATTCCAACTTCACATGATTTTTTGTGGCTGAAGCATTAGTTCAGATTCAGCTGGAGTCGGCAGGAGGAGGGGCCCCGCACACATTACCAAAGCCCTGTATCTGTCAGAGCAGCAGCAGGTGAAGTTACAGCATGTGGAGACGGAGAGAGAATCACTCATGGGTTGTTCAGTTTGTCGCTGCTAACTGCCTCCACCTGTCACCGCCGCATCCCTCCTCCACTGTACTGTATGTGTGTGTTTTGTCGTCTTTTTTTCTCTCTCTCTCTATAGCTTGCATTGTTATTCTTGGCTCAGTCAAAATGCGAGTCTTTAGGGAATAAAACGGACACAGACATTCAGAGTTCTGTTTTTTTTTTTTTTCTTTTTTTTAACAAAGCTGGAATTCCCCTGGATGTCACCCTTGGCCCCTTGGCGTTGTAGCTCTTTAAATGACAGGCGAGTGGTCGGACAAACTCCCACAATCTCCTCTCCCCTTTTCCACTATTTGTGCCCTGGATCTGTGCTCCTGTCCTCTCCCCCTCTCTCTCCTTTCTCTAGCTCTTGCTCTTCCTCACTCGCTCTTCCTCCCTCCCTCCCTCCTGCCCTTCTTCTCTGCATCCATCTCTCTCTCTCACTCCTTTCTGTCTCTCTCCTCCTCTCTCTTTCTCCTCCTCTCTCATTCTTCCTTTCTCCTGCCCTTTCTCTGCATCCATCTCTCTCTCTCTCACTCTTTTCTGTCTCTCTCCTCTCTCATTCTACCTCCCTCCCGCCCTCTCTCTGCATCCATCTCTCTCTCTCTAACTCCTTTCTGTCTCTCTTCTGCTCTTTTTCTGTATCCATCTTTCTTTCTCTCTCTTTCTCTCTCCCTCCACCCTCCCTCTCTCTCACTCCTTTATCTATCCCTCTCTCCTCTCACTCTTCCTCCTGCCCTCTCTCTGCATCCATCTCTCTCACTCTTTCCCTCCACCCTCCTTTTCTCTCTCCCTCTCTCTCCTCCTCTCACTCTTCCTCCTGCCCTCTTTCTCTGCATCGACCTCTCTCTCTCCCTCTCTCTCTCACTCCTTTCTCTCTCTCTCCTTTTGCTATCTCTCTCTCCTCCTCTCACTCGTCCTCCTGCCCTCTTTCTCTGCATCAGCCTTTCTCTCTCTTTTTCTCTCCCTCCTCTCTCGCTCCTTTTTCTATCTCTCTCCTCCTCTCATTCTTCCTCCCTCCTGCCCTCTCTCTCTCTCTCTGTATCATCTCTCTTTCTCCCTCTCTTTCACTCCTTTCTCTCTCTCCTCCTCTTGCTCTTCCCCCTTCCTGCCCTTTTTCTCTGCATCCATCTCTCTCTCTCTCTAAGTCCTTTCTGTCTCTCTCCTCGTCTTGCTCTTCCTCCTGCTTTCTTTTTCTGCATCTTTCTTTCTCTCTCCCTCTTTCTCTCTTCCTCCACCCTCCCTCTCTCTCACTCCTTTCTCTATCCCTTTCTCCTCTCACTCTTCCTCCTGCCCTCTCTCTCTGCATCCATCTCTCTCATTCTCTCTTTCTCTTTCCCTCCACCCTCCTTTTCTCTCTGTCTCCCTTCTCTCTCCTCCTCTCACTTTTTGTCCTGCCCTCTCGACCTTTTTCTCTCTTTCTCTCTCCCTCCCCCTCTCACTCCTTTCTCTCTCTCCTCCTCTTGCTCTTCCCCCCTCCTGCCCTTTTTCTCTGCATCCATCTCTCTCTCTCTCTAAGTCCTTTCTGTCTCTCTCCTCGTCTTGCGCTTCCTCCTGCTTTCTTTTTCTGCATCTTTCTTTCTCTCTCCCTCTTTCTCTCTCCCTCCACCCTCCCTCTCTCTCACTCCTTTATCTATCCCTCTCTCACTCTTCCTCCTGCCCTCTCTCTGCATCCATCTCTCTCACTCTTTCCCTCCGCCCTCCTTTTCTCTCTCCCTCTCCTTCCTCCTCTCACTCTTCCTCCTGCCCTCTTTCTCTGCATCGACCTCTCTCTCTCCCTCTTTCTCTCACTCCTTTCTCTCTCTCTCTCCTTTTGCTATCTCTCTCTCCTCCTCTCACTCGTCCTCCTGCCCTCTTTCTCTGCATCAGCCTTTCTCTCTCTTTTTCTCTCCCTCCTCTCTCGCTCCTTTCTCTATCTCTCTCCTCCTCTCATTCTTCCTCCCTCCTGCCCTCTCTCTCTCTCTCTCTCTGTATCATCTCTCTTTCTCCCTCTCTTTCACTCCTTTCTCTCTCTCCTCCTCTTGCTCTTCCCCCCTCCTGCCCTTTTTCTCTGCATCCATCTCTCTCTCTCTAAGTCCTTTCTGTCTCTCTCCTCATCTTGCGCTTCCTCCTGCTTTCTTTTTCTGCATCTTTCTTTCTCTCTCCGTCTTTCTCTCTTCCTCCACCCTCCCTCTCTCTCTCACTCCTTTCTCTATCCCTTTCTCCTCTCACTCTTCCTCCTGCCCTCTCTCTCTGCATCCATCTCTCTCATTCTCTCTTTCTCTTTCCCTCCACCCTCCTTTTCTCTCTGTCTCCCTTCTCTCTCCTCCTCTCACTTTTCGTCCTGCCCTCTCGACCTTTCTCTCTCTTTCTCTCTCCCTCCCCCTCTCGCTCCTTTCTCTATCTCTCTCCTCCTCTCGCTCTTCCTCCCTCCTGCCCTCTCTCTCTGTATCATCTTTCTTTCTCCCTCTTGACCTTTCTCTCTCTTTCTCTCTCCCTCCCCCTCTCACTCCTTTCTCTCTCTCGTCCTCTCGCTCTTCCTCCCTCTTGCCCTTTTTCTCTGCATCCATCTCTCTCTCTTTCTCTCTCCCCCTTCTTTTCCTCCGCCCTCTCTCCTTTCTCTCTCCCCCCTCTCTCTTTCTCCTCCTCTCTTATTCTTCCTCTCTCCTGCCCTCTCTCTGCATCCATCTCCCTCGCTCTCTCTCATACTCCTTTCTCTATCCCTCTCTCCTCTCACTCCTCCTCCTGCCCTCTCTCTGCATCCATCTCTCTCACTCTCTTTCTCTTTCCCTCCATCCTCCTTCTCTCTCTCTCTCCCTCTCTCTCAAACCTTTCTCTCTCACTCCTTTCTCTCTCTCTCCTTTCACTATCTCTCTCTCCTCTTCTCACTCTTCCTCCTGCCCTCTTTCTCTGCATCCATCTTTCTCTCTCTCTCGCCCTCACTCCTTTCTCTATCTGTTTCTCTTCCTCTTGCTCTTCCTCCTGTCCTCTCTCTCTGCATCCATCACTCTCAATCTCTCTTTCCCGTTCCCTCCATCCTCCTTTTCTCTCTGTCTCCCTTTCTCTCTTTCTCCTTTCGCTATCTCTATCTCTTACTCTTCCTCCTGCCCACTTTCTCTGCATTGACCTTTCTCTCTCTTTCTCTCTCCCTCCACCCTCCTTCTCTCTCTCTCTCACTCATTTCTCTGTCTCTCTTCTCCTCTCGCTCTTCCCCCTCCTACCCTCTCTCTGTGCATCCATCTCTCTCTCTCTTGCTCTCACTCCTTTGTCTATCTGTCTCTCTTCCTCTTGCTCTTCCTCCTGTCCTCTTTCTCTGCATCCATCTCTCTCTCTTGCTCACTCCTTTCTGTCTCTCTCCTTCTCTCGCTCTTCCTCCTGGCCTCTCTTTCTACATCTGTCTTTCTCTCACACTCTCTCTCACTGCTTTCTCTATCCCTTTCTCCTCCTCTCGCTCTTCCTCCCTCTTGCCCTCTCTCTCTGCATCCATCTTTCTCTCTCCCTTTCTCTCACTCCTTTATCTCTCTCTCCCCTTCTCTTCCTCCACTCTCTCTCTCTCCCTCTCTCTCCCCTTCTCTCCCTGCCCACCCCCCTCTCTCCCTCTCTCTTTCCCTCCCTCTGTGTCACTTTCTGTCTTTCTCCTCAGGTCCGCGTTAGTCCTATATATTAAATATTAATGCCAGTTGTGCTCTGAGCCATAATTGCCATCTCAGCCCCTGAATAATGGATGGAACTGTGCTGTTCACTACTACACGGGGCTAACAGGCTAAAGAAAACACTATCCAGAGGTGCTGTCGTGGTCCGGTCCAGCCAAAATATCCACGCCGACATTTAAACTGCTCAAAACTGCACCAAAAACATAAAAAAAATCTGCTTCTATAATCTCTCATTTACAGTGGCAGCCCTGATTCTAAACACCCCTATATAGAACTAACATGGTTTTATTAGTTACTTGTTTAAATGAACCAAACATTACTTACTTTTTCTTGTATTTTAGGATTGTATTTTCATTAATGAGTAGAGAATGCGCTCGTGGTGTTTAGTGGTGCACTGCAGTGAGTCGTGACTGTACTTTATAAAGATATTTTTAGTTGTTTGGCAAAAGGTGTTCCAAATAAATTATTACCAAGCTCTGCATTTTGGGACTTTTTTTTGGAAGACAGCCATCAGTAAAAGATTCAGTTTAGCAGCCGAACTGTCAGTAGTCACTCGCAACAAAAGTTTACTCCTAAAGTGCAGGTCTAACAATAATATAGTTGTTTGTGTTCGTTCATGCAGATGTGATTTTAGTTCATTTCATTGCTCCTTCGGTATTAAGTAATATTGTTCATGTATTTTAAAGCACTGCGAGTCTTGTGTCATGTCAATATATCAAGATTTACAAAGACGCGTTAGGACTATGGATGGTCCCTGTTGAATGATAAATTATTCTAAAAACATACTTTCTTTCTAATATTATGAAAATATGCACAGACTATTTTCTGTAATCTGTTACAGGTGGTACAACTTTCTGGGTTTTGTTGAGAAATTTCCTCTAATTACACTAAAATCTACCATATTTTTTTTCTGAATAAATGAAATGATCTGTTATAAAGTCTTGCACAATACATTCCCTGCTTTATTACAGGAGATCCAGCTCTCTCCTCCTCTCTCCTCCTCCTCCTCCTCTACTTCTTACCGCTCCTCCTCTCTCCCTCTCTAACCCTCTCGTCTCCTCTCTCTCCCTTTCTCCTCCTTTTTGCGCCTTGTCTCTCCTTACTTCTCCTCCTCTCTCCCACTCCCCTCTTTTTTACTCCTTCTTTCTCCCCTTCTCTCCTCCTTACTGCTCTTACATTCTCCTTCTCTCTCCCCTCTCCTCCTCTCTCTCCACCTCTTCCCCTCTCTCCTCCTCTCCCCTCTCTCCTCCTCTCCCCTCTCTCCTCCTCTCTTTCTCCTTCTCTATCCTCCTCTCCCCCTCTCCTCTCTCTCCTCCTCTCTCCTCATCTCCTCCCCTCTTCTCCTCTTTCCTCCTCTCTTTCTCTTCCTCTCTCCTCTCCCCTCTCCTCCTCTCTCTCCTCTCCTCCTCTCTCCTCCTCTCTTTCTCCTTCTCTATCCTCCTCTCCCCCTCTCCTCCTCTCCTCCGCTCTCTCCTCCTCTCTCCTCTTCTCCTCCTCTCCTCCTCACTCCTCCTTCCCCTCCTCTACTTCTTACCGCTCCTCCTCTCTCCCTCTCTAACCCTCTCGTCTCCTCCCCCTTTCTCCTCCCTATTGCTCATCCATGCTCCTTCTCTCTCCTCCTTACTGCTTCTCCATGCTCCTTCTTGCTCCCTTTCTCTCCTCCTCTCTCCGCTTGTCTACTCCTCTCTCTCTCCTCCTTTTTCTCCTCCTCTCCCCCTCTCTCCTCCTCTCCTCCTCCTGTGTACTCCTGTGCCATTAGCCCTGTGTCTGTGTGTTCACAGCATTAGGGGCGGCTGTTAGGTCAGTGGTAAAGTGCGGCGCTCACAATATAGCAAAGGTCAACGGCACCGTTATCACTCGAACATGATCGGGCGAGGGAGGGGGCGGGCGGGGGGTGTCGAGATAGCGCACCCCCTCATAATACCACCTTAAATCTGACTCTTATAATTGCCCTGTTTAATTGGAGGCCTCTTAACGACCACTGAAGGTGTGGGCCAATCAATTCACACGGAGATGGGGAGGGTGTAGCTGGAGGGGCCCTGCAGTGTGGATGATTAGGCCAGCTGGGGTCAAGTGAAGGGGGAAGACCGGATCACTGCATTAAAATGTTGAATATATTCTGTTAGTGTTAGCGATCGATGAAGGCAAGCGCTCTCCCAGGACTCCAAATATGGGAAATAATTGGTAGCGAAATGCTCAGATCATGAAATGGTTAAGTGACACATCTGGAAATTTTGTTTCACTTTTTAATAATTCAGATCATAAATAATAACATTTTCTTAATTCTTTACTTATGGGCTGTTTTATTACACGTTAGACAAGCAATGATTTTCTCTTCATAACCCAATCTAATATTTATTTATTTTTCTATAGAGATAATGTAATATTTTTTGACTGGCAAATCTAGAATATCTCTGTATTTTTTATACAGATATGAGAACCTTTAATTCTCACAATGGGAGAATTCCGGTGTTGCAACGCACAGTTTAAGAACAGTAAGAGAATGGAAATAGACACACGTCATACACTTTTCTCAGACATTCTCCCCGATCTAAACTGAGGAGCGAGGGGGGTTGCAACATGCAAATCGGGAGGAACGTGGAATCAGGCCATAGAACTCAATGTACATTCATACGTTGTTAAAAAAAAAAAAAAAACATGCAAAATTGCACCAAAAAGATCTACGAAACAGTGAGACCACGAAAGGTGAGCCGTGTTTTAGTGAGGGATGACTGTATAAATATTAGAAAATAAACTTAAACACTACTCTGTGCAGGTCATGCCCTCTGTCTCTGTTTGACCAAATCAGTCAATCAAAATTGCTATCAGATTTGTTTTTTAGTGACATCTGAGTTTAGTGCTTGACTCATTGATTCTGCCCCCCTCTTAATGTGCATTACCTCTTATGTATAAAGAAATCTATTGTCACTTCATAGTGCCCATGACTTTTTCACCCATTTAACACAGAGAAGCAGCCGTAGATTTCTGCAGGCCTCTGGAACCTGTCCAAGCATTAAAACGACTAATAGACACTCACTACGTTGTTTAAATATTCAACAGCTTTCCGGTTCATTATTTTATATGCAAACATGCTCAGTTGTATTTGGATCTTAAACATCTTCCTTTTTTCCCGTTGCAGATGAGTAAGTGTATAAAACTGTAGTAGCTCTTTTACCGTAGCCGCACTAGCACTTATGTTAACGCTATGCTAGTGTTGTGAGGAGGGCTAGACAGTGCAAGGTCACCGGGGGTCACCGTGGCTGTCCTGCGCTCTGATAGGCTGTCACCCGGGGGTCAAGGGTCGGCGTAATTAGGCATGCGGACTCTCCCGGCGTCGGTGTACTAACGAAGGCAGAGCTCGTTAATGCATGAGTTTTACATTGCGACCTGCCACTGCTCACACACTATTATAGGAGATACAAGCTGTAGCACAGGGCTTTGTTCTGGTCTGGAGTATAGGGCTGTCAGCTAAAACAGCGGGGCAGTCAAGGAAGAATTATTGAGAAAGTTTGTTTTCACTTATTTTTCCACTCATTTATGTAAACAATGGGACTTTAAAGAAAACTTTGACATGCCAGTAAACTTTAAAACAGGCCAATTACGGTGATGGGGATAATAGAAAAAGTACAGCACATAATGCTCTTGGACTTTGGGTATGGACAGCTCCCTCGTGTCCATTAAGTATTAAACTTATCCTGAATTATTTTATCTTGGAAGTAACTGTACTCTTGAACTTCAGATTGAAAACTCTATGATGTATTGTTCACTAATATAACAAACTCTCTTCACTAAGGCTGCGTCCACACTGGTCCTGGTTTGATCCTGATGTAAACTTGTTTTGGTCCAGTTCTAGTCCAGGTTTCATCCCTATTTTAACGTGTGTGTGTGTGTGTGTGAACGGAGCCTAGAGTTGCTTAGTTGCTTATTTTGCCGTTGTAGTAATTGCTGTTTCAGGTAAGCAATTAAAATGTAAAACTAACCGTTTGCCGCCTCATTTTCCGATAATTAAGTCATATTTAGTATAAAGTGTCAATGAGACGCACAATGTTTCTTTACAATTTCATGCATTATTCATTTTTCCATTCTCATGCTACTCACTGGTGTTAAACCGCTGCCTTGGGAGACAAAAAGATGCCATAAAATGAGAAAAAATGGTTCCAAAGTTGGTGCAAAGTTTAGTTAGTTTTGGATAATTAAACCTTAACTCTGACCACTAGCACTGGCGCCTAAACAAGCGGTGTCTTTTATGGTGCAGCTTGAACAGCAGCCGTCCATCACCTCCCATTGTGCCACTGGTTTTATACTGTTGTTAATTTAAACTGGGCACATGTGGCAGTGTGCCGGGCGATGCCAGGACAGGCAGCTGCTCACACCAAAACACAACCTGTGCAACCTGTTTGTTCACTGTCTGCTCCATCTGCGACTTCACTGAGCGCGATTTATATGGGCTAATATACAGGCAGGACATATGCTCCTGTGTCACTCACTGGGTTTGGTAGTTTGGGCTCCTCTATTTACATTAATATATTCACACAGCAGAATGAACGGGGTCTTATTATAGAAATGGTACAAAAAATAAAAATACAAACATAAATACAACCCTTACCCTAACCCTAAATACAAAAAAAGAAAAACATTTATCAATGCAAAATGATTTTTTGAGCTTTCTACCAGGTCCCTTATTAGAAACATGCCTGAAGAAGTTTATATGTCATCCATGCATGTTTTAGTAATTTAGTGATCTGTAAGTTTTTAGCCTGCATCATTCCTGCTCCCACATGACAATTCTCCATAAATATGCAAAAACAGGATATAAAACTGTACGCACGAACTTGACAAACCTGGCGCAATGTGCAGTAAGTTTGTTGGCGGGATACACACTGATTGTGTTGTGAACCCGCTCTGAAGGGGAGTGAAGAACAAAGGGGCGGCCAAAAACGAAAGTGAAACTGTTTTTGGCAAAAATAGCATGTTCAAAACAATAAAAAAAACACAGTGATCTAAATATGTTATGTGTTAGCAGTTAATACCCCATAAAAGTAAAATACCCCCTGTTTACACAACCTCTAACCTTAAATTGTGTATGTTTTTTCAGATTCTTCCTCAAGTTCTTCCTCAAATGCAACCAGAACTGTCTAAAGAATGCAGGAAACCCACGGGACATGAGGAGATTCCAGGTACTAACATTTACAAAGAAACACCCTGATACTAGTTCATTAGTATATAAAAGGTGTGAAGATAATTGTATTCTTTTTTGCTTTCATTTTAACCAACCAAGTGGACAAAACCACAAAACATAAAACATGTCTTGTCATGGTTGTGAATGAGATTTAGTGCATTGCAATCTTTATTATTTCCTTATCGGCCCCGGCCAACATAATCAGGAAGACAGCTCTTGAGTTAGAGTGGACAGTGTGGAGATACCGATTCTGATTTATTACCCCCCCACGTGCGCTTTTGTCTCCGCTCGACCCCATCTACCACAATAGCCCTC
This sequence comes from Odontamblyopus rebecca, assembly GCA_030686955.1. Classification (NCBI taxonomy): domain Eukaryota; kingdom Metazoa; phylum Chordata; class Actinopteri; order Gobiiformes; family Gobiidae; genus Odontamblyopus; species Odontamblyopus rebecca. The sequence continues at coordinate 16,264,923 of CM060664.1, forward strand.
CATGTGTGGAGAATGTGTGTGCGTTTCAGCTAATATTTGATTGGACATGGGTAAGAGAGTCGTTCAGTGGCTAGTGTGACAGTATCTGCGCCTCTAATTGTGCGGCTCTATTGTAGTGGAACCACCGGAAGACAGCTCTGTTTCCCTGGGAGATAATTAAGGGGCGGACCCATCAGGAACTATTGAACGGAGGAGGATAGACGCGACGCATACATACACTTAAAGGGCTAAGGGCCTAATGTGGGCACAGTGTGTTGGTAATAACCGCGATAACAGCGTACACTTAAGGAGATTTTCACACTTTTGTGGTTTCAACTCGTCACTCGATGATCTGCAGACCCCAAACTCTTTAATGCCTCATTTTCTCCTGCACTTTATCCACTTTCGCGTACTTGCTTTTGAAAATATTATGGTATAAGCGAGTCCACATGTTCACACAGTTAAGCAGTAAAGTAGTTGTCTTGTTTTTCTTTTAATGTTTCACTTGAATAAGACGTATAAACAAAGGCTTGTGCCTCTTAATTAACTATAGCTAAATAAAAGGGAAGGTACTATAAGGAAAAACTTGACCCTGGCTGTTGTTCTAATGGAAAATTACTACGTATTACTGCTTAAGAGACTCTTGTATGTGTTATAGTTTTATGCATCAATGTCAATTTACAAAAGTCACAATTATTCACTTTCATTTGGTCTTATTCAAAACACATAAAAATGGTTAAAAATATGAATTTCCTGAACATAAACAATACCGACATTTAACAAATAGTCAAAAAAGTTTGAAATCTTTTCCAAACCCGTGGATTGACGATAGACTTTTCAAGAGATCCAAGCTGATCCCTGATGATTTCAAATGACTTAAAGTGAACTTGAAATAATTACAATTTGATCCTTTATATATTCAGCTGTTTGCAGAGGAAAATATGTTATGACATTTGCTAATTGTGACCATTCAAACTGCAGTTCCTTTTGAATGGGATTAATCTGCTGTCCCAAAAACATTTTGATTGCAGATGTGTCTCTGTGGTCCTCTGTTGTCCCAAAATCAAGTGTTGTTGCTTCGAAAACTCATCTCACATCTAAACATTGTCTTTCTGTCTTCCCTCAGGTGGTGGTGTCAACTACGGTGAGCGTGGAGGGACATGTGCTGGCCGTCTCCGACAACATGTTCGTCCATAACAACTCCAAACATGGCCGCCGCGCCCGCAGACTGGACCCTGTGGAGGGGACGCCGTCGTACCTCGAGCACGGTACTTTGTCTGCCGTGTGTGAGTGTGTGTGTGTGTGTGTGTGTGTGTGAGTGAGTGAAAGGGGCTGTTAGCAGCACGGGCGGCAGATGGCTGATGGCTTAATCCTATCAGGTGATTTCTGCCCCTCCATCTGGTTAATCCCACCCAGCACACACACCCAAAACAAAAGTGTGTGTGGAATATCACTGTCATTAAGAATGCTTTGTGAAACAGACAGAGCAGGGCCATAGGAACACTTGTGATGTGTGGGCTAAATACTGTAGCTCTATACTGTACTGTAAAGGAGCTTTCTAACAGATGAGTTACCATTACACATGTAGAGCTAAACCAAGACTACAGCAGGACTTAGTCAGGACTACACCAAAAACAGTTCCATCAAAAAATACTTATAAACACAACCCAGGAAATAAAAAATAAAAAGTAAATAAAGTGAGGAGTTTAAGTAAATAACAGTGAGCAAGTATTCCAAGTATATGATATATGATATTTGGACATTCTACAGAAATCCACAAATGTGTAAATTTAGGCTTAAGCATAAAAAATCTAGAGTTGTTTTTTTTAATCAGTTTTTTGCCCACCTCTAATTGGAAATAAACTATGATTTCTTTTTGTTTTTTTCTTGTGATTGATTGAACACATTTAGGTCCCTCATTATTAGCATAAAAAGTAATATTAATTTATTTAAAATACTGGTGATGATCAATATATTGGTATTGTTTTGGTGTGGGATAAGTTCATTGTGAACCTAACTACAGCTTCACTTCAATTTGTTAGTCTTGCTATAGATTTTAAAATACTGAAATTGGTATTGGGCATTGGTAACAGCTGAAAAACATCAAGATTGAACCATTTAAAATCCCTTTTGGGGCACTTATGCCCCGTATGATGACATAGATGCTGTATAATGTGTTGGCATAATAAAACACATGTAGCTAATAACACTCATGCTACACTGAGGGTGTAGCATGAGTGTATTGAGTGAAAGTGTGAAGCTGATCCAAAACAGATTTCCTCTGCCTTTGGGAAGTTATGACAACAGCGACAGTGCCAAACGTTACACAGGGACACACCAGTGAAGGAGAATGACTTCATCACAGTCCATTCATACTTCAGCACTTTAACATGGGAAACCTTATGGGTTTTACGTCCATTCAGTATCCCTTATGACCGCTCCCAAGTGACTAAAGTCTATCCCAGCTGCTTTGGCTGTGAGGCAGGTACTCCCTGGTGAATCTCCAAGTAATTGTAGGGTGTAACACAAACAGATGTCACCAACATGGCATTGCTCTTGTTTAATGTTGTGGAGGGTGGCCACCTTCTGCTGGTCTCCATGGAGATAGGTATTAAACATACCTATGTTGCATTTAAGGGTGTTTTTATTTCTCAAAAATATGAAAAATATGAAAATGTTGCCTTCTTTCTATGAGCAAGATTGCCTCTCCACAGATCTGACCTATAACCTGGCCTGGTAACTCCATGGAGATAAATAAATTTAAGCCCACACTGTGGAACAATAATTACAATAATAAAGACAAGCAGGTGACAAACCCCCAACTAGAAAAGCCACATTGTGCACTTAAGTTTAGTTCAAATGACTAGATTTGTTAATAATTTTGATGTGCTCAAATTACCCTGAAGAACATGATCACCTTTTAAACATGAATAATATGAATAAGCCAGTAAAACATAATAACAACATGTCTTATTTTCTCAAGGAGCAGCTCCCTGTATCAAAGCCATCAGTCCCAGTGAGGGCTGGACCACAGGGGGCGCTACAGTCATCATCATCGGGGACAACTTTTTCGACGGGCTGCAGGTGATCTTTGGGACCATGCTGGTTTGGAGCGAGGTGAGTTCTTCTTGTGTGTTATTCCAACCTCTCGTGGTGTTTATGTCCTTGGTGCTCTGGAAGTAACTCAAAACCAAAACACACTTCTCGTGCTCTCTTAGCTGTGCGCAATCCTTAGAGTGAGCAGTGTTAGCGGTTCATGTTTATCTAAAGCCTCTTTCACACATGCTACTCTCTGCTCACTCTGCGCTGGGCCTCTCTCAAGGTCCTGCATGTGTTAAATCTAGTCCCTACATTTTTAAAGTACTTTTTTTCACTTGAACTATCTCCTGTTATTTTCACTGCATCTCCATGAAGTTCATGTTGAAAAGTAGCAAAAATACCAAGTACTCAAATCAAAAGTGCAACTGATCGTACGTCTACCATAGTACACTATTATTATCTGTTCTCTTAATGGCTTTTGGCGTCAAGTCCATACTCCAGCATTATATTGAATGTCCCTCCCCAAAAACATACAATATATGTTTGTCATCTTTTACTACTACATGCATCAAAGTCTATACCAAACTTTAGTTTTAAGGCCAGGCAGTCGTATGATATAGTTGTTGCTTTTTGGTTTGTATAAGCCTCATTGCATAAGGCAGATGCACTACAAATTTCTCTGATCTGACGAAGATTTTAAAACTTAGATCAGGTTATTCATCTTATTTTCAGATTTATTATCTACTTATGAGTTCTGGGACTGCTTAATTCTAGTCTAGAGGTTGTTTATTTTAAGATAATTTGTCAAGTAATATTATCTTGCTGCATGGACAGATAATTATCCTACTTTTAAATCATTTTCTGATAGATTTAAGTGTTTGTATCTTAAATTTTGGCGAAGCGTGTTTGCAGTGTGTAATGGTGAAATGGAAGAGAAGTGTAGAAAGAGCCAAATGATCAGAACCAGGAATCAATCTCTGGTACAGCACCTACTTCTACTTCAACTCTCAGCTCTGTCCTGGGCTCATTTAAAACACAAAGAAAATGCCTGATTTGGAAATATATATAGTGAAAATTATAAACTACAATCTGCTTTTGTAGTTCTAAAGGCAAACCTCATCTCTCTTACACTCGACACTCGTGACTTTCCCAGATGTGACTCTCCGGAGACCCTCCAAAGTGCATATGCGAAAGACGCTTAAATTTACCCCTGTAATAAGCCCCCACTAATGCCCTATTACCCACAATCCTTCACTGCGATCCTATCAGCAGATCAGCGATAGCCATCTTTTCAAATGCCCACACAGCGCTGTATCCCGCTTCTCTCCCCTCGCGTCCCTCTCAGCCGCTGTTTATTTGTCTCGGAGCGGCTGTGGCTCTGCTCCAACTATAACACTGGGCTAGTGAGTGTGGGGTGGAGGTGCTGGCTCATACCTGGCCTGTGCAGTTTGTTTACCATGTTGAGAGGCACACTTACAGTCACTCTCATGTACACAGAACTGCTCAGACCCGCACGGCACGATGGGTGGCTCTACACATGGATCCTAGCCAACCAAACGTTTCATTTAGCCTCATTATTATTGAGTGTGAAGAGAGATAAATGTTAGCTGGGAAATTAGTGAAAGTGATTTTATGTTTGGCAGCTACAGCGGGTCTGGGATCATCGAGTTTGACAACTATCTCAATGAGAAAACAAGGTAAATCGGGACTAGAAATGTCAAGGTTAATTGGTTAATTGATAATTGATAATAATACATGATTAGGTGATGTTATTGCTTCGTCTGGAATGTTTTACAGTTTGGTATTAAACCTTTCTACCTTCAAGGGGACCGAATCAAACGAAGTTACAGCTCAGATCTGTGGAGAGGCGACCCCGAATACGTCAGAATGCCTGTTTTTCTACGTATTTTTGAGCAATAAAATCACCTGTATTTGAATAAATGTAAAGTAGATCTGTTTAATGTCACAGGCAATGCAATAACATCTCCACGGAGAAAAAAACTGACGGATCCTCCACGAGAAAAGTTACACAATGCACCTTTAATTTAAGAATAAATCCTCAAGTAACTCAAATTCTGCCTTATACCATGAAGAAAATTTAACCTAAATGTAAAGTAAATTTTATTTGACTGTTTATGTCATATTAACTTTATCATTCTGAAAGTTTGATTTTATGAGGCTGGTCCCAGACTAAACCAATTTTAAAAATCAAATCAAAATGAAGGAATTTTACAAATAGTGATGATTTACAATAATTAGAAAGTAACTCTAAAATGTAACACCATCACTAACAAGAATATATTAAATTACTGAACTAAATTAATAATACCTGGCAGTTAGTAGTGATTTAGGAAGACTTTATGAATAGATTCCTACTGCAAGCGCTGCATCCTTGGACTAGGCACTTTATCCAACTGTTACTGAGACCATTGGCTTAGTATGAGCACCACTTCACTGTCTGTCTGTCCCAGGGCAGCCCCATGGGATAAAACTGACCATCACCACTGTGTCGACGCAATATAGAATGAACTAATGGGGACTGATAGTTCTGCAGAGAGGTTCTAAAAATAAATCCACTACATGATTATTACCTTATCATACCAGAACCACATTTATTATCTTTTGATTTACAAGTTATTTCATAAGTGGGTCAAAGTAGTTTTAAGACAGGCCAAATCTGCAGCATTAAATATTTATCGCCTTATTCAGATCAATAGTTGGATCAATCTTCTCTTTGCACCAGGTCTATTCATAGGTCTAAGGCACATATTGGATTGTAGTTAAAGTAGTGCTTGATTTCTGGTGTAGGGTCGTGTCATTTAACCATCCCACATTCTGTTCACAGAGTTTATTTGTCCCCACAGGGCAATTAGCTCAAGAGGAGCGAGAGCCCAGATAAAGCATGGGACACTTGAGAATACAAGTTAGATACAACACAAAGTGCCTCTGATAAAATGAACACTAAAAGCAGTAGTCGTACTCCCTTTTCATCTTAATTTAATTGAATCCACAATATTTTACTGTGGCACAGTTTTGACATTAAAGAGGGGCCCTTTTACTTCTATGAGATATTAACTGCTCACACATAACATATTTAGATCACTATGTTATTTTTATTCTTTTGAAAACACTAAATTTGCTGAAAACAAAGTATTAAAATGCGTTTTAAGTTTCACATTTTTTATGCTCTTCCCTTTACTCTCCCATGCTAGGTTACCCCCCCTTCAGACCGTGCATCCTGCTGATGAAATCTGTACACAATAGATTTGTCAAGTGTTGTGTACAGTTTTGTATCATGTTTTTGTATATTTGTGGAGAATTGTCATGTGGGAGAATGGATGACGTAGGTTTGTGGGGAAGGAAGGATCAAATAGAGCCCGGGAGAGATCGCTAAATTACTGAAACATACATGGATGACGTCTCAAACCTCTTCAGGCATGTTTTAATGAGGGAACAACGTTATGGTAGAAAGCTCCAAAAATGTTATTGAAATATATGTTTTAGTTTTAATACCTCTTTTTTGACACATGTTGAATGCAATTATATCTATTTTACCATTTCCATTTTACCATTTACCATTTCCATTTTATGTGTGGTGTGGTAAGGGCATCTGCCATAAAAAGCCCATCAAAAGTATATTTCATGTTTATGCAAAAAGCTGAAACTACCTGTATATTTCTGTTGGGTCCAGAGCCACCTGTTGAGAACCACTGCACTTAACATGGGTGGATCAATATGTAAAGCAAGACTGCATTAGTACTAAAAGTTAAATTGAATCCTATCAGTGATCATTCACAAATATTTGTACAAGTTTTGGTCATAAAATGTACAGTAGATACTAAAAGCAGCCGTGCGTCTCCCTGCAAATGTTACATAAACAGCACTGGGTCCAGCACTGTAATCAGATTTAATGCAAAAAGCATTAAATCAAAATGAAAACAAACTCAGCTCAGAGCTTTCTTTCAGCGCTCGGACAAGTGTAAATGCATCAAACGAAAACTCCAAATAAACTTTCTACTAGAGATCGCCACCAAGATCTGAAACCGTACTGGACAGACAGAGACTGAAAGAGCTTTAAGACTCGACTTAGACTTAGACAGACTTTATTGATCCACAATGGAAATGACTTGGACACAGAAGCTCACACATCACAATATATTAAAATGACAAAGAGAAAAAATATAAATGCTAATAATAAATTCTAAATAAGTTGCAAAAGTGGAAAGAGACTAGTCAAATAAGGCATAGTTATATAAATGTGTCTGTGCAAGTAAAAATAAAATAGAAATAAGTCATACAGTTATCCATTGTATAAGCATGAGTTGTTGTACAGTTGTAGGGAGTATTATCTGTTACTTAAAGGTGAGTTGTTGTACATCTGTATGGAGTATAGTATAAATGTAGTCCTGTATCTCTCACTGTCTGAGTCGAGCTGTAGGAGCCTGTTAGAGAATGAGCTTCTCTGTTCCTCTATATTCTAGTGAACAGGAGTGTCCATGAAGACTACGGCGTATTCATTATTTTCCCGTGTTTTTGTGTTAAATGCAGCTGATCACGCCTCACGCCATCCGGGTCCAGACTCCGCCTCGGCACATCCCTGGAGTGGTGGAGGTCACTCTGTCCTACAAGTCCAAACAGTTCTGCAAAGGCACCCCCGGACGCTTCATTTATACTGGTGAGTTTGAATGCCACCACAGGATACGACCAACAGAAGCAGAGGATTTTTTTTAGTATAACCCTTTTTATTTGCATTTCACTGACTGGCTGTGGTACGAGACTTGCCAAAAGAGTTCCTTGAGAGAGTTTGAGATTAAACAAAACGGACTCTTGTGAGATTTACGACATGTTATAAAGCTGTCGTCTCCTCAAAAACATATCTGGAGTTGTGTTTTGTGTTATTCGCACATGTTTTAGTAATCCTGCATCATCAAAGCTCAAAATACTTTGTCCTATCTCATGAAGTCCTGTAGTAGTAGTTTGCATGTTTTAGTTTGAGTGAAGAAGTCTGCCTAAATATGCAAGTTTATGTGTTAAACATGTGTGAATGAAACAAAACACAACTCCAGGTTTGTTTTTGGATGACGAAACGTTATAACATAGATCAGAAAATAGTAATAGTAAGTAATTTAGCCCCTAAGTGAATTGCTTATTTGAATTGAAATGTTGTGTACTGGTTGTTACTGTGTACAAGCACTTAGTTGAATTTTATGCCTATATTTCTATGTTTGTAAAAAAAAGGCTGATGTATTCTGTAGGCATATATATTAATTCATTAAGATCAGAGTTTGAAAACAAAGACTTCACGTAACACAGTTAGCACAGTTAAAAAGCACAGTTAGCACAGTTAAAAAGCACAGTTAAAAAGTACCTTTTTACTCCTGCCGGCCACATTTATTACGCTTTTATTGTCATTTAAATTACTGTTATTGTACTTTTCATTTTTACTTAAGTTGATGTAATTTGTGGATTTGAAATTTTATGTAATATTTTGATCGATTGAAAGTTGGGAAGAAATACCACCGAGTGCATGGACCCACTGTTGTATTTCTGAAGTGCTCTACCCGTGGAGCCTCATGGTTCCCAGAAAACAAATCCACCTCTGGAGTACTTACTGTTATGTAATACTCAAACCAGCAAACGCTATGCATACATTTTATATTATCAATCAAATTCAAGTAGTTAATTCTGTAAACAGTATTTTATTTCTCATGTGCAGAAGAGGAAGAGCACATGTCAAGTTTGCATTCCTATTCTTTCTGGCGTTTGTCCTGTCACTAACATTTTGCTTTAGTGCGTAGCTCCGTTAGTACTTTAGTGCGCACATGCCTGCATACTAAACAGCCCTCCTCGCTGTATGATGGTATGTGTTTGTGGATCTGTGGGCCTGGCCTGGTTCAGTCCTAGGCCAGACACTGTGGGACTAATGACTGTAGATTAGTCAAACATTAACGACCCTCCACTCGTTTACAATGTGGCCCTAATCAGACTCTCATTACAGGCATCTACAATTAGACAGTCTGCTCTTTATGCTGCGCTCCATACTGAAGCTATTAGTCAAATCAGCCAGAACACTCAGTTTACCAACACACACCATTACAACAGTTTTAACGGCTGTGGAGGGGGCTCAGGGGGTACAAAGCAGAGGTTGGCAAATTGTACTTAAATTAGAGAAACTTTGAAATTCTGTGAGTCAAGTACATGTTCAGGTTCGATTCAATTATTTGTTGTTGTGTTGGGCAAGACTCTTCGGCAACACTCTGATGGCGCAGATGAGGAGTCTAAAAACAACAGTGTAGGAATGAAATGCATTATTTGAGGGTTTTTTCCAAATAATTTGCTTGAAAAAATGGCTGTACTGTTTCCAAAGGCTTTGAAAGTTGTTAAATGTAATATTTTGAAATACAGCCAGTTTTTCCAGCAAATTATTTGGAAAAACCCCACAAATAATGCATTTAATTCCTACACTAGTGCTAGTCCAAATATTCCCAAACTTCTTTTAACATCTGATAAATAATGTGGCTCAAGTTGAAGCAAAAATAGTTCTGTAAAAATGATTGTATTGTATTAGGTATTTGGGGATAGACTTGGCTCGTGGTTACATATTGTGCTGTGTATCATAGCATGCTGGAATGAAGTGAAGTCAAAAGTAAGAGTAAAACTACTGTGGTAACTAAATGTAATGACCATATGCAAATGCCCCCTCTGCAGGGCTGTGGTCTGGGGGTGATGTGATGTCTGCCACTGTATTGATCCTGTGTTAACACAGCTCCATCACTCCACAATAATCATGACGTCACTGTGAGAAAACCACCTTATAAAGACACATTTACGATGCAGGATATTAACTTCAGATAAAGAGGATTTAGAGGGGATCAATAGAAATCATAAAATCAGCTGCAGATAAATCGTACGGGTTTCATCCAGGGTTATAATCGTGTTTATGTCATCCAAACATTTTAGTTAAGGTCACTAGGATGAGAAAATCACATCTCAAGAACCTCTTTAGATTTAGGTTGTGTATAAATTTCCCCCTTGTACATAAATTTAAAATAGTAAATGGCTTTATGTTTGTCATTTGCACTATCTTTAAAATATTAAGCAGTGATTGTTCTATTAGGCCTATATCGCACTGACAATGTGCATAATGAATATCATAATGACTAAGACTATGGACCTAAATAGTGTATTATTATATTGTATTATTTGACTTGGTCTGTGTTCATTGCTCCATTGTAATGCTGATAATGAAATTGTTCTGGCTCATTAAATACTTGATTTGTGGCGATTACATCAACACTCAGAATTAATTAAATTAAATATTTCATGTTGTCAATTTGAAACACATTTTATGCCAGTGTTATACAGTATTTTATTTATTTAGCCATTCTAGCTCCATACTTAATGCATTAATTGTTTGTTTGATCGCTTTAATCATTTTCACAAATAACTGACTTGTAAAAACATACATTTTATCTGTATTCTGTTGGACAAAGGTGGTCGCTCTTACCTCCTTCAGTCCAACCCTGGGGCTAGCTCTCTTTTAATTGGTTCGTCTGGACTCTAACTGCGGCTGCGATTGGCCGGAGGTGACCCCGCGTGACCCCCTGATTGGCTGATGGCTTCAACATGTGACCCGGCAAACCAGATCCGTTACCGCGGCTTCATGACCCTGCCTCAAGGTCGAAATCTTTGCTGGAAGTCGCTGCTAAGAGGTTTCGGGGCTCAAATCTGATTGGCTGATGTGATTTCTTCTTCTTGAGCCGGTGTTGCCTCTGGGTTAAAAGCCTTTGCAATTAAACATGTACAAACGCACTCACACAAACTGCAAACCTCACTATTTGGCCAAGCTACACACTTGAAGGGGTCACGCTGTACACAAGTTACCACACAGAGGTTCAAACAAGGCGTTGAGCTGCAAGTCATAATAAATCAGAGAGAAATGTGGAGGGCTGTGGAGCAGATGGTCGCTCCCACACACACTAATGTAAAATGAATGTAGTGTCACTTATGGTTCGGCGTCGCATTCGCCTGGTGGGAAGAATCAACATCAGTCACTTCCATTAACGTACAATGGATCAGAGTATTAAAGCATGAGAAAGTGATATGAGCCAACTGTCACCGGAGTCAGGTTCATTTGGTACTGCGAAATACACCGTGATATGACAAAATAATGTTGATTACAGGGTAGAATCATGGACTCAAAATGTGAGTCAAACTGTTTTGCAGCGCTTCATATTGTACAAGGATTGGACATTAAGCAGTAATATTGCTTATCATAGTATAAAAAGAAGACGATAATCATTCATGGTACGTTTCTCATAACAATTATTGTGATATTTGCCAACAAAATAATTGCAATTGTACCACCAGGTCTTTACAGTCTACTTATCCATCCACTTTTAACAAAACACTACTGTAGTTGCTTAAATACACAACTTTTTCATTAAAAGAAGTGTTTATTAATGTCTTTTAACATAAGTCCATTTTATAAGTTGCTAGGATTGGTAAGCATAGGCCTGCACTGGAAAAAAAACATATCTAGATAAGTTAAAATGACTAAATTAAGAGCATTTTACTTTATTTGAGTAGATTCAACTTGACATGTAAAATTATCTGCCTGTGGAATAAGTGTGTTTTTCTTAATTCAAGCAACATTAAATTTTGTTTCTTATTTTAAGTGCAGAAAGTTGTTGTTTTTCTTATTTTAAGTGTAGCAAGGTGTATTTTCATATTTAAGTACAAAAAGTCTTATTCCACTGGCAGATAATTTTACATGTCAAGTGAAGTTTACACAAATCATGGTAAAACTTTCTTAATTTACGTAATCTTAACTTTTGTTTGATTTTGTTTTTTGCAGTGTCACCATAACAAATTTTAATGCACCCAATAACCCAGGAGCAGATTTAAAGCCCAAAAACTATTCTAAATCAACAATATTGTTATAAAATCATGAGCTGTAATAAACATCAGAATGACACTTTAGTACTTTGTTTGCATCTGCAATGAGGCATAGAAGTTATTTATTCAACCTTTTATGCCTTAAATCTTATCATATTGCTAAAAATAACCTAAAATGTCCCAGTAGTTCAAAGAAAATGTACACGCAACCCCATATATTGAATGATTTATTTATGTATTTATTACAAAATGACAAAACTATACAGAAAAAAATATTAATATACATAATTTAGCAAATACATTGTGTAAATGGGACACTTCTGAAGCCAGACTTGCCTTATAAATGGGGCTTGATTATGCAATATAGTAATTATCATGACAGGCCTAGTTCTTTTGGTCATGATTACTGGGACATAAGGGTAGGTATTGCCAACAACCTTGCGATACGATACGATTCGCGATACAGGGGTCTCGATACGATACATTCGCGATACAGGGGTTTCCCGATACATGGTCTTCAAGGCGATACATATCCCGATATTTTACATTACGTAACCTATAATTTAAAAAAAAAGACGGATGTTTACTCAAATGTTATTTTTATTTTGGTGTAGCGCATCAGTTACAATGTAACAGAAGAAGGCTGTAAGGCAGAAACTGCCCTTGATTAACCTGTTAACACCTGCACTCTGCACAAGTGTTCAAATATGTACCAGATGTTCCAAACTGTAATAAGATGTAATGTATAATAAATAAACCATCTTCTGAAATTTAGGCATGTTTTCTTAAGATAAATAACTAAAACAAGCCAAAAAATTTCGCTCCATATGTCTCCTGTGCCTCCACTAGTGAGTGTGTGTAAAAGGAGGAGAGAGAGAGTCTCCATACACAGAGCGCATGGAGCTAGCCTATCACTACAGCACCTCTGCCCCACATGGGGCCCACCGCTGAAATCATCTTTTCATAGGCTACTCAGATCTGTCAATCATTTCCTGAAAGAACCAATGACTGAAGAGCTTTTGCCGTGGAACTGTCCCTCGGTCATGCTTAATATGCCGCTAACTGGACGCACTCGTTTTGTTCCCCAAGCTGTAGCGCGGCGCCCCGTAGCCGGACCGAAGCCTGGATACGCTTGTTTTGTAGCTAAGAGTGTGGAGAAAACAAACATACCCCACACCGCTAACAGGAGCTAAGCGTTTAGCTATGCTAAGGACCAAGAGCGAGAGTAGTAGAGAGATGCGTCGCTCATCCATTCAGACAAACGGACTTTCTGGATTATTTCTCCACATGGAATTATTTTATGAAAAAAACAACTGGATATTCTTTTTCTGTGGACTGTTACGGACTAATTGAGCACAGCTATTCCTGGATTGGACCCGTTTCGGACCGACAGAACCGGCTCAAAGGTAAGAAATGCGATGAATATTTTCGGGAATTATAAATTATGGCTCTTTGGGCTGTGTGGCATAAAATGAATGATATGGTTGTTTTACTGAGGAATTAAGCTTTCAAACGATGTATAGCATGTCAATATTGGAAAAATAAGTACGGTGAATATCTGGCTTGACTTTTTAATGTTGTGTAATCGCGCGCCGGCGGGCGGGTGGGTGTAAAGTTTATTAATGTAAACATGGCTTAACAAGGCTGTATGCTGACATGCAGCTCCTTTGATGAAAGTAAACTTAAGATATGGCCTTAACAAGGCTGTAGTGCAGAAGGAATGCTGCCTTTGACAATACGAAATGCGCATTGCAAGCAAGGATCACTTATCAGACGCAGTTTGCTGAAGCTTGATAAATAATGTTTGTTGCATGTAAAATATCGATACTGACGCCTCCGTATCGATACGTGTATCGCCAAGAGGCCCACGACGATGTATCCCCGTATCGATTTTTTGAACACACCCCTACTGGGACACAACATTTAAATATTGCCCCATGCCTGGTCTCACCATGTTTGAGTACCTCCAAACATCATGAGCAGAAGCTGAGTAAACTTGAAAATAAAGAAAATAACTAAATAGAGGAATGACATGTTTGTGAATGAATCAAAAATAATGCAAGAAGCATTTGTTTAAAATGGCATAATACAAACTCCCAAAAGGACAGAAACATGCTGGTTTAATTTCACATCTGATTCTCATGGATATAGGGTATAATCATTTATCTGTGTTGAAAATGTTGCTAGGAATACTTAAATGTTACTGTAAATGTAAAAATATACTTTTAAACCCAGATTGTAAAGTATTGATCCAGTCGTAAGATGATCTTCCTCTCTTTTTCTCTCTTCTCTTCTCTTTCCCCCCTCTCTCTCTCTCGCCACACATATATTTCGCACATTTCGCGCATATGAACAAAACACCACATACACCAGGGTCCCATAGAGAGAGCCAGAGAACCAGATCCCGTCTCTTAGGGGAAGAATGAAGCAATAATTCAGTGATATTGAACTTGGAGCTGGCCTTGTATCGATCTCTCTACACCTCCTCCTATCAGCGGCGTATCCTTTTACACTGCCCAGCTTTGTCTTTTCCCTTAAGCTTTTGAGAGATCACGGCCATACCTGTATCCTACTATACTAAAATATAACTTTTAAAACAACAATAATGTGATTTTGATTCATGAATTTCAACAAAAGCAGTATTTTTCAGATTTTTACCGCCCCTTCCCCTCCATCTACGTTTTTATTGTGAAACAGGAGTGCAGGGTCTAGCCTCATGAAACTTCTATGAGTATTGATTGGTACTAGACTCAAGAGGCAGAAGAGAGAGCGGAAAGAGGGAGAAGGAGAGAGAAGAGGTGGAGGAGGAGGAGTGGGAGACGTATGGGCAAAAAGAGGTGACAGAAGGTGTAGTTAAAGTTGCGGGGAGGGGTCCGGGGAGGGGGTCGTGCTGGGGGCTTTCATGGACAGCGGGTGGGCACAATAAGTCGAGATGAAACGTGTCCAAACAGCAGCGGGGACACACACAGGCAGTTTGACCCCTGTAAAAACATGCTTTTGTGGATGCTGGGGTTTTTGTTACAGAGAAGCAAGGGGCAAACTACATATTTACTAGATATTAGGGGGAAAAAAAGTTGAAATCATGAGTTTTTGTCACTATACTATTTCAAACACTGATGACAATGGGACTAACCCTCTTTTTGCCCATACGTTTCCCACTCCTCCTTTCTCCTTTTTGCCTTTTCCTACACGTACATTTATATCTAGTGCAGTGGTTCTTAACCTGGGTTCAATCGAACCCCAGGGGTTCGGTGAGTCAGTCTCAGGGGTTCGGCAGGGGTCAAGACACACATCCAACTCATATGATTGGTGATGACACGCCCCGTTTGGCTGTTATTGGCTGCAGGAAATTTTGTGTGTGCAATAGTCTTGACTGTCGTGATTAGAACATCGTGTAATTTCTTAATATTTTCCCTTCATACTAACTATGTCGAGCAAAAAAAGAAAGTGTTCGGGCGAATATGTGCGATATGGATTCACATGTGTGCACCAATAACATATATATACCTGCGTTTTGAATTTGAAAAAAATAATAATAATTTTTATTTTTTCAATTAAGAAGGGTTTGGTGAATGTGCATATGAAACTAGTGGGGTTCAGTACCTCCAACAAGGTTAAGAACCACTGATCTAGTGTGTCTTTTTATTTTTACATGTTAGAGCAAAATAAATAAATAAATAGAAATGCGTGAATCTGGATTAAATCAAGACTACAATGAGACTGGGAAACATTTTAGCAATATTCAGTCATTTGTATTAGTAGGCCTATGTATTGATTAAAAGAGTGAATAGCTTTTGAACATTTCGGGGAAGGTTGCTGGTTCGTTTTGCTGGTTCGTTTTGCTACGTTTTTTTTTTTAAAGACTAACAAATATTCAAATCCTTGTGTACCTGATGCAGATCTAAATGGTGTTATTGTAGAATAGAACTTGTTTTTGTGTATATAAGTGACATTTACTTGCTCAATTCAAGGCAGTTTCCATGGTTTTATTAAGTAAGATGAAATTACTCTTAAAGTAAAAGTTACAACATATTTCAGGTAGATAAAAGAGGAATTTACTGTACATTACACAGAAATACGTGTAAGATCATCTTTAGATTCACAGTTAGGGCAGTTTTTTCAAGTAAGGGCTACTTATTAGATTTTACAGTGCACCTTTAAATGACTGGGACAAAATTGTTTAACTTCGCTGCTTGATTATATTTGTATTTTAATCATTCAGCTCTACAGTAGATTTGAGCAGAAGCTGATCTGTGATGAAAGCTTTATAGTGTGTCCTTTTGCTATTTTACCACTAGTTTCTTATAGATTTCTGATTCTGACTGTAGAAAATACGTGACCTTCTGCTGTACATATTTCTACCGTTGCTGGACCCCTCTCAGATTCCCATTTACTGTACATTTCTATTAATACGTAGCGGTTTGAGGTTTTTGGTTGAGTTTTTTCTTAAAGTCAGTGTCTCGGGAGAGAGAATGTGACAGTGGCAGTTACTGTGACAGTTGATATGCCTCCGACTGTTAGCAGCTGTTTTTAAACTTCTCTCAAACCATCTCTCTCCTCGGCACACGCCACAAGAACTGTTTCCATATGATATAATAACATATGGAGGTACAGAGTTGACATATGAGAGAAAGAGGAAATCAGGTGTGAATTTCAGGTGTGTAATACAGGTGATCCATATGCGTGGATTTCTTCTTAAACAATTTATGGCCCTGAATTATATTAGGATTATGTAAATTAATTTAGTTTATACCACATTTAGAAATATGTTGTAATATGAATCTATAGCTCTACATTTCATTACATATTTGCTATAAAATCACATTAGCACACGTCACACTTTAAATGGTCCATATTGCACTATTTTCTGATCTATGTCATAATATTCCTCATCGTAAACATACCTGGAGTTGTGTTTTGTTTCATTCACACACGTTTAACACGTAAACCCTGCATATTTAGGCTGTGTTCTTCTCTCAAACTGAAAATACCACTTTATTATGTCAAGTGGTAATACAGGAAAAGCTCCACTGTGTTTTTAAACTCCATACACCTGCACTAGGAACTTTTGGATAATGTCAACCCTGGAATTGCCCATCTCTATTGAACCAGGGGTAAAAAGTAGATTGAAAACTACCACTTCATGACATCACATGGTGCAACAGAGCATTCTCAGCTTTGGAGATAGACTGATAATGCAGCGTTACTCAAACATGTGTGGATGAAACAAAACAACATTATAACATGACTTAAAGTTTACAGGAGTCAGTTTTGTGTAATATAGGACCTTTAAATGGCAATTACTAAAAGTGTGCAGTTATTAAGGTAACGTTTAAGCTTTGAAAACATTTAAATTGCCTATGCAGTTGTAATACTTTTCTGGAAAATTAGCCATTTTTCCAAATAAGCTAGTCTATAGAGTTTGTGTTTTCTGGCCAGATTCCAGCCCATGGAGTAGCGCTTGTATTGACAGAGAAAGTTCTGGTACATTAAGTCTCCTAACCATTAAAAATCTATCATTTATTATTTTTATGTTATTCCATTTTAACTCCCTAAACAAATAGAAATGCATTATTAAACATATATGGCTTATGCAATGCGTTTGGTGCATGTTGCAAGATACAGATGTAAGCAAAGATTTTTTCTAATGGTGCTGCGGCAAGAATATCACCAGATTACACATGTATATGTCGTATTTAAATTTTTGAGCAAAACACGGACTGGTCGCTTTCAGACTACTCGCTAAAAAATGTAACCTCCGCATTTTAGCAGCCAACTCATAGCTCAAACACGTGCCTGTGAGATATTTCAGTATAGTTCCATTTTCACTCTAGTTTTGTCAGATGCCTGTAATTTATATGAATCATAAAATGTGTAAATGTCCACAAATGATGAAATATGACTTCTTTGGAGAGGGCTGTGACTTGTTCCCGGGTTGAACATCTGGTATTGTCCACAGTTCTGGATTTATGCAGTCGTGGTGCTAACAAATTGAGCGGGTCTAGGACATAACAGAAAGCAGAAAGTTGGGTGTGAGTTGATAATAAAACATACTGGAGATTCATCTGGAAGTAATCTATCTGTGCGGAAAGTACCAAACCTCTCTCCAGCTGTGGATCGCACTCCTACTACCTCGATTTAGCAGGGCCAGAAGGTAATGGGATAGTTCTAATCGTTTGTGAGAACATTTTCTTCAATGCACTGATCCTGAACTACTTTTTCCCATATTACACAAAACTGTCACTTGAGCGCCTTAAGTCATGTTATAATGTTGTTACCTCATGAAAAGCGTACCTGGAGCGGGGTTTTGTTTCATTCACACATGTTTTTTGAGTAAATCTTTGTTAGCCTGTCTACAACTCCAAAGCTCAAAATGCTCTGTTCAGTAGTTTTCAAGTTAGCAGCTACATTTTTACCTTTTATTTAGTGGAGATCGGCAATTCCAGGGTTGAAATTAGCCAAATGATTCTAGTGCAGGTGTAGGGAGTTTAAAAACACAGTGGAGCACTTCCTGTATTACCACATGACATCACAAGGTGGATTTAAACATGTGTGAATGAAACAAAACACAACTCCAGGTCTGTTTTTGAGGAGAAAACAATATTATAACACAGATCTGAAAATAGTAGCAATATGGGCTCTTAAAGGTGCACTATGGAATATTTGTAGTGAAGGTTGTGTCACCTGCTTGTCTTCATGGAGATGTTAAAACTTTGTTTGTATTGTTCTCATGTATTTGACATTAGATTAGAGACAGATCAGGCCAATATCTGCACTTTTTTACCATATTGGCTATCGGCCTTAAATCTCCAGCACAGGCCGATATTCTGTTTTACATTATTTGCTGCTTAAAACATACACATAAGGTCTTATTTGAACACTTTAGTGCGAAGAGACAACTGCATAAAACATGTAGACAACACAGATCTTTTAAAGGTTTGTGGAAAAAAGGGGGTTGTGGGTGGGTAAATTTACTTGACAGAAATTTTAGAAAATAATCCAAATACGCCCAAAAATATCGGCAGAGTTTATCGGTTTCACCATACACTACAAAACAGAATTTTATAGCATACTTAAACTGACTTGAATTAAGCATTCATCTTAAAAGATCAATTTTAAGATTTTTTACTTAATAAAATGAGATTTTTTTTTTACTTTCAAGATATTCCATCCTGATATATCTAGATATTACAACTTATTCTAAGCACTTTTTATATTAAATCAAGCTCGGTTAAGCGTCTTTAAGTTCCTTTTCAAACCAATAAGGTGAAAAATCTTGCCATAAATACTTGAAACTAGTGTTTTCTGCTTAGAACAAGATTCGTATTTCGTCTTGTTTTAAGAAAACTTGGTAAGTGAAAATTTCTTACTGCACTGGCAGATAATTTACCTTAAAATAGGGCATTTTTTTCTGATTTTTTTATAGGCCTTTTTTGTAGTGTAGGCCATGAAAAAAAAACATATCAGTTAATCTCTACATTAGACTTATCTTTATGGAGATGTGCATTTAACACCACTACCACACCAAGTTATCACCAAGTTCCATAGATCACATCTATGGAAAGGCACTCAAAGTTATGATGTTTTTGAGCAATAAAAACTGAAAATTTGAATAACTGCAATAAAATTCCAGTGGCTTTAGTAGTAATAGTAGTAATAGTAATTGTTTTAGCAGTCTAAGATGTTTTGTGTAAAGAGGAAGCAATTGTTGTGGTACTTCATACAGTAAAAGTGATTGCGATAGTAGAGGCAGTAGTTGTAGTAGTACTTGTAATGGTACTTTAATGTACAAAAATCAAAGAGGCTGAATTACTTATTTTTCGTTATGTTACCATGACTTTAACATATGTGTTGAGGTTTTTTTTGTTTTTTTTTACCACAGCAGTAGTAGTAGATTTTGAGTTTTCTTCCCTTCATTACTACTCTCCATTCTCTCCACATTACAGAGATGACGGTGTTTTAAGCACATGTGTGGGTAATACATCCGAATGACAGGCCGTGAGTGCTCTGTGATTGACGTATTGATTGGTGAAAGCTGCATGAAGAAAGTAATTGCAACATTAAAGGGAGCGTTAAGTGTCTTTTAAAACCTTTTCGATCCCTTTGTAAATCATACCTGACGAGTTATTATGGGATGGGCGCTTTTGTCTCCTCTCATATACTCACAATGCACAATGACTCTATTACTGTGGTTAATTCAGCTGCCTCCATCTCAGAGCATTTGCATCAAACATTTACTGTCAGATACGTATATACACGGATGTAGACAGATGGGTAAAGCATTATTTACGTAGGACTTTACATAGGACCTAATTTAGTCCCTACACCGTACTATATACTAATGTACACAAGTGCTGTTTTAAGACATTCAAATATATTCCTATGATCTTTTCCAAATGACATCTGTTCAATTGTTAATAAAAGAAGTTTCAATGTTAAGTTAAAGGTTCACTCTTTTCCTAGTGGAGGTTATTTGTCATATGCAGGTTCAACACAAGGTCTACAGTGCAATTAAATGCTTAGGATGAGAAGAGCCGTTTGACTCGCTAAGATATTCAAAAAGTACTAATAGCTGCAATAAATAGTACTGTTAAAAAGTGTTACACCACCTGGTGATGTTTCTACTTTGTCTAGACTGTTCCCCAATATGGCATTATAGGCATCTATCTTGTATTTATTCAATTGCAGATGTTTTTATTGCTCAAAAATACATTAAAAAGCAATGTGTGCAGGCTATGGTCAATAAAGTAGTACCTATAGAGGATGTGCTTGTCTTGTATTATATTTTTGTCATA
This sequence comes from Odontamblyopus rebecca, assembly GCA_030686955.1. Classification (NCBI taxonomy): domain Eukaryota; kingdom Metazoa; phylum Chordata; class Actinopteri; order Gobiiformes; family Gobiidae; genus Odontamblyopus; species Odontamblyopus rebecca. The sequence goes on from CM060664.1 coordinate 16,285,634, forward strand.
TGCACAGTGCGTTTTTTCTAAATCGGTTGCTCATTATAGTAATGGTTGATGGTCCAGTTCCTGCCATGACCCAGTGTATGCCCTGAACTTAACCACTTTAAGGAGTTTGATGTTATCTCCCATGCTGATAATTTTGTCCATCTGAATAACAGTTTGGTTCTTTCTTTCAGTGATTTTTAATAGGTTTCATTCGGCCTAAATGCAACAATAGACATCTACAATAGGGCTGCAGTCTAGCAAAGGAGTCTCTAGGGTTATTATTTTATCTAGAAAGTTTTGGGTTTTTTTCTCTCCCTCTTAAGTAAAAGTTATAAATTGACAGGCCCAATTAAGACCTATTACCAGATAGACTTGTATAGTCACTAATTAAAGTTTATGTGAACAGCACTATCACTTGTTGAAGCATTGTATCTGTGTATAATACATGGTTAGAGAGACTCCAGAAAGTTTAAGAGCTCATTTACTGAATCTATCTGAATACAACTCAATGAAGTTGGTGCTCTGAAAGTGGATTTTGTGCTAATTATCTTTTCTCTTCTGTTCTGTGCCCTGTGCAGCGTTAAACGAGCCCACCATAGACTACGGCTTCCAGAGGCTTCAGAAAGTTATCCCTCGGCACCCTGGGGACCCGGAGAGGCTGCCCAAGGTACCACCTCACAATTAGAACGCTCACGGACACATTTAACTGGACACAAAGGGAGACGGGGGGTGGGCTTGGGATATGCTCTTTTCTGAATTACACTTTCTACTTTAGAAACAAAATAATCTAACAGTGGCCCTTATATTAAAGCTCAGTGGGGTATCTGCTGGTATGTCAAGGCTAAGTCTAAATACTAGGGGTGTGTGTTGCCTTGAGCCTGACGATACAATACATATCATGATATGCATGTTACGATTCGATACATCATGATATATCCCAGTACTAAAACAATGGATGATATATTGCAATTGATCAATAATTACTGGGTAATGAGCGAAAGAACGAGATTGCCTTACGAGATAGTCACCTACACCTTCACAAGAACCAAATTGTATGAACTATAATTTATTACCTTTTTAAAATCATGAGAACAGTGAATGCAACTAGTGAATTTTGGTGAAAAATCTTAATTAAAAAATCGATTCAGATGCATTTTGAAGCCATTCGAGAATGGCTTCAAATGCAATGCAATGAAGTATCACGATATATCACTGAATCGATTATTTCTTACACACCTACTAAATAAACAGCAACATTTTCACAATCATCACTAAATACTGCATGCAAACGCAATGAATGATAAAATAAGACAATGCTATAAAAAAAACTATGAAAAATGAATAACAATATGCAATAGAGGATCTTATCTTGTTAGAAGTTTAGTGTGAAATATGTCCCAACTGAATAACCTCCCTTTTGTTTCCGAGCCTTCGTTTGCACATTTCACACTGATTCTGTGTTCCTTAAGATCATTGAAAACTTGCACTGGTTTCATTTTATGCCGTTGACACTAAGCAACACTGAGAGAAACACGGATGTGAACTTCAGAAGAGAATAATGATGAATTAATGTTTATTCTTCATCTCTCTAGTGGTTTGCCAATGCTTTGAGTGAACTCTTATGCATGTGTGAAGTTTAACCCCAGTTGTAATCTCTGCATTTGAATCCTCTCCAGATCACACAGTCACTTCTTATTATTTGTTTATCACATGAAAAAACACAAGACACATTCACAAGTCACACATGTAAACAATTAACACCAAAAGGCACACCATGCTTTGATACACTGATCCTACTCTACATTCCTCCGAGCGCATACGTATGTGTTTCAACGTTGATTCCGCTATGAATGAACAGAGGTTGCAACCTCGTGATCAGCTGATGCGAGGGCCGAATCGTGATTGGCTAAGAGAGCTGTGGTATCATTGGGCGAGGGGCGTGGTCCTTGAATGGGTGCTGTAAGCGAGGTGATGCAATTGCGCTGGGGTCGACAGCTAGGCTCCCGCTGCATCTGGTAGCGATCATGTGATGGTCATGTGATGTGCATGATCGCCGTGGGAACGACTTTCCATGTAAACATGAAGCTGAATGTGGTTGACACCTGTGGGATTCAATTGACTTATTATTGGCTGAATATTTGTGTTCATTTTGGATGTGGTTAGTACTTTTTAATACATCAATGTTTTGTTTAAGTATTCCTGTCTTAATAAAATAACCTTTAGTCACCTGCTTTTCTACAGAGATGTCAGCAGCTCTATCTTAAATGTATTAAATTACTTGTGGTTTTATACCTGAAAAATACCAAAAAAAACTGACATTCTAATGAGCAGGGTTGTCTCTCCACAGATCTACCACATGCATTTGATTTTTTTTAATTCATTTATTTATTTCAGTCCCAGATATATTCTGGCATTATTCCACAGACTTTTATATTTAACACACAGACTGAAAAGGTGTAGGCTGAAACTAAACCCGAGCTTATTATGCCCTTACCCTCCATTCCTTTGTCATAGCATCATCTAGAAACCAGTTCAGATCCATAAATACAGAGAGAGAAAACAAACAAATCAGAACAATACAGCAAAGCACAAACTAATCATCATAATTCATGTATCTGCCCAGAGTTAAGTATTTAAACTTCTTTTGAAAATGAAAAAGAGAGATACACAATCTTAGGTCTTCTGTACATTTGTTCTAGAGGTCCACCCCTTTAAACATCCATCCATCCATTTTCTTCTACTTATCTGGGGCCGGGTCGTGGGGGCAGCAGTCTAAGCAGGGACTTCCTTCACCCCAGACTCTTCCTCCAGCTCCTCCAGGGGGATCCTGAGGCGTTCCCAGGCCCAGAGACATAGTCCCTTCAGCATGTCCTGGGTCTTCCCCAGGGCCTCCTTCCGGTGGAACATGCCTGGAACACTTCCAGGGGGAGGCGACCAGGAGGCATCAGGAACAGATGCCCGAGCCACCTCAGCTGCTCCTCTCGACATGGAGGAGCAGCGGCTCTACTCCGAGCTCCTCCTGTGTGACCGAGCTCCTCACCCTATCTCTAAGGGAGCGCCAGGCCACTGGAGGAAACTCATTTCGGCCGCTTTTATCGGCAATCTCGTCCTTTCGGTCATTACCCAGAGCTCATGACCATAGGTGAGGGGAGGAACGTAGAATGACCGGTAAATTGAGTGCTTTTTCTTTTGGCTTAGCTCCCTCTTCATCACAACGGTCCGATACAGTGACCACATCACTGCCGATGCTGCGCCGATCCACCTGTCAATCTCATGCTCCATCCTCCCCTCACTGTGAACAAGACCCTGAGATACTTGAACTCCTCCACTTGAGGCAGGGACCCCTTTAAACAAAATTTCATAATATTTGTTCTGATTTTCTTTTTGATAAACATGGCCGTACGTCTGAGTTCATATGGGCTATTTCGGATTTTGAACATATTAAAACTAATGATTTTGACAAGAGATTGTTGTTCACTGTGAGCATGATTTTTAAAGTGTAAAACTATTTAATGGACCATTAACCACAAAAGTTACACAATGCACCTTTAACTTGTAAGGAGGCCAAACTAACATATTTTTTGTGTATTAGTGAAGTTACTGACTAATCCAAAATGATAGATAAAAGCACAAATAATTTAATGTACAGGAACATATAATTAATTTTACAAACTGGACTTTTGTAAATGTAAAGAAAGTATACATGGAGTTCAGTAACTGACCTTTGCATTTATCTGGCCAAACTAACATTGCACTTTGTAGTAGCTTTACTCTATATTCAACAACATGTAACTGAGCTGCACTAACAATCCTTGTAGGTGCACATGACAAAATACAGTGTTATTCCTAGATCCAAACATGACTCCATATATAGACCTGGCTTCAAAAATCAATTGAAGAAAATCAATAGCTTAAAATGCAGGATGTACGTCATTTCATGTTGTAAATGTACAATCAATAAGTAACCTATACCCTCTATATAACCTTGGACCATGTGATAAAATGTAGATTAATGTCCACTGTTCTGCTTTGGAGCAATACTGACACTGTTATAGACTCTACCTATAAGTGTTACTCATACCATGACTATATTCAATTTGCATCATCGTTATTTATTTTCATTGGATTTCTTTCCATTGCTGAATAATAGATTTAGGTCAAAATATGCACTTCTGTAGATTCGACAATTTGAATCCAATCTCTACCTTTTGTGCAAGTAGACACAAATTAAGCATGGCATACATTTTCCAGATGCCTCCAATATTATAATGTGCCCTACATTAGGTCTTAAAATTGGTAACCCATAGGAAACAGGCCAAATGGAAAGCTTTTTTATTGTGCAATTATTGTTATTATGGTTTCTACGTCCTCTTTAGCCTCAAATTGTACATTGTATCACAGGTTTCTATACCTCATTAGTGTCTCTTAAAGTGAAATTAGGGACAAAGCTAAAAACAAGAAATCAATTCAGCCAATCTCAGTCAACCAGTTTACCATAAATTCAATTAGCGGCCCAGAGACACAGTACAGGAAATAGTTGCAGAAAGCCAAAGCGTTTGATAGAATAATTGATGCGAGATGCAGGTTCTGGTAAAGCCTGAGTCAGAGCAAGTTGTAATTGAATTATTTTCACACAAGCGAACGCACTCTCAGATCTGCACTGGGGAGAGAGAGGGAGAAAAGGGGAGGCAGGAGGAGAGAAGAGGAGGAGGTCTTGTTAGCACGAGGGACTGTGACACTCCTGTGCTGCTGAGGGGAGTGTAAACAAAAAGGAAATAGTATCGTTGTCAGGTCTCTACTCCGTGCACACATATTTTCAGGTGTGGAGCAGGTTAATTGGGTAGAGTTGCAAACCGTGTCTGTTTTTTTGTATTACAATAGATAACATCAAGCAAAGAAAATGTAATTATGCATGTTATAAGCAGCAGTACCATTTTTATCATAAACTGAATGGAGAGAATTTAAAATATTTTAAATCTGCATCAAAATTTTATTTCAAAATTTACATGTGCTTATATTATCAATATTTCATTTTAATTTTATTTGTTGTATCCTAGACATATGATACTAAATGCACAGATATGAGGGTCTGCTAAAATACTGACATGATTCTAAATTTGGTGATACAGTATCATTGTTGTGGGCTGCTGTGTGGATATATCGTCAAATCTATTTTTTCGGTATATTTTACTAAATTATTTTGTGCCAGTGCTACAATTTTGAAGTTTGTTCAGAGAAATGAAACTTGTTTATGCAATACTTTAGCATACACTGCAAAAAGGCTTAGATACCGTATAAAGCAAGTAACTTAAAAGTAGTGAAATTATCTTGCTGCATGGACAGGTAATTTTACTTGATAAATTATAATCTTAAAATAATCTACCTCTAGACCAGAATTAAGCAGTTTCAGAACTAGTAGGTAGATACTAAATCTGAAAACATAATGAATAACCTGATCTTGGCCGAATCAGAGAAATTTGCAGTGTATTTATTGTTTTAATAGTTACAATTGATTTATTTCACATGGCTTTGCACAAATAGTCACTTAACAAAGAAATACTGCTGTAAAAATATATTTGGTTCTTAGAAATCGTGATATTGTAGAAGATTATGTGCATGTATCGCTATAGTGTGATAATATCGTATCATCTATCGTGTATCATATTGAATATTGGTGAGGGACCCTGCGATTCCTGGCCCTAATTGATACTTTATGTGTCATATTTCTGTACATGTCTGCAGTATTCCTGTTACTAGGGATAGTGTTTGCTAACATTAAATTTGCAGCTCTTACTCTCAAACTAATGAGGTCTCTACTTCCATTAATTGTATCTATAAATAACTTAAAAAATCAAAATTATTGATATGACTTCTGACCTCAACGCTGCATTAATGACCGTAGCTCATAAAAATTGAATTGGTATCATATCTTTTAACTGCCCGCGTTTATTTTAAGCAGCGTTATGTCATGATTTCAGTAGAAGGCAATGGGAGAGGTTGGGTGCAATTTCAGTAAGCCTGTCTTAATAATACACATGGGAAGAAATGAATAATATTATTACTATGACTAATGAGCCAACCCCCAAGCAATATAGGAACATATTGATTATACAATACTTTTCAATATAACCTCACTATGACTGTATTTACATTTGGTATTGATAAAGTATTCACAAATCTATTTTTTTTTTGCATTTAATTAAAAGGAACCACTTTTAGTAAACTACTCCTGTAAAAAAAAAAAAGCAGTCCAATGCATGCCTTAAGGGCCCGATATTACACAAAATTGGCTCTTGTGAGATTTAAGTCATGTTGTGATTATGACCTTACCAAACACATTCCTGGACTTGTGTTTTGTTTCATTCACACATGTTTGAGTAATAAGTTTGTTTACATCTTAAAAGCTCAAAATGCTCTGCTCCACATTGTGATGTCATGTTGTGGTAGTTTTAAGTTAATAGCTGCATTTTTCCTTTTGTTCAGTAGTGATTGGCAATTCCAGGGAAGAAATTATCCAAATGGTTCTTGTGAAGACGTATGGAGTTTAAAAACACAGTGGAGCAATTCCTGTATTACCACATGACACCACAAGGTGGAACATAGTGTTTTCTGTATATGTGTGTCTTCTGTATTATTGCATGGATCTGAAAATAGTGTAATCAGGGCTCTTTAAAAGTCAATTTGTTGTGAATTATTATTGAAACTGTCCTTAATTAAACCTTAATTTCTTTATTTTATTATTTTATTTGAATGATCTAGTATTTGTGTGTTCTTGCCAGTGCTCTCCTTTGTGTGTTGTTTTGGCCCTTTCTCGTCCCTCCTCTGTTTGTGGTGTGGAGCTGGGGGTCATTTATCATTGTGAGTCCAGCGGTCGATCGCAGACTTTATTACCGCTGCCACGGCGACAGAGTGCGTGTGAATGTGTGTGTGTGTTTACAGCCCGTTTATTTGGATATAACATCAGAGTGTGAGTTGTCCAATCAGAAACCAGCAGTGAAATATCTGCACTGTTTTACCTGGCACCACAGACAACGATACATGCATGTATACGGTGCAAACAAACAGGTCTTTGTTGATTTGAAAGATGATAAATATATTAAAGCAGTGTTATCAGCTATGCTTATTATTGAGGATTATGTCAGAATTGGATATTGGACGTGAAAATAATATCTTACAAACACAAATGTTAGATTTACATTTTCTTTTTCTTTTGAACTATGTAGTATATGTAAGTCATAAGTAAAATGAAGATGTCTTTTCATTGCCTGGAATGTTTCACGTTATGACATTAAACATATATATCGTCCTGGAAACAAGCAGGTGACACAGGGGCCTGGTTATTGATCTGATTTGTGGAGTGGCACACCCACTCACAGTAAAAATACGTGTTTCTTAGGGTATTTTGAACGTACCTGTAATTGCATAAATGTAAAGTAGACAGATTACAGATTATATTACTGGCATAACAACATCTCCATTGAGATTTATAGAAAAGTTAGTAGTGCAATGCAGTTCTGGCGAGGATCACAGTTACTTTTTGGATGTCCTGGCCACAGAATTGACCCTAGGTTCATATTCAGTTTTATTGATGATCTGCTTTAGCCTTGATGGTCTTGAAGTGGAATAGAGAGTCTGGAGATCGCCTGGACGAGGCTTTAACAGACGGAGTGGTCAGTGGAGTGGATGAGAGGATTACAGTGGACAGCAGAGGGGTCGATAATTGCTCATTGAACATTGAGGGGATTTGGACCCTCGCACACGGACCTCAAGAGTCCCAGACTGGTCTTTAGATACATCCATATGTGAGCACACTGTACTGAGAGGGGCAGTATTGAGTCAACACTTTAAACTAAACTGAAACTAAATTGTGAAATGTGTAGACTTTTTGTGTAAACAATTCCAAAATCTCATCCCACTCCTAATAAAGTAGTTCTGTATTTCATAGTAGTGTAAGACTGTAAAATCAGCGTCTTTAACTGTCTTGGCATGGTGGGGCAATAGCATGACATTCAGTGAACTAGACTGTAAGGGCATCTGATATAAAAATTAGCAAAGATGTTTTGTTCACCTCATCTAAGTAAGACAAAGGATTAAAAGAGACCACATCTCAACCCATTACCCACTTGTATTGAGTACATTTCAAGACCACATTATTTCATCATTGTTAATGCGCAGATGTTTTCCTGACTATTCCTGATTCGAGTCGAACCCCAGCCAAAATCCTCTGTTCATCTATACATAAAGTCTAAGGCTTTTTGTTGGAGATGTGTCATGGTTCATTTCCTGTTGTGACTCAGGGCCTCATCACTGTGAGGTGAGGTCACCCACTGTTCAGGTCACACCAGCTCACATACGAATGACTAACAGACTCAAGTAGACTCAAGTGTCATGAGTTATGCTCTGTTTATTTTGGCCTGGCTGTTCCCTGTCTGTCTGAATATAGGTTTTATTTAGCATGCAAATATGACATGGGGTACAAATAGAGTACACACAGTCTTATCAGAACTGCTATGGTTACAGAGTAAATATATAAGGTTGTCCCAGACACTTCACCTGGACATTTGAAAGCCCATTATCTTTAAACCTAAGATCCTTTTGTGTGCGAGCATCTTAGACATGTGCGTTATCAATCTGGTCGGCCATGACATCATCTTGGTGCTGAGGTGTGACCCTGCATGTACGGCATCTCTAATGGGACATTAGAGGCGGATCAGGCGGCTAATGTAGCAGCATTAGGTAGGAATCTGTCATAGTATGTCATGTCTGCACTAGAGCATTCTGACCTGAAGATCCTGAGCTCGGCAGTTCCTGGAGCTAACGCTAACGCTAATGCTTACAACATGTGTGTCTTTAATGTGTGCTTATCGCATTAGGAACAACCATAACTCACAGTGTAAAAGCACCCAGACATACTGATAGCATCTCCGCCATCTTCACTGGCCCAGGCGCTGTCAGCTGTCCGTCTGCAAATCTAGCCAATATTATAAGGGTCAGAAATATACGTTGTAAAAATATCCACACTATTTCACTGCGAGGTTTGGCCAGGAATAAAAAAAGAAGCACTCTAAAATAAGATTGACAGCTACAAATCACCCGTAAATATTTGGCAGCATTTCAGATTTGCATTGGTAGGTCATAGCTGAGGACAGATTTTGTATCTAAATAAATCTAAACTTTGATTTCAATAAAAGAAAAATATTGCAATTCTGACAGATCATTCAGTCACTTTCAAATACATCTTGTTTTTTATAGTAAGGGTTTTGTTTCACCTCGATCTGGTGTCAGTTTTGAGTAGTTCAAACTTTTAGAAACAAAAAAGCAACATAACAGTGATGCAGAAGGTTCAGATTGTCCACAAATTGAGGGGTTGACTGTTCTATATCCTATATTTTTATTGAGCAAGACACATTCTCCCTCTGACATACTGTTGTGGTGTGTGGTTGGTTTTGTTCTGGCTATCGCCTTCAAAGAAAAATAGGTAGGATGAGCTTATATTGGCTACTTTTGAAGAGTAGGATTTAAAGCTGCGACACACACAGAGTGGCTTTAGGACCAAACCTTTAGAGCAACCCCTCATCCAACCTTTGATTTTCTGTCTATTGTTTATAGACACGCATTACACAATACCAAAATAACTGTGATTAATCTTAATTATTCTCATATAACGCAGCACAATAGCCCTCTTTCAAACACATATTTAATACTAATTGGGGGGATTGACACTGGGACAATTATGAAAGCACATTTAATCCAGTTGCTATCATCTGTTTGCAGCCTGCTGGTTTCTTGTGCATCCGTGACACTTATAATCTGGAAACAATGTCCTTCCCAATTTTACAAACTGAGCTGGAGGGCAGGTAGGAAAGGAATCAAACATTTCTTTTAACTGTTGAAATGCAGATGTTTGGGCCTGTCCACAAGAAACAAAAACTGGCACAAAGTTCAGCGTCTGTCAAGAGTAAGGGTGATTTTTATTTATTTTTTAATCCAGAATAGATTCAAGAAGTGGTGGTATTAGTCAAACACAAACATATGAGTTATATCAGTCGAAAGAACTTTTAGCCAAGAGTTTAATGGAGCCAATCTCTTACAAATAATCTGGTTTCTTTCAAAATCAGTACATCTCCCCTAGAGTTGTATAGCCCCATGCCCTCCCTCTGAAATGATGACATAATAAAGTCTAGATTGCGCATGCGGCGTATGTACATGGATCAGGGTTCCCAGTCCTATGTGAGGGTGGCTGTGTGAATATTTCGGTGTAGAGAGCATTGATTTGCAGGGTGTGAGTGATGCTGTGCGCAGGCAGATGCAGATGATGTTACGGTTGGATCATCTTTCTTCCCGGTTATCAGCTCGGCCTTTACTGGCAACATTGGGCTCATGTTTCCATTCAGTGTGTATGTGTCTATCTGCTGTCCAAGAATCAGGGGTTAACACTGAGCTAAGCACATGTGGATCTGTCAAAGATCCAACTTTTTACATGAACTAATAAATATGAAATATATTATAGATTCAAATTATCATTTTGGACTAGATTTTGGGTTTCTGATTACAGCCAAGCGTCATGGCTATGTTGTATTTGTACTGATGTAAAAACATGGAGACAAGAAGGTGGATCCACAAAATAAAAATACAATAAAAGTACATGTAATATTAATATCAGTACTATACTGTGGACCATTCCAACCAAAGCAATCTCATATTTTCCTGAAGCACCTTTAACAGAATAATCGAAGAAAAAATATGTTGGATTTACTTATTTTAAACTCATCAGTATCAGTATCAAAACTAGCCAAAATTTGAGACTTGGTGCAAACATACCAGGATGATATCTGGCTACACAAGGCGTAAATCTGAAGTTAGAAGTTAACTAGTAATCCTACTCTAATCAAGGACAGGTTATAGTGTCTGAACCAGGACTAAACAAAGACCAAAGCTAAACCATGCATATTCCAGAAACTTGAGTTCAAATAAATCATTTCTTGAACTCCAAATGAGCCTCTTGCCCCACTTTGTAATGCGCTGGTGTGAAAGATTGACTGAATTTAGCAGCATGGACAGAGCTACTAAAAGTGCTGACTGCTGCCTGGGTGACCCCTCATATTCTCTCTATTGGAGCGACAGTATGTTTCGCTAACACACGCACGCACACACATGCACTCACACAGCAAAAGCTACAGGGGTGAGGGGAGAGTCATACGGAGCAGGTTATTACTGCAAAGAGCCCTGTAATTTTCTCTGTGTCGCCGGGCGGACCTCACGCTGGGGGCAATGACAACGCATTAACCGTTAAACAAGACACCCAAGACCCCAGGGTGCTGAGAGAGAGAGAGGGAGAAAGAGGGAGAGGAGGGGCGTGGGTGAGAAGGAAGCGAGGAGAGAGATGTAGATGAGGGAAAGACAGGGGGAGAGAGAGAGGAGAAGAAAGAAGTAAGTAGAAGAGAGTGTGGAATGTGTGTGCGTAGTGTGAGGGAGTGAGAAATAGGAAATAAATGGAAAGGAGAGGAGGATGAGGGAAGGGGAGATGGACAGAGGAGAGGGATGAAAGAGAATAGTTTGGAGAAAGAGAGAGAGAAGAGAGGGTTGGTGAGAAAGAAGTGAGGAAAGAGATGTAGATGTAGGGGAAGACAGGGAGATGGCAGAAGAGAGAGTGGAGAAAAAAATGAAAGTGGAGAGTGGAGAAAAAGATGTGGGAGAGGGAGGAAGAGAAGGTGGGTGAGAAGTAAGTGAGGAAAGTGTGTGCGTAGCGCAAGGGAGTGAGCGATCATAAAGAGATGGAAAGGAGGAGGGGAGATGGAGAGAGGAGAGGGAGATGGCAGGGAATAGAGAATAGAAAGAGAGAGAAGAGGGGGTTGTTGAGAAGGAAGTGAGGAAAGAGGTGTAGATGAGGGAAAAGATGGGGGAGATGTAGGGAGAGAGAAAGAGAGACTGAGGAGAAGAAAGTCAGAGAAGAGATTATAGTGGTGGGAGAGGAGGAGGGGCGAAAAGAGGAGTGACTGGAGAAAGTGACTGGAGAAATAGGAGAAAGAATGGGAGTGTAGTGTGAGGGAGTGAGGGATAGGAAAAAGATGGGTGGGAAAGGAGGGAAAGACAAGGGGAAAGGGAGACAGAAGAGGGGGGTGACAGGGAATAGCTTGGAGAGGAGAGAACCAGACTGTATAAAGAAGTGGACTAAGGGAGTGTGATGTGAACCTTAAAGCCGAATTAGAGTTCTGCGTCATACACTGCCACCTTTGCCATATCGCTGTTGTTTTTGATTTATGGATTTGCGTTGAGGTCTATGTGCCGGAAAGTAATTCACCGCTACAACGGGGGGCTAGGATTTAGAAATGACGTTAAGCGGGAAAGTGGAGAACCGGAAATGTATGTAGAGCAGTGGTAGAGAGGACCAATTACAGCCCTTGTTGTCTGCATCGCTTTCCCTTACTGCATCTCGGTCGATGCAGACGCACAACCATATATTGGGCTATAGCAGGGGTGCCCAATACATCGATCGCGATCGACCAGTCAATCGCCAAGGTAGTGTCGGTAGATTGCCAAGGTAGATCGTAATGTAGTACTCGAGACCGTGTCTTTAAGGTCTTGGACCGCGTTTGGACTTGGTCTTTTTTTTTTCAATTATTTGTTTATTGATTTTTCAAGACAATAATTACACTTACATAAATGCAAATATTGTATAAGACACCTTCATTTTCTAAAACTTAAACTTCAAAATGAAATAATGGACTCGGTCTTGAAGGCGTTTGGACTCGGTCTTGTCTCGGACTCGAGATATGACACTCGTCGAGTAAACTCGTACCGGTGTGCGGGAGTGCGCGGGCCGTCTCTCTGCAGCCTGTGCGCTCGTCCGGAGCCCGCGGCGCGGTGTGTCTCCACACGGACTGCCAGCGTGGGCAGCGTGTCCACAACATGTGTGTGGCCATCCTACCTGTCCATCTGCCTCGCCTTTTCGCGCTCTCGCACCTCCCCAAGTAGAGCGCACATAGGCCCTCCTCAATGCGCGCTGATTCGAAGGGCGACGAAACATGACGCAAACACTAATCAAAATGTATGTTACTGTGTTGGCACAGAGCAGGCCTACAGCACAAAGCAGACCTACCGCGACGGGTGGAGTTTGACGAAATGCCACAAATGCATCTGTACATGTGCATTTGGTAAATGTGTGTCTTATTTTAAGCTTAAATTAACATTTATCAGATAAAATGTAGATAAATCTATGAAAACTTATGTATTTGAGTCAGCCTTCCCACATGAAGATGATTAAGTCCAAGTACTGTTCCACATTGACTGATTTTCAATATATTTATAAATAAAGAAATTATTTGCATTTTTGTAGTAGGTAGATCATTTTGACTTGGTCATTTTATAAGTAGCTCGCATGCTGAAAAAGTGTGGGCACCCCTGGGCTATAGTGTATGGTTCCAGTTCACTAGCAAGGACCACACCTACAACACGTGCGAAACGAAAAGCGTATATTGTATTGAAACAAGGCAGGTCGGCTGGGCTGAGACTCAGGGTGGGGGTACAGTCTCAATCTTCACATGGCCCAGCAGGACGGGACCCGTCCTTGGTGGCGTCTTATGTCTGGAAGAGAACAGATATGGGTCGGGAGGGTGGGGTCAAGTTATTCGGAACGAACTGGGTTGCCGGGTTAGGCTGCTATAAATAGGCTTCTGGGAAATTGAGGCATGGCAGAAGTGAGCTGTGATTCGCTGGAGAGGAGTCGAGGGCGGTTGAGGCGTGGTCCTGCACCCGAACCTCAGTTAATCGTATTAACTACATTTAAATGAAGCTCACAGAGGCTCATTTATAGGCGCGAATGTGGAATGTGGAGCTGAGTTCCATATTAGGAATAGTTATTGGTTTATGGAGGAAATAGCGGAATAAAAACACCAGGATTATGTAGAGAAGGTTAATATGGACCTTTTAATACCAAAATGACAAAGCTCACTGCAGCAGTTACGAAGAGAAGGGCGACAATTTTCAATACAAAGTTAACTGGAGCCGGAGTCAGTGGAGCCGGAAGCTCACCCATATTCACTATCTATTGGGAATGTGGCGGCTAGTGGGTTAGCTATGTCCATTCACATATACAGTCTATGAGAAAGATACAGCTGGGAAAAAGAATGGGAAAGAGAGGGAAAGAGGAAAGACAGGAAGAGGAGGCATAAGGGGTTTTGAAGCAGAGCATAAAAGGTGAAAATGGACTTGGAAATGGACGAGTAAATCAACCCACTGTCCACAGAGAACTGCACTTAGCCATTAACACAACTCTAAAGGCATTGGTTACACAGGAAAGTCATTATAAATGTTTGATAATGATATTAAATAATGTGAAAAAACTCTACATTGCATGATCAGATATTACATTTCTACATGTATAATATCTGTTACACATAAAGTCCCATTGCAAAAAAACTGTTGTTGCTGAATATATACGATATTTGACAACTCCATAAACACATTTTATCAAATTCATTTATACCGTGCAGGCTGTGATCATAGAGCAACTTTTTATTTGACATTGAGAAAAAACAAAAGGCACAAGAAAAGAAAAAATGTTGGCCTTGAATTTCAATCTAATGTACCTGAAACCTTTGTCGGGACTTGAAATTGGGGCAGTGCAAGAAATCAAATGACTGACAGCTGCACGTCAAACACACATCTATAAATATTTCACAGAGATGGAATATATTTATGACACTTTTACATCAGTCCACTCTGACAGTCAAACGAAGCTTAGTTTCCAAATAGGAAAATCAATACAAAAATCTTTCGTTATATTAAAAGTGGAAATATTCTGTGTGAACCTAAACCGATTTGGAAATAAAAATACATGAACATTGCAATTAGAATAGATTAAAGATGAACTATGTGTTTTTTCTGGTGATGTGCTTTGCCTCGAATGTTTCATAGTCTGGCATTAAACATATACATTTTGGATTTATTCAGTTACAGATTTTTATTACTGAAAACACATGCATTTCCACAGATCTGCCCTCCATGGAGACAAACAAGAAGGCAGGAAAAGTTACAGATTGCACCTTTAAAATGAATCAATATGCACTTTATATGCAGCAGAATGAGTCTATACAAATTCCCAGTATGTTCAGATCTATTGTTCTGAATACATTTGTCCATTATCTCCTGCCTCCCTGCTCTTCCCACATTTGTCATTTAAACCGGTGTCATTTAAGACCACACTCTGACACTTAAAAGCACAGGAGCTGACAGGTGATAGGGACTCTTTAAAAGGTGTGAAAAAGCAATTTGTTTATCGTGAACAGATGAAATGCATTGTGGGGGTTGTATGCATAAGCTCATGATGGCACTTGTGTCTTATAGTGCTCTTTGGTTGGTGTGTGATGGAGGTTTTTTACTCGTCTGGCAAAGATGACACTTAGAAATATAACATCCTTTTTTGTCTTTCAGGAGGTTATCCTAAAAAGAGCAGCAGATCTGGTAGAAGCACTGTATGGCCTGCCCCATAACAACCAGGTACAGTATATGCACAGTTTTGCTTATAAGTTTTGTTTTTTTTTAGGTATTAAGTTCAAAAAGCCGAAAAAAGACCATTGAGACACGTTTATCTATAGTGAGCTAACTGCATTATACCAAAAACTACACCAACATTGGAAAAGAACAATGCAATCAAACTATTTTAATTACTAGCAGGTCACTTTATATACAATAATGCTTTTATTTTCACTATGGACATGTTCTGTTCTCTTCTGAGATACATGTAGCCAGGTCTGTAGTGGAACTTGGGACCCTTAATTCTAACATTTCCATTCAATACAATAAAATGTCAGCACCCTACTGTATAGCTTTAGCTTATATTACTTTCAAAATAATAAAGAAAGGAAAAAGTATCACTTGCTATACTTGCTGTCTATCTTTAGAACTATGGGACCACTAGTTTTCTCTGTTTATAAGGAACAAAAAGGAAACTTAACCAACAGCTAAATGCAAAAAGCTCTCTTTATTGTAACACTGCCTAAAACAACACTGACGTTAACAGTTCTGTGACAAATGAGCCAAGTTGTGTCATTCACAGACATTCCTCCACTGACTCAGACAAAATGAACAGTATGGATTTATGACTTGAGGAAATGGAGAGTTAAAAAGTCATTTAGCACATGTTTAATTGTGACCTCACCTCGTGCCTGTTGTAGGAGATCATTCTGAAGCGTGCGGCGGACATTGCAGAGGCCCTGTACAGCGTCCCACGAGGGCACACCCAGCTCTCAGGCTCCGCCCACTCAGGCATGATGGGAGTCAACTCCTTCACCGGGCAGCTGTCCGTCAACGTCACCGAGCCAGCACAGGCTAATCAAGGTACTACTACTAATGATTACTTGAAACATTTACTCATAAATTGTAATAATATTTTATCATTTTTAACTGTATAGTTCAACACATATATATATATATAACACGTATATCTACAATTTATCTATTTATCTACAATTTATTGCTCAATTAAACTTAATTAAAGTCCTGTATTTTTAACCATATATGATTACTTAGTTATCAAGTCTATTAAATAAAACAAGTACAGAGGATTGTACACTCCTACAGTCTTACTGTTGTAATTTATAGCCCATATTGTATCCTACTTTAGGCCAAAGTTGCTGGGATAAGATCTACTGACAACTATATCCTGACTTTTACTTGAGCAAATTGTCCCTTTATTCTTCTTTGAGCAAAGCATTTCTTTCCTCTGCAATTGTCTAGGTATATTACTTCATTTTTCTGTTCATTTTTCTAGACTGGTGTTGTAAATCAGCCTTGGCTTTAAACATGATAACGACATTGAGCTACTTTGACAAGCTTAATTTTTTTAAATTTTTCAAAAAGATCATCTATATTCGTTGTAACTGCTCCTTTCAAACAAACAATAAAAAGTCTTCCACTAAGTCCAAGTGTTTGGCCACTGGACATTTCATTACTGTGTTGAATAAAACCTTAAATGAATCGTGTGTGTTGTGTGTAGGGTTTGTGCGCAGCTCGAGCAGTGTCTCCCCTCACGGGTACGTGCCCAGCTCCACGCCTCAGCAGAGTAGCTACACCTCAGTCAGCTCCTCCATGAACGGATACAGCAACAACAGCGCCATGACCAACCTGGGAGGCTCGCCCACCTTCCTCAACGGGTCTGCCGCCAACTCGCCTTATGCCAGTGAGTGCTCTAACACAACCCATCTTTTATACTGTCACACATTATTACTTTTTTATAGTTTGTAGGTTTTAGTTTACTCTGACATTAATATTCTGGAAAAAGTACTATGAATAATATTTGCCACTCATTTGTCTTTAGTATTCTAAAACTTCTATTTTTGTACAATACCGTTACCATAAATTACACTAGATCACATAAGCATAACTGTATACTACTGGACAAGCAGAAGAAATACAAAGATGTCCCCATGGGGATTTCTGCAAAAACACACTTTACTTTGATTTAATTGCATTATTTTACCATAAACACAAGGAGAGGAAGAAAGAGATTCAAGTTAGTTTTGGGGTTTTCTTAATTAGAACAATGATTTGAAGGTGACTCTTAGATTGAAAAGTTGTCAAAGTGTCAATCCACTTAATTACGCTGGATCTATATGGGTGCTGCTTATTTATTTTATCTACTCATGGATCATCTATCCCATCAGAAAGCAGGAAAGCTCCTCCCTTCAGGTTGTTAGATCTGTAAACCAGTAGGAGAGCATGTTACAGCTATTACCTTTATCTGTTTCTCGATAAGACCCATGTTTTTTCACTTATTAAATTCTTTGTCCGCCTCAGTTGTCCCGTCCAGTCCCACGATGGCCTCCTCCACCTCTCTCCCGTCCAACTGCTCGTCCTCCTCTGGGGTTTTCTCCTTTTCTCCAGCCAACATGGTGTCCGCCGCCGTCAAACAGAAATCTGCCTTCGCTCCAGTCGTCCGGCCCTCCTCCTCCCCGCCTCCCTCCTGCACCAGCGCCAACGGCAATGGCCTACAAGGTACAGACTCCAGATCAGCTGCCAGTGTCAAGCATTATTACCGCAATAAAAGAAAGAAACAAACAAATCAACTTTCATCATGTAGTTCTTATATGTAATTAATTGATATAATTAATTTAAATAGATAAATATGCTTTATATCATTTGTATTATGGGCCTATATTTTGAAGAGTTGTATGAGTTAGTATGAAGTTAGTATGAGAGAGAGAGCAATTTTAATTTGTTTTTACTCCTAAATTTTACGTTTTACATTATGATTCTCTTTACAGCATTTTTTTCCTTTTTTATTTTTTATGATAGCTTATTAAAATAATATATTAGTGGTGGGCATATAAGGGCTAATATGGGCTAATGTAGGCTAGTATGTTCCCCAGAGGTCCATCCCTTGCATGTCTTATACTTACTTAGTGCAGTAGCCATAAAGGTTCTGTATGAGTTTTTTCAGTTTTCTTTTCATCCCTTTCTCTGTTTGACTTTCATTTCTAACATTTTTTTCTCTTTTTTCCTCTTGTGGTCTCTGCCTTTTGTCTAGATCAAACCTTTGTGGACTCTAGCAAGTACTCATCAGCCAGCTCTCTACAAGGACTGGCCTTCTCCTGAAGTATGTTTAGTCACAAACTCACTAACAACCTCTGCATGGTTTTATGAGATGTACTTTTTAATACATCCTTTAGCATCTTTTTATATATTCATATTTTTATAATACATTTAACACATCTTAATATCTGTTTACACCTGTAGAAAACTAGGGCTGGTCTGAATTACTGAGCTGAGAAAGTGAAGAAACAACAACTACAGCTACTACTACATTACTTTATGAAAGAATCTGCTCATATATAATGTAACTATCAATCAGTATTGGTCAGGACTGCTTAAGAATAAAAAAACAGGTTTTTAGTGTTGGACAGTGTTGTGTTGTGGTAACATTACTCAAACAGGAAGTGGTTTTCAGTGTGTATATAACTTCTTAAACATATCCATGTGAAGTTATGATGAGCTCTGCGTGGGTGTGGGAACTGAAATCCTCAAAGCAGCACGAATAAACACAGACCAGTCATTCGTTACCACTGTTACATTATGGACTTTCACCGGTCTGTGTGTATTGTACTCAAGTTAAAGTACTGTTACTTTAGGATTATAATATTCAAGTACAATTAAGAAGTGACCTCAATAGTTACTCTAGTAAGAAAACACTACAGAACTTGGACTAAAAAAATATTTGGCAAGTCAAGTTTGTAGAACACAAAGTGTACGCAACACCTACATACAGAAAGGACTCATGATTTATAATTCAGTGTTGCCCTAATATGACTTACAAAACATTCAATAATGCACAAATTCAGGAATTTCCAAAGAACAGCCAATAAAAATTAATCCATATCTGAGGGGAAAGTGCAAGAAAGGTCATTTCAAGCCAGTTCAGATTATTTAATAATGTCAACATAGAGCCTTTATGATTTATACACATACTCACAGTGGGATGAGTAACCAAAACTGACTAAGACTTAATTCAAAACGTATTACTCAATAGAAGTAAAAGTAAGTGTGGAAGTAAGTGTGGCTGACGGCTCCTCCATGTACACCTAACATATTACTCAATAAGTTATCTAAAAAAAATAGCTCTTATTCCCTGTTCTTTCAAATAATAACTTCCCATGAAATTATAATCTTTTTTTCCATTCACATTCCCTTGGGTTTAAAGACAACATTTGCCATGCAACAGTCTGTCTCATAGACTTACAGCAATATGCCAACTGTTCCCATGCATTTTCAAAGACATGATTTGATTGATTTATTCCTGTTTTGATGTTTTAAGAGTCACGCAGCGGCACAGATGGGACAAAATATTTATATTTTTAAAGACGTTTTTTTATAAGTCTAAAAATATTTGGCAGCATTTGTAATTTCTTGTTTTTTCATCCCTTCAACAGCTATCCCAGGAATGATTGTCCCGCCCATGTAAAGGTGCAGAGGGAAACGGACTGCTCGGATTTTGAGACAAACTTTGGTGCAAGAAGACTCCGGTTTGGGGACATTAAAACGTGTCTCATTTTTGAAGGAACTCAAACTCAACTCAGGCCCTTTCTATCTAAACATTTAAAAACTAACACACGGACTGAAAATCTGTTGGTTAGACTTTGTACACGTTTTATAGGATTACATACATGCTCTCCATAGACTGTAAACAGGAAATGTATTTATTTTGGAGGGAATCTACTTCCTGTCTCGAGTGAATTTACTTTTTGTGCAACATTTTAAAGTGTGATAATCATAAGTGTAACCTATGTGAGGGATTTTTATTTATGAAGGATAAAATGTGAAGAAAGACACATGATGATGATGAGGATGACGATGATGATGATGATGATGATGATGATGATGATGATGATGATGATAATGATAATGATGAAGATCTTTGAACAAAAACATGGGTCAAATCCTGGAGACAAAGTCGAGCCAAATCAGGAGAACACGTGCTAAACCATTGCCAAATACTATACTGTACTTTGTAAACATACCAATACTCTACACTATAATAAGTACTATAGGAATTTTGAATTTCCTTGATAGCCCTGGTCTTTTCTCTGAAGCATACTGCCATCTTGAATGTTTACTCTTGGCAATATTCAGTCCACATTCACTTGTCCTCATAAACAAAGAACTATGCAGTAACATCACAGAAACTCGCTTAATATTTCACATTATCTCAAACTAAATACGGTAGAAATTTACATTTATTTGAGCGACTTCTTTACATTGCAGGAGAAAACAATTCTGTTTTTTTTTCTGAATTGGTTCTGTAATCTTAAAGTGGCACTGTGTGAATTTTCTGGTAGAGGAGGCTACACCACCTGCTTGTCTCCTTGCATGAAATCCTATTGCATTGTCTGGAATGTGGCTTTAAATCGATATGTTGCATTTATTCAGTTACCGTTGTTTTAATTGGTAAATAATATTTCAGAAACATGCATTTATTGTGAGGGCGATGCCTCTCCACAGATCTAAAATGTAACTTGTCACCGGTTTGGCTTTATTGATATAGATAGGTCTAAATAGAGACAAGGCAAGGCAAGTTTATTTGTATAGCACAATTCGTATACAAAGTAATTCAAAGTGCTTTACAGAATAAGAAATACATTAAAATCACAATACAAACAAATCAAAACATAAATCATAAAATTTTAAAATAGAGATGGGACATTAAATTAGAGGGAATTAGAGAGACAACAATTCAATGCAGTCTAACTTGTTTATACCATATCATATAACTTATCCCAGATGAGCAATTTAAGCACATGAGCAGTTAATAAATAAATAAATGGCTCAAACAAAGGTTTCAGTACAATTTAACAGGAGAACTAGTCAGGTAGGGTCAGCAGATCCTGTGTCAGGCAGCATGAGGGGAGAAACAACCATCTGGACAAAAGTGTCCCTCATCCGTGCCCTGGTGCCGCCAACATAATCGTTGTACAGGGATCTCTTCATGGTGGACACTGAACCAAAAAAGTTACATAATGCGTCTTTAAGTCTATTCACACCATAAATCCGTCCATTTTTTTTTACAGATTTACTCTTTTTTGTGAAATGCCATTGACATGTGTCACAGTGTCTCCATGTGCCACAGTCTCAGGATTTGACCCTCTGCCACAGAAGCCCTGAGGTCAAACAGGGGCTCGTCTTAAACTCTGCTGCCACTCACACTCTGTCTTAACCTGTTTGTGTGTGTCTGACTGTGGTGAGGTGCCATTCACGCTGTGTTTCTTTCACTTTGATTTCAGCTGTGTGTCTTAAAGCTGCACTGCAATAATGTCTTACAGGAACACACTGAGCTCATGTTTATGGAATTTTTCATCTAAATTTTACATACGTTTCTTTAAGAAAAGTAAGACAGACTGTCCATTTGGCTACCCCCAGGTACTTACCTCAACATTAAGTGCAAATTTAAACAACTTGCCACTGACTTCATAAACACTATTACTTTTTCAAATGATCATAAAGGAAGTTTGACATTATTTGCAGTGCCCATTCCCGTCTTAAACATAGACATACTGTAGAGGAATAATGGATCAGTGGATAGTTTTAAAATATTTAGCTACTTATACTTTTTTTTAACATCCAATATTTAAGTTATATTTCATCTTTGTTTAAACAGGAAATTACATATGCCATTTTCTGAACTACACTTTCAGCTTAAAAATACCTCGCTCCCAACTTTGTCAAAGTTAGTACACGTCTATCCTTTAAAATCCACTGGTCCATTGTTTTTCAGGTTTCTCTGGTCTTAAACTTTGTGGTTGCTCACTGTGTGGAGTGTGATTCAAGTCTTAAAACACTTTTTGATTTTGCCAAGGTTTGATTTTGATTTGCCTGAAACAGTCTTAGCCACATTTTCTGCCATACACTGTAAAACCAGCCCACGCTTTTATCATCTGTGCCGATGTGAAGGATCAACCTGTAGCCAAACGATCAAAATGTACTGAATATTTGTAACATAATTTCTCTAAACCTGACTTGACCCAAACAGATTTAAACAAGATTCTCAATTAAATAGCAACATCTGCCAGGGAAATATCACTACTATGAATTGTAGTAATGCTCTTACTTGGAAAAGTCAAATACAGAAATACTCCTTCCTTCACTTTTTCAATGTCTTCAAGTTTTAAAAGCCATTATCTAACAGCTCATTTGGACAGCACTTTATAAAAAACTATGAACTATGCCGTCAGATTTTACTGAAATAATTTAACCTTTATACAAGCCTACAATTGTTTATTTGTTTGTAGTACACGTCTGCATAGTTTTCGCAGTGGTTTTGTCTAAAGTGCTGCTCAAATGAAATCTACAAAAAGCCATGTATTATGTAATTTAAGTCTGCAGTTTTCTCATCGTGTCCCATATTGTTCAAAGTTGGAGTTATAGCATGGTTTTGTTGGATTTTAGCTGTAGATTTTATAAAGTGTGTGTCTTTGTGTGTCTTCCGTGTGATGGAGCCAAACTGAGGCAATGCTAAGAAGCGAGCAAATTCTTCCTCCATCTGATCAATCTGAACCTGTATTGTCCACACCTCCATTTTTGTCATTTTTCTCCTTCACTATTCCTTCTTTTTCAACCCCACTTTGATATTTGGAGAATATGAGAAATGTTTGAGTCTAGTGCTGCACTGAATCTCAATATATCAATCTGCCTTTCTGCCATTTTACTTTCTTTCCTTTCCTGTCTATCTCAACATCTGTATGTTTCTTTATACCTGTGATTTTCAAACTTACCGCACCACATATCACCTCCAATAGCATTACACACCTCTCAGACTAAATAATTTCGAATTAACCACAGTAATAAAGGTCTAAACCATGACTAAACTTAGTGACCAGGACAATAAAACTTAAACATCACCTGATTAATTTGATAATCTTGTAGGGATCTTGTTATTTAAAACTGCACTTTGTAATTTTTCTGGTGGGGTACATTACCTGCTTGTCTCCAACTCCATGCAGATAGTTAATGCCATACCATGGGACATTCTAGGCAATTAGGTGGTGGACACTCCAGCCGAGGAGTTGCAGTACATCATAGTTTGAGAATCTCTCCTTTACTTAATGTTCCTGTTATTTAGTCCTTACTCCTCTACTCCCTTTCTTCATTTTTTAAATCTTTCTTTGTAAATTGAGCCACATGTATGTCTGGATGGATCCTCAGACCACTGTCTTCTATTGAATGTGACTCTTAAAAGTGACAGTACACGTGCATAAAACAGTGCAGGTTTCTAAGGAGCAGGTATAAAGTCCTCATGATCATGTAGATAGGTGCCCGCAGCTCTTGGTCCAGGCCTCAGTTTCTTCATACATATAAACACGAACAGCGCAGGTGGAAGAGAACAAATGAACTACTGTAAAGATGATGCAGTTTTTTTATTATTATTTTGAACTTTGAAGTGTAAGATAAACTTTTTGACTCTCACTATATTTAATTAAAGTTTTCTCTTCTCTGTGAAAAGGTCTGTGATCTGATTATTTACCGTAGTTTGATCATTTGGGATAAGCAATGTTCTTGGGCAAACATGTAACGGAATGGTCTTCAAAAAATTGACAGTAGTATTTTCTTTATTTGTTTTTTCTTGAACTTGGGATACCTAATGTTCAAACAGGAAAAGGAGGAAGTAGATGTCTCGTTCTTGACAAAAGAAAGTTCAACAGTTAGTTTAGTCACTCCTAAAACTTCCAGCTGACAGACAAAATGTTCTTTTGCATTGGAACGACAACTGTAGGATTCCACACACATTTTGTTCCTTGTTGTTTTTTGTTTGTTCCTTCCACAAACTCTTTGGCACATTACTAGTATTCACATGCATGAATTTTCAAGCTCATGCACAGCTTTAGGCGGTGTACTCATAAGATAACCCATTTGCAAGAATAAAGGTGGATTGCTCAGCTTTACACAAGATACAGTATATTGTTTGTGTGTCAGCTATATGGTTATAATCTATGACACCCGGGGATCATTATGCTATACTATGCCTTAGACATGTTAAATCACAATATTTTAAATCAATATATTCATCTAAAACATGCTGTGAAATTGACTGGCACTTGGCATTTCCTGTCGATAGTTGTAGATCACACAGCTCGTATCGAATTTTAATTTTCCTTCATACCAAAATGACTAGGAGATGCTGTTGAATCCTACACACATATATATATATATATAAAAGTAAGTACGAAGCAGTGGGCGTATTCTGCTGGTGGAGGAAACGGGTTGATCGAAGCAAAGTCATCTTGAATACAGGAGTGTAAAGACTGCTCAAACATGCATGAATCACTCTAAATACAAGTTGGAGAGGATAAATGATAAGGGAAACAATTGTTAAAAACTCTAAAATGTCAATTTTGCATAATGTGTCCGCTTAAAATCTGTCCTCAAATATGAATATAGTGTATGTGTATGGGGGTAGTTTTGTTCCTTTTTTATTCAAACAAAGAAAAAAAATCCAAACAAAATATACAGCTTTGAAAACAAAAAAAACATGTTTACATTTTTAAGATGGAAAAATATTTGATTGAGTTTTGATTTTCTTTCATTTTAAATGTGAAATCTTTGATTGCGGGCCAAAGTTTTGTTTGCAAGTTGAAAAGTTTTGAACCTCAAAATCTTTTGCAAACCAAGAGCGTTTGCTAGCAAGTTCAAATGAACGCGATGGGTAGTTTTGTTCCTTTTTTATTCAAACAAAGAAAAAAAAATCCAAACAAAATATACAGCTTTGAAAACAAAACAAAAACATGTTTACATTTTTAAGCTGGAAAAATATTTGATTGAGTTCTGATTTTCTTTCATTTTAAATGTGAAATCTTTGATTGCGGGCCAAAGGTACCGTAGCTACAACGTATGTGTGGTCATGAATTCACTAATCTGCAATGTTGTGACAACGTAACCGTGTTAGCTGGGTAGCATGTAAGAGGCCTAGCTCGCTCTTAACTGAGCGGGTTTTAGTAATTTCTGTACCAAATCAAAATAGCTGAAGCTCTTACACAACAAGGTCTAAGTTTAACCGTGCTGGGGTTCTCTAGGTAGCTAGCTAGGTAACGTCTCTAGTATTAGCCCAGTAAATGAGGTAAATTGGTGCACCGTCTTGCTTGCGCAAAACAGTGCACCACTGCATTCTAGGTATCACTGACAAGGGAAACATTTATATTCAAATATCTTTACAATACAACGTATGGTCTTGCTGTTTAGAATTTTAAACTATTTCATTATAGCGACTTACCTTCCAATTTCCCACCAACGGACTTCTTCCCATTCACACACCGTCTTCAGGGGGCGGGATAACTTGGCAGATAGGCAGTAGAAGAGTTGGTGGGAGGGCCTGGCAGGCACCAGCCCAACTGTCAATCAGAGGCAAGCTACCAATAGAAATCCACCCTTTCTCCTCTTTAAGATCCCGCCCATCGCGTTCATTTGAACTTGCAAGCAAACGTTCTTGGTTTGCAAAAGATTTTGAGGTTCAAAACTTTTCGACTTGCAAACAAAACTTTGGCCCGCAATCAAAGATTTCACATTTAAAATGAAAGAAAATCAGAACTCAATCAAATATTTTTCCAGCTTAAAAATGTAAACATGTTTTTTTTTGTTTTCAAAGCTGTATATTTTGTTTGGATTTTTTTCTTTGTTTGAATAAAAAAGGAACAAAACTACCCCCATATATGTGTATATATATTTTTTTTTTAATTATATTGACATGACATAAGTTCATCTTTTTGCACCTGTACACCACTATACACAGAATAATTCATGAGTCTGCCATTCATCATTCACACAGATCTCCAAAATGTTCATCAGCATGCCCCCGTCTTTGTCTAGCCCTGTAATGGCGGCCTTCAGCTGTCCCGTGTTTGCTTCATAAACAATAACAAACACAACAGCGGTGTCCATGGAGACGGAGGGTAATGAGACAGATGAGCCCTGCCCCCAGGCCCCTCCCAGCAGCACCACGGGGCACCCCAAAAACAGGACATCCCACCATTTAGAGCCTGTCAAATCACTGCACCCTATTTGTACCCATAACTTTGTGTATATGTGATATTGTGTGTAACGTTAGTGAGAAGGTAGGAGTATGTTTTTTTCCCAGTTCCTTGCCTGCAGGCTAAATTTCAGTACTACAGGACATGCTCATTTCCATAATCATTGGGTGTGTGCGTTTATGATTTTGTGTCTGCGTTTAGTGTGACTGTGTGTAATGTTGTGTTTTTTCCCTGTGCCTTGCCTGCAGGCTTAATCAAACTGAAGCCACAGATGTCTTATTGACACCAATTAGTTTGTGTCTCTTGGCTCTTTCTCACACACGCTCACATACATGTACAATACAGAGGAGGAGCGGCACTATTTGTTTAATCTTGTAGCTGAGGAGGTCGAGGTGTGGATAGGCGTGAATTAAAACTAAATGAACAAAAAACATGCCAAATAAATAAAAGTGTATATTAT
The DNA here is from genome assembly GCA_030686955.1 of Odontamblyopus rebecca. Classification (NCBI taxonomy): domain Eukaryota; kingdom Metazoa; phylum Chordata; class Actinopteri; order Gobiiformes; family Gobiidae; genus Odontamblyopus; species Odontamblyopus rebecca. The sequence continues at coordinate 16,312,580 of CM060664.1, forward strand.
TTATTAGCAAACACTTCATCCTGGCAAACTTCCTTAAGAAAAGACCTCACTGTATGTATGAACCAGGTTTTAAGAATTATATTGGACTTGGTAATTTGGTTGGTATGTGTTCAGTGCAGTTTTATTAGATATATAATGTCTTGGTTATGTATGGACTTTAAAATGAATTATAATGTAATGTTTTTATTATAAATGTAATGCTTACTTGGACCCCAGAAAGAACAATGTTTACCTCTATAAAGACTAATGGGGAATGAAATAAATCAATAAATATGAATTAGAAAATATGAATAAATAAATGCATGTTTGTGTGCAGATACAGAAAGAACACGCACTTTTAAAAAAAGCCCAGGAATCAAATCCAAGATCTTTTTCTGTGATCTTGCTGCCAACTAGTATAATGACTTGTTAATGTCTTTTGTACATGATTTACCAAATTCTTAATTTATTGCTCACTTCACCCTCTCACCCATTGTTCCAACTGTGGTTTTCTTACGTCTACATCTATCTTGGAAACAGCATTAGAATCAATCCTTTAAAAGATTAATTTGTTTCGGTCATCTGTAAGCACTTCAAGTTTCAGCACTTTTGGATCTGAACCAAACTAAATATTGAGGACAAAAAGTGGTTCTCTTGTCCTTCTCAGTCAGTGTGTGTGGTTGTGTTGTGTGTAAATCACATGTGGGGACTGAAATCTGTACAGACTTCATGGGGACTTTCAAAATTCAGGTCGTTTGAAGAAAAGTTAAGAAATAGGTTTATTTAGGTTAAGGTAAAGGTTAGGGTTAAGTTGCAAGCAAAGTTATTATGACTAAGGTTAGAATCAATTTCCAGGAATTGAATGAGGGTCACTGTGATGTCTCTTCAAAGCATGTAAACCTAGCGTGTATATGTTAGTGCATTTGTGTGTGCTTTGTGTGTGTTTGTGTGTGTTCTGTATGTGCTCATGTGTGTTTTGTATGTGTTTGTGAGTTTTGTATGTGTTTCTGTGTGTTTTGTATGTGTTTCTGTGGGTTTGTGTGTTTTGTATGTGTTTGTGTGTGTGTTGTATTTGTTTGTGTGTGTTTTGTATGTGTTTGTGTGTGTTTTGTATGTGTTTCTGTGAGTTTTGTATGTGTTTGTGAGTTTTGTATGTGTTTGTGTGAGTTTTGTATGTATTTGTGTGAGTTTTGTATGTGTTTGTGTGAGTTTTGTATGTGTTTGTGAGTTTTGTATATATTTGTGTGTGTTTTGTATGTGTTTGTGTGTGTTTTGTATGTGTTTCTGTGAGTTTTGTATGTGTGTGTGAGTTCTGTATGTGTTTGTGAGTTTTCTATGTGTTTGTGTGAGTTTTGTATGTATTCGTGTGAGTTTTGTATGTGTTTGTGTGAGTTTTGTATGTGTTTGTGTGTTTTGTATGTGTTTGTGTGTGTTTTGTATGTGTTTCTGTGAGTTTTGTATGTGTTTGTGAGTTTTGTATGTGTTTGTGTGAGTTTTGTATGTATTTGTGTGAGTTTTGTATGTGTTTGTGTGAGTTTTGTATGTGTTTGTGAGTTTTGTATATGTTTGTGTGTGTTTTGTATGTGTGTGTGAGTTCTGTATGTGTTTGTATGTGTTTTGTATGTGTTTGTGTGTGTTTTGTAGATTTGTGTGTGTTTTGTATGTGTGTGTGAGTTCTGTATGTGTTTGTGTGAGTTTTGTATGTGTGTGTGAGTTCTGTATGTGTTTGTATGTGTTTTGTATGTGTTTGTGTGAGTTTTGTATGTATTCGTGTGAGTTTTGTATGTGTTTGTGTGTGTTTTGTATGTGTTTGTGTGTTTTGTATGTGTTTGTGTGTGTTTTGTATGTGTTTCTGTGAGTTTTGTATGTGTTTGTGAGTTTTGTATGTGTTTGTGTGAGTTTTGTATGTATTTGTGTGAGTTTTGTATGTGTTTGTGTGAGTTTTGTATGTGTTTGTGAGTTTTGTATATGTTTGTGTGTGTTTTGTATGTGTTTGTGTGAGTTTTGTATGTGTTTGTGTGAGTTTTGTATGTGTGTGTGAGTTCTGTATGTGTTTGTGTGTTTTGTATGTGTTTGTGTGTGTTTTGTATGTGTTTGTATGTGTTTTGTATGTGTTTGTGTGTGTTTTGTAGGTTTGTGTGTGTTTTGTATGTGTTTGTGTCTGTGTTTTGTATGTTTGTGTGAGTTTTGCATGTGTTTGTGTGTATTTTGTATGTGTTTTTGTGTGTTTTCTATGTGTTTGTGTGTGTTTTGTATGTGTTTTTGTGTGTTTTCTATGTGTTTGTGTGTGTTTTGTATGTGTTTGTGTGTTTTGTATGTGTTTGTGTGTTTTGTATGTGTTTGTGTGTGTTTTGTATGTTTGTGTAAGTTTTGTATGTGTTTATGTGTGTTTTGTATGTGTTTGTGTAAGTTTTTATGTGTTTGTGTGAGTTTTGTATGTATTTGTGTGAGTTTTGTATGTGTTTGTGTGTGTTTTCTATGTGTTTGTGAGTTTTGTATTTGTTTGTGAGTTTTGTATATGTTTGTGTGTGTTTTGTATGTGTTTGTGTGAGTTTTGTATGTGTTTGTGTGGGTTTTGTATGTGTGTGTGAGTTCTGTATGTGTTTGTGTGTTTTGTATGTGTTTGTGTGTGTTTTGTATGTGTTTGTATGTGTTTTGTATGTGTTTGTGTGTGTTTTGTAGGTTTGTGTGTGTTTTGTATGTGTTTGTGTTTGTGTTTTGTATGTTTGTGTGAGTTTTGCATGTGTTTGTGTATATTTTGTATGTGTTTTTGTGTGTTTTCTATGTGTTTGTGTGTGTTTTGTATGTGTTTGTGTGTTTTGTATGTGTTTGTGTGTGTTTTGTAGGTGTTTGTGTGAGTTTTGTATGTGTTTGTGTGTTTTGTATGTGTTTGTGTGTGTTTTGTATGTTTGTGTAAGTTTTGTATGTGTTTATGTGTGTTTTGTATGTGTTTGTGAGTTTTGTATGTGTTTGTGTGAGTTTTGTATGTATTTGTGTGAGTTTTGTATGTGTTTGTGTGAGTTTTGTATGTGTTTGTGAGTTTTGTATATATTTGTGTGAGTTTTGTATGTGTTTGTGTGAGTTTTGTATGTGTGTGTGAGTTCTGTATGTGTTTGTGAGTTTTGTATGTGTTTGTGTGAGTTTTGTATGTATTCGTGTGAGTTTTGTATGCGTTTGTGTGAGTTTTGTATGTGTTTGTGTGTTTTGTATGTGTTTGTGTGTGTTTTGTATGTGTTTCTGTGAGTTTTGTATGTGTTTGTGAGTTTTGTATGTGTTTGTGTGAGTTTTGTATGTATTTGTGTGAGTTTTGTATGTGTTTGTGTGAGTTTTGTATGTGTTTGTGAGTTTTGTATATGTTTGTGTGTGTTTTGTATGTGTTTGTGTGAGTTTTGTATGTGTTTGTGTGAGTTTTGTATGTGTGTGTGAGTTCTGTATGTGTTTGTGTGTTTTGTATGTGTTTGTGTGTTTTGTATGTGTTTGTATGTGTTTTGTATGTGTTTGTGTGTGTTTTGTAGGTTTGTCTGTGTTTTGTATGTGTTTGTGTCTGTGTTTTGTATGTTTGTGTGAGTTTTGCATGTGTTTGTGTGTTTTGTATGTGTTTGTGTGTGTTTTGTATGTGTTTGTGTGTTTTGTATGTGTTTGTGTGTGTTTTGTATGTTTGTGTAAGTTTTGTATGTGTTTATGTGTGTTTTGTATGTGTTTGTGTAAGTTTTGTATGTGTTTTGTGTGTTTTGTATGTGTTTGTGTGTGTTTTGTATGTGTTTGTGTGAGTTTTGTATGTGTTTGTGTGAGTTTTGTATGTGTTTGTGAGTTTTGTATGTATTTGTGTGTTTTGTATGTGTTTGTGAGTTTTGAATGTGTTTGTGTGTTTTGTATGTGTTTGTATGTGTTTGGTATGTGTTTGTGTGTGTTTTGTATGTTTGTGTGAGTTTTGTATGTGTTTTGTATGTGTTTGTGTGTGTTTTGTATGTGTTTGTGTGAGTTTTCTGTATGTTTCTGTTTGTTTTGTATGTGTTTGTGTGTGTTTTGTATATGTTCATGTGTGTTTTGTATGTATTTGTGTGTTTTGTATGTGTTTGTGTGAGTTTTGTATGTGTTTGTGTGCTTTGTATGTGTTTGTGTGTGTTTTGTATGTGTTTGTGTGAGTTTTGTATGTGTTTGTGTGTTTTGTATGTGTTTGTGTGTGTTTTGTATGTGTTCGTGTTTGTTTTGAATGTGTTTGTGTGTGTTTTGTATGTGTTTGTGTTTTTTGTATGTGTTTGTATGGGTTTTGTCTGTGTTTGTATGAGTTTTGTCTGTGTTTGTGTGAGTTTGGTATGTGTTTGTGTGTGTTTTGTATGTGTTTGTGTGAGTTTTGTATGTGTTTGTGTGTTTTGCATGTGTTTGTGTGTGTTTTCTATGTGTTTGTGTGTGTTTTGTATGTGTTTGTGTGAGTTTTGTCTGTGTTTGTATGAGTTTTGTCTGTGTTTGTGTGAGTTTTGTGTATGATTCTGTGTGTTTTGTATGTGTTTGTGTGTTTTGTATGTGTGTTTGTGTGTGTTTTGTATGTGTTTGTGTGTGTTTTGTATGTATTTGTGTGTTTTGTATGTGTTTGTGTGAGTTTTGTATGTGTTTGTGTGTTTTGTATGTGTTTGTGTGTGTTTTGTATGTGTTTGTGTGAGTTTTGTATGTGTTTGTGTGTTTTGTATGTGTTTGTGTGTGTTTTGTATGTGTTTGTGTGTGTTTTGTATGTGTTTGTGTGTGTTTTGTATGTGTTTGTGTGTGTTTTGTATGTGTTTGTGTGAGTTTTGTATGTGTTTGTGTGTTTTGTATGTGTTTGTGTGTGTTTTGTATGTGTTTGTGTGTGTTTTGTATGTGTTTGTGTGAGTTTTGTATGTGTTTGTGTGTGTTTTGTATGTGTTTGTGTGAGTTTTGTATGTGTTTGTGTGTGTTTTGTATGTGTTTGTGTGTTTTGTATGTGTTTGTGTGTGTTTTGTATGTGTTTGTGTGTGTTTTGTATGTATTTGTGTGTTTTGTATGTGTTTGTGTGAGTTTTGTATGTGTTTGTGTAAGTTTTGCATGTGTTTGTGTGTGTTTTGTATGTGTTTGTGTGAGTTTTGTATGTGTTTGTGAGTTTTGTATGTGTTTGTGTGTGTTTTGTATGTGTTTGTGTGTGTTTTGTATGTGTTTGTATGCATTTTGTGTGTGTTTTGTGTGTTTTGCATGTGTTTGTGTGAGTTTTGTATGTGTTTGTGTGTTTTGTATGTGTTTGTGTGTGTTTTGTATGTGTTTGTATGTGTTTTGTATGTGTTTGTGTGTTTTGTAGGTTTGTGTGTGTTTTGTATGTGTTTGTGTGTGTGTTTTGTATGTTTGTGTGAGTTTTCCATGTGTTTGTGTGTATTTTGTATGTGTTTTTGTGTGTTTTCTATGTGTTTGTGTGTGTTTTGTATGTGTTTGTGTGAGTCTTGTATGTGTTTGTGTGAATTTTGTATGTGTTTGTGTGAGTTTTGTATGTGTTTGTGAGTTTTGTATGTGTTTGTGTGTTTTGTATGTGTTTGTGTGTGTTTTGTATGTGTTTGTATGTGTTTTGTATGTGTTTGTGTGTGTTTTGCATGTGTTTGTGTGAGTTTTGTATGCGTTTGTGTGTTTTGTATGTGTGTGTGTGTTTTGTATGTGTTTGTGTGTGTTTTGTATGTGTTTGTGTGTGTTTTGTATGTGTTTGAGTGAGTTTTGTGTATGTTACTGTGTTTTGTATGTGTTTGTGTGAGTTTTGTATGTGTTTTGTGTGTTTTGTATGTGTTTGTGTGAGTTTTGTATGTGTTTGTGTGTTTTGTATGTGTGTGTGTGTTTTGTATGTGTTTGTGTGTGTTTTGTATGTGTTTGAGTGAGTTTTGTGTATGTTACTGTGTTTTGTATGTGTTTGTGTGAGTTTTGTATGTGTTTTGTGTGTTTTGTATGTGTTTGTGTGAGTTTTGTATGTGTTTGTGTGTGTTTTGTATGTGTTTGTGTGAGTTTTGTATGGATTTGTGTGTTTTGTATGTGTTTGTGTGAGTTTTGTCTGTGTTTGTATGAGTTTTGTATGTGTTTGTGTGTGTTTTGTATGTGTTTGTGTGAGTTTTGTATGTGTTTGTGTGTTTTGTATGTGTTTGTGTGTGTTTTGTATGTGTTTGTGTGAGTTTTGTCTGTGTTTGTGTGAGTTTTGTATGTGTTTGTGTGTGTTTTGTATGTGTTTGTGTTTTGTATGTGTTTGTGTGTGTTTTCTGTGTTTGTCTGAGTTTTGTATGTGTTTGTGTGTGGTGAAGCGTTGGAAACAGAGCTGTAGATGTCCATTAGCTAAGTGCTCTGTTGCCTCATCACACTCAGAGCCTTAACCCCACTCAAAGGGCCCACCCCTCCTTCTCACAACCCTCTCCACAATATTGGTAAACTCTAGTTTGTGCTCATGCAAGAGGCCTCTCCACATCAGTCAGTCACACATTTCAAGTCCAAAATTATGTCAACCGCGTCATCTAAATGAGATTCCAAAATTCAGTGGGGGTTTTCTGGATAAACACTTAATAAAAAATCAAATAACTAAAAATATTCTGTTTTGTTTCATTCACGTTTGTTTAAGTTTATTATTACTCTGTCTACATCTCCAAACCTCAAAATGCTCTGTTCCACCTTGTGATGTCATGTAGTGGCAGTTTTCAAGTTAAAGGCTACTGTAGATTTTACCTTTAGTTCAGGAGGGCAATTCCAGGGCTAAAATTACCCAAATGATTCTAGTGAAGAAAGTGTGTGCAGTTTAAAAACACAGTGGAGCACTTCCTGTTTTACCACATGACAAGATGTTTTTGTTTAATATAATTTCTGTGTTAAACATGTGTGAATGAAACAAAACACAACTCCAGCTCTGTTTGTGATGAGGAAACAACGTTATAACATATATCAGAAAATAGTATAATATGGGCCCTTTAACTGTTGTACTACCACACACTCCATACACACAAAAGTATAAATTTGACACTAAATAAAACACACACGCACTTCTTAATAAGATTTCATAAAATGTCAAATTTGTTGTCAGTATAAGTCAACAAGGCTAGTGGTGCTTTACCATTTGAATACGATTTGACACCACCTCCACAGCCCACTTGTGATTTCCATTTGATAATGGTCAAAGTATTAACAGTATTTTCAGTGGATCGTAAGAGTTATTTAAATATGGTGAGGACCTGATATTATGAGCGTGAACTGGAGGAAGTGTCACGTTAACAAGTGCAAATGAAACTGGCTGCTGTAGGCAGAGGAGTGGGAGGAGCGAGGCCGGCGCAGGCACTGACAATGGGCTATTACAATTCCAAGTGTGTGGGGTTTTTATGGTGTTTATTCAGACATCAATTATACTCTAATGTCGAGCGTGGTTGGACATTCCTGCTTGTGCCATAAAACAGGGCTCCTACTCCTGGGTTTTCAACTTCATGTTATTCACATTAAAAAGATAAAATATGTTGTTTTAAATTGTCAGTCGCTATGGAAAAAGTGCTAACTTATCATCATTCTGAAAACCATGGATAGGAGAAATCTGAACTGGTCTGTAAAATAAAAAATGTTGTAAGGATGGGACATGGTTAGGTTATCTTCCCTGGGTAGAATGATCTTTTTCAACACAAAATAACCTTAGAGCTCCATTATATACCAAAACCCATCTAAAATTATTCAGAAAAGGCCCAGTTTTGTCCTGTTTTTTGTAATTTATTTGCTATTGATACTTCAAAATATTGATTAGAATCCAGATTTTCGACAACCCCTTGCTGTTGTCTCTCAATATCTAGATGTTTAGTGCTTTAGCCTAAGTGTCTATTGTTAAGTGCACCCTTCACTTCTCTCTTGTAAGACTCTCCACCTCTTTGTCCCTCTCTGTCTCTTCCTCCTCTCTCTTTATCTCTCACTCTCTCTTTCTCCCTCTTTCCCTCTCATCCTTTCTCTCTTTCTCGTTCAAAAATCGAAATTGAGCTGGGACCCTCACACAATTCTCCAAACAATTATCCTTCTCTCCCACGCCATGGCTCATCCATTTCCCATTCCTGTATTCACATCTCACCTCCTCCTCTCTATTTTTCTCTCTTCTTCCTCCGCCTCTTTCTCTTTCCTCTTCTCAGATCACTCAGTCAGATACTGATAGTCACTGATTCATGGCAGCTATCAGGAAGCACAAGAGACAATCCACAACATGAGGATATGTGACATTAAAGGGCCTATAGTTTCTGATCTATGTTCTAATGTTGTTTCCTCATCCAAAACACACCTGGAGTTGTGTTTGGTTTCTTTCACACATGTTTAACACACAAACCCTGCATATTAAAGTCTTTTAGTTCTTCTCTCAGACAGAAAATACTCTAGTCCACCTTGTGATGTCATGTGGTAATACAGGAAATGCTCCACTGTGTTTTAAAACTCCACACACCTTCACTAGAATCATTTGGATGTTGTCAATCCTGCAATGGTTTAGCTTTGCCGAACTTTAACTACTGCTTTAGAGATGTAGACAGACAAATAATAAAGCATTACTGAAACATGTGTCAACCAAACGAAAACACAACAGGCTATAACAGCTTTCTAACTTGGCTTTAAGCTCACAAGAGTCAATTTTGCATAATATAGGACTTTAACATGATTTTATTGGACATTTAATAACAGCAAGTAACCATCATTGCTATACTTTTATTGCAATACAGTTTTAACTTAGGAAATAGAAAAAACTGTGACTTGTACGTGGTGGACCAAATATTTCGTGGTATTTAGTGAATGTTAAATTATGCTGAATTGTCCCTGCTAATGTTATCTGGGTGTCTGGAACAATGGTGTTGCATTCACTCTTTCGTATCTTGCACTATAGGTTCAGGGGTGTAGCTAGAGTATTTGACCGAAACAACTGGAAACAAGAATCAAGCCCTGAACCTTTTTGCTATATATTTAATAAAATGCATTATAAGATACATTATATAGAATTATTTCCAAATCTATGACCTCAGCATCACTCACTTCCTGATACCATTTTCCACATTTCAGTCTGACATCATCACAGAGCGCCTCATGACACCATCAGCTGTTTCCAAGAACTTCCGACTCTGCTGCGATTGCTGTGATTGGCTAAGGTTACATATTACCCATAATCCTCGTGTCCAGCTGACAGCGCACAGTGCGTACCACATCTGGACAGTGTTGGTGATGAGGAGGTGAGGTCATGCGCCTCTCTGTGACCAATCCATGTTCACCGCGGATGACATCACCATAATATCGTATCCACACAGGCCACACAGGGTGCTTCAGTCATGGTTTACTATGAGATAAAGGGCAAAGGTAACAAGGTGATCTTTGGGGTTAAACTGTATTTGAAGAAGAAAAGTAGCTTGATTCAGGCAGGCAATAGTGAAGCAGAGGAAGAAAGGATAAAAGTGTAGGCTACTTGTATTGTTAACCAGGGTTAGTGACCTTTACTGTAGCATTAAGCAGCTTCAGTGGGTCAGAACAACATGATGGTGCTCAAAGAATAGCAAAACACAGTGTGCTGCCTTTATTCCATGAACATAGTGGAACGTGTAGGGAGAAGCACATCTCTGGAGAAAGTCAAGTGAGGTTTTAACATGGTCCTATATTTAGGCCAGCATTCACAATCTTAAACTGACAAGTAGTCAGCCGCGTTGATTGCAGTTTCTTCACAATTTATGCAGTGATGTAAATTAGAGCAGTTTCTACTTTACTAACTAATGATGTCACACAGTTATTGCAAAATAAGTAGATAGGTGTAATGCTATACTGTGGAATATTTCAGGCAAATCAATAACATCTCCATGGAGACAAAAAGGTCGGCAGATCCTCCACCAAAAAAGTGACATACTTTATAGTGCACCTTAAAAGTGTCTGAACATCTGTGCATTGACCAAGACAATGACACCTACATGAGCAACAGTTTAACCTGCCTGTTCCTGTAGTTCCAGTAGCTCGTCATGTTGGCCTCAGTAAAAGTGTCCAACCTTCACTTAAAATACTGATGTGATGTTCCTTTGGAGCCTGATGGTTATCCCAAACAGACCCCACTTCCTGCTCCAGGAAACTCCCTCTCTCCTTCACCTCACAGGGTTTATTACTGGATTCCTGATCTGATGATGATGAGAAAAGCAGATGTGCAGATTTAAGTCCAGTCAAATAAAATCTGTGTTTTATCAATCAACTAAAGAATGAGTAAAAACAGACGATTGTTCGAGTGGACAGTGGTCCAGATCAGCCCAGAGCAGAGTGTGGACAGTCTTCTGAATGAGGTTCACACAGATGAGTTTGAATATGAAATAAATGCTGTGCTTAGTGTGAGTTAATGTTAATATGCAGTGCAATAAGAACCTCACAGTCCAGAAGGGCAAACATTAAATGTATTGGTAGTAATTCATAGAAGTGTATACAGATTATAAAACATTCCTTGTTATGGCATTAAACTTCACAGGTGCTATGAGTATTGGGCAGCAAGCTGCCCCCGCGACCCAGCCGGATTAAGCGGGAGAAGATGGATGGATGGATGGCATTAAACTTACCCATCTTTTTTTCAATAAAAGCACTTTAATATTGTCATTAAATCAAAGTATCATTTAATGCCATACTGTGAAACATTTCAGGAACAGCAATAACATCTCCATGGAGACAAATAGGTGGTGGGCCCCTATGTTACATAATACTAACTATTAAATGGCCACTCAACAACACTTCAATGACACCTCTATAGAACTCAGTACATGTACAACAAAGTCCAATAAAACCTTTAAAAAATAAAACAATTCATATTCATATTTATTCAACAATACATATTCTATATATGGACCGTGGAGCCTTGTACAAGTCATTTTCGCTCTGGTTGCTCTGATGCAGAACTACACCAGTTCATTGTAAACACATATTAATAGAAAAGTCATATGTGTTCATCCCTAATACTGATATGACCTCCTTTATGAATATTTCAGCACACTGACAGCAGGCGGCTGCAGTGTTTGTACTCCACAGTAGCTCCAGTGGTCCCTGCTGAGCTGTGAGGGGGAAGTCCTATCATAGACCTACCAGGACCCCCCAAAGTCCAGGTCTGAGTCCAAACATGGCCCCCCACTGTTTAAATCGCACTAAACACAAACAGCATAGATCTATCAGTAGCAATAGTTCACCAGCTCCACTCAGTAGTGATCTGCATATAAGTGAGTATGAGGGGCAATAAAACCTTTCATTTGAATCATATATATTTATTCTGCCCTTTCTTAGTGACCCTGTGTGTGTTTTTCTGCAAGATATTTAACTTTCATGTTGTTGGATGTATGGAAATGTGCCATGTTCACAAAAAGAAAGATTCACATTATAAATAAAAGCATATTGCAGTTCTAATGGATAATGACATTTGTTAAAGACCCTGAAGCAATACGAACTCTGCATCCAATGTTACCTACATTATCATAAACAATACTACACACAAAGCTGTTTGAAAAGACGACATTTTCATTTTGGTGCATCATTAAAGGTATATTACGCAACCTTATGAGTGGGAAATCTACCACCATAATGATATTATTGCTTTGTCATTACAACACATATCTAGCACTTATTCAATAACATGAATTCTTACGGTGAGCGGGGTCGTTTCTCCACAGATATGACCTGTAACTTAGCTTTACCTGCTTATATCCATGGAGATAGTTTAATGCATTTACCTTAAGTTAATGCGGTTGATCCCCAGCTCTTTTGGTTACTTTTGATAATGCATCTGTAAGAAAATAGTTAAAGAAGTGGACTGAGTGAGTGTGACATCATCCTTAGCTCTAAGCTCCAGTCAAATGAAGCTCATTGAGGCTTGCGGTTATAGGGGTTAATTTGGAGCTGAGTTCCCTATTTGGAATTCCAACCAGAAGTATCATAGCAACCAAAGAGCCAATCCGGAACAAGGCTGTTGAAGGTAACACCCCTTTCCGCTCACACCACTGGTTTAGCAGGGAGCAGGCACTTAGCAATGCTGTCAATCAAACCTGTTGCTAACACTAGCAGAGGTGATTTGTCTGTTATTATTGTTCATATATAGAATTATGGACAAAACAGCAAAATAAAAACACCAGTATCATGTAGAGCGGGTTTGTATGAACAATTGAAGATCAAAATGATTAGCAGCAGTTACAGAGAAAGGGGCAACGTTTTTTCAGTATAAGTGAATTGGAGCCAGCGTCGATGGAGCCAGAAGCACACCCATGCTCACTTCCTATTATTAACGTGGCGACTAGCAGGTTAGCTATGTCCATTTACATATACAATCTATAATAAACAGCATTTTTCTTACTTCATCAACAAACTAAGTGGCAGATCTCCATCAAAACCGTTCACTTAATTCCCAGATATAGCGCATACAGCCCACTCCCACTGCACACTCACTAGTATATGTTAAATTAGCACGGTCACACTTATCCCCCTTCAGTCGTCACCTCTTAATCTGGCCCAGCTCCTCAGGTCTTGGGGTGTTTTCCTAAAGCTGTTTATGTAGAAGGAAAGGCGCTGCATACTTCACATTTATGATGCCTGGACACTGGCCCAATCCTGATATGATTTCAGCGAGGACACAGGAAAAAGTCCCATCTGGAAGCCATTATCCCACACACTGCCTCACCTCTTTCTATTCTTCACTTTTAATTTTTCTTCCCATTTTCTCACACAGTTTTTTAGGGGTTTAGGGGTTTGTTAGTGAGGTCTCCATACAGCAATGACGGAACATGAAAGAGTTAAAATGGCTTGAATTTTACTTAAAGGTCTTGATTCTAATTAAATGCTGATTTAGTTTTTATGAATGAAAGATCCTATAATACACAAAAGGGACTCTTGTGAGCTTTAAGTCATGTTATAATGCTTTTACCTCCTCAAAAACATATCTGAGTTTTGTTTTGTTTCAGTCACATATCTTTAAGTGATTCATACACATACATATCTTGTTCATTTGAGATTGCCACGAAAATCTACAGTGTTTCAATAGGGCTAAAAAAAATAGCTGTAGATTCAAAGTTTGGCATTTCCAGAGCTGCCAATTGTTCATGTTTCTAGAAAAAGTGTATGGCGTTTTAAAGCACAATGGAGCTCTTCCTGTATCACCACTCAATGAGTCACAAGGTGGAGTTTTTCTGCTTGAGGGAACTCAGCCTAAACATGCTCGAAAATTTACCCAACCTCTGTTTGTTGAGTATTGTTTCGTATGTGGAAATCTTATTCTGTTGTCAGATAAATCAGCTTGAAACATCTCCTTAAATAAAACTAAAAAAAGTTCAATCATAATAATCATTTTTGAGTTTTATAGCCCCTTTCAAAGTACGGTATTCATTTCCTCTGTTGTCAGCTTTGAGGTCAATCAACCATCTGCAGCTCTAACCACCAACCACTTACACAAAGACCACATATTACATGCAAAGAGAGAGAAGTGTTTTGCCCAAAGACACAACAATAAAATTCACTGGTCTGAGCAGAGATTGAACCGCAGACCTTTAGGTGAGGTGGATCAATGCTCCAACAACTGCTGCCTCTAAATTCAAGTCACTTAAACCCATGGATTTTTAATATTTTACAGTTAGCACTTGTCCCACACATACTCTGGAGATGGTTTGATTCATGTTGAGGGCTGCCACAATTTGCAGCAGATTCACCACAGTGTTCGGCAGACGACCTCTCCCTCTGCTCCACACACTGGTCTGTAGTGTTCAGTCCACTCCCACATGACCTCACTGCATTTGATGGACAGGGACTGGGACAAGCATGGATTAACTAAGCCCTGATTTTAGAGTTTAGCCACACTGAGGTTTAAGGCCGCTTTTTGGGGAGAATTCCACTTGCAATCAGACCCAGGTGGTTCTGCACCATTTCACTCGAATACTATACAGCGGAGCAGTGACTACACTTAATGGTGTTACAAGCGTGTTAGCTGTGATTGAGTGGACACATATTGAGTCATTTAAGAATCTGGAACAAAAGATAATCAGGGAAAGTTAGGGGCTGCTTGACTCACTAAATGAAGCTGAAGATTGTCGGGATTGTTTGTGTGTGTGGGAGAGACACTTTACCCACTTGCCCGTGTGAGCGTGCTTATTGTACTAGACAGCATTTGGAACCAAAAGCTCAGAGTAATCACCGATCATCTCATGTGTTTTATATGGCAACTACGTCATTTTAGAAGTGAAATTACTATTATGAAAATAACATTTTGTTTGGCAAATATATATAGAGTTAATTCCATTATCACCCATTTTAATCATTTACTCATTTATCAAAATGTACTGAGTTGGAAAAACCACGGACTACTGTAGAGCAGACTATTTCTACCCATAAATCACACACTAACTGGTGTAACATTGTCGGGTAATCAGAGCACAAGTATGAAGGATATGCAGAGACATGTTGCTCTAATAAAGGCTGTTTATTTAAATCACTTTTACAAACTTGTCAGTTTGAGCATAGGCCTCTCTCATTTTTGCTGCACATCACGCCTTGAATGCTGTAATGCTCCAATCATCCCTGGCTTTTGGTGAGGACAGAAGACACACTTAATCAGAGAAAGTCCGACCCGCCCAGGTCCGAGTCTGAGGCCGAGATCTTGTTCCAAACATTGCATCAAATTCCAAGAAATATGACAAGAGAAACTTTATCCAGAGAGAGTGTATCCGTGACCTCCGCCTGCTCACACGCGGAAAAGTCATCACCAAATCCGTCTCTGCTCCTTCAGAACTCATGTTTCAGCCACCGCATTGTGAAGGGGTTATTATACTCCAAACTAACAAGAAGACTGCCGTTCTCAGTGTCAACATGCATTAGATAAAATCAGCAGAGGCAGTGAAAGTGGTTGGAGGATCCGGAAAAATCAAGCTTATCCCAGATTTTCTGTCAGCAAAATTGGAGTAATTTTAAAATTCAAGGTTTAATGCCTGCTTGGTAAATCCATTTTAGATACATTAACTACTGTTTTTTTTCCCTGTTTCTACTATTGAGCAAGCACAGGACTTCTTGACAGCATAAATATTTGGTATATATAGACCCTGATACTGATATAAGATAAGATAAGATAGGACTTTATTGATCTCATAGTGGAGAAATTCAACAGTCACAGTAGCTCCAGGACAGTTTAGTGCAAAAAAGGGGAAAAAGTGTGATGCAATCAAGATAAACAATAATAAAAATAGAAATAATAATAAAAAATAATAATATAAAGTGAATAAGTATAAGCACAAAATTTACAAAGAGAATTGAAATATAAATACTATGTTACGCAGTTTGGCTATATTCCCTAAACTTAAATAAAAAAATATGAATTCAAAAATATAACTGTATGTATAAAAATAAAATCAGATTGGGAAATCTGAGGTTTCACTCTCACATAAATAGAGCCAACAGTTTTGTTTAGGAGATTCACAATTCACTTTTGCAACAGAATCGTTTGAGGTGAACCACACATGGCCACCGGACACCAAATGAGAGACGGTCATCGAGAAAAGCAAAGACAGTGATTTAAACCAGATTGGCCCAAATAGGCTCCTGTAGGTGCTATTGTTTCAGTCTTGTGGTTTTGGTTTGAGTGCATGTTATTCCTATTCCAAACAGTGAGACAGCCTGGGAATGTACAGGGAAAACTCAAAGAAGAAGTGTGTGTTTGTTGTGGAAAAGTGGACAGTAAAAACCATGTGAATTCATGTTAGGAGAGAGGACTGTGGAGTGGGCGGGGCTTGTGTGTGATCCCTGCCGTGTGATTGGTTGTCGCTGTCGAAGTTTGATGGATCGACGAAGAGCGCTCACCTGCAGTTGGCTGAGAGGGTCATCTATCACTCACCACAAGCAACTCATAAGCTTAGATTTATTTACCGTCCATTAAAATTAAACAACATTGAAAATATTGGACCATTTCTGTGTGCAGCGGGAAATGGCATGAAAGTTTACCTCTAACCTGGTCAATGCCAGATTGTGTATCTGTGCACTCACTCAGTGGTGGAAAAAGTTTTGTTACTTAAAGTATAAAAGTACAGATACCAGTGCAATTTTTTTAAATAATTATTTTCATGATTTTTTTTTTTTACTCTGGTATCTGTACTGTACTGTCTGTATTTGTAAAAGTATCATCACATGAAGAAATCTACTTAAGTAAAGTATTTTGTGCAGATGAAGATCTAATAAAGCTCCAAATGTAGTGATTTTGATACAAATTTGTTCGGAATTTTGGTCAAAAGAAATGTTTTAAATGTTTTTTTATTTGTTTTTGTTTTTGTTTTGTTTTTTGTTTTTTGCTTTTTTTGTAACAATTTTTATTTGTACATTTTTGTTTGCACAAACTATGAACCTGTTAAAAATAACCCCCCAGGCTTTTCAGCAGGCCTCAAACAGTCATGAAAACATTTTTAGTTTTCAGTCCTGTTAAAAAATGTAGTGAAGTTGAAAGTACAGATACCTTCTGGAAATGTAGTAAAGTAAAAGTAAACATTTGGTAAAAGTTTCCTTTGTTATAGTTTACCTCTGATTTTACCCTGAATTGATTTCTACGCGTTCATCTGGTCGATATTTCTGCAGTGAATACACTGGAAATGCATTTAGTTACAGAATACTGAATTCCTGCATTAAAAGGTATTTTGTAACATATTCCATTACACATTCCGCTCAGAGTATTATTTTGAGTACTTGGAATACTTTTACATCAAATTACATTATTATTTCAATTGCATTATATAATGACATAAAACATGACATATAATCACAACTCGATTTTTTTTTGTTTGTTTGTTATGCATTCATTTGTGTCTAATTAGAAACAAAAATCACACACACTCAATATAGGACTCTAAACCCTCTGTAATATAATTCTTTCTTTGTTTATTAAAATGGAAATCAATTATTATGCAACTATAGCGTATACTACTCCAGTCACTTCAGTTTTTTTGGACCACACCTGTGCCTCTCCTCTCCTCCTTTTTTAAAACTAAAATCACATTTCTCATTATTGTGAAACTTCCACATCTGGATTTTTCTTCTGCAATTCTCCTGCATCAATTTGATATAAGACCAACAAACAGTGCATTATCTCACCCGCATCCAGGGCCAAACGCACAAACCTTGAATCCAATACATTTTTACTAAAGCCCTATTCCCAAATGGTCCCTCCAAATGCTGTTCTTCCCCTCACCTCTTTACCTCGTCCTCCTCTCTAACCCTTGTCCGATCCAATATAGCAGAGAAAAGCATTTGAACACACTCTCGCGGTGGTAGGGCCAACTTTTTGTGAACCATGTGGAAGCCATTGGAGCCTAATCTGCCATAATTGTGTAGCATTTGAAATCGAGGCTAGTCTGAATTAGCCACTTCATTAACATATGCTTTTGTAAGACATGTGAACCGAGCTGCGTTATAGAAATGAGTGCGAACATGAATTTCAATGGTTTTAATCATATTTTTGACTTAGCCAGAGCATTAGCCACACATGCTAGCACTTAAATGTATTGAGTGTGCTTGCAGCGTCTGTTGTGGTCCATGTAAACAGACTGTAATGACCCGTGTAATGTAAACTGCTAAAACTTGTCGAATTTGAGATGTGATGCTATAAAAGGAGGACAGCCAAGATCTGCTTTGCTGTGTGGTACGGAAGATTCCTCATAATATGATTCCTAAGACAATGGTTTACAGGATTTGACATGGATTTGCACTCATTTTAATCAGGAATGATAAGGCAAAATAACCTTGAGATTTTAAATTACGACCACCCAAGAATGCTGCTGATTTCTTTTTCACTGTTCACTGGAGAAGATCTGATCTGATCTAAGTAACACGCAGAGCCTTACTGTGGGCTCTTTGGTGTTATTCCAGCTGCCCATGCATGTGTTAACTGACTTTATAAAACTATGGCTAAACAAAATATCTCTAAACAACACAAAATATGAACCCAGGACTGACTATATCTTAAATTAAAGGTTGTATATTACATAAGTTTAACTCTTTAAGCTTTAAGCAATGTTAGACTCTTGTTACCTCATGAAAAAACATACCCAAAGTCGTGTTTTGTTTCATTCACACATTTTCAAGTGACCCTTTATTGTTAGTCTGTCTACATCTCCAAAGCTCAAATTGCTCTGGTCCACCATGTGATGTCATGTAGTGGTAGGATTCAAGTTAGCAGCTACATTTTACCTTTTGTTCAGTAGAGATTGGAAATCCCCGATCTGAAATCATCCAAATGATTCTAGTGAAGGTGTGTGGAGTGCAAAAACATAGTGGAGCACTTCCTGTAGTGTTGTAGTCAAGACCGCACTAATCGAGATCAAGACCTGCCCGAGACCAAAGGGTCCCAAGACCAAGACAAGACCAAGACCTCTGAGAGTCGAGAGCAAGACAAGACCAAGACTTTTAAAGGTCAAGACCAAGACAAGACTGAGACCTAGACCGTGATCCATCAAGACCAATGTTAATGTTCATTTAGGATTAAAATAAGATAAGCAAACTGTACTGCACTTAAACACTGCCCCTTCTTTGGACCCTGATACAGTTTGAGCACCCCTTCTTTAATTCCACTTTACAGAAAATAATTTCTAAATTAATCAAGTGGGTCTTTTCAAGTTCATTGTCTTACTGGTTTTGCAGTGATATTTAGCAGCTTCTGCACATTTACTGGCTGTAATGAAATATGATCGCACTTGTCGAGTGTCAGACCTCGAGTCCGAGACAAGACCGAGACCAAGCACCTTCAAGACCAAGACAAGACCAAGACCAAGCACCTTCAAGACCGAGACAAGACCCAGTTCAAATGGGCTTGAGTCTGAGACAAGACCAAGACTGTAAAAAAGAGTACAATGACACTAACTTCCTGTATTACCACGTGACATCATAAGGAGTGTTTTTTATCTGAGAGAAGAACTTAGCTCAAATATGCAGGGTTTGTGTGTTAAACATGTGCGAATGAAACAAAACACAACTCCAGGTATGTTTGTGATGAGGAAACAACATTATGACATACATCAGAAAATAACATGATAGCAGGCTCCTTAACGACTCTTAATATGGAAATCCACCCTTTCTGGACCAATACTGTGACTTTATCTTTAAACGTTGTATTTAGCATTTTACAATGTCCACTGGTTTAACATTAGGCTAGTTGAATGTTCAATTTATGTGTGACGTCACAACCCAGAGCTCTGAAAACAGACCACTTCTTTTGTTATCTACACTCAAATGTGATGTTTAAACAAATGGTGCCAAGTTATAATGTGATCTTTTACAATTGAATTAGCTCTGTTTAATGTTGATTCAACACAAACAGTTTGAGTTGAATCTAATTGATTTAAAACGTAAACATGCCTATTTCTATCTATTTGTTTATCCATGTGTATCTGTTGAGTGAGTAAACCTCTTAAGTGTATTTAAAATAAGAAATAGACAAATTTGAGGACTTGACAAATGTAGATAAACTTGTGCCTCTGCTGTTGGTCCGGCTGGTCTGAGATCAGCTCTGTGTGAGTCCAGTTCTGTGCAGCAGCATCACTCAACAAGAGCCAAACTTCAGCCAAAACACAACCTGATGGATACACTGGAGCCCTGGGTCTGGACTAGTGCTATCCATCCATACAGTGTGAGGGGAAAGAGAGGGAAAGAGGAAGAGTGGAAAAATAGAAGCTAGTTTATGTTTGTAATATGTAATATGACTATAAGGCAGTGGTAAACATAGTAAAGTACTGTACTTAAGTATACATTTTAGTGTCTTTACTTAGTAGATTGGATTTAGTTCACGACATCTGAGAGAAGGTATCTGTACTTTCGATCAACTCCACTACATTTTTTAACAGGACTGAAACTATTTTTTGTTTATTTATTGTCTGAGGCCTGCTGATAAGCTTAAGTTGTTGTTGTTTTTTTCCTAATATTTATCAAAATCAATACATTTGAAACTTTATTAGACCTCAAAATCCTCACAAAATATCAATCAATCAAACTTTATTTATAGAGCAATTTTCATACAAAAAATGCAATACTTTTAATCTGCGCAAATGACATTTTACTGAGTACACAGGTACTTAAATGGATTTTTCATGTGGTACTTATACTTTTACTAGTATTTATTCTTATTCTCTTACTAGTATTTATTTGCGCTTGTATTTGTGCTTTTACTTATCTGTAACAATGTCATATGCCATTATGGGCAGATGGGTCTTCACAGCGCTAACTTATTAAGTTGTGTTTTAAAATCTTACATGTTCAGAGACTGATACTTAATATGAGAAAATGTGAGAAAAAAACAACACATTTTAATAAATATTGCTGTGAAATAAAAAGTCAAAAAACTAAAAACACACAAATCATAATAGTAGTTTGAGATAATATTTCGTAGTGTGTTCCTCTAGTGTGTTCTTTTTAATAACATATAATTTTATTTTTTGAGTGTGTCCATTGCATAGAAAAACATTAATGGTTTAAAAAACATGTGCACAGTGAAAATACTTAGTGTGACATGATTTGACTGATGTCTCCTTTTGGAAATGTTGCCTGAATTTATTTTGGAGACACTTTTGGCCTGAGACTGGCCGCTCTCCCTGCTGCGCTAAGTGAGATGAATGATCTGAGTGGACACATGGTCGAGTGAATGAAGTTAACTCCTCAACACATGTTTTTACTTTTAGTCAATTTTATTTTTCAGGTTTTATTGTACTCTTTAACTTTTTGTGAGCAAATATTTTCTGCTTGCTTCTCTGCGTCTGTCCCTCTCTCCTTCTTTCTCTTCAATTCTTCTTTGTTTATTTACAAGTCGGCCACAGGAGCAGAGCTGATGGATAGACTGGAGCTGTCTGCATGTAGAGGCCTGGTCTGGGTTTTTAGCCCACTTCAGACCTGGCTATTGATACTTTGCAGTGACTTCATGCTGAGGGTGTACAGCATTTATATCTGCAGTGGAATGTTCAGCAGTTACCATAGTGACATGATACATTTGCCAAAAAAGATTTTAAGATCTGAAAACTCAAGCAGGAGCCTGTGATCAATATAAGGGTTCAAGGTCCTGTTTTCAAGAAAATATGAGAGTGACTAACTCAAAAAACTGTTGGTTAATGCTATCTCACGTTTGACTGTAATTTTATGAGACTTATTTAGCAGCATACATCATCTCAACCATTGTAGTTCCAGCTAAAAACTGCCACACACTACAGGAGAATTTCCTTGATTTTTGCTGCGATTTGCTTCTTCCTGAGTTCAGGGAGACGTGACTGTGTGTGTGGTGTTAGTGTGAGCTGCTCTCTGCCAGATCATAACCACCAAACATCAGCAATGCTACAGTAATAGCCAATAAAACACAGCACCAGGGGCAGAGGAGTGACGGACACAGGAACACAAAATACAAACTCGGAATATAGTGAAAATAATGAGAAGACCTCATTACTCACCTCTCGTAATTTGTAAAGTTAAACTGCAGCATCTCATCTTTATTGTCCACAGAATGTATCCTCCACAAATAATAACACCCAATCCACAAAATATCACTGTTAATCCAGTATTCTTTAAAAGTAAAAAGGTGAGAGTTCCTCACCTGTGTCTGTTTACACCCACACAGATCAAGGTGAAGCTGCAGATTAGCGATAGTGACTCTACTTCCTGTGGACTTTATCGCCAATCTTCTGTGCATTAAATATGATGTATATTAAGTATTGCACCACATTTTTGACTTGTATCTAAAGTAGAAGTGCAGCACTCTGATCTTTGAACATTTAAGAGTTTCAAAGTGAGTGGTTTTACTGTAGACAGGAAACAGTAGACGTAATCGTGCTCACATCTTTGTAGGTTGTTTTACACAGCCATGTCCCGCTGCAGTCTTTGCAATCAGAGATTTAAAATCTCATAAAATCCTGTAGTGTGTGGCTGCCTTAAGTCATCTCTCTCGGGTCAGATTGTGTTAAAATAAAGATCAGATTAAAGCCTAACAAAGCAATAGATAGAGCAATGCCTAGGGTTAGCATCACACCCCCAGGGAATGAAAACAACGATCCCTAATTGTCAAAGATTACAACCAGATTAAATACCAGAAAAACATGTCTTCCGTAAAGGTTCATATAGCCTTTCAATAGGGTCTCAATCAATTTTCTGGATCTCCTGTGCTGTTTATTTATTGCTCATTATATTCATTATTATGGACAATAGATGTATAGTATTGAGATAACCCCTCATTAAGGCCCTCTTTAAGTTGACACATGCTCTCCTCTCTTGTTTGTGCTGAGTGGGCAGGTGATGTCACATCTGCACAGTTGAGTGAGTCAGAGTGAGATGGTCTCGGCTGACGACGGTATCAGGAAATGGCACAGGTCCAAAACAACCATCTCCTTTTAGCCCAAGAGGTACAATAGGGTTTCATTCAAACACATTCATTCATTTAATGTCTTCACTGCAGACTTTAACAGAGCAAGAATGGCAGGGAGGTGCTTTTGTTTACTTTTGTTTGTCCAAAATGTTTAGGGTTTGATGATATACTGTAGATAGAACAAAATTAACCCCACACTGAAGAAATTGGGTTGTCAAGGCAGTGTCAAGGGAGAGGTTATGATAAAAAGTTGAAAAAAGTTTTAAAAATAAAACACACTTAACATTTTTTAATGTCATGATGTACACAACAAATTGTGTGCCACTTTTTCCAGATGACCCTTGATAGATAATTAACCACTGCATATTGGAAAAACTAGATCACACAATAACCTCTAATATGAATTTTCACTCTGCTTACTCTTATGAGCTTTACATCAATGTTTTTGTCTCACTGAAACATACCTGGAATTGTGTTTTTTTAAATTCACATATGTTTGTGTAATGCTGCATTATTAGGCTCAAAATACTCTGTACCACCTTGTGATGTCATGTAATGGTAATACATTTTACCTTTTGTTCAGAAGAGATGGGCTGAAATTATCCAAATGAGTCAGTGCATGGAGTTTAAAAACACAGTGGAGCACTTCCTGTTTTTCCACATGACGTTACAAAGAGGAACAGAGTGTTTTCTGTTTGAGAGAAGAACTCATGTATGCAGAGTTTGTATGTTAAACGTGTGTGAATGAAACAAAACACACCTTCAGGTATGTTTTTGATGAGAAATAACATTATAACGTACAGTAATATGGGCCCTTTAATGATTACCTTTGAAGAAAAACATGCTAAATATACGTATGTGTGATTATTGACCATGCAAAATGAGTGAAGTCTGTGCCCAAGGACACAACAACAGAATGCACTTGTTGGAGCTGGGACTAAACAGGCAACAGCTCTAATTACTCAGTCTCTGTTGCCCAAATTCTTCTTGAGCAACATTTTTTATTCATGGTGCTCTTATATCAATACAATATCTGGCTGTACCCACCATAGACTGTGTAAAGAAGTGAACTGAGTGTCGCTCATAACGTTTGGCTCCTGTGAATGAGGCCACAAGACTGGCAGTTATTGGAGCGAATTTGGAGCCAGTTCCATATTGGGAGTAGAAATCGATTTACAGACAAAATAGCAAAATAAAAACGCCAGGATCATGTAGAGCAGGTTAACACGAACATTTTAAGACCAAATTGAGGCACAGTTACAGTGGTGACATTTTCAATACAAAGTGAATTGGAGCCAGAGTCAATGGAGCTGGAAGCGCGCTGATGCTCACTTCCTATTGGGAACATGGCTTCTAGCAGGTTAGTTAACTCTATTTATATGCACAGTCTATGATACCCACTAATTTAGCTCCTTTGAACACATTGCTTCAGTCCTTCTTCCTACTGTACGTTGTGAACACATAAAAAAAGTATCTTCTCTGAGTGTGAAGTGCTGCTGGTTTATTTACAAACTGTGATGAAGAATGCGAGTGTGCGGTGGTATTTTTCTGGTGTACAAATGTTTACACGAGTGAGGAATGTCCCGAAACACGATACGCACTGCTACAGCCAAAAGCCACACGCTTTCCTCTGCTGCTGACAGGACGCACAGAGGCCACTGCACATCCACACTGGTTACACGAGTTTATTTTACACATTCCTGCAAAATCTGAGGCAAACGCAAAGAAATGAGTCAGTAAAAAATCATATCAGCAAAACCCAGGGTGGGAGTGAGAAACAGGAAATTAGAGTAACTTGGGAAAACTACATGGTAAAATTGAAACCTTCACTAAAAATAAATAAACTAAATCTGTTTTATAACAGAGCAAGTTAACAGAAAACTGTTAACTTGCTTGGTTTCGCTGCACTGCCACTTTATCCTGTATTGCTTGGATAGAAATATATGCATATGCTAAAGGTACAGGTGAACATTTCGATTTTTAACCATTTCGGAATAGTTAAATAATGAAATCCTCAGGCTAATGGACTGTCATAAATTTGAGGAGGCACATTCACAATTTACAAGCTAGCTAAAATAAGAAATACTTTGCTAATTAGATTGCCTTAATAAATACATTTATTATAAGTAAATTTTCCATTTATTTCTCCAATAGTCTTTTTTTAAAAAAAAATTTATATTAAGAGTTGAAAGGCATTGCAGAGGCTCACCGACTATGCTAATTAATATCCACAATGCAGTTGTTATAAGCCCAAAAAGCACTTTTAAAACACAAGATTTGGCTAAATACTTCAATAACTTTGCAGCTTATAATGTTTCAGAAACAGATTAGTTCTTGTGGTCTCTAGTTACCACATAGCTGATTAGCCATGAACAAGCTTTTAAACTTTAATATTATTTTTTCAGAAAGTCTATGGGACATTTTGTTGTGGAACTGAGGTATGAGCGGTCACTGTTGCTCCTTTGAGAGTTCACACTTCACTGTGATTGGTTAAATGCACCTGTCACTCACTCACAGCATGACTGAGGCTGACCATGGGAATAAAAAATGTCTGTGACACTGAATCATATGTGAACGTATTGTCATCATAGGGATCAGATCATGATTTATTTCATTTTTTAATGGCCCTAGACTGTATAAATGAATATCACTAAATTGCTAGCTGCCACTTTCCAAATAGGAAGTGAGCACCATCGACGTTTGTATTAATCCACTCCATGTGATCCTGGTGTTTTTATATTTGTTTCATTTTCCTAGTATGTAACTCGGCTCCAAATTCACTCCTATAACAGCTTGTCTCGTGACCTTCATTTGACTGGAGCTGAATACTATGGCTGATGTCACTTAGTCCATTTCTCTATACAGTTTATGCTACTGGCCTACATATTATTACACCAAAACACTTTAAAACAGTTATTTCCTTTTTTTGGGAGGAGGCTTACAGGGAATATTAAAGTCTTTCACTTGAAATAAAAGTAATAACTGGCAGGTGCCCATGTTACTTTTGACTTTCTGCCTATCAACACGCTATATAATATACAGTAGCAACAACACCAACAAACACACTGTCTCCGGTGCAACTTTTCTCATTGTCTCTTTCCATTTAAGTCTTATTTAACGAGTCGGGAATCAAACGCGCATGAGGAATCGTCGGATATAGGGGTGACAACAACTCCAGGATCTATCCCGGGTCTCAAAATAGTCCATGTTTTTGTTTCATCGGAGGAGGCTGAGGTGTGAATAATTAGACTGGTGTCAGGCAGGGAAGTGCGCTGTGAGCAGTGTAAATGAACGAGGTAATGGATGTCACAATGTAGCAGCTAAAGCTATAAATGGGGCTTTAGTTCTCATCTCCACATAGTCACAGTCGGATGCTAAGTTAGAACCAAAAGATTGTAATTTTCACATTAATTATTCCAAAGACTCCTGGGATGATGCTAACGTGCATGTGGAGAGTCTGCATTGTAAATTTTATGGCAAATAGTTTCAATGGTTTATTTATGGTAACAGCTACGGCGCGATGCAGTAGGGGTCCAGGTAACTGTTTGAACCCCATTGTGTTTGTGCTGTAAGAATCAGAGTGTTAATTCAATTAATAGATGACGCAGTTGGAAAAGCCTAATATTTAAAATTAAACTGTGAAAAGATTAATATCTGTAGAGCTTGAGAAAACTGGATAGTTTAGTGGTTTTGGTTTGGTCCTCTTAGTCTTGAGCTCGTCCTAGTAATTTTGCCCAGTCTTTGTCATTCTTTTCAAACAAATATTTTTGTAATTTATTTTGACATTTCTGAAAATACCGTTTCACCTAAACAGGATCATGAACGCCAAAACTGATGACAGTCTTCTGAAAATGTGTTGTTTAAATCCATTTTGGAGTTATCTTCATACTTTTTTGGCTGTGTTTGCTAGTGTATGCTTTGTGTTACCGTAACTGATGAACATTTGGCCCTTGACATCGGTGGCAATCCTACTCTGATTTACATCCTCCCTACATGATCATTCAGAGCTCTATTCTGAGTAGTCTGAGCTATTTAGGTTTTGGTCACTCAGCTCACTATAGCTCAGCGGAAAGAGTAATGCTTTGCTCAAAACTTACAAAATAATGATAATGCAAAAAAAAGATATACATGCAGGAAGGAAAATATATAAATAACTAAATTTTGACAAACATATCAGATACAACTGGATAATTGTAAGGGTACAAAATATTACATAAATCAATACGTCTCCATCTCACCATTTCAGGTTATACTGAATATGGAGATGTATAGTTCAGATCTACCTAATCATGTGCAATACTGTGAATCAATACTGGTACAATTGACGCTTTACCTGCTCTTTATTTATTTATTTAAAATTCATTAGCCACTTACAATGTACATGTTTTGTAGTCTCATAGCTTTACTCTGCTGACACAGTGTTAGATTTTATGTCTATCATTACACCATTCTACTTATGTATCTTCATTTTGATTGCATGCTCTTGAACTTTGTCTTGCAACACTGTAATTGTCCTATTACAGTGAGACAAATAAAGGTTTGTATTATCTTAAATAATAATAATCTTATCCATAAATACAGAGGCTTCGCTTTTGGTTTGAAGGTGAAAATTTATCCTGTTGTTTATCCTACAACAGTGAACCTCAATCAGTCCCAATGGACGAGTCACATGACCTACACCTGTTCACACCTGCCCCTCATTAGCCACCCTCTGCACCTGCCGTCTGCCCACTGCACCTGCCTCTCTGCTCCCGACTACTGTGCACTGCACCTGCCTCTCTCATCCCGACTACTGCCCTCTGCACCTGCCTCTCTCCTACCAACTATTGCCCTCTGCACCTGCCTCTCTGCTCCCGACTACTGTGCACTGCACCTGCCTCTCTCATCCCGACTACTGCCCTCTGCACCTGCCTCTCTCCTACCAACTATTGCCCTCTGCACCTGCCTCTCTTCTCCTGACGTCTACCCAATGTACCTGCCTCTGTCTTCCCAACTACTGCCCTCTGCACCCGCCTCTCTCCTACCAACTACTGCCCTCTGCACCCGCCTCTCTCCTACCAACTACTGCCCTCTGCACCTGCCTCTCTCCTACCAACTACTGCCCTCTGCACCCGCCTCTCTCCTACCAACTACTGCCCTCTGCACCTGCCTCTCTCCTACCAACTACTGCCCACTGCACCTGCCTCTCTCCTACCAACTACTGCCCTCTGCACCTGCCTCTCTCCTACCAACTACTGCCCACTGCACCTGCCTCTCTCCTACCAACTACTGCCCTCTGCACCTGCCGCTCTCCTACCAACTACTGCCCACTGCACCTGCCTCTCTCCTACTAACTACTGCCCACTGCACCTGCCTCTCTCCTACCAACTACTGTCCACTGCACCTGCCTCTCTCCTACCAACTACTGCCCACTGCGCCTGCCTCTCTCCTACCAACTACTGCCCACTGCACCTGCCTCTCTCCTACCAACTACTGCCCACTGCACCTGCCTCTCTCCTACCAACTACTGCCCACTGCACCTGCCTCTCTCCTACCAACTACTGCCCACTGCACCTGCCTCTCTCCTACCAACTACTGTCCACTGTGCCTGCCTCTCTGCTCCCAACTACTGCCCACTGCACCTGCCTCTCTCCTCCCCACTACTGCCCACTGCACCTGCCTCTCTCCTACCAACTACTGCCCTCTGCACCTGCCTCTCTCCTACCAACTACTGCCCACTGCACCTGCCTCTCTCCTACTAACTACTGCCCACTGCACCTGCCTCTCTCCTACCATCTACTGTCCACTGCACCTGCCTCTCTCCTACCAACTACTGCACCTGCCTCTCTCCTACCAACTACTACAGCAGGGAGTATAAGACATAATAACATGACAAAAGAAATCAATATTGTGCATTTCAGTGGAGCATATTTCAGTGGCTTAAAGAATTACGACTACTTCAACTATTCAAAGCATTAAGTTACAGTATGTTACTTTTGTTTGGTCCTGGTTTGAGCCCCAGTTTAGTCCTGCTATTCTGGTTTAGTCCTAATCTACTCCATATTTAGTCTCAATTATGCGCAAGTCATTTTCCATAAAGCGATCTTTAAGTTATTAAAATGTAATTATATTTACATTATTTTGTGAACGCCATTCTGTGATCTGTTTAAGTCCAGTGATTGCTAAAAGATGGTTTAATATTTGCCGTAATAACTGTACAATTAATGTTAAAATGCAGTAGGGCAGAACATATCACAGCGCCTACTTTTGTTTGGTCATTGGCAGGACACTTCATCCACCTTGCCCAGTGTAATTGTTGGCAGCAGATACGTACATAGTGATTAAAATTACTTCCATATTTATATTTAACTTTGTACTAATTTGACTCTGTGTTGAAGTACATAATCTATTTTTGCTGGGTGTTTGAATGGCATACATTGTTAGCGATCAGTTGCTATTGTTTTCAAGTTTGGTTGACAGCGCTACATGTTTTAGATTTTAGTGCGTCGGGCTGAGTTTGTGGATGCAAGTCTTGTGTGTATTAAAGTGAGAAGTGGTTAAATAAACACATATGCATCAACATGTTTGCAGAATGTTTTGAAATTGTTAGCAGTAGTAGATTATAGAAAATGTGTGTTTAAGGGCCATTTAGATGTTTATTTGTGATATCAGATATCAGAGACAGCTAACGGCCTGGTATTATTACGGAGCTAGTATTGTTTGTTTCCAACATGTTTGTTTATATATTATATATTATATATTATATATTATATATTATATATTATATATTATATATTATATATTATATATTATATATATATGTATTTCTCTGTGTTTGTATTTTTCAGGACCACACGCGCACACACCTACACAAAGTTCAACGTTTTTAATAAAAGACTCTCATCTCTCATCTTGCATTCTAACTGATGCCCCTTGGAGATCACAACTGACTCCTTAAAACAAATTGGTGCTGAAATCTGGGTAAGTGTGGCCAGCGTGGGATTAAATAGAAATGTGTTCTAACCAAAGTCACCCTCTGCATGACACAGGTGCCCGGCCATGCCGAGAGAGAAGACCAGTTTGCATGCAGGATTATATCAGTCTATGATGCATATGAGTCACAGCAACTCTATTCCAGTGTGGAGAAATCAGTGGAGAGAAGTGCCATGATGACATCTCACACCTTCGCCGTCTGTTGAGGACTGGAGTACACTGCAAGGAACCGGTGCTATGGGCCCATATGAAGACGAGTATTCACTCATATTCACCAGTGCATTATAGGCAGAGGCCAGCCACAGAACATCTGACACATTTATATTACTACACAGAGTGATTAATTGTAATCAGAGGATGCAAAGATGGATGATAGAGATGCAAAGACACCTTAATACCAAAGTAATGCCCCCACCCCCATTATCCACCCCAGTGCCATCCCCTGCTCATCCACCAATATTCAGTGCACCTATAAACCAGGATCAAAGTCAGTCTCTGCCTCCTCCTCCTCCACTTGTATCCACTGTTACCTGCAGAGCCACATGATTACTGGCCACCGCCTCCTCCTCCTGTGACACAAGTTCATGGATAAGCCTTTGCCACCACAGACATTGTCTGAACTCACTGAGCTGCTCCGGGACCTCAGGACGACACCACAAGAGCAGCCAAGATATCACAGATACACACCTCCTCCATCTGTACTGCATCCCCTATACTCCACCCAGATGGGCACTGCACACTGCACACCCCACCCTTGCCACCCCCACAGAATGAGGTGGTGTACTGCAGAAAAAAGCCTACCATTCCTACATTCACAAAGGGTGACCCCAGAGAGTTTGCCAGGCTTGAAGTGCCCCTGGATAATCTTCTGCCTGAAGATGTCACCCAGCACTTTAAGTATCAGATCCTATTGGCCCACTTGAAGCATGAAGATGCTTTACTCATTGCTGATTCTTAAATCATCTCACAGCAGCCATATACTGACAGAATGACCAGCTTAAATGAAAAGTACAGCCAGCCACATCAGCTTGTGCTTAGGAAGATAACTGACCTGATGGAGCCCTGGTAAAGATTAATGGTGTGCTTTTAGGCAGTGGTGAGAACTTTTAGAGACATATGCAGTACTTGATGATGGTCTGAACGACCACCCTGCTTCCAGCTGCAGCCCACACACTCCAACTCATTGATAAGCCAGGAGACCTAGCCCTCAGAACTGTCAGACAAGATGTCAGGGTTATGCATAATGAACAGAGTGTGCCCCTGTGGTTGATTGCCTCAGATTACCCACACCTCATCATTGCAGTGGTTCCCGTGCGCCTTGGACATCCTGGGAGACCTGCTGCTGTGAGAACAATGTTAGGCTGGACACTTCAAGAGCAGTGAACTGTGGCTGCAATTACAACCTGCTGGCTCCTTCCACACCCACCATGCAGAACATATACAGAGTGCTGACTCATCTGTACTATCCTCTGAGGTTCATTGTTCTCTTTATAACACATGCTAATATCCTTGTGCAGAGTTTGTGGGAGAAACAGCAAGAGTGGGCTCACCCACCCCTTCCTGAGGACATGCTACAACCTAGGTTGGAGTGGGAAGCAGAGTTACAGCATCTCTCACATGTCACACTACCACACTGTTATGTCAGTTCCACCCTAGACCACACAGACTGTCACACGGTGGCTAAGTGGCTAGCACTCATGCCTCACAGCAAGAAGGTTGCGGGTTCGATCCCCGGGTCGCCCGGGCCTTTCTGTGTGGAGTTTGCATGTTCTCCCCGTGTCTGGATGGGTTTTCTCCGGGCACTCCGGTTTCCCCCATCAACCCAAAACATGCACTGTAGGTGTGAAAGTTGTGTGAGTGAGTGTTGGTGTTGATCGGAGGGACCGTTGGCGCCACTTGGCTTGGCAGCCGCGCTCTGTCAGTCTGCCCCAGGGCAACTGTGGCTACAACAGTAGCTTACCACCACCGGGTATGGAGTGAATGAAGAATGCTCTGTAAAATGCTGTGTAAAGCACTTTGGGGACATGTGTCTGTGTAAAGTGCTATATAAATAAACCTTACCTTACCTTACCTTACCTTACAGGGACATGTGTTTGAGAATGCTTCAGAGAAGGCATATAGCTCAGTGGCCTATCTGGGCACAGAGGACTATAAAGGTCAAGTGGAGGTGTCCTTCCTCACTGCCAGACCAAGAGTTACCCCAAAAAGCAACAGTCTATGCCCAGGCTGGAGCTCTGTGCAGCGCTGCTCAGCTATCCACACTACTGCAATGTGACTTGACTGTGCCTATCAACAATGTTATCTGGATTCTGGACAGACTCCAACACTATCCTCCCATTGTTACTGTCAGACTCATGTCGATTTAAAGTGTTTGTGGGAACACGGGTGGCTGAGATCCAGGAACTGACCAATCCTCTGAGTTGGAGATACAGCCCAAAACCCAGCCAAGGATGTCACTCGGGGTAAGACCTTGCTGAAGCTGTCCAACAATGGCAGGTGGAGACACTGACCAGCCTTCCTGCAGCAGCCTTCGCAGTTTTGGCCAATTCAGCCTGCAATGGAATAGCCAAAAGATTATCCTGGTCCTGCTGTCGCTTGCCTTACCACCACCTCCATCAAGACCCCACTACAGCTACAGGTTGACCAATGCTCCTACTTCACTGACCTCACAGAGACTGTTGCACTGTCCTGTCATGGGGCAGCACCTGGCCAGGCCACGTTCTCTGCTACAGATCATCAAACGGCAGAGAAGGATATTTTACAGCAGGCCCAGCAGGAGAGGTTCTCAACTGGAGTACAATCTGTTGAGCACTAACAAGCCAGTCACATCCACTAGTCAACTGTTGACCCTGGAGTATGATCAGACTATAGGACTTCTTAAGGTTGGTAGGAGGCTGACATGTAGCAGACTACTGAAGTCTGAGGCCATTCACCCTGTGGTCTTGGACCTCCCATCATAAGGTAAGCGCTCTCATCATTCAGGACACTGACAGGGCCCTGTGTCCCTCAGGCTCAGAGCACCTATTTGAGGAGCTCAGGTGCCAGCATTGGATACTCCGGGGAGCAGTCAAAAGACATCAGCAATCATGCCCAGATTGCCAGAAATGGAGGGCCATGCCAACTGTGCCTAAGATGTTTGATCTGCTGGAGGAGGCAAGGTTAAGACTGTTAAAGCTCCCTGCTTCTCCACTGGCATGGACTGTTTCGGGCCCTTCACGGCGAAAGTGAGCCGTTGCCTCGAGAAAAGATGGGGTATCATATTAAGTGCTTAATAACACGGGCTGTGCACTTAGATCTCCTATCCAGTTTGGATTGTGATTCCTTTCTCATGGCCCAACAGAGATTTATTGTAAGAAGAGGCAAGCCAGCAAAGCTCCTATCTGATCAGGGAACAAATTTGAAAGGAGGGGAGCGGGAGACTCAGAGAGGCCTTTGAAGTGCTACAGCCTGCACTTTGGGACCTTTTGTCCATACACCAAATACAGTTCAAGTTCAACACGCCAAAGGCACCAAATTTTGGTGGTGTATGGGAAAGGGAGGTGAAATCTGTCAAAGCCTCACTTTCTGCATCTATTCAGCCTCACTCTGTTCCAGAGGAAGTCCTGACGACTGTCCTGATAGAGGTGGAAGGGATCTTAACTTCCCAGCCATTGGGGTATGTTTCTGCAGATGTGGCAGATCCCAACCTCCAATCTTCTCATGAGGTGGCTTGACCCCTCCCTGCCACAGACTGTGTATGGGGATGGTGAGCCTTTAAGCCGATGCCGCTGGAGGAACAGTCAAGTGCTCAAAATGGCATAAGGACACAGCACAGCTGCAGCTTGGAACCACAGTCATGGTGATAGACTCTCAGCTACAGAGAGCCCTGTGGCCAGTCGGTGTGGTCAGCAAGGCTCTCTCTGGGCATGATGTTAATTAGATGTTTATTTGTGATATCAAGAAATGCTAAGAGCCAGCTAACCGCCACTATTATTATGGAGCTATTACCGCTTGTTTCCGACATATGATATATTAGTATATTAAATATTATATTTCATATTTTTTTCCTCTGTTCGTATATTTCAGGACCACACACACCTACACAAAGTTCAATGTTTTTTTTTTTTTAAAGTCATAAAACTTCATCATCTCTCATCTTCTTATCCATGCCACCTGGCAGACACAACAGTTATGAGCCACGCAACTGGCTCTCCCCAAAACACTTTCACTTCTACTATTTTAGCCGATGATACTCCAGCAACAACACTAACCAAAACATATAGTGTACTGATATAAAACAAAAAATGTAAAAGTATTTTAGTATTACTGAAGCAGGTCAAATGTCTACAGTACTTTCTGTAGACACCTCTCTTACCTCTCTTTTTAAATCCTCCAAAATGATCTTAAATCCTCCTCCACCTCTGCCTCTGAACACACCCCACGGCAAGGTCATGGGTCAGGCAGCTGCATAACAACATTACACTAATGGACTCTCATCTGTTTATTCATACAGGTTTGTGAAAGGGGAAAGGGGGAGAGAGATGGAAGGCGAAGCAGGGGGAGGAACGGAGGGAGGGAGAGAGGAAGAGGGGGAGTGAAAAAGAGAGAAGGAGAGGAAGGGAGGAGAGAGAGTGAGATAGAAGGGGAAGAGGGAGGTGGAAGGAAGGAGAGAGAAAGTCCAAGCCGTTTCCGTGGTTTCATGTTGCATCTCTCGGGACACTGTGGTGACTACCCAGAATGCTTTGCTGCACAGGCGTCTTAGTGTGGGCCAGAGCTGCTAGTTTTATTACATTAGAGTCAGACACAGAGGCTCAGTGTAGAACCAATATTACGATGCATTCACGGCCGATGGGATTTTTTCTTGTTATATTTTCATAGAAAGCTTTACACCTACAAAGTTCCTTATTCTATTGGGCAATTGTGGTTATAGTGGGCCATGTATGTTAGCATAGCAGTGCACGTGTCACCTCTGATGTCTCTATCATTAGAGGCCACAGGTGTTGCGCTACGGCCACTGTTGACAGCAACAAAGGCTCATAGGAAATGCAGTGTGGACAGAGTGGAGAGGACAGCTGGACAATCACCTATAATGTCTTTCTTAATGATGTTACTTGATATTGGAGTTCATGTTCACACTAAAACGTCTTTAAACTCGACAATATGCTGTTTACTACTGAATGACAAAATGTTATCTGGTGAATAAGGGAGTGGTACACTAAATTTTAACATAAAATGTTTTAAATTTAGCGTGAGCAAGTAAAAAGGGATACAATTGAAAGAACTGGAGAAGTCTTCTGCACATCACTGCCAATAAAAATAAAAGACAAATGCTGTATCACCATTAACAGCCACAAAATAGATGAAGCCTGCTTTATTATCCTTGAAATAACTGTCAGATTGCTTTATGTATGCTTAGAATGATTTAAGAAATTACATCTACAGACACAGTGATACAGGTACTCCCTATCGCACACTAATCAGAAATAAAACATGATGATTGCATGTTTTTATACAATATTCTGCCCCGCCCAATTAAATGCTCCTAAGCGGCGCTTTCTTGTGGTGGCACTTTTGACTAAACAGGGATCCCATTCATTTCAATGGAAAATTTGAAAAAAGTTTTGCATCTGAAATATGACTTAAAGAAGGTTCATTTGTGTAAAATGTTCAATGTTCATGATTTAAGTGACGCCCACATGCTTGAAATAATAGACTAAACAGAAATAATTCCAGTGATTTGTAAATACTGTATCCTATTATTTCTTTCATCTATAGACAGATCATTTATTTATCAGCACAGCGGATGCTAGTGCAGCCTAAGTGCAGAAAGCGGCGCTGTCTGCACGGTTAACATGAACTTACAACACTAACTAAACCAGCGTGCTAAACCAGTTTATCGCCGTAAGATAAAATAAGTTATGATGCTAAATTACCATTAGTGAGTGGGATAGGTCTTAATAACCTTAAATGCAGGTGAGTACGTAACAACGAGAAGAAACTTCAGTAGCTGGACATCCACTCAGACCTGATCGACACAACTAGCCCCACCCCCGGGAGAGACTGAAATCTGCTGAAATCCTACGAGACACTGACATGATACCAGACAGGACAGCGGCTCTTTCTGCAGGAGACATGATACCAGACAGGACAGCGGCTCTTTCTGCAGGAGACATGCGCAGCAGAGAGCGAAGTGACGTAGTCTGATAATCCTTCCATAGGCTCATGGTTACCACCTTAAAAGTTGTGTTTTGTTTCGTTCACAAGTTTAAGTAACCCCATTAGTCTGTTTACCTCTCCAAAGCTCCAGATGCTCCGTTCCACCTTGTGATGTCATGAAGCAGTTGTTTTCACATTAACAGTTACTGTTTATCTTTAGTTCAGTCGAAACGTGCGATTCCAGGGCTGAAATTACCCAAATGCTTCTAGTGAAGAGGTATGGACCCAGTGGTTCAAGAGAAAAACTCAGCCTAAATATGCAGGATTTGTGTAGTAAACATGTGTGAATGAAACAAAACACAACTCCAGGCATCAGATGAAGAGGCAGAACACTTCACTGGCCAAAAGTCAAAAGTAGCAGTACAGGTGCTCTACGAGGGTTGATCTTGAAATCTCAACAGAATGTCGCACTTACTGGAAAATGTAAAAGTGGTTAGGTATGAACCTGAGGCACACCGACTGGAGATATTAAAAGTTCTTTATTACATGGAGAGACGTGTTTTGACCAGCAAGATGGTCTTTGTCAGGGCATAAGGGTGGAACAGGACACACAGGAGGTCATTAAATAAAATTACATTGCAATCACATGACAACATCACATGACTATAGGAAAAAGCCAACCTTTTTTGTTTCTTATTCTTACTTGCCCACTTTTACATTTTCCAGCAAAGGCTACATTCTGTCGACGAGTCCAGATATGTTTGAGATTAGGAAACAACATTATAATAATATATTCCCTTTAATGCAGGGGACAGTTCACATTCACCCATTAACAATGTGAGATATTTAAATGAACTCTGAGTAAAGCAGCCATCTGACTGTCCACTGATCTCTCACAATTATCTCAAAGAGTTTTCTAAACTTGGTCAAGCAGACAGCAGCACACATGTTTCTTATAACTATTTTGACGATGGCATGCAAATTAAAATTTCCCAGTAGGCATCAGTGCAGATTAAACCAATCCCTTGACTCCCGTTATCCACATTAGAAACACAGGTCAATGGTTCTTGTTGAAAAGCTGTTTGATGTAACTGTACTCATCACTTCAATGATCGACTATTTTTATTTTTTCGAGCAAGTGTGTGGATTACAAGTTTACACAGAGGAACAAGGCGCTAACTGTTAGGACATTTGCTAGCTACCCACACATAGCTGGCTAGTGTTCAATAATTTTCATAGTTAGCATTTATTTAGCACTGCTGCTAATGTGAAATGATGGGTAAACTTGTCAATGCCTCTGGCTGGTCTAAAAGAGTGTGTTTTTTGGATGTTTTGCAGGAGTCATTGCCCAAAGTGTGTCCTGGGCAGTAATCAGGTCATAAAAGTGTGTGTTATTTCTGGAAGTTGGTCGTGGCAAGAGAGGCAGAGAGAGGGAGATATAAAGGGATGGAGAGAGGGAGATAGAGGGAGAGGGAGGGAGACAGAGGGAGATATAGAGGGAGAGAGAGGGAGAGACAGAGATGTAGAGAGAGAGAGATGGAGAGAGGGAAATAGAGGGAGAGGGAGGGAGACAGAGATGGAGAGAGATTGAGATAGAGAGGGAGATAGAGGGAGAGAGGAAGAGACAGATGTAGAGAGATTGAGAGAGAGGGAGAGACAGGAAAAGAGAGTGGAGGAAAGAGTGAGAAAGAGAGGGGGAGAGAGAGGAAAAGCGATAGGGCAGCGATGGAGGGAGGGGCAGAGATAGAGAGGGAAAGCGAGATGGAAAGAGAGGGAGAGGGAGAGACAGAGAGAGAAAGAGAAACAGAGAGGGGCAGAGATAGAGAGGGAAAGCGAGATGGAAAGAGAGGGAGAGGGAGACAGTGAGTGAGAAGGGGGCAAAGATGGAGAGAGAGGAAAAGAGAGGGAGAAAGAGGAGAGAGAGGGAGAGAAAGAGGGAGAACGAGGGAAGTAGAGAGGGAGAGAAATGGAGGGGAGAGAGGGAGAGACAGTGTGAGAGAAACGGGCAGAGATGAAGAGAGAGAGCAAAAGAGGGAGAGAGATGGAAAGACAGGGAGAGAAAGAAAGAGGGACAGAGAGAGAGAAAGACAGATGGAAAGATGGAGAGAGAGGAAGAAAGAGAGAGGGAGAAAGGGATGGAGAGACAGGGAAAGAGAGAAAGAGGGACAGAGAGAGAGACAGAGAGAGAGGAAGCGAGATGGAAAGAGGGAGAGAGAGAGTTAGACAGAGTGAGTGAGAAGGGGCAAAGATGGAGAGAGAGGAAAAGAAAGGGAGAAAGAGGAGAGAGAGGGAGAGAAAGAGGGAGAATGAGGGAAGTAGAGAGGGAGAGAAATGGAGGAGAGACAGGGAAAGAGGGACAGAGAGAGAGGAAGTGAGATGGAAAGAGAGAGTGAGTGAGAGGGGGGCAAAGATGGAGAGAGGGAGAGAAAGAAAGGAAGAGAAAGTGGTAGTGCTGCAGAGGAAGAAGGCAGTAAATGTCTGGTTCACTGTCAGCTCTCGTCAGTCAACACTCAGACTTAAGGGGAGTTAAGCGGAAAAGGGCAAGCGATGAGGAGAGCAGATAAAGATAGATGTTCTGTATCTGATCTATTAAAATAAACCCTGTTCTGCTATTAGTGTTATTATAAGAATCTTTTTCCATTCTATTGAGTATTGTCCACAAAGAAACATTTGGTCTTCTACAGTATTAAAGGACCATTTTACACTATTTTCTGATCTAAGTTGTTTCCTGAGTTTCATTCACACGTGTTTAACATAGTTTTTTTTTCTTTCTCATTCAGAAAACACTCCAGTCCACCTTGTGATGTCACATGGGAATACAGTGTGCTCCCCAGTGTTTTTAAACTCACCGTCTCTAGGATCATTTGGATCATTTCAGCCCTGGATTTTCAGTTCTCTACTAAGCAAAAGATAAAAGATAGCTTAACTTGAAAACTGTCGCTTCATGACATCACAAGGTGGAACAGAACATTTTAAGTGCTGGAGTTGTAGACAGACTAATAATAAAGGATTATAACATGTGTGAATGAAACAAAACACAACTCTGGGTATGTTTTTGATGAGGTAACAATATATTATAACATGGCTTAAAGCTCACTAGGGTTGATTTTGCATAATATAAGATAACATTTTATTTATTCATGTATAATTAGCTGCTTTATGCTTCAGATATGTCTTTAAGGAATAGCCCTACTTTGTTATTGACTTCTTGATTTTTTTTTTTTTTTCTGGCACAAAAATCCTTTCACCAACTGTGATACGAGAACCTCCTACAGCTCTCAAACAGCTGGTTATTGCTTTGTTTATTTTACATTTTAGCACTTGAAGAGATAAAAGACAAGTTGTGAAGTTTTAAAACTACGGTACTGCCTCTGAGATTTCACAGTGGGTGATGAGTCTGTTTGATTAGACATTTATGTGAATCATAGTAAGGCCACTGCTGTTCATACTGACACTGAGATAAACAAAACTAATAAACTGATTGTTTAGTTTAAATGTATGTGCTAAAATGAAATTGTAAATTAATTTCCAGCTTATTACTCAAAATGTACATGAATAAATGTGTTTCTAACTTAGATGACAGACATAGTAATCAATGGAGGGACTCAGTAAAAGTTAATTTACTGACAGTTGTTGTAATGTACCTCTGTACAAACAGCGATGCTCCCTGACCCCTCACATGTGTCTCCTGCTGCTGACAGAGATGAGCCAGGACAGGGCTGGAGCTGCCGACAGAAGCCATGTTTAAAGTCTTTATGTGTCCACCGGTGCCATCTGTGCGTCTGTCCGCGCAGCCGGCTGTATCTATAAAACACTTTTACAAACCCATTTGAAGGCCAAACACGTCATGTATATTCTGTCCTGCTGCGCTCATGTTTCCTGATTCTTCTTCCAAATATTTCAACACATTTTAAATTATGGTTGATATTAACCACAAACAGGCTACTGTGCAGACTGTACAGACTCACTGAATGCTTGGATTATCAAAGTCGTTTGGCAACAGAGGGGAATGGAGCATCTTAAAATAGCTTGTAAGAAGTGCAGCTATTCAAATATATATATTTATTTTTATTTAAGCAGGTGGTTGACCCAAACTAAACCCCAGTCTCTGCTGAAGCAGCTAGAATCCTCAAAAGCGCAATCATCAACCGATCAAAAATAGCTAGAAACCTTTCAATGAATGTGTGAAATATTTGCATTATCAGTAGCATTATCAATCAACATTTAAAAGAACAAAAAACTTTTTTGCTCTTTATTTTTTTGAAAAAAGTAAACTTTTCAGTCGTCTTTATCTCTTCTACTCAAGGAAAATAACATTAGAATACAATGTAACTCATCCTTAGCATGTGCTCTCTATAGACTCCCGTTCTGGGAGTGTGCGTGTATGTCCTTGTACAGGTTAATTGTAACAGGAGAGTGTAACTGAGACTTAAGTGCTTCCTGTTTCGTCTCCACTCCCAAACACTTGCCACCGCACCCAAACAGGACGAGCTCACCTCTCAGATCATCTCACGACAAGTGGAGAATGACCTTTAAAATCCTCAGTAGCACAAATGTTATATGTGTGATTGAAGACAAAGCATTGAGAATTTTTTTTTTTTACCAAAACTATATGCACTGGTAATTCAGCTCCTCCTCTTACCTGCTTTTCACATATTTATGTATATATATAAATATTTTTGGGCTATGTGACTTTCGCACTGGAAGGATTGGCATCTGTTTGTCTTCATGGAGATGTCATTGCTTTGCCTGGAATGTTACACAATACAGCATTAAACTTAATGATTTAACTTCATTTCATAGGGACCAGCAGGTGATTCTACCAAGCCAAGTTACTTATCAGATCTGTGGAGAAGTGACCAGACTCACTTTGAGAGTGCATGTTTTTCAAGGTATTTTAAGCAATAAAACACCTGTAATTGAATAGCATTTTGATATACTTACTGTTCAGTAATATTTTATTCATGGTTTATGGTTATTTGCAGAGTTGAAGTCCATATAAAGTTGTGGCATAATGTATATAAAGTTATGATTGTGTTTTTGAGCCCAGTGTGAATGGAGTGTTTGCAAATGTTAGCGACTGTTAACTTCTTTCAAATGCTACATATGAGTGACTGTGGCAGTAATTACACCTGCTGACACTTGTTCTTTCACATCCACCAAACAGCAGTCAAATTTGTCAAAGGCGCGTGAAAGGCAATTAGTGCTTTAACGCGGCGGTTGTGCACACGGCGGTCCGGCCCCATACGTTCTGGAGTCAAACAAAAGAGGTGTGGCTTTGGGGACCTCACAGCTTTCACTTGGAGCTGTAAACTTTGGCAGTTTTTAGCCTCAAAGCCCCTGGGCCTCGTTTTCTTTTCTCATGTTTGAGACAGAGAGGTGCGTGTTAGAAAGGTGTTTATTTGAGAGAGCATCACTGTCTGATCTGTGCTGTGCAAAGAGGCTACTACAGGGGCTCCATTCAAACTTCACTTTAATATAGTGACTTTAATAACATTTACTTTTGACTTATGACACACTACTGTATGGTGCATGTTGCTGAGGAAGGGGGCTGTCAAGATTATTTGGTAAACTGTAAACTGTTTCTGTATTTGGCTGTCCTCATTCTCATTAACTTGTTTAGAAAGTTTGATGTCATAAAGCTGGGCGTATAAAACAATATTCTGGAAAATCTAGACAGTGAGATTTGTGTGTGTGTCGTTCATGGACATGTGTAAATATAAAAAAGGGGTGGCGAGTCAGGAGAGAGATTCACAGCAGGTAAAGCCCATATTGCCCATATACACAATTTTGTAGTAATGCATTGGATTTATGTTTTAATTTTGTACATTTTAATGGAGGCAAGGCAGCCATAATGCATTAAAAACACAATCACGTGTAAATCTCAGGCGCCAACTGATTTGCCCATTGGCATAACAGCAAGCTATGCTTCCACTCATGCTTCATGGCTTAATGACTATGCATATTTGAAGTAAACAAATCTAGGCTCTTTGGTTTTTAATTGTTGGTATAAAATGACTCCTTCCATTAGTCCAGACCACCTGCGTGTGTGGGTGGCAGCATGACTTTCCTCTGCCTGTAGTTTGGTTTAACCCGGGTTAACACAACACTGTAAATGAGTCCAGTATGTCCTGTACAGAGCTGCAGACTGTCCCAGGGCAAAAAGGCAATCGGCCACCACCAACAACAGCTCACTGAGTCTATCCGCTCAACATGTGCGCTACTTATGATAACGCATGTGGTACAGTGTGATTAGGCAGCATCTGTGTGTCATTGGGGTTTGATTGTTTTAGGGCAGGGGGTCAGCTATGATAGGGATCTGGGTTGCCAGGTTTGGTCGGAAAAGTTCAGGACATGGCCTTATCTTTGCTGTTATTACTAGGCCTGTAATGAGTGACAATAAGAGCCTAATGGAGCGAGACACGAGGGGCTCACAACTGCTCTGCTTCAGTCAGTGTAAAGCCAACGCTGGCATTGGTTCATAATGACAGAGTGTGTACTTTAGTCTGATGCTGTGTTGTTATAATAAATGAACTCTATTCACTGTTTGATACTGACAGAATATAAGGAAGTAGTTATTATTATTACCTGTCTCTTGTCATCAACCACAACCTGCCTGATATCTTTTTCTCACAAATGTGTACTGCCTCATTTAATGTCACCTGCTTGTTTCCATGGAGATCTTATTGTGTTCCCCAAATGTTCCACTGTATGGGATTATGACATGTAAAAGTAAAGCCATACTTTGGAAAATTCTATTTAGATGGAGATCGATACATACTGTAGCCAAGGGAATAACATAAGAGCCAGGTTTGTGGAGATGCAGGTCCAGAATAAGGATCCATGTTTTTAAGATATATATACCATGCTCCTGGTATACATTTGTCATTTGACTGCTGTCTCTTCCCTTTGTAAATCCAGTAGTGGGAAAAGGTCAGTCATCTAATCTCAAAATGTCAGTGTCCTTATTATTTTGCCTTTATTTACATTTGTAATTGCATTTTACTTTAATTAAAATTCATATTGAGCTCTAATGTTGCTCCTATGTTTTTATGTATTCATTTGTAGATATGCAGGGAGATGCTATGTTATGCACTGTCCATTATCTTCTCCCTGTAGTTTGGGCTGAACCGCTAAATAGCAGAACATGTTGATCTTCTGTTCTATTATTGTGAGCCAGATTAAACACAGAGTGCCTCCAAAAGTTCCCACTGTATCCTGTCATGTCTTTAATGCCCCACAAGCTTCACAGTAAACCCAACGCAGGGGTCCACCAGTCACATTTGTCTTCATGGAGATTATTATTTTAATATCATACAGTGGAACATCCTGGCAAAGCATTACATCTCCACAGAGACAGGCATGTAGCAGCTTTAGGCACTTCGCATTTCTACATTGTCTCGCCCTTGTGGCACTTTGTAGTCTCCTCTTCTTCATCACTATCATTGTACCCACATTTGGACTCTCGCCATAAATTGTGCGCACATAACTTGCTTATTTGACACCTGTTCCTGTTGCTCTTGTTTGCCATAGTTTAAAATCCTGAATATATTTGTGATGTATGACTCAGATCACAGAGCGGGGTTAGCAGTAGCCTGTTGTTTACCTTTAGCGCTAACACACTTTATTCCCCCGCTGCTCTCTGACCTCGACACACTGGGCTAATGGTTTCCACAGCCTTCATCGGCCCCGGTCTACAGGGACCTGAGGCCTGCTGTTGAACTTAGAGGTGAGGGACAGCTGCTCTGCTCCTCTGCCCCTCCTCAGCCCTTTCTGGACAAGACAGTGGCAGGGTGGGACAGGGGCAGGAAGGGACAGTACAGGGGCAGGGAGGGACAGGGGCGGGGCGGGTCTGTGTGAGGAGGTGTGGTGCTGAGTGAGCAGGGCGACCAG
Organism: Odontamblyopus rebecca; assembly: GCA_030686955.1. Taxonomy (NCBI): domain Eukaryota; kingdom Metazoa; phylum Chordata; class Actinopteri; order Gobiiformes; family Gobiidae; genus Odontamblyopus; species Odontamblyopus rebecca. The sequence goes on from CM060664.1 coordinate 16,355,880, forward strand.
CTGCCTCCAGGATATTCATAGACTGAGAGAATGATGTCTCTGTGTTGTCCCTCCATCATACTGTCTTATATCTGTCATTGTGTGGGACTGTCCTGGTTTAAGGACAGATACAGCAGTGTTCCACATGAACACTGTATCTTCCATGAAACTATCTATTCTAAAATGTAAACCTAATTCTGAGACCAAAGCCCAGGCTTTATACTTAACTGATTTCTACGCCACAGTGATGATTTCGTTTTTGTTTGTTTTTTTTGTTTTTTTTATTTAAAGGGACAATGCATATTCATGAGCAAATACTTGTATATATGCCAGAATTAGTAGTAGTCCCTGGCAGGTCAAAGAGATAGAAATAACATAAGACAACTTCACAGAGTAGACAAACTGTCAATGACAAGCACAATAAAACACAATCATGACGTACAACATTGACATAACATACATAACAACATAACAACGTAGACTACAGGACTTAATTTTCAATACTAAGTAAGTTTTCATGTGGTTTTATTGATACAGATTATGCATGCTTTGAAGGAAATGTTCCACCTTCTATGTATATATGTATGTTCTATGTACTTTTCAAATGCTTCAAATGAGCGTCTAGTATGGATACCAGTTTCAGTATTAATTCATACACTGCCTGGCCAAAAAAAAAGTTGCCACCTGGATTTAACTAAGCAAATAGGTACGAGACTGCTGCAGTTGGTCAGGTCTAGGTTCAGCAACAGTGTGTGCTCAAAGAATAAGGTTGAATGACCAGGTTATTCCGTCAATGGATTTTTTCTTCCCTGATGACACTAGCATTTTCCAAGATGACAATGCCAGGATTCATCAGGCTTAACTTGTGAAAGAGTCGTTCAGGGAGCAGGAGACATCATTTTCACACATGGATTGGCCACCACAGAGTCCAGACCTTAACTCCATTGAGGATCTTTGGAATGTGTTGGAGAAAGCTTTGCGCAGTGGTAAGACTCGACCATCATCAGGGCAAGATATTGGTGAAAAATTAATGCAACACTGGATGGAAATAAATCTTGTGACATTGCAGAAGCTTGTCGAAACAATGTCACAGCGAATGCATTCATTTTTCACCAAGATCTGAAAGATCTGAAGACCAGGATGTAACCAAATTGATGTCTCCTGCTCCCTGAACGACTTTTTCACAATTTTAGGCCAATGAATCCTGGCATTGGCATCATCTTGGAATATGTCTGTGCCATCAGGAAAGAAAAAATCCATTGATGGAATAACCTGGTCATTCAGTGTATTCAGGTTCAGCTGATCTCATTCTTTGAGCACACACTGCTGCTGAACCTAGACCTGACCAACTGCAGCAACCTCAGACCTTTGCTTAGTTAAATCCAGGTGGTGACTTTTTTTTTGACAGGCAGTGTACCTGAGCTTTGATAGAATAGGTTTTTTTTTAGAATTATAAAGTTTGACATGTAATGGGAAAGAGGTTTTTGTCACTATTGTTTTAGTAAAGGGTGAACAGGTTTCTGACAAACTTGAGTTAGGCCTTTATTTAATTTTTATTATTAATTATGTCTTCAACAATAGTAAGAAATGGATATTAGGGCAATATAAAGCACTTTGAGTTTGTATACGGAGGAGCAGTAGCTCAGTTGTTAAGAGCGTTTGTCCACTGATCCAAAGGTTACCGGTTCAAATCTCAACAAAAACATCATTGGTGAGCAGTCAGATCCACTGACCCACAGATTGGTGTGATTCCAGCTCCCACAGATGAATGCTGTCGTTGTGTCCTTGGGCAAGACACTTAACCCACCTCTCCCCTAGTGTCTGTGTACACTGGTGTATGAATGTGTGTGAATGGGTGGGTGGTTCCTTGTTGTAAAGCGCTTTGAGTGTCTTGAAGGTGGAAAAGCGCTGTATAAAAAGGTGACCATTTACCATTTACCATACAGAGCAACATAAATCTGACATAAATGTACATACTGTATTTTTTTCATATGACTTTAAAAATACTCAATTTGCCTTATACATTTCATCCACAGTTTAGGATCCATTTTTCCACATAGAAGTTCAACCATTTGATCAGCAGCTGACATCATTGTCTCTGTTTAAATATTCTGCACATTTCTAAACAAATTTCAACTCTGTCACCCCTCCCTCTGAGTGTCCCTGTTGTCATGCCGATGGAGTACCCCAGTGATGTGACAGTCCAAACCTGTTCCTGCCCCTCCGTCTGTCGCCTGGCTGTGTTCTGATGGGCCTCGGGGGAAATCTGCCCCTCAAACTGACTGCAGCACATCCAACATTAGATTTGGGAGATTGCAAAAACTGGGCTCACATCCATAGTAGCAGTTACGGCCGCTTGCATCAGGACTCTATTGTCTAAACACACAATATGTCATAAAAGGTGGACTCTGCATTTTTGGTTTCCTCATGCGCTTACCTCAAAACAACTTGGATGAATATATTTAATTAATACTCAAATAAAATGTTTATTTATGCAGTAGGCAAGTAACAGTACATTATGTCACTACATTGTTGTGCAAAAAAGAAAAAAGTAACTTAAGACAAAAGACAAAAAACAGAGGATGTAAGTTATTTAAAGGGCCTCAAAGTTCTCTATTCCACCTTGTGATGTCATGTAGTCATAGTTTTTCAAGTTTACAGCTAATTTTTTCCTTTTGTTTAGTAGATTGGCAATTCCAGGGTTGAAATTAGTCAAATGATTCTAGAGAAGGTATATGAAGTTTAAGAACATAATGGAGCACTTCCTGTATTACCACATGGAATCACAAAGACGAACACATGTGAATGAAACAAAACACGACTCCAGGTATGTTTGTGATGAGGAAACAATGTTATAGAGATTAGAAGACAGACAAATATGAGCCCTTTAAGATACATGAACATATGTATGTGCTTAATCAACATAAAATAAAATACTATAATGTTTATGTTTACTAATTGTGTTTTGTTTCATTCACACATGTTTAACACACAAGCCCTACATATTTAGTTCTTGTCTCACATAGAAAACACTCTGTTCCACCTTGTGATTTCATGAGTAAAAGGTAAAAGGTAGCTGTTAACTAGACAGAGTGACAATAAAAGATTACTCAACATGTGAATGAACGAAAACACAACTCCAGGTATGTTTTTGATGACAACATTAAAACATGACTTAAAACTCATAAGAGTCAATTTTATGTAATACCGGACATTTGTAATCAGAAGAATTAATGCTAAACTATTGTGTTATGTAAAAATGACCTTTATACATCTTCTCACACCTCTTTATCCACCCTCTCCACTAACCCACCAACTCCTCTTTATCTCTGTGTAGGTCTACAAGTGCTTAATAGGCTCATTAGCTCAGAGACACCGCCCCTCTCCAAAAACACACTCACCCACCTGCCCCTGCTTGCCCCCAGATCTGCTCTTCAGCATCCAGCCTCAGGGGACGGCCCAGAGCTCGCCGCGGGGCACAAAACAGCCCAGACGAGCAGCTAACCGACAACATCTGAAGTCACCATTCACAGGCTGCTCCTCCTGCCTGTGATTGAAGCTGATTTGAGTTTTGTTGCAGAAATAATTGGTGTTAAACATAGGCTTGCTGGTTGCTGCTTGTACATGCAAACGGCTGATGTAAAAAAGTGACAGGCATCTTCTTGTACATGCAAAAAAAAAAACATCTTTCTTATGTAGTTCAGGGGTAAATGTATAGCACAAAGGACCTACAATTCACAAATTGTATCTACCATATCTTATCTATCCTTAAAGGTCCCATATTATGTGTAAAACTGACTCTCATTAGCCATGTTTAAATGTTGTTACCTCCTCAATAACATACCTGGAGTTGTGTTTTGTTTCATTTACACTATTTGAGTAACCGTTTATTATTAGTCTGTCTACATCTCCAAAGCTCAAAATGTTCTTTTCCATCTTGTGATGTAATGAAGTGGTAGTTTTTAAGGCAACCACTGCCTTTAACCTTTTGGTCAATAGAGACGGGCTATTCCAGGGCTGAAATGATCCAAATGATTCTAGAGAGAAGGTGTATGGAGTTTAAAAACACTGTATTACCCCATGACATCACAAGGTGGAAGTGTTTCTGTTTCTGGGAGAAGAATTCAGCATTAATACGCAGGGTTTGTATGTTAAACATGTGTGAATAAAACAAAACACAACACCAGGTATGTTTTTAAGGAAACAATGTTATAACCATAGACTGTATAAAAGAAGTGGACTAAGTGAGCATGATGTCACCCATAGCGTTTAGCGCCGTTCAAATGAGGCTCACGATGCTAACGGCTATAGGGGCAAATCTGGAGCCAGGCTCTATGTTATGAACAGGGTTTTTTAACGGACAAAATAGCGGAAAAAAAAAAAAAAATCAGGATCATGTAGAGCGGGTTCATATGAACATGTTAAGACCAAAATGACGAGGCTCACTGCAACAGGTACAGAGAGAGGAGCGATCAGATTCCAATGTAAGGCAATGGGAAAAAGGGAGAGAAGGAGCCGAAAGAGCCTCCTGGAGCACTTCCTATTTGGCACGCGGCGGCTAAAGGGATAGCTTAGTCCACTCATATATACAGTCTATGGTTATAACATAGATCAGAAAATAATGTAATAAGACCTCTTTAAAAAAATAAAAAAAAACATTTAATTTATGGAATATTAAAAAAAAATACAAAAGTCACATTTATATATCAAATCACATAATTCACACACAGTTCACATTAATTCACATTATCATTTATATAAAAAATGATGCATGTTTTGTAATAGTAAAATAACACTTTAAAAATTTGGACTGTGCAACATCTATTCGTATTGTTGCAAAACTTGCAAGTTGTCCATTCTGACTGGCCGGATTAGGACACTTCATCATAACTGTGACAAACTTCTTCTTGTTCACACACAGACCAGAGTTTGGGCTGCGTTCCTGTTTCCACATTTGAATATTCATCCAGTGTGAGGAATCCACAGGTCTGACCGCGGAGAGCAGGGCTGAATGCTCACACATCATCGAAACGAGAGGAGCACAAACCAAACCAAAGGGCCAAATGAAGACTGTGTTTGGACTGGAGCAACTTCTGTGTCTGTCCACTTACACTGCTCTGACCAACTGCACTAAACACATCACTAAACACTCTGCTGACGGGAGCAGGGCCCACTTCAGCAGAGGTGAGTACACTAGTCAAATTCAATGCAAGAGCTACTTCAAAATAATAGAACTGGTTACACTTTGTGATAACTGCTACTTAATTAGCCTTAATAAAGTATGAAGAAAGGCTTAATTCATAATGAGCAAATACTGAAATAGAAAGATTAAGGCTTAGCAACAAATTAACAGTCCTGCAAAGTGATTCTTGTCAACATTAAGTCATGTTATAATGTTGTTAACTCATCAAAAACATACCTGGAGTTGAGTTTTGTTTCATTCACACATGTTTATTATGTATTTATTATTAGTCTGCTACATCCCCAAAGCTCAAAATGCTCTGGTCCTCCTTGTGATGTCATGAGTAGTTTTCAAGTTTATAGCTACCTTTTCCTTTTTATTTATTAGAGATGGATAATTCCAGGCCTGAAATCATCCAAATGATTCTAGTGAAGGTGTGTGGAGTTTAAAAACACAGAGAAGCACTTTCTGTATTACCACATGACATCACAGGGTGGAACAGAGTGTTTTCTGTGGGAAAGAATTCACATATGCAGGGTTTGTGTATTAAGCATATATAGTGGTAATATTAAGTCTTTCTTCATGCTTTCTTAAGGCTCATTAAGTGTATTGTAAAGTGTTATCAAAACCACATTTCACGTATTTGTAACAGCATGTTAAACTGTCTGCATGAAGAACAGGACCTCACAGCAAAACCTAGGTTTCCTAGGTTTGATTCTCGCAGTGTGCACGTTCTTGTGAGGCTGCATTTGCTTCTTCAAGGATTCCCCCATCTCCAAGTGTCAAGGCCTCTGTGCTCAGACACAAAGGCTCAGAATTAACCCTGCTGATGCACAGTGGTGGAAGAAGTACTCAAATTTGTTACTTAAGAAATTGAATAGATACCAGAGCAAAAAATTTTATAAATGACTAAAATGAAAATGTCCTTAAGTCAAAATACTGAAGTAAAAAGTAAAAGTATTTGCTACAGATTTGTCCCCTAAACACTTATGTATAATAATAAAAAATACTTTTTACTTTTCTGTCCAGTTAAAAAATGTCATGAAGTAGAAAGTACAGATACCTGGTCTCAAAGTAAAAATGTAACCCTTTAAAAATGTACTTGATTTAAGTGCAGATACCTAAAGTACAGTACTTTACTACTTTTCATTACGCTCCACCACTGCTGATGCAATTTTCACTGCTGATGCAGAAAACCCTAAATTTATGTTAGATCTTGTGCTTTTTGACTTCTTGACAAAGTTTTCCTTCTTGTACTTGAATAAGCAAACCACTGTGCGCTGATATGGAGAAAAATAGTTTCCAGAAAAGTCCCCACATGGCTCAGTACCATGATGCTACGCTTGCGTTTCCACGGTGATTAGTGCCATAGCGACCTCCTCCTTCTCCCGCTGCACCCTTATAGCATCACTCTCCCCATTCACTCTGTTACCGCGAATGACGCTGTTATAGACAACATGACACTGACAAGCCATCAACTCAAAGCCAAACTATTTCTGCTCCTCGCGAAAACAAAACTCCAGACTTTGTAGGGTGGCGTTCAAAGTCGAAATGAACAGCGTAATTATGAGGCAAACAACTAACTTTGTGTGGAGATGTGAAGGAGAGGATGAAAGATTGGCTTGGTTGGAAGATGATGTGCAAATGACAATGCATGTAAACTGGTTTGGAAAAGACACAAGCCTCCCTGAACAAATATGTTTGAACAGTGACAGAAGTCTCACAACATCATTACAGCTGTCAGTGTGGCGTTTCTCAACACTACATCACAAGCACCAAAATCTGTTTATTCACAGTGCTCTCCAACTGACAAATGAGGCAAAATCTTCTCCAAATCACAACCAGGGAGTTATTATAAAACAAAACAAATGTCTTTTTATTTGTAATGAAGCTCTAGCAGACACTAATAAATACAAACAGAGATGAGTGTGAGTGAGATGAGTGGATCCAGGCTTCATGCTGATGTGGCCTCATGGGACTGAAGAGAGAGAGGAAGGGAATATAAGGGGTTTAATGATAAAAAACAAAACAAAAAAAACATCAAGGTAAAGGTATACAGCTCTGCAATGTTTGGTATTATTGTTATTATTATTATTATTATTATTATTAATAATAATAATAATAATAATAATAATAATAATAATAATAATAATAATAATAATAATAATAATAATAATAATAATAATAATAATAATAATAATAATAATAATAATAATAATAATAATACAAATGTGCCAATTGATGCAGAAGTTGCAAAAGCTCCAGTCAGTTTGTAATCTGGCCTATGTTATGAGAGGTTATAATACTCCCTATAATTGAAGCATAACTAAACTTGAATCACGGCACGGTGGCTGAGTGGCAACACTCAGGCCTCACAGCAAGAAGGTTGTGGGTTCGATCCCCGGGTCGCCCGGGCCTTTCTGTGTGGAGTTTGCATGTTCCTCCCTCTGGATGGGTTTCCTCCGGGTGCTCCGGTTTCCCCCATCAACCCAAAACATGCCCGCACCCCTATGAACTAACATCAAGGACCATGTTGTCCACCCTCCTGTGGGCTCACCACCTGCAGAGGGGTTCATAGGGGGTCAGGTGCTATGAGTATTGGGCAGCACGCTGCCCCGCGACCCAGCCGGATTAAGCGGGAGAAGATGGATGGATGGATGGATAAACTTGAATCAAATCTACCACAATGAAGTGTCTCCAGGTCCCGTAAGGACAAAAAAAAACCTTTAACAACTTCAGGGCTACTTACTGATTATGTACTGCATGCACTGTTTAGTATTTATTAGTATTTAGTATTATTATTTCGTATTATAATTTTATCTTATCTCACTTCTGGGATGTGTTCAGTTAGCTCTTAAACCTCTTTAACACATCATACCACGTTCAATGTTTTTTCCTGTTTCAGTCCATAGGTTTCTTAGGAAGATTCTCATGCAGATTGCAGATTATGTGTGGATGTAAAATGTGAGGTAATTTATTTGGTACAGAAATGAAAACAATGACTGATTTAAAAAACAATAATACTATAAGGACAATGCAATATCATTATTATATTATTATATCTTCACTTTTCAGACTGTTCTTGCAGAACATAAATACATTCTTCTGACTCCCACTCAACTACCATTTATATATTTATTTTTCATATTGATCCATCACTTTTTTGTCTAGTTCAAACAAATAAAAATGTATTTTAATATTATTATTTTATTTCAATAAGATTAAAAATACAGATTTAATCATTTGCACTCAACATGAATCAAATTGTCATATTTCTTTCCAAAATCTGAACTCATACTACATGCTTTTACTGAAGAGGATTACCTGTAGACGTTTCCATTAAAAGGACACAAGCTGATCATTGACTGATGAATTACCTTTATATATACAATACTTAAATACATGTTCAATATACTTTTCAGTATAGTATTTAAGTAGAAATTAAACTTTTTTTCCACCTGGTTTCACTGGAACTAAAAACAGCTTTTACAGCTTATTCCCTTCTCCAGATGAACCACAAAGATGCATTTCAAAATGTATTTAACAAAAGATTTAATATATTAAGCAACAAGTGTTTCCCTTCACTCTGGCCTAAATTTAATAAAAACAAACATACATTTAAAAAATCCATAAGGTAAAATTCAAACCTCCTAAACAATCACTAAAGATTTCCCGTGTGTTTTTGAGCTGGGGTTTGCCCTGTGAGGGGATGGACAGGACCACACTGCCCCCTGTTGTGACACACAGAAATGACATACAGCCACACGCCTTATAAATCAGTAATAGCATAGCAATTCAAAATACCAGGTTGAACTGATGAACTATCTGTCCTCTTTATTCATTCATATTGTTTTTGTTTTTATAGTCATGGAAACTAAACTCTGCATGGATTCACTATAAAGTTTCAAACAGATGAACTTGAAATTAAAATGTACATGCCAGAAATTTCCCGTCAGATTTCATTTTTCATATTGTTCCTTAAGTGTTCACTGCCATCATGCACAACTTGTATTTTGTTATGTATAACTTCTACTCAATATCCTACATTAAGGCAGATTTCTGGCTGACATAACTTTTGACTCATTTGTTCTTTTGGAAAAACTAAAATATATACAAGATAATTTATACAAAGCATATGCAATTTTATGGTAAATAGACACATTTTTATATGGCGCTTTTCTAATTTCAAGGCACTCAAAGCGCTTTACAACAAGGAACCACTCACCCATTCACACACATTCATCATAAAATAGATCAAGTTTGCCAAGATTGTTTTTTTTAATCCACCCCAAATCATCGCAGTCTGCTCCCTTTGCCCCGGACATGTTCTCTCTGTAGCAGGAATGTGGCCTTAATATTTTACTATCTCTTTTTCCTCATCACATTTTTCTTCTGTATTTCTTTTGGCTCTTTTTGCTTGAACCAAACTTGGCCGGCCCTGACTTCCTCCTGAGGGGAAAGACATTTTACGGGACTGAGCAATGAAGAGGTGTAGGAAGTCTGAAAAATGGCAAAAATATGTGTGATGGATGAATGACAGAGGCGGAGATGTGAATGGAAAAGATGGATGTGTTGTGAAAAGGGGGGATTTCAGGGGGAAGATCTGGCAACCGCAGAGAGTGAGATGATAGAAATGTATTGGAATGGTCCAGCTCTGCAGAGATGATGGTTGTGTTTCTGTATTGGCCCGTTGACAACTCAGTAGGAGCTAGAAAACCATCTGCCTTTTGGAGAGGAGTGTAAAAAAAAAAAGTTCTGGAGGCACTTTTTACCACCTTTATCACATTATTGATTGTTTTTTGTCCATCAATGGAATAGAAATCTTTTAGAAACTTTGCTGAAAACCCAGGTACTTGAAAATAGAAATAGCAAATATAGACAACAACTTAAACTTTTTAAAATAAATTTTATTTATACTTTACTGACTTATTGTTTGCATAGTTGCTAATGTGCACTTCAAATTACACTGAAATGCCTTACACCTTACGCCTTATGAATATGGTCTGTGATAATGGCCCAATATAGGTCATAGGTGACAATCATAAAAATTTATGAAACCAATACGTGAGATAGGCGACTTTTTGGTTAAACTGGTCTATTGATGGGTTTCAGCCATAGACTGTCTCCAAATGGACATTGGTAACCCTCTAGCTGCGGCATCCCAAATAGGAAGTGAGCATGGGAGCACTTCCGGCTCCATCGACTCTGACTTTACTTTGAAAAATGATTAACCCTCTCTCCATAACTTTTGCTGTGAACCTCGTCATTTTGGTCTTAAAAAGTTTGTATTAACCTGCTCTACATGATTCTGGGGTTTTTATTTTGTTATTTTGTCCATAAATAAATTCCTTTTCCTAATATGGACCTGGCTCCAACTTCTCCCCTATAATTGCTAGCCCTGTGAGCTTTATTTGACCGGAGCCGATTGTTATACAGGTGACGTCACACTCCTTAGTCCACTTCTTATCGCTCTGAAACCCATGGATTGTAAGCCCTCAGGTATATCTTTTTTTAATTTTTTTTTTTTTTTTAAGGAACAAAAAGTGTGGTTTTGTGTATTTACACAAAACACAAAACCACACTAAGCGGACTGACTGACAAGATGCTAATATGCTAAAATGGTAATCCTGCTTTGCGCGGGTCTGCTATGTGCTCCTTGTTTTCGGAGGTGTGTGTGTGTTGGTGTAAATGTGTGGCACGGCTGTAGCCCTTGGGTAATAAAACAATACAAAGAGCTTTAGGCCTGCTGGGCCCACTACAGCTGCTGCATACTCAATGAGCAGCTCGAGCTCACAGCACAGGGAGAGGAGAGGTGAGACACTGGACCAAGCAAGACGCAAGTGTATGTTTTGTGGATGTGGATTCTTTTTTTTTTTCTCTCTTTGTTATTATAATATTTTGTGATGTGTGAGTTACTGTGTCCAAATAATTTTCCTTGCGGATCAATAAAGTTTGTCTAATTGTTATAGTTAGCTTTGATTTAATTGCTGAATGCTAGCCCTATATGGTTTGCCTTTACATTTGGAACTACATTGCATTTCTCATAGATTTGCTGTGAAGAACAAATAAGAAGGCTTTACTTTTTATTTTCTCATAATCTTGCTTGCATAATGTTGCCTCCTGTGGGCTCACCACCTGCAGAGGGGTTCATAGGGGGGGTCAGGTGCTATGAGTATTGGGCAGCGAGCTGCCCCCGCGACCCAGCCGGATTAAGCGGGAGAAGATGGATGGATGGATAATCTTGCTGGCTCGCAACTCCATCTTACAAAAAGATACTCCTAAATTCAAATAGGCTAACTCAAGGAAATTAATCCATCATGGTCTAGCGCATTTCGACCATACAAAGAACAATTAATGGAATTGCAAAACACATCCCCATAAAGTCCAGTTGATGGCCTATGCGTAACAATATACATCAGAATTTTTCCATATTTGTCCTCTCACTCCCATTTCTAAAAACAGCTCAACCGTTTTGCCAAGCGGATGGATGCATTTGTCAAACTGAAAGAAATTAATTATAGCAGTGCACCAAAATATCCAATCCAACATTTATAAAAAGATCTTCGCCGTTCGCGTACTGTTAAAACGGTTTCACTTCTCTATTGAGCTCTCTCTCTCTCCATTTCTCTTTATCTACCCGTCTCTTTCTCTCTCTCTCATAATGGACCAGACGCACAATTACTACTGATTAATCCAGCACTTAACACATTGACCCCTCTCCAGCTCTACACGCATCCACACCACTTAACATTATGCCCCGACCCGCTATCAGGTACCCAGCATGCAATGGGGCAGGCCTAGGGAGACCACTGCACAGTCAGAAACCATGAGTGTGTGTAAGTGTGTATCAGCATGTGTGGTTCGGAAGATCAAAACATGCAAGTATATGTCTGTGGGGAATGGCAAAGACTTGAGGAGTGGCACTAGACCGGGGCAGTTCTCCGGAGGGGGTATGAGGGGGAGATGAGGAGGTGGGAGACTTGAAGTGTCCCACAGTGCAGGGGCGGATTGATTTATGGATATGAATTGGGGGATAAGTCTAATTAAGATGTCTCTGGTGTGTAGATCAGAGGTAGGGTGAGAGTGAAGAGCTGTCAGAGATCACATGCTGAAGTGGGACGTCCTGTGGGGAAACTGAAAGAGCAGGGACAATGAGGGAGGCTTTCGGGCTAATGTGAAGTAGGAATTTGTACATTTAAAGAGGTCTAAATAAACCTAAAACACATTGATGAACCTTTTGAAACTCGTGCATTCTAAAAGACAAAACTAAAAGTGGTGGCCTAGAAAAGAAAAGCTTAAAGGAAAATATTATGACTACTCTCTTAAAATACAAACCATAAGTAAATAATAAGAATAATGATGCATTCGTCTCATATATGCGCCTCTCGAGACACTGAAAGTTGTTGTACAATTTCTGCATTATCCATTCATTCCACACTCGATGGTGGTAAGATATAGCCACAGGTGCTGTGGAGTATAGTGACAAGTGAGGCTGCCAATTGGCCTCTACGACCATCACCAATGTTGTAGAAGTTTTCAGCTTGTCCAAGAAAGGGTGGAAGTAAAAGGCTGGAGACCAACTTGGTGTCTTAAGCAAGAGTAGTTTATTTACCATCAATAATACGGGCCCAGGGGTATGTGAAAAGTCAACATAGTATGATTTCAAAAGAGAACATAGTATGATCTTTGAGTGTTCAAGCCCTTGGACTCTGCTTCCAAAGGAGGAGGTTTATAAAGCAAGGAGAGATTACGAAGGCCAGTAGGCACCAGCTAGACAGCATTATGCCACAATTTATATAGTGGTGTGCCAATGGTACGCCAAGAGAAGATCATGGTGTAAATAAAGCTTTTGTGAGTCCATGTTAAACTGAGAAATCTAAGTGGAGGATAAATTACTTAAATTCTTTTACAACACTCATGCAAACACCACTTTCAAACAAAGCAAGGTGGGCGAAGCGTTTGACCAAAGAACACAACAACAGTTTACATTAGAGCCACTGCTGTGTCACCTGGTGTTCTCAGCAGTCTCCCATCCAAGTGCAACCAGGCCCAACCCTGATTGGCTCCTCACAATGACAATAACAAAGTTTGTATCCACCTCTATAAACATACCATAACTCCTGATCAAAACGGTAAATGCTAACTGGTCACATTTTATAGCGCTTTTCCACAGTCAAACCATTTAACATCAAGGAATCACTCCCCTATTCATGCACACCTGCAAACACTGGAGGTAAGGTGGGTTAAGTGTCTTGCCCAAGAACACAACAGCATTCATCTGTGAGAACTGGAATTGCGTCGCCAACCTGTGGGACAGTGGACAAGCGCTGTACTGACTGAGTTACATTTGCACCAAACTCCTAACTCAAGATCTGAAGAAGAGTCCTGGGATTTGCATTGAGTTCTTCCATTGCTCCTGAAGGTGGCATTGAATCATGAGTAAGTGAGTTCTAAAATAAGTACTTTAACCTAACAACATTTGGCCTCATTTGTAACTATACATTTATGCATGTGGTAGCAAAAAAAGGAATAATAACAAAATAAAAAATCAAAGACATGCAAAAAGGAAAGGTGAAAATAGGAAGAGTGGCAACCGTAGAGAAGGTTGGAGGACATATTAGTGTAAAATGAATGAAATTTGTGACAGTGACAGAGAGGCAGCAGTGAAATGTCCAGAGGGAGAAGACGTGCTGACAGGAGAAAAAGATGGAGCAAATTAACCAAAATGCTCAAGATTCAATGTAAACTCACCGAGGAGCAGATGCACACGTGAACAAACCAGCCGGGAGAGCCACGCCAAAGGTCACAATGACACTTCAAGGCAAGTGTCATTCATTACACTTTGAGCTAATGACTGATATCCAATACACAACTTCAAATGGCTTTAAAAGTGCGCTATGTAACTTTTCAGGGGCACGCAACCAGCCTAAGATACATGTCAGATCTGTGGACAGGCAAGCCCACTCACAGTAACAATTTCCTATATTTAAAGGGCCCATATTACACTATTTTTGTCTATGTCATAATGTTGTTTCCTTGTCAAAAACATGCTTGGAGTTGTGTTTTGTTTCAGTGACATGATTAACACACAAATCATGCATACTTAGGTTGCATTCTGTTCTCTAATTGAAAACACGCTGTTGCACCTTGTGATGTCACAGCGTAAACCAGGATCTACACACCTTCACTAGAACTATTTGGATAATTTCCATACTAGAATTGCCAATCTCGACTGAACAAAAGGTAAAAGGAGCTGTTAACTTGATAACCACTGCTTGACATCATAAGGTGGAACAGAGCATTTTGAGCTTTGGAGATGGAGACAAACTAATAAAAAAGGGTTACTCAGACATGTGTAAATGAAACAAAACACAACTCCAGCTATATTTTTAATGAGGTAACGACATTATAACATGACTTAAAGCTCACGAGAGACAATTTTGTGTAATATAGCACCTTTAATTTCGTATTGCGAAACATTCCAAGCCAATCAACGTTTTGAGACATATTGTTTTAAGCATGTAATAAGAGGAAAGGCCTTCAGATCAGTTTATTATTATTAGATTATTATTAACAGCATTGATGATCTCTTTGATATTATGTTATATAGCCTACCGTTGGTGCACCTTTCCATATGTAGAACAGCCCACCCCTTGTTTTTAACTTCCAGGTCTGTATCGTTGCACTGAGAGTCTTTGTGTCTTGTCTTCACATCGTCTAGTTAAAAATTAAAGTGCTTCTACCCTTACTCTGTGCTCCTGCCTCTGTCTTATGGTAATCTGCTCCCGGATGGACCCCGCATATGCAAATAAGGCCAAATACGGCGCGCTGAGATGAATAGTGATGAGCAGACAACAGTAGTGTGCATACTTATACCTGAAGCAATGCCCTGTGGTTTACCTGTCTGTCGGTGTGTCAATCAAAACACAGGCTGAGAACAGAAAATACTAATTAAAACACAAATATATGTGAAGTGCAAATGGACTGTTTTTTTTTTATTATTATTATTATTTGGTTAAAATATTGATTAAGTTTTAAGATTTATTCAGTAAAGTTTTGCAATGACATACAATTGATACATGCAGACAGTAATATTAATGGGAGGTGGCAGTTTTTAATGTACAAAAAATGGTAGAAAAGGTTTCAGCCTTCATATTGAAAATGAGAAAATTATGTCAGGACAGCCAGCAATTTTAAAACCATTGCCCATTGCTCAAAACAAATGAAAAGTTGGGAAATGTTTAAAAAATAAAGTAAATATGTACACTACTAAAACTATTATTACTTTCCAATATTATTACCTAATTGCACTGTAGCAGAGATGATGACAAAAAGCCTGCAAAACTGATTTATAATTTCACTGTAAAATTTTCATTTAAGGTCCAATATTACACAAAATTGATTCTTGTAAACTTTAAAACATGCTGTAATGTTGTTACCTCATTAAAAATATACCTGGAGTTGTGTTTTGTTTCATTCACACATGTTCAAGTAACTCTTTATTATTAGTCTGTCTACATCTCCAAAGCTCGAAATGCTCAGTTCCACCTTGTGCTGTTTTAAAGCGGTAGTTTTCAAGTTAACAGCTACTTTTATCTTTTGCTGAGTAGAGATTGGCAACTCTAGGGCTGAAGTCATCCCAATGATTCAGCCTAAATGGGTGAATGAAAACAAAACAAAACTCTGTGATGAGGAAACAACATTATCAGAATCAGAAATTGGCACTGATTGGTGAATGTAAATGAATAGCTCCATTTCTTCAAAAGATACATTTTACTAAAGGACAATTAAAAAAATATATAAATTTTGATCTCATTGCTGTGATTTAGATGTATTTTTATTGAGCCTAAAACATAAAACATAAAACATTCTTGTGCAACAAAATTCTGTTTTTCAAAAAAAGACAAATATTATATGTTATTGTAGTGTTGAGTGGCCACAGTGAGATGTATAAGTTCAGCTTTTAAGAAAGATAGCACTCTAAGAAGCTGCCAAAAACCTTTTAGGGCCCCTGAGATCCCCACACTCATGTTTTCACAAATTAAAGTGAAACAAAAGCCAAAGTCTGACTGCTTACATAAATACACTTAGGATTGGGAAATCTAACATGACACACTGACAGCTATTTTCATATGTCACTACTTTTTGCCAACTGTTACTGCAATCCTCTTAAAAATACATGGTACATAAATACTTTGGGGTCCAGATGTGAGGGGGCTGCTTCCTGTACAGTGTCCACATTATGGCTACATCTGCTCCGGCATTTCCTCTCCACCTCCATCAGCCCCAAAACCCAACAAAATCAAATTCACACACTCCTCTATCTGCACAGTATATATAGGCTTTGCATTTGTATGGATCTGCTGCCCCTTCATGGTAGATACTGTTCGTCCCCAGGAAAGGGGAAAAGTTACATTGCTACTCATCCAACAACATTTATATTACATCAGGACAATATAAGAGTTTTCGAAATATATAAACTTTGATTCATTCATATTACACTATTTTCTGATCTATGTTATAATGTTGTTTCCTCATAACAAATATACCCGCAGTTGTACCTTGTTTCATTCACACATGTTTAACACACAAATCCTGCATATTTACGCTTTGTTCTTCTCTCAAACAGAAAATACTCTGTGCCACCTTGTGATGTCATGTGGTCATACAGGAAATGTTCCACTGTGTTTTTAAACATATATGTTTACAAGAAACATTTGGGTAATTGCAGTTTTGGAATGGCCAATCTTTACTAAACTAAAGGTAAAAGGCAGGTGCTAATTTGAAAATTTCCGCTTCATAACAGCACAAGGTGGAACAGAGCATTTTGAGCTTTGGAGATGTGCACAATAATGCAGGATAACTCAAACATGTGTGAATGAAACAAAACACAACTCCAGGTATGTTTTTGAGGATGTAAAAATATGACTAAAAGCTTGCAAGAGTCAATTTTGCCTAATATAGGACCTTTATGGTTTGTTTATGCAATTTCATACTTGTAGAACATACAATGTCAGGTAAACGTCACTTGCGGTTAATGCATTTCTATGGCAAAATGTGTGGAAATTTCTTGCGTATTTTCCACCAGCTTAATAAATCTGCCTACCCCATCACCAAATCTTCATTCAACAAGGTCGACAAAGGATATAAATTCTTCATGAAGAATTTATTCACAACTATCAAGGTAAGAAAGATCAAAACTTAAAAGCAAACAACGACTAGCATTAATAAACTACTAACGTTTACTCTACATCGCGGCACTTCTGGCCGATCTATAGCATCTCCATGGAGACAAACAGGTGGCAGACCCCCTGAGAAAAGCTACAGAGACAGCTTTAACCATCATGCTTCAGTTTTTGGCCTTTTCATTGGTTCTTTTTTCAATCCTAACTCCATCACACTAAGTCAGTAAGTGCTCCAGCCCCAGTTCCACCTTGGAAAACATTTTCTTTTGGATGAGGATAATCGCCTGTATACCTGGCCTTGCTATAATTTCTGATTAGCTGAAATAATGACTCCCTACAAATAGTCCTGTGGGGAAACTCTGGCTTTGTTTTCTTCAGAATAAGCAAAAATAAACAAAACAATCCCAATTTAAGAGCTCCTGTTTCACTGCAGGGAGCATGATGTCACCAATAGTTTACAATGGAGGACCAGCTACCCTCGAACCATCCACATGTGTTTTCAGTCAAGAGTCAAATTATGGCCTGAAAGGTCAGGTCACAGATAGTTTACAATAATATTATTCATAAAACGTGAAGTGGAAATGATCCTTTTCAGTGACTTCATTGTGTTTATACAAGTATGCCCCAAAATGGCCGCCCCGTAAAACCAACCGCATACACATAGCTGGACATAGTAATAAGGTGATGGAAAAGACCCAAGCGCAAAGTTCAACAATTAGCAAAGATTTAAAATAACAATCTCAGGCCCGAGGCGATGGTGAACTCACTGGAGAATAACAGAGCGGCCTTGTACATTGAGGATATCAGATGCCAAGTACCTCACAGTATTTTGGATAAACTTTTCTGCTAAAATATTAATTAGAAACATACATCATCGTTAAATTTGAGTGATTTTGCTAATAAAGTTTATTTGTTTAAGAGCTAAGAGTTATGGGTATTTTCTTTCCACAATCTAATACAAATCTAATACTTTGTAAATGATATGATAATACGACAAATATCAAAATAAAAGTATATAGCTAAGATATATTTTAAATTACTACATTTCACTTACATATTTGCATAACTGCCCCTTATTTGGCACCAGTATCTTGCTACTTTTGATACTTATTTTGAGTTTATTATTATCATTATTAATATTATTGATCTTTGCTATTATATTATATTCTGATGTATGAGCTTTTGAGTTTAAATAATTGTGGATCAACAAAGTTTGTCTAAGTCTAATTATTGTAGCTCACCCTCGATGAAGGATACCACAGAAAAAGGCATTTGGTACAAAATATCTATTAAAACATCAATATAATGAACCATTACAATTAACTGTATTGAATTTAACTGTATTGAATTTAGACCTCATAATTCTTGGAGGTAAATTTCCCTAAATTTAAATGCATCATATTCATTTTAAGGTGTATAGGAAGGTTTCAATGGAAAAAGGTCAGTTTCTTTTTGTCAGATTTTCCATGTTAAAAAAGGATGTATCTCTCTGTGTTTCCCATGGGACAAACTGCACATGCTACTGTAAAAGGAATGTGGACAGGAACATGTCTTAATTTACTAGTGTCAAAGTGTGTTCAAAGTGCATTAGAAAAGAAAATATTGCAAAATCTTTTAGAGTATCTTCATATAGGCTTGGGGTTGCTTCAAATCTGCATGAACTGGTCAGGTATTTAGGTGAGTAGGACATATAACAATGAGAACTTTCTGTAACAATAACAAAAAAATATTTAATTTAACATAAAAGGCCTTGTTAGCTCCACAAACTTAATAATCCCCACAAACATAATGATAATTCTCCACCACAAATGTACACTCAACAAAAATATAAATGCAACACTTTTGTTTTTGCTCCCATTTGTCATGAGATGGACTCAAAGATCTAAAATTCATTCCAGATACACAATATTACCATTTCTCTCAAACATTGTTCACAAATCTGTCTAAATGTGTGATAGTGAGCACTTTTGCTTTGCTGAGATAATCCATCCCACCTCACAGGTGTGCCACATCAGGATGCTCATCAGACACCATGATTAGTGCATAGGTGTACCTTAGACTGTCCACAATAAAAGGCCACTCTGAAATGTGCAGTTGTTGCTTTATTGGGGGTATGGGGATTCAGAACCAGTCAGTATCTGGTGTAACCACCATTTACCTCATGCAGTGCAACACATCTTCTTCGCATAGAGTTTATCAGATTGTCAATTGTGGCCTGTGGAATGTTGGTCCACTCCTCTTCAATGGCTGTGCGAAGTTGCTGGATATTAGTGGGAACTGGTACGCGCTGTCGTATATGCCGGTCAAGCACATCCCAAGCATGCTCAATGGGTGACATGTCCGGTGAGTATGCTGGCCATGCAAGAACTGGGACATTTTCAGCTTCCAAGAATTGTGTACAGATCCTTGCAACATGGGGCCGTGCATTATCTTGCTGAAACATGAGGTGATGTTCATGGATGTATGGCACAACAATGGGCCTCAGGATCTCATCACGGTATCTCTGTGCATTCAAAATGCCATCAATAAAATGCACCTGTGTTCTTCGTCCATAACAGATGCCTGCCCATACCATAACCCCACCACCACCATGGGCCACTCGATCCACAACATTGACATCAGCAAAGCGCTCACCCACACGACGCCACACACGCTGTCTGCCATCTGCCCTGAACAATGTAAACCGAGATTCATTCGTGAAGAGAACACCTCTCCAACGTGCCAGACGCCATCAAATGTGGGCATTTGCCCACTCAAGTCTGTTACGGCGACGATCTGGAGTCAGGTTAAGACCCCGATGAGGACGACGAGCATGCAGTTGAGCTTCCCTGAGACGGTTTCTGACAGTTTGTGCAGAAATTCTTTGGTTATGCAAACCAATTGTTTCAGCAGCTGTCTGAGTATCTGGTCTCAGACGATCTTGGAGGTGAACCTGCTGGATGTGGAGGTCCTGGGCTGGTGTGGTTACACGTGGTCTGCGGTTGTGAGGCCGGTTGGATGTACTGCCATATTCTCTGAAACGCCTTTGGAGACGGCTTATGGTGGAGAAATGAACATTCAATGCCCGAGCAACAGATCTGGTTGACATTCCTGCTGTCAGCATGCCAATTGCACGCTCCCTCAATGCTTGCGCCATCTGTGGCATTTTGCTGTGAGACAAAACTGCACATTTCAGAGTGGCCTTTTATTGTGGGCAGTCTAAGGTACACCTGTGCACTAATCATGGTGTCTGATGAGCATCTTGATGTGGCACACCTGTGAGGTGGGATGGATTATCTCAGCAAAGCAAAAGTGCTCACTATCACACATTTAGACAGATTTGTGAACAATGTTTGAGAGAAATGGTAATATTGTGTATCTGGAATGAATTTTAGATCTTTGAGTCCATCTCATGACAAATGGGAGCAAAAACAAAAGTGTTGCGTTTATATTTTTGTTGAGTGTAATAACCAAATTTCCCATGAATGTAATTCCTACATACATCTATGGGTTCAAATATGTCATCTATAGAAGCAAGTATGAGGAACATCTAAGGCAGGCCCGTTAACAGAAATTTAGTGGACCAAGGCAAGAAGCCTCACATGGCCCCCTCTAATATAAATTAATAGGAAGAGAGTCCAATTCTGGGCCCCTAGATTCCCCCCCTCCCACAAGTCTGAAGAACATCCAAGGTTCTTTATGTGATGTAATGTGTTATTTTTTTATTCAAAACTGATATGGGTGGCAAGGAAATGGTGGTATCCCAAGACATCGTATGTTACCTATGTCATGGTAAGGAATGTCACTCAATTCTTGTGAAGGAGAGACATGTTAAACAGTCATTTACACAAATTGATTGATACAGAGCACACATATAACACAAGCTCATACACCAAATGATGAAATGTCTGGAGTGAAACTGCCTTTTCAGCTGCAGGACTACTGTGTCCTATGGTAATGGGGGCTTTGGACAGGTGCTGCACTGTCTCAAGCCCACAACAGCAGAAACTGTCTCCAGTCCTCAAGGAGGAGGGACAGTATTCTTTGCAGGGAGAGCTGACAATGCCCCACCACATCCACCAGCTGGACTCTGACAAGTGCCATATTGTCAGAGTCATTGACACATTTGTATGGGAGGATAACATATGTATGGTGTTTGAAATGCTGGACAGCTGTTTGGACGTGTTTTGGAAACCGTGTCAGAAGAGCCAGTATCTGAGTGAGATCAGAGTGATCACCTAACAGCTTCTGGTGGCCTTGAGGCACTCAGAGTGTTGGACATTATGCACACTGACCTGTAACTGGATAATGTAATGCTGGTCAATCACAGATATCAGCCTTTAAAAGTGAAGCTGATTGATTTCGTACTGGCACACCAGAAGTCAGAGCTGCAGCTGGGATCCTCTCATCAAAACATTTATTTCCAAGCTCCAGAGGTCAGTTTAGGACTGCGTCTGACAGAAGTCCTGGATATGTGGTCCCTAAGCACCCTACTTGTAATCCTCTACCTGAGGACCATCAGTAGTGTAGGCCTATGAGCCTGGTTCAGAGGAACACATCATCCAGAGACCCTCAGAATCCCACCACTGAAGAGGTCCAACAGGAAACGTCCAACAACATCAACCAGGAGGTCCAGGAGATACCGCAACACAAAACCATTCCAGCTCACTGTGCACAGGGAATGCATCCAGGGAGTATGAGTGTATTAAGGTCAGTGAAGATGGTGAGATCTTCAATGAGCCACCACCAATTGACAAACAAATGGCACAGCCCGAAGAGGTCCAGGAGAAGGACCACCCAGAGGAAAAAACTGCCAGATAGAAATAGACATCCTGATTCAGTGCATATTTGCATCTGAGATCACTGAAGACCCTTGGAGCCAGTCAAGGGACACATCTCCCTGCAGATGTATCTAGGAGGTTTTGGAGAGTGACAATGGCTATGAGGAAGCACTGTCCAATCTCCCAGAGTGTCCTGAAGACCGCACAAGCCAAGCAGAGAAAGTGTCAACCCTCAGGAACAGTCCAGAGGAGGTGGTGAATGACATTGGTGAGGAAGAGACACCAATTCCTCTCATTGCTCCAGTGTCCACTGCATGCTTTCAGCGGTCAGAACCTTTTGGAGAAATGTGGCAGTCTCATCCAGGAAGTGGTATTCATTCATCAACATTGGTTTATCATTTATTTAACAGTGTATGAGCTTTACTTTTGAGGATTACTCAAACAAGTGTGAATGAAACAAAAACACAATTCCAGGTGTTTTGAGGAAAACAACATTACAACAGAAAATGGTGTAATATGGGCCCTTTAAGTTAAATTAAAATATTTTTTTGTTATTGTTACTAAAAGTTTTCATTGTTATATGCCCTACTCTCCAAGAATACCTAACCTGTTCATACACATTTGAAGCAGCCCCAAGCCTATATGAAGATACTCATATGAAGTTTTTCAGTGACATATAAAAATCATACATTAATGTCATGAGCAAATTACAGGGTCAGCAGTTTATACCTTTCTAATGTGTTAATGAGCAAGGCACTTCTCTGTCATCATCTAAAGCCCCACATCACTGCTTCACTATGGCAACATTTCACCCACAACCCCCAGTACATCCCTCTGACTCCTGCCTAATGTGCCTAGTGAAAGGGCCTATCTTATACACAGATGCCACAGCAGCATAAGCACAGTATTTTTCATTGGGACCGGCCTTATGTCATGTTCCCAGTGGACTGTGTAGCATCTGCAGCAAATCAGACTTTCCCTCCGCCCCCTCCCCTTCCTCTCTGTGCATTTTTCTCTTATTATGAACAACTTTAAACGGGCCAAAACTTCCTTTCACACACAAAAATGCTGGCTCAGGACTGCGGTCAAACACAGGTGCTTGTCTTCAACTTGTCATTCACAATTATGCTGCAGGCCTCGAATGAAATTATTGGCAAAAAAGGCTAAATCTAATTATTTTTCCAAAGAATTTACATCATTGTATCCTTATCACTATTCTCATATGTAATGGTATATCTGTTTGAATGGGAAATGGAACTTGTAAATACGTGTCCTTGGGATCTTTTAGAGGCCGGTGTGCAGGTGTTGGCTTATTTTCCTCTTGTGTGGTGTGGTAAATGGTTAATTGAATCAAGTCATTAAAAAGCAGATGTTTTGGGCTCTGGGCTGTAGAAACAGTAAAAGGGGGTTATTTATGGGTGAGTTAGTAGCATTGGACACATTGTAAAAAAAAATTCGACTTCTTCTCAAGATGTCAAAAATGTCCAAGTGCAGCTGTTAATTTGAAACAATTTCAGGTGGCAAAGAGGTGTTGCCTGACTTCTTAGCAGACAAAACGGGTGGAGAAGATGGGTAAAGGGTAGAAATGAGATGAGACCATATGTTTAAGAAGTTCGGCTCCAGTCAAATGAAGCTCACTATGCTGGCTTTTAATTTGGAGCCAGGTCCATAATAGGAATAAGAATTTATTTGCAAACAAAACAGCAAAATAATAATATCAGGATCATGTAAAGTGGGTTAATATGAACATTTTAAGACCAAATGATGAGACTCATGGTAGTAGTTACAAAAAGAGGGGTGAGAATTTTCCAATGTAGAGTCAAAACAGTCAAATGAGCAGGAAGCACCCCCATGAATACGTTCTATTTGGAACTCGACAGCTAGCATATTAGCTATGTCCATTTATATATGGACGAGACACAATTTCCATGAGACAAAATGAGACACAAGAATGGGGCCTCGAGAACAAGACAAGATGAGATTTTGACATAATTTTTTTAAATAAATTCTGCAATTCAATTTTGGCCTAATTGTTTTTATTTACTGTATTTAATATTTTGCTGTCATTGTAACTCTGATTTTAGGATCTAAAGCTTGTTACGAAATGTGACTCACTATCACTTAACTCCTTTTTTGTCAAATCCAAAATTGGAAAACGGAAAAATATAAATCTCACGAGATCTTGTGGCACAAGATCTTGTCCCATCCCTAGTAAAAGACTTTCGGATGTGGTAAATACTGCTCGCTTTCATGACTGTCACACTTAGCATAATCAAAAGGTAGAAAGATAATTTCTCTCATCCTATTAGCACAATGAGATGCACCTTATAATACCAAAAATATAATACCAAAATCTGACATTTTTATTCATCTCGTCTCATGGGAACTGTGTCTCACCCCACCTCTACCTTTAAACCATCTTCTCCACCCATTTCATCTGCTAAGAAGTAAGGAAACACCTCTTTGCCACGTGACATTATTTGCAAACAGCTGCTCTTGGACATTTTTGACATCTTGAGAAGTTGAATTTTTTTCTACACTATATATAAATTTTTATATGAAGTCAGTATATATTATGAAAACATATAAACAAAACAATTTTTTAAATAGAGACATAGATAACCATCCAACATTTTAAATTGTTTAAACTTGGACTCTCTGATACTGTACAGTAATCACATTTCGACTACAAACATGCTAACTTAATGACTTCTGTACATGTTCATACAGTGGAAGTCCCCTAGCTGCTCTTCTTCTCTAGGTCTCTTTCCTCTCAATCTGTTTCTCCATATGTGTCCTCCCGCACTCTTCCGCTCACTCTCTGCCCATCTCTCACTCATCCCTCCATGTTCTCTCTCCTCCTCTCTTTTCAGTCTCTCTTCTTCTCTCTCTCCCTCTCCTGTCACTTTTTTCTCTCTCACTCTCTTTTTCTTAACACACTATCCACACTTCCCCTGCTGCAGTTTCCCATAGCCCTCTCCCCTCTGTGCATCTCGCCCACTGCTCCTCATTCAAGAGAAGAAAAAATAAACTTTACAATTCACAATCTCCCTTCTCCCAGTGTCTTCAGCATATGGTCCTCATCAGCCCTGTTTGTGTTTGTGTGTGAATGTTTTGATTTTCCATTTATGATATGAGACCCCAAAGCTGTAATGTACTATACAGGTCACAGGAGTCAGGACTATTCTAAATGTGGTGCATGTGTTGTCATGATACTAAAATGATAATAATTTCAAACTGAGGAAAAGGTTAGATTATCAAAATTAAAGTAATTTTCAATCAAAAATATTAGTTTCTTTAATATTACCGTGTGGTCTTGCACTAGTATAGATTAAGAGCATTCAAGGGTTAATTTAAAAGACTGTGTGTGATTTTTCAGTATAAATGTTCAAAGGGCCCTTATTATGATATTTTCTGACTGATGTTATAATGTTTCCTCATCAAAAATATACCTGGAGTTGTGTTTTGTTTCATTCACACATGTTTAACACTCAAATTCTAATACTGCCAATCTCTACTGAACTAAAGGTAAAAGGATCTGTTAACATGAAACCTTTCATGATATCACAAGGTGGAATAGAGCATTTTGAGCTTTGGAAATGTATACAACCCAATAATTCAGGGTTACTCAAACATGTGTGAATGAAATAAAACAAAACTCCAGGTATATTTTTGATGAGGAAACAGCATTCTAGTATGGCTAAATCAGTCGCAATTTTTAACAACCCAAATATTATATCAGGACTATTCCAGGTTATTTTAAAACCTGAACAAAACCAGATTTAAACAAGGACTAAACCAGGAACCACACCAGCCTGAACCAGGTCTACATCTAAGTTTAAATCTGTACTAAACCAGGTCAAACCAAAACGATAACGCCAAACTAAACATGTCTGTAACATTAGATGAGGACCAGAACTATTCTCTGATCCGGTCTCAGGATTAAACCAAATGAATTCAGGACTAGAAAAGATACCAGGGCTTAACCAGACTTAAACCTGGACAACATGACGACCTTTGGCATTTCCACATTACTGTGTTTGGTCCATTAGTTTCCTCAAACCCTCTCACGCCCTCTACAGCTCTCTCTCTCCTCGTGCCCGTGCCTTTGAATCGCAGGTTTAAAATCCCTCTGTTTCTGTGCTCTATTTTGAGTTTTGCTTTTCTTGGCGTCTGCTCAGACCTGGGGCGGACTCCGGGGTCTTTTTCCCAAGCGATCTCTGGTATGACTCCAGGGAGCGACTGAAAAACTCACTTCACATGCTCTGGCCACTTCCTCTACTCTGCTCAGCTGGTTAATCCCCTCTGTCTACACCTCACTGTTGACTTAAAAGACAGGAATTAGGCTTTAAATGTTCTATAATCTATATAAAGCATGAACTATTCAGGCTTAAGAAACCAAAACATCTGGAACTTTCATAATGTATAATACAAGTATTTAATCCTGAGCGTTTGAAAAATCCAAGGATGCCAGGAGAGGGTCTCTGGAGAAGTGAGCCATGTAAGTAAGAATAATATCAATAGCTGCTAGCTTCAAAGTGGAGATGCAGCTTGTGGAACTGAGTGAGTTGCAAACAAACTCAAACATGCATGAATGAAAATATCAATATGGCGGAGGAAACAACAAATAACATGACTAAACAGTTGTTGCTGTCACAGGATTGGGCTATGAGCGGTTTCCTCCCCTCATCCAAGATATATTTTAAATCAGCAGTGCCCACGGGGTGAGCAATAATTTCAAACCTAACTTTTCTTGTACATCTCACTAAAAGCTAAAGTCCCAGAATACAATGTGGCCCTCTGTTGCATGTATTTTAAGAGGTACATTACATGAATTCTAAAAGCCTTTGTCTCAATTTTTAACTGCTCTGAAACATCTAACATAACATTTAAACAAATACTGAGGCATAGTGTCGGACAGTACAACCTTATATAGTAACGTTCTTGTGTTCAAAATATACTGCCATGATGAATTTTGTTATGGGGTGGCAAAAGAATTCACTTAATTCCATGGATCCATGCTTCATTCTCAACGGTACAAATGAACAGAGAAGTGCGCTTAGGGAGCCATCTAGCGAAGAGGTGGGGAGTTACATAGGCCTATAATACAGGCTGGTTACAGGCTACAGAATTTCATTAATGTTACGTTTATAAATAAAGTATTAGAAACCCCGTACAATCCTGATGGGTAGGTCTTACTGAACTAGTTTAATGTCAATATCGGTTTGCATACGTTTGACTAAAACTATATTTGAGCTGGCAGGGCCCCTTTCCTTTGAGGCTTTCTGTCTTTGTTTACTGTATTCTTTGGGAAACTGCCTAGTATTTATCTTTTTTGTGCTTTCCTATAGAATGCACCGAGTAGGCCTAGTTACTTTTTGTTGGAGGACATCATTATAGTTTGACCATACATACCCTATCAGTCTGGCGCAAGGACCAGGCAACTTAAGCATATGCATTGATCTAAAACCGTAAACGCAATGAACTGACGTTTTACAATGTACCTATGGAAATGGCCATGAAAATGCCCATGAATCCGTGGCTATTCATTTTTCATTTTTATAAGTTGCATGCTTGTGTTCTCATGATATTGTCATATCTGTTGGTTTTATGCTTTTATAATGATCTTTTTTACCCCCACAGGAGTATGTTTTGTAGGCTCCTGTTTTCAGTAAACAAACACAATATCCTGAACTTCACACGCGTGCAGGCCGCATCAGTGCGTGCTTGTGACGTAGAGGGACGACGTTTCCGTGGTAACAGGGGCCGGGTCCGTTTACCGCAACGGCTCCTTCAGCTTCGAAGCTTCGGAACTCGGCTCAGTGACTGCCCTAGACCTGGTACATCTGCGCCGGTGAGCCGCACAGGCACTGGGCGACATCTTCTGGAGGCGGCGGGCCCGCGCGAAGCACGGAGATGCTCAATATGTGGAAGGTCCGGGAGCTGGTGGACAAAGCGTGAGTATTGCCGAGGAGCAGGTGTTGCCCTGCTAACCGCTAAGTGACTGCTCCCCTTACCGGTTAGCCGGGGTCCAGTCGACTCCCGTGGGCTCCCGTGGGCTTATGGGGTTTTAGCAGCTTTAGCCGAGCAGCATCAGCAGCTTTTAACGCTGACGGAGAGAGGAGACGGCCCTGACTCAGACCAGTGTCCTCAGCTGTTAGCTTAAGTGGCTACTGGCCAGGTTCCTCCTTCTTCAACTGTGATGAAAACAGTTAACATGAGGGATTTCATCACTGCATGCTCTAATAGGGTTGTTTGTGTGACATAGAAACAAAGGGACAATGAAAACACGTTGCATCAGGGCAATAGTTAGCCTGTGTCGTTAGCATGGCTAAACCAGGTCTGGGATGTGGACCATCCTTGTTTGTTGTAGTGTTGTAGACCCACGCCCGCCCCGCTGCAGGGATGCTCCACTCGAGGATACTCTCCCTCCATTATGTGCCATGTGGACGCCTGTGTGCCCTCCTTCAAACCTTATTTGGAGATGAGGTTTAAATTCCTGTTCACACAAGAAAGACCACTGACCAGAGAACTGCCCACAGTCCCCCTGCGCGGCCCGCACAGGGCGAGCAGCAGCAGGGCAGTGATGCACAACTGTGGCCTAATTACACAACTACAAGTCACTGTGTGTAGTGTGGTGTACAGTACAGTCCAGCAGCTTTGCTTATCCCCCAGCCAATTTCTCACGCATATAACGCCAATATTTTAGTCACATGACACTTTTAACTGTTTTTAACTGTTTAAATGTTGAACTGATGTGAGGTGAGACTGTGTTACATTAACTGTTGCTTCGGGTTTATTATGTTTGGCATGAAATCAACTAAAGTGATCATAGATTCCCACTTGTAAATGTTGCTTACTGTAAAATGTAATTGGCTGTCAAAAGATAAGGGATACATATTTAAAGAAACATCTCTCAGCCAGAATGAAGAAATATGTGTCATTTTTTATGGACATCTATTTCTAACTATAACAGAGTGAATAGCATTGATCTTTTAAGTGTGGTGGCTGTGAACACCATTGATTTTAGTCCAAGTGCTTCATCATCACAGAGGAGTATGTAATGTTTTCTGTTACACACTCAGTCCTGAAACACTTAAAAGAGTTCTTATCTTATCAGCGGTGGGCTGAGGAGAGGGGCAGCTGCATGAGAATAAAGCACTAATGAAAACAGGAGAGGCACTAGATAAGGGGCAAGTAACAGCAGTAGAGACACAAAAGTGACTAGGACAATTAAAGAAGAATAAAGTAAAAGGTGCACATGTTTTCTGATGCAATTCAAAACCACATAAACAGGAAGCTAATTTGGTTTTGTAGTTTAATGTTATGTATTTATGTTAGTGGGAACTAAGGCAACAAATTCAATGCCATGCAGCTCACAAATTGATCTATTGGATTTTTTTTTACCCATTTAAATGGGTAATCTGTTAAACAAGTATTTATGCACTTATGTTATCACTACAGCTCTACTTGAATGTCAACCAAGACATTTACGGGCAGGTTTTAGCTAATTTCTGATGAATTGTTAAATATGACCTGGCAATTGTTATCAGAATTATACCTCCCAAAATATTGAGATTTACATTTTCAGCAATGTCACCCAATCCATCTTCTCCCGCTTAATCCAACTGGGTTGCGGGAGCAGCTTGCTGCCCAATCCTCATAGCACCTGACCCCTCACCCAAATTAATTTATATTGGTGAGCAGCCTCACAATAATCTTTTCTGCTGCCAAATCAAGAAGTAACAGTGGTTCAAGACAGGATAAAGTCTTAGACCACAAGATCACAGTCGCTAATATTGTGTGGAGCCGTTGAGCTGAGCCTGTAAAAGCTTTCATTCATTATTCAGTGATCTCTGCTCGTGATCATACATGAGGTTTGTGCTTGCATAATGTTATAGTCTCCTTTCAGGTGACTCACAAGTTACAACACACGATGCTCAAAACATTTGTATTTTTAACGTTTTTAGTATCTTTACAAATTGTACGTGTTTTTGATATACAAATGTGTAGACAGTAAGTATTGTTCAGTCACAAATATCCTTAACCTAAAGTGTTCTGTTCAAAATTCAAAATCCTCAAAGGGACAGTAATGAACATTTTGTGATTGTTTCTGCAGCACTAATGTGGTGATGAACTACTCTGAAATTGAGTCCAAAGTGCGAGAGGCAACCAACGATGACCCCTGGGGACCCTCCGGGCAGCTGATGGGAGAAATAGCAAAGTATGTGGAAATATAGCAGAAACAATTGCAACAGGAAGAATCCAGCTGAATAAAGGCAATAAATTGGATGCATAAATTAAAGCACCAGTTAATCAGCATACTGTACAAGTGGCACAATTAGTGGTTTTATGTTTTCCCATGCTTCTCTTCTCCACTGTTCCACAGATCTACCTTTATGTATGAGCAGTTTCCAGAAGTCATGAACATGCTCTGGTCACGAATGCTCAAGGACAATAAGAAAAACTGGAGACGAGTTTACAAGGTGACGACTAGTTAATTTGTATTTGGTGATTAGGCACAATGTATATGGCATTGCTCAGCTAAAGCATGATTTTTGTGTGTATATACATGTTTATATTTCCCCACACTAATTATATGGGCTGTAATCTCCAGGCTTTGCTGCTGCTGGCCTATTTAATCCGAAATGGGTCAGAGAGAGTTGTGACCAGTTCCAGAGAACACATCTATGACCTGCGCTCTCTAGAAAATTACAACTTTATCGGTATAAGTTGAACAAACTAAAGCAAAGCAAAGGGATAGTTTGGGTTTTTTGACATGAATCTGTATGGCATTCCCATCTGCAGGGTTCTTGCCCGATTTCGGTGGTGATGAAAGTGTCCGGCAAGTTGGCTGGGTTCATGAAAATAAAGCCTTTTTCTTCTCAAAACAATATGTGTTCAAACAGTGATACATTTGCATCTCAAAACCGTTGTCCATGAAAAAGTCAGACCTCATAATCGCTTGGCGCTGTTTTCGCTCCCGTCATATCACTGCACACTGCTGCCAGTCTATGCCACCAGGTGACAGCCGCACACAAATCAAACATTTTTTTCATTAGTTCGACAGTGCTTACGTGCTCAGACTGTTGACTGTCGCGATGCGAGAGCTACAGCGATAAGTATATATGCTTGTATAAGATATATAAGAATATATATAAAAAATGGTGTGGACTTGTGTTTATCCAGGCTGTAACAACAAAAATCCAGCTTCAACTTGTACTACTTCTCTGTCCCTCCTCTCTCTCTCTGCCCGTTCTCACTCCATCTGGTGAATTTCTGCATCAGTATATTCGGGTTCATAAAGATCTTCCCTTGGCTCTGTGCTAAAGGCAATGTCGTCATTGTCGGTGTCGTAGTCACATATTTTAACTTTCTGAGCAGTAAACACAGTGAAACAGGCATGGCTTCACCTGGCGGCAGCATGCAGTGATATGACTGGAGAGAAAATAGTACCAAGCAATTATGAGGTCTGGCTTTTTCCATGGACAACGGTTTTGTGACGCAAATGTATCACTGTTTGAACGCATTGTTTTGAGAAGAAAAATGCTTTATTTTCAACTTGCCGGACTACTTTCGTCAACACCGTAACGGACAAGAACTCGGCTCACTGGACGTTGTCGGGAGGTCAGTGTTGAGGCACGACACTGCTTACAGGGATGCCATACAGATTCATGTCAAAAAACGCAAACTATCCCTTTTAACATTTCACTAGCTGTTGCTGTAATGTAAATATGAGTATGCTGTTTGTGCTTGTGTAGATGAGAATGGCAAAGATCAAGGTATTAATGTGCGGCAGAAAGTGAAGGAGATGGTGGAATTCATTCAAGACGATGAGCGGCTCAGAGAAGAACGCAAGAAAGCCAAGAAGAATAAAGACAAGTACATAGGCGTGTCCTCGGACAGTATGGGCGGTGGAGGCAACAGCTTCAAGAACTGTGAGCTCTTTTCATTTTTATATTGATTATAATAAGCCCTTCATCTATTATCCACTCTACGTCTTGCCCAAGAACACAATGGAAACTTATGGATTAGTAGGGGAGTGTCTGGAATTGCACATGTGTTGCCCCATATCACATGAAGTGTAAATACTTGTTTTTTTTCTGTTTAATGAACATAATGCAGGAGGGACTGATATGTTGAAGAACTGTAGCATTCATCTATAAAATGCTGAAGCACAAATGGATACACTAACAGAAACCACAAAGAATACTTTCTTATTTCGCCATTTTCATGTCATTCTTTTCTGTGTGGTTCCCCTCACAGCCACTGAGTTGGACCGTACAAAGTGGGACGAGGACTGGGACAAAGGCAAAGGTGGATTTCCCTTTAGTGAGAAGCTCGGAGAGATCAGTGACAAGATCGGCAGCACCATCGACGACACACTCAACAAGTTCAGAAAGAAGGAAAGAGATGACTCCCCTGACAGAATCAGGTACAACCACTGTGATTTTGTTCTAAGCATATTTCTGATGCGAGAAACATAATGTCTCATGAACGGAGATACAGATTGGCAGCCTTGCTTCCGTCAGTCTGCCCCAGGACAGCTGTGGCTACAATAGTAGCTTACCACCACCGGGTCTGGAGTGAATGAATAATGCTCTGTAAAGCATCTTTGAGTGCCCTGAAAAGCCTATTATTATTACGTGCCTTAATAATAACTCTGATAAAAACACTGCATTGCTGTCTCTAATGCACCATCTTCCTGTTGCCATAGTGACAACGAGGAGGACCGAGCCTCAAGAAACGGCCGACAAGACACGCTGGAATTTAAAGACGAAGAAGAAACCGTGACCACAAAAAGCATCCAGATCACACAGGCCACCGAGACGACGACCACCACCACACGCAAACGCAGCGGAGGCTCCAGCAACAAGAGCCTGGACCTGGGAGCAGCCGCACACTACACCGGGGACAAGAGTCCGGAGGAGAAGGTACAGGCTAAACATGTACAGGTTAATAGACCCTTTACACCTCCAAAAAGTCCAGTGGAACACAGTTGAAAATTTGAAAATGGAATAAACACCTTTTCTGCTACATGTATGTAATATCAGATGTGTTAGAAAACATACATACTATTTAACAGTGGGTAATATTATAGGCACTATAGACATGTACAGCTGTGCTGACCGTGATCTGTCTCTCAAGTCTTCAGGCAAACCGTCATCGAGTAGTGGTCTGGCCGACTTGCTAGAGATCGACCCTTCGTCCAAGAGCACCATAGGTAACTGACTGACTGACTGACTGAATATGTCCATGATCCTGATCTGAATTTAGAAAATGTATTTGTGGTTTTCTGTTTTCTTAAAGGTGCAAATCAGGACCTCATTGGTGGCTTTGCAGATTTCTCCTCTCCTGCAGCCTCTGCCAGCCTCCCAAACTCCACAGGTACACATTAGGTTTTGTAACGATAAGATAATGATGGATATGAAATGCCATGTTAATTAAATGCTCGATCATGTTGTGGGTTGTTTTTATGCAGGAGGATTCAGATATCATTTAATAACGTTATCTTTCATTTTAGCTGCTGCTTCTTCTACTGGAAATGGAGAGTTTGGAGACTGGAGTGCCTTCTCTAACACCCCCAGCTCATCGTGTGGGCCAACTCAGGCTGTTCCGGACCTGTTTGGCTCCACCACACCCACCTCCACTTCGCCCTCCAACCCCATTCCCCCATCTGCCGAGCTCTTTGACCTCATGAGCGGACTCAGCCACACAGTACAGACTCCTCATGCCACTCTGAGCGCATCCCAGAGCCTCACCTTTTCTTTGGGGGGAGCAGCACCTGGAGCTCTGCCCAACATGCCCCTGTCCCGCTCACAGCAGGTACAGCTCATTGTTAAGTACATCAATGTCAAGTTCACTTTATGTTAACTCTGTGTTCAATTCTATATCTTGATTTGTGATTGAGAGTGAGAGCCTATATTACTCTCTGGATAATTCACTGTTTGTGTGAAAGAAATAACTACATCAAATAAGTATTTACAGACAGATGACACACTGATATTTATGAGCACCACACCTGTGTTTTTTACCCTCCTGTGGGCTCACCACCTCCAGAGGGGTTCATAGGGAAGGTCAGGTGCTATGAGGATTGGGCAGCTGGATTAAGTGGGAGAAGATGGATGGATGGACACCTGTGTTTATTTTGTCTGTTATGTGTTTCCTACAGAGTCTAGGGAACATGATACCACACCAGCCCATGGGACAGCAGCAGAAAGTTGGCGGACCAGGAACTTTGGGTTCAACGTGGTCTGATCCCTCAGTCAACATCAGCCTGGACTTTTTATCGGCTGGGCTCAACCCCAACAAGACCCCACCTACTCTCAACAACATTATACAGCAGCAAGGTACACTGCCCATGCCACCATTTAGATATGATCACAATTCAGGTATATTTAAGGATACACTGAAGTACAATACTGTATAGCAATCTCTTCCAAATTGGCATATCATCACAGAGTCAGTGATTTTATTTTATATCTGAGCCTTCATTTGCCTCAAACTTGTTCATACTTTGCTATATTAGAAAGCCACAATCGCCTTACACAGTGGTGTAGTAACTTGTTTATCTTTATCTTTATGTAATGAAAATTAGTAGTAAATAGAATTAAAGCTACACTTAAACTGTAGGTTCTTGTCATTAAATAATTAATGAAAAACCCTCTATCCTATACTTGTGTACAGGTGTACCCCCTGTGAACCTTTTGACCCAGAACTTTGGAGGACTGAACCTCAGCTCTCCTCCTCACGTGACGCCCATCAGACCAACAGCCAACTCCATGATGTCAGGCAACTGTATGAGTTTTGGAATGCCCACCTCTCCGCCCATGACAACTGGAATGCCTGCGTCCATGACAGCTGGGATGAACACAGGCTCTATGGGGATACCTGGGATCTCTGTGAACCAATGCATGATGGGAATGAACATGAACATGAATTTAGGAACAGGCGCTCCAGTGATGATGGGTGTCCCAACAATGGGCCTAACACACTCCATGTCTCCAGCCATGGTCCCACCCAAACAAGATGCCTTTGCTAACTTTGGCAACTTTGGAAAATAAATGTGAAAATGTTTTGATGAGTGAGCGTATGTGTGTCAGACATGTTTGTAGTTTTTGAGAGTGAACCACTGAAGAGTCTATTGTGGGACTGCATGTGAATTTTTGCTCCTTCGGTCAGCTGTACAAGTTGTTTGCATACATGGTTTGTTGGCATGAATCTGGAAATCACTGAAGCAGTTGTCTTGCTGACCACTCATCTGTAAAGGTCACCTCTTTGTTTATTAACCATTTTCTAATTTGCAGTATAACAAATCAGTGTTTGTACCAGGGCTGTACATGAGGTGGGCTCAAAATGGCTTCACTGCCTTAATTTTACATTATATGTGAAACACATATCTTTTCTATTATTCAACCAAATTTAATTCTTAAAGTAAGCCATTTACACTGGATACACAGAAATACAGTGCATTTTAACAGCGTAGAGCCATATGCCTGTCCTCCAGCAGAGGGCAGAACAAAGTGTGCAAATACTGAATCTTGAGGTTGAACTGCATAGTACTTTTTTGCCCACTATTATATAGTTAATTCATTAAAAAAAAACTGTCATCTCACGGATTTAAAAATGTTTCCACATACTTCATTAAGTTTGCAGAGAAGTGAAGATGGTATCAGTTAGAATGGCTGTGTATGTGTGCGTGTGAAAACTTGTGAACATGATGTAGTTTTGTGTTTGACGTGGAAACAGCTGAAGCAGAGCTTTTTTTTCTCAGGCTCTGTATTCCAAAAGACCAGATCTTTATTTTGTTACTCTCAGAAGGATGATTCATAGCTATCAGTTTATTTTATTAGTCAACTTGTATTATGTTCATAACATAACTGAGTTTATTTTTCTTTTAATTGTACTTAATTTTCTCTGTAATTCAGTCTACATTAAATTAAATTACAACTTTACCTACTCTTTCCAGTTTGAACTTTTTGTTGGGGTGATAATGTGCTCTGCCTTTTTAAAATGTAATGTTAGAATGAGATAAAATAAATAGGAAAAAAAACTATCAAATCTACACCTCAAGAGCAGCGTGCTGCATTCAATGGACTGAACAAAGGCCTCATGGTGAGTGGACGGAAGAACTCCGAGTACGCTCAATCTCGTCCAATCATAAAATATTTCTATCTGATTGACGTGACTTTTCAGCCAATAGAAACGCTGAAAACCGTTCAGAGGCGTTTCCAGGAAGAGATTCGT
The DNA here is from genome assembly GCA_030686955.1 of Odontamblyopus rebecca. Lineage (NCBI taxonomy): Eukaryota > Metazoa > Chordata > Actinopteri > Gobiiformes > Gobiidae > Odontamblyopus > Odontamblyopus rebecca. The sequence continues at coordinate 16,392,233 of CM060664.1, forward strand.
TACATGTTGCTGTAATGGCGGACCAGGCAGAAAGCGACAGTATTGGGTTCAACGACAACAGGTCAGAATAAAGTTTTTAATGCCTCAAATGTATTGGGACGTAGTGTATTATCTAGCAAAAAAAATGTTTCTGATATAATCTGGATAAGACGTCTTCTTGATTTCACTGGAAGACAAACGACGCTTTAACTTGGGGACGAGCCATGCTAGCTAGTTAGCTCACTAGCTCCTCTAGTGTTGTCCAATTGCTCGCCTCAGCATTTCACTCGTGGCACTTGGGTAAACATCTGCGACACTTTGGAAAATGTCTCTTCGATTTCGTATGGCGATCAGATCTTTCTATAAAGGGCTTTTCTGCTTGTACATCGATCATTGCTCAAACCCCCTCCAGCACAGCGCTGCTACAAGTTCATTTGTAGTCATAACGTGGTTTACAACGCTGTGTCACGCTTTTGTTTTGCTGCACCTTTGTATTGTGTTTGCATTTTCATATCTCCTATGACACCCGTTTTTGTTCCGATTGACCAAAAAAATAGTCGCAGGATTATTTGCAGCGGGTTTATTTTAGGACGGTCTGTGGTAGACAGGCAACACCCCGTCAGCGCGACGTGATGAGGACGTACGATTTAAGGCTGTTTTATATTTATATTAACGAAATAATCGGCTTTCTACTGGCATATGCCATCTCTTTATATGGAGTAAAGGATGCAACTGTTAGAAATATTTAATAATTATACATCTTAATTGGATTGTATGGAAATTTCATCATTTCAATGGCAAAAGCTACATATGTAAACCCACCACCATAACAAGCCTGCAATTTTGAGCAACTAGTGGTATACAGATTACCCTGGAAGTTTAATTTTAATCAGATGGTTTGCTGATGGTTTGTATTGACAATATATTTGGTGTTCTTATTTTGCATAACTTCAAAACTACAAATGCATTATATTTTTCTATATACCTACTTCCTGTATTTGTTATACATGTTCATTGGAAATACCTTTGTGAACTGCAATCATAATAGATTTAGTTCAGTCATTGCTGACAGTGCTTCTTGTTTCTTCATCTGTATCAGGATGGCGCAGCAGGCGTCCCGGTTCCGCAGCCCCACTCCTCCTGCTGCTGCCCCTGCTCAGACCCCTGTGTTACGTGGTCCTCCTCCACTGCTGAGACCCCCGCCTCCATTTGGAATGATGAGAGGACCTCCACCACGAGCTCCTTTTACTAGACCTCCCTTTGATCCAAACATGCCCCCCATCCCTCCTCCAGGAGGCTTGCCTCCACCTATAACACCTCCACACATACAGGTTAGTGCAACTCTAAGCACAAATGGGCATGATTGACTTTTATATTTTCACTATGTGATTATCTGTGGTAGTGGAGTTTATTTTGGTACACTGTATTTAGTATTTATTCTGAAATCAGTTGTTTGTTTTTTATAGCAACAGAGACCTCCATTTCTTCCTCCTCCCATGGGGAATATGCCACCTCCTCCTGGAATGGTTTTTCCTCCTGGGATGCCCCCTGGACCTTCTACTGGGACCCCAGCACTCAACCCAAATGAGGAGATTTGGGTGGAGAACAAAACGCCAGAGGGAAAGGTACACTTAATGTTACGTAGGTTTTGTAAAATATCAGTCTAATAAGTTATACTTTGTACTCAGAAATATTGCTTTACTAATTTTTTTAACAATATATTTATTCATTTTCCAACAGTACAAACAAATCTAAAAAATATCAGAGCATAAGAATGGGTGGATAGTAAAAACACAGACAAACATACATACATTACATGTAAATGAAACAAATACCAAATTATTCAATAAGGGCTGCTCAAAAGTAAAATCTGGTGTGATCTTTACCCTTAAACCATATTGAATGAAAAAAAAGGCCTGTGCCACCATAGACAAATAGACATACTAATATATATCATTAATTATATGAAGAGTTGCATGTATGATTTTGTGTGGAGCAAGTGCTGTCAGTGCTGCAGTGTTGTTATTTTCTTCATCAGTTCTTGCTTTTTGCACGAAAATCAGTGTAGATATTGATTTGTTATTTTGCAGTTGTATTCGTGTTTTGGGCACATTTTAAGAGATTGATACCATTTCAAAATACTGATCACATGACCCTCTGAGCACTGTTTGTCATTTCTATTTCCATAACTCCTTATGTATCTATGTATTTTACAGGCTTATTTCTACAATGCCAGAACCAGAGAGTCATCCTGGACTAAACCTGAGGGTGTTAAGATTATTCAACAGTCTGAACTGAACCCCCTCCTTGCGGGTGGGGCGGGTGCAGTGGGAGGCGGTGCAGCAGCGACTCCGGGGCCCAGTGCGACTCCAAATGGTGCAAACGGTGCCACAGTAAGCACCTCCAGCCCCACCCCGCCCCAGACATCCATCCCCTCCAACACACTCACCTCCAGCCCTGACTCTACAGCCACCACCTCTTCCCCATCAGTGGCCATAGCAGGTCAGTACAATCAGTTAACAATGTATTTATACATTTGCAACTCTTCTCAATGTGCTGTGTAGTTAAAATGATTAACTACACAAAAATCATTATAAAATTATGGTTCACGGACAAAATAATGAAGTTATGGGGAGGGAGTAACTGGGTTTAGATTGTGTTTATACCAAGTTTAGAGATGCAGTATTGCTTGTTGCATATGCTATGCAAAGTAAAAAATAAAAGATGCTATTGGTATCACAAGCTCCAGAAGTAGTATATAATACAGTAGTCATTGTCATGCAGTAGTTTGCAAGTATATGCAGTAATGGTGTTGCTGTGACCATTTTGTATTTTTTAGGCCAAACCATTCAGATTTGTTGCCTTAATTGCCTTCTGTGTTTCTGTCCCCTGCAGCGCCTGTCGTAACTGAAATGCCGCCTGTTGCTACAGTCACCTCCACTGTTACCTTGTCTCCGGTCACCGTGGTCACAGTTTCCACGGTGCCGTCGCCTGTCACCGCGGTGCAGACTGTGCCTCTGCTGCCCACAGCTCTGCCTCACAGCGTGGCCCAGCCCACTGCTGCCATCTCAGCCACCATTCCTGCCTTCCCTCCGGTCATGGTACCGCCCTTCAGAGTGCCCCTGCCCAGCATGCACATCCCTCTGCCAGGTACACATGGCCCCTAGGAACATTATAATAAGAGAATATGCCAGTACACTCGGTTGCATTACAATACAAAGCGTCTTTAATTTGTCTGGAGAAAATCAAGGATTGGAATAATTTACTTAATTTCATTTATTTAGCAAGAATAGTGATGTTGTGTTGCTTATTCATGGGTTTTAGCTTGTTCATGAGTGTCAGATTCCTGTTTACAGTTGCCATTTTAAAAACTTGCCACCATTCAAAAGGTAGAATAATCTGCTTTAAATTGTTAATTGCTCTGGCTGTTATGCTGATATCTCTTTACTCTGAAACCCATGGATAAGGTAGTTTAATTGTGGGTAATCCTGCAACATTGTTATTTGGCAGCCACAAGTCAGTCTGTATTTACAACAAGATAAGAGGAGTAGAAAGCACTGCTTGGGTAAACATGTTAATCAGATGATTGCTCCTGGTGGTCCCCGAGGAGAACGAGAACAAACATAATGGGGTGTTATTTGGACAAACTAAATTAGGTAACTCTGTGGTTTGCCTGTGCTGGCTGTGTGTCTGTCTGAGTGGAGCCATCAGGAGCTGTGTCTTCTGCCGTGTGCTGCTCTGTTTACTGGATGCTTGCTTGTCCGTTGTTCTTGCAGGTGTAGCAATGATGCAGATAGTAGGTGCTCCATGTGTTAAGGCTGGCCCCAGCGCCAACGGTAAACCAGCCGGCCGCCTCCAGCTGTAGATGGCATGGTAGTGAATGGTGTTGTCATAGTAACAGTGTATTTGAGTCGTGGCATGTGGTGAATGCTTTCAACATGATCATCAGTGTTCAGTGGTTCAGTGCCTCATCAAAATTTCTTGTTGCTATTTACTTAATATTGAAAAGTCACATTTTATCTTTTAAGATGTTTAGATCAGTTATAACATTAACTATAATGATTTAGTATAGTCAAAGTTGAGAGTAAATATTTAATCGTAGTCTACGACTATGACAAATTTATACTCAAAATGGTAATTTGATCTTTATGAATTGTTAGAATAGTAGTATGTGATTTAAATAAAGTTTTGTTGTGCAAACTAGGAATACAAGTGGAAGATATCTCCTCATGAGAGTTGTATGTTGTTAATTTTCTTTGTTGTGGCATGGTTGTCATTGCTTCATCTATGTCTAGTTTTCAACACACACTCAAGGCAGAGTGTTTGAACTAGAAAAAATATCGGTGGAGGCTCAACCTCACACAAAAGAAAATGTTGTAAACTATCCTTTTAGTGGAATACTTGCCATTTCTTGCGTTGATAGATTGTAAATGCATGAAAAGCAGATGAACACGTGTCACAAAAGAGCAACAGTCAATAAGAATTTTCTATTTTAATTTATTTACCATTTGAAATATAAAGGACACATTGGGAAGAAAAGGTGCAAGAAACCCAAAGAGCGCAGCATTTATTCAAAGCGGGAGTAATAAAAACAAAAACAATATAAAAGAATCAAGACCAAAAGCAAAAAACAAGGATATCACAACCTAAAAAAATGCACTCAATAGTTGACTACACTTTGACTGATCCAGTTTCTCTGTCTCTCTCTGCCCTCTCTCTTTTTGCTCCTCCTCAGGCATGCTCCCTGGTATGGCTCCTCCACTGGTGTCCATGATGCACCCTCAGTTGGCCCTCTCTGCAGCCCCCGCCTCCCTCACAGGGGCCCTGCAACTCCCCGAGTGGACAGAATACAAAACTGCGGACGGAAAAACCTATTACTACAACAACAGGACACTGGAGTCGACTTGGGAGAAACCCCAGGCTGTGCTGGAAAAGGGTATGTTCAGATCTCCTATTTACGGGAGATTATATTTTACTTTTTACCCTCATGGTGCAAAATAAGTAGCTTGTAGTTGATTTCTTCCAGTGAGGACAAAAAATCCTTTTAGTTCAAATGAAAGTCATTTTTGTACAATTCTTGCTATTTCAAAATGTGTTTTTTATCTTTGTAAATATTATATACTTTTCTTGTTATTCAAAACTTAAACTATGGCACTATATCTTATTGCAATAAACATATTTGTGCATTTTTTGTTGTGCTGTAGAAAAAGAGGCTGAAAAGCTGGCGATGCGTTTGGCCCAGGAGGAGGCGGAGGCGATGGAGATGGAGGATGAGGAGCAGAAGATGGAGAATGCACTGATGATGAAAGAGGTATCAATTATAAACCATCACACATTGTTATCAGAAGAGCTTCATGCCACCCTGACCTAGACACACAATCATGATAGAAGCACAGTCATGTCTCACCATCTTCAAGCTTCATGGTTTAAAGTGGACAATCATCAAAAAGCCTTAATGGAAAATTTTGTTTTTATTTACTTGTCCAGCTAAGATTTGGTTCTTTTTATGAATAATGTGAACCCTTTGCATTTCTTTTAAATGTATTCTCTTAGCTACTATAACAATGAATGTGGTGTGTGCTAATTGTTAGTGGCCAGAGAGGCCGATGGCACAGACTGTCAGTCTTTCCCAGGGCAACTGTGGCTACTATATTATTAACAAAATTGTAACGAAAAGTGACTGAGTGTCTGGACACTATTTAAGACTATGCATTATTATTATTGTAATATCATAAAGCTATTTAGTTGTTTGTTTTTTTGTTTTATTGTTTTGTAATTGGGATTAAATCTATATATTGAGATTGTACTTTTATTTTAGGCTAAAGAAGAGGAGATGACTGAGGAGGAAAAGGCAGCTCAGAAAGCAAGACCCGTGGCCACTAACCCAATCCCAGGAACGCCGTGGTGTGTGGTGTGGACCGGAGATGACCGGGTCTTCTTCTATAATCCCACAACACGCCTCTCGATGTGGGACCGTCCAGAGGAACTGATTGGACGTGCTGATGTGGACAAGCACATTCAAGAGCCACCGCACAAGAAGGGTCAGGAGGACAGCAAAAAAAGTATGGAGAATGTACTTTAATCATTTACTTTAAGCTGTGTTCATGATTTGTAAATGGGAAAATCTCAGGAGGAGAGCCTGTGTAGATTGGAAGGAAAGGCTCATTTTGCATTCAAAGAGAAAATCCACACAAACTCACTATTCTTGTGCCTTGAAGGTCTTGTATTTAACTTTCCTAGTGGAGATTCTTGTTGCCGAAAAAGTACCTGTAAATTAGCTTTTTTTTTATGGAATTTAAAATCAAAAAAGTTGACCTTGTGTTGTCACCTGCGTTTCCCCATGAACATGGATACATTAAATGCCATACTGTGAAAGATTCCACTCAAAGACATAACCTCTCCATTGAGACAGACCAGAAAAGGTAAATAGTGCACCTTTCAAAAATACAGATGGACATTGTCAACAACTTTGGATGTTATAGTGAAATATAACTCCATGGTAGTCCTAACAGATCAGTAACATTTGTGCAAATTTAATTTTAATGTCAATGAAACTTGCAGTTGCAGAGATTCTAACCATAAACCAAACTAGGACCGGTTAATTTGTATTTGTATACTCGTTTGCCTCTAACTATTGATTTGAACTTGCAAAGGTATCAGTAAAGACGACATGGATATCGGTGTTGCTACTGATGACCTGGATGAAGAGCCAACCAAAGCCAAAAAGAGAAAGTAAGTCTTGGTTTTTATGACCCACTGTAATGCCTACCATAGTTGTACCTGCAGGACTAACATTTTGTGGTTCATTTTCTGACAGGAAGGAGGACTCCAAGGAAGTGGACTCGGAAAAAGATGCAGCGATGGAGGCAGAGTTGAAAGCTGCCAGAGAGCGAGCGGTAGTGCCCCTAGAGGCCCGGATGACACAGTTCAAAGACATGCTGCTTGAGAGAGGCGTATGAATTTACCTTTTTAATACACAAATAAAATGTGGGTTTAATAAGACACCTAACTTAATTCACATCTTGTGTAGGTGTCAGCATTTTCAACCTGGGACAAAGAGCTCCATAAAATTGTTTTTGATCCTCGTTATCTTCTGCTGAACCCTAAAGAAAGGAAACAGGTTTGAATGTTTCTTTTCTACTATGTGCCAGAGCAATTGTACAAAATCCATATCAATAGCAGTATGGATAATCGAACTATTGAATTTGTAGGTTTTTGACTCATATGTGAAGACAAGAGCCGAGGAGGAGAGAAAGGAGAAGAAAAACAAACTTATGCAAGCAAAGGATGAATTTAGGAAGATGATGGAGGAGTCAAAACTCACCGCAAGGTACCAGCTAACATTTACAACTAAACCTGAAGGTAATGGCTGTAACATGTGCTACTAATTTAAATATATACCACCATATCTGAACCTGGTATGCAGATATTCTGTAATATACTGAGAACATGTGGTGATATAGAGAACCCCTTTTGGGTTTGTTCCAGAATAGTTTGAGCTGTATGTTTACTTTACTTACTTACTTTACTTTACTTACTTAAATGTATTTGAGTTGTTACAATACAGATAATATATTATTTAAACTTTTTTGCAGAACAACATTTAGTGAATTTGCCCTGAAGCACGGCCGGGACTCACGGTTCAAGGCCATTGAAAAGATGAAGGACAGAGAGGCCATTTTTGTTGAGTTCATGACTGCAATGAGGAAAAAGGAGAAGGAGGACTCTAAAAACAGGGGAGAAAAGGTATTTAAATTGCCTAGTTTTTTACCTAGTCTTATTCATTTATTTATTTATTTATTTGCTATGACTTTTCTCATTTCATAAAAAAATCTTTTAGGTCAAGCAAGAGTTTTTTGATCTTTTGAGTGAGCACCACATTGAGGGAAACCAAAGGTGGAGCAAAGTGAAGGATAAAATGGAGACAGACCCTCGATATAAGGCTGTGGAAAGTTCAGCCCTGAGAGAGGAACTGTTCAAACAATATGTGGAGAAACAAGCAAAGGTAGGCACTCTTACCTTTTTTCCTTTTGATGATTTTTTTGGGTCTTTACACTTGTGAACAAGTCACTGTTATTTGAAAATCCAGCCTTAAAAAAACTAAATATATAAATAATCTAATACTACATTTCTAACCTAGGAAGAAGATATTTCCTCATAGCACATTAAGCATTTTTTCCCTGTGAAACAACAAAAGAGCAGGGTTTGTAGGCATTATTAGACTGGACAGTAAGCAGTTTGAAATGGGAGAGAGGAGTGCAAAGACGCATAATTCTTTGCTATTGTTCAGGAAGATTTTTTGTGTGTGTAATGAATAGGCACATTTCAATGCTGTTAGTTTTGTTTTGACCTCAAGATTCAAAAACTGCATAAGTGACCAGAAGCTTCCTTTGTCTTGTGTAGAATGTGGACATTGATAAGGAGCGGGAGATGGAGCGGCAGGCGCGGATCGAGGCCAGTCTGAGAGAACGTGAGAGAGAAGTCCAAAAGGCCCGATCTGAGCAGACCAAAGAGATTGACCGGGAACGGGAGCAGCATAAAAAGGAGGAGGCCATCCAGAACTTCAAAGCCCTCATGTCCGATATGGTGAGTCTCCTCCTTGTTGCTCCAGTAAAATTAAATCAAAATATATGCAGATATCAGCAAGTTAAATATAAGACCTTAAACTCTCAGACCCAGTTAATTAGCATTTTAATGTGACAAAACTGTGCCTTAATATTTACTGATTACTGAGGCTATATTGTGCAAATGATTTCTCTTATGGATCAGATGGTCAATTTGATATTATAAATTTATCCAAAAAAAAAAAAATTATTATTAATTTTTCTTGACAAAAAATACTCGCATCGATTCTGCAGACTGGGCTCATTATCTGTTTGGATCCAGGTGCGTTCATCAGATGCGACATGGTCCGACACTCGGCGTAATCTGAGGAAGGACCACCGCTGGGAGTCTGCATCACTGCTGGAGCGAGAGGAGAAAGAGAAACTGTTCAATGAGCACGTGGAAGCTCTGGCCAAAAAGAAGAAGACTCAGTTCAGGCAGCTCCTGGACGAGACCAACATGGTGAGGACATGTCACTGTAGCATTGGCGTCCTGAATTTAATTGTTATAATCACAGATATACAGCCAACATCCAGACCAATCCAGAAAATATGTGATTACAATTACTGTATCCAGTTACTTTAATTAAATCCAAAGCCCCTTTTATAACACTATGCTATTGCATGAATAGCACCACATTTATCTTTTGTTTTGGTTGTTAATTTCAAGATAACGCTGACAACCACGTGGAAAGAGGTGAAGAAGGTGATCAAGGAGGACCCTCGCTGCATTAAGTTCTCTTCGAGTGACAGAGTAAGACTTTCATTTAAAACTTGTAAAATGTGCTTTGTTACAAATTGAACAAGTAGCAAACGTATGAATGCATATAACCAAAGTTGTTTTGACTTGAATGAGGGCTGTTAACCTGTTGTAATTGCACAGAGAGTAAAGGAGAACTGCAGTAAATTGATGACAAAAGAAAAATCAAGCCTCTTCCTCTGTTAGGTTGGCAAACCAACACAGAAAGCATTAGAGACCAAACCTAGCGTCTCGGGGCTACGAGTCTGTTTGTGCTCTGTGACCTGACGCAGGTTAGTCAGAACGATGTTATGTTTTCAATACAGTCACCAACAACCGCCCTAAACCGGGGTCATTTACCTGTGTTAAAGTAAACTTCAACAGATATAAGTATAAGCCAGTGTATGCTATGGTCCTCTATTCTGGCATATTTTTTTCAAATCACTTATGTTTTTGTTGTTTTTTCCTTTGGCTCATGTTTGTTTCTTTTTTCTAGAAAAGGCAGCGAGAATTTGAAGAGTACATCAAAGACAAGTACATTACAGCCAAAGCTGACTTCAGGACGCTTTTAAAGGAGACGAAATTCATCACTTACAGGTGTGTCCATGTCTGTTACAGAGAGTAGCCATATGTTTCTGATGGCATCTATTCATCACTCTGAATATTTTATCAATTGGCAAATCTATTTTTGAATAGTTTGTCAGTAGGCCAGGTGACCTGATCTGTATTGTACATCTTAATTCCATGATATATTTTCAAGACAAAGACAAATATTTTAAAAAATGACTACTATTACTACAAGCTTTTGTGAATTAAATAATCTATCGGTACAATATTTATATACCACAACATTAATTTTATATTTTATTTAGCTGGCTTGATCCAGGCAATGCAAGTATAATTAGTATTATAGATTTTATAGCACTATGTGCTTGCCCCTAGATAAAAGTTTATTTGTGTTCAAGCAGCAGCTTATGTGTATTAATGAATAATCATCATCTTGTTCCATAGGTCGAGAAAGTTGATCCAGGAGTCTGAGCAGCACCTGAAGGATGTGGAGAAGATCCTTCAGAACGACAAGCGATATGACGTGTTGCAGTGTGTCCCAGACGAGCGCCGAAAACTCATCATGTTTTATATCGAGGACCTGGATAGACGTGGGCCCCCTCCTCCCCCCACTGCCTCCGAACCCACCAGGCGTCCCACAAAATGAACACCAGACTGTAGCATCTTCACGACCAATGTCCTGCCCCCTCTACAAAATTCCCTATTTTTGGCAAGAGCATGACCTGACTTTTTTTCTCCCTGGCCTTCAGAGTGTTATGGAGGGTTGTTTTGCTTAGAGATGCACCATAGAGATTAACAATGTAAGGTCTATGTTGCATCAAGTGTAGTCCTGATTTATCCCCCAGAGCAGCATGGGGCAGTGGCGACCTAAAAAGTGACAATGACCCTTCCCTTCTTAGACATGAGAGGGACACGAGAAGATAAAAGCTGCAATTTGGCAGCGACCTAAGTGTAAAATTGCAGATGTAAATGGATTGAGTTTTGTATGTGAGATTTTGAGTGTTAGTTGAATGGATGAGGGTGTGAGTGCGAGGCGTCCTAATGCCTTACTCCTCCACTGGGCCCGTTCTTGTTTCAGATGCTCAGTGTGAATGTTATTAGTTTATTCTTGGTGGTTCTCTCTGATGTTGCAGCTGTTGAAAGAAATAAAGGCAACTTCCACTGTTTTTTTTTTTTTTTTTCATTGGAGACTCTTGTGTCATTTACTCTGTTAGGTTACTTCTCTTGTTCTGTATATTAGTTGTCAAATAATTGGCTTGATGTAATAATTATCCATTACCCATGCTTGGATGGATGGTTTATATTTATCATACCCTCATTTTTGTTGGGTTTAGTGGGTGAGCAGTTCCTTCAGAAGGCTAATCAAATTCCAGATCATGGTAGAGCATTTTGTACAAAAAAAAGTGAGTTTTGTGCAAAGTGATGGTGAAAACAGTGTATATATCATTCATTGAGTACCATATATTGATATAAATCATAGATCCATGATATAAATAAACCAAAAGCTTGACCGTACTTAATCGATTCCCATTGGTCAAAATGTGAGGGTCACGTGATGTTGCCGGACGTAGATGCTCAGTCGCAGTCTCAGACCACAGCCTCCAGTGTCCCATTGAAACAATTTACGTGTTTTATTCCTGAGTCTGAACATATAACTATTAATGCGTATCAGTAGAGAATCTGATCATTTATCGGAGTTTGGGTGGTCGATAATAGTAGACTTAAACAGCAGCGGTAGCGATTGTAGCTAGCCTAATGTCTTAGCCTAATGTGCAGTGCCTGTGCTCTGCTGCCGCTGCATCGCCCTGTTTCCGGTCATTTGTAGCCGCTGTGTCTGCACTTTCAGCGACTAGAAAAGCCATGGATAAAGGGGTGTTTATGCTCTTTACCATCTTGCTCCTAGAGAGGTCTGCAGTTGGAGACCCGACGGATCCTTCACATGTGGACGGTGCTCCGCCTTCAAAAATAGGCAAGGACGAATTTTGTTAACATTAACAATAAACTCAGACAAGCATGGCCTTTTGGTGGAAGCTAATGTGTTCAATAAAGTAATATTATTGACCATTATTATAGTCAGATCAGTCACAGAAGGCCAAGAAAGAAAGAGAGCCTTGGGGTATACTGCCCTCTGTTGTGGACTAGTATAACTATTATTCCACATTTGGGGATTTAGCATTTGTGGGATAAAGGAGGATCAGTTACCCTTGTGTTGATTAATAATTTTATAATGTAAATGTTGTGACCTTTACTGTAATTCAACAATGACTCAGTCTCATTTTTCTATTTGCCCGGGTGACAAAACATGACAAAACAAATGTTAAAGTCCTCATATTGATCACTTGTATTTTCTTTCATTTTGATTGGCCTAATGTCTTATTTAAATTATTATAATGGATTCTAATATTAACCAACATGAATTAAATGTTACTAATGGATGAGAATCTAAGGTCTTCATCTACACTGTTCTCCTTGTTTGCTTCAGCTGTGGTGGGAGCTGGCATCGGTGGCAGCTCCACAGCACATTTCCTGCGGCAGCACTTTGGACCTGAGGTTCAGGTGGACGTGTTTGAGAAGGGAGAGGTTGGAGGTCGCCTTGCCACAGTGACGGTCAATCACCATGACTATGAGTCCGGAGGCTCCATCATCCACTCGCTTAACCTCCACATGCAGGAGTTTGTGAAAGTACTCGGTGGGTGTACAGAGACAAAAACTACTGCATTTAAAGTCATTGCTTAAATCCATTTACTAAAAAAGGAAAGATGTCCAAGATGTGTAATAACATTTTGTGTATGTGTCTCATCCATTGTTTCCCAAAGGTTTGAAATATCGTCGTAGTGTTGCCGGTAAAACCGCAGTCTTTAATGGAGAAGAGATGATTTTGGAAGAGACGGACTGGTACCTCCTGGACCTGTTCAGACTCTGGTGGCGCTATGGGATTAGCTTCATCCGCCTGCAGATGTGGGTGGAGGAGATCATGGAGAAATTCATGAGGTAAAAACTACATTTAGAAGTTGGCAATACTGATGGAAATAATATCCTTCTTTTTTATTTATTTAAATTCTCTCAATGACAAAAATCAGGTCAAATTGTTGCAATCCAACTTTTGCACAGAATTGAACAGACTTTAAAATTAAGTACAAAATAATAATCTTATATCATTCTGTTTTAATTTTAACTCTTTTTGTAGCTTCTGATTTGGACATACATTGTCATTTAATGTGTTTTTTTTTTATTATTGACTACTATACTTTGACTATTTACTTTGAAGGCGTCAAAATTCCTCAAAATGGCCACCCTTTGATTTGATCACTGCTTTGTACACCTGTGAAGTGAAAACCTTTTCAAGTGACTCCATCATGAAGCTCATTGAGAGGAGGACAAGGGTTTGGAATGCTGTCAACAAAGTAAAAGGTCTCTACTTTCAGGACTCTGAATCTTAAAAATGAAACACCGTATTTAGAGTTATTTAAGTTTGCATGTTCTCCCCGTGTCTGGATGGGTTTCCTCCGGGCTCCGGTTTCCCCCATCAACTCAAAACATGCAGCACCCCTATGGACTAACATCAAGGACCATGACGTCCACCCTCCTGTGGGCTCACCGCCTGCATAGGGGTTCATAGGGGAAAGTCGGCTGGCAAAACCATAACATCATGCACTCTCTCTCTCCCTTTATCGGTGCTATGAGGATTGGGCAGCAACCCGCGACCCAGCTGGCTTAAGCAGGAGAAGACAAAACTTTGGCTGTTTAAAAACTACCAATTTAATATACTATTCCATCTAGACAATATATTGCTCACCTCTTGCCATATTGTGTTGCTTTATTTGATATTAGAGCACATCTGAGCCTCTTAAAACAGCACAGTGGCATGCTGGGTAATTGACAAGATGTAATTATGGTGCCACTTTGTCTAATTTATAATCAGCACCATGCTTGGATAATGGAAGTCAGTGACATTAGCTTAAATGTGTATATGGCTTTTCAAATGCAATGCTACTTATTTTAGCCAACAATTAGTCTGTGTTGTTGACGATGAAGATATCGGAGGGCTAATAATATAATTCAAGCCACACACCACTCATTTCAACAGAACAAAGCTCTATAGAGAACCTTGGGCATACAATTAAGGGTGATTTATATCATCAGAAGACTTAACAACATAATTTTTAGTACCTTTTTTTTTAATTCGTGCAATTATTTTGACAGGATAATAAGCAATGTGAAACGAGGATAAAGAGAGGAGATCCCACAGCTATAGTTGACTAACTCCTATTGATTGATTGCTATTGATTGTTACTATGTTATGTTATGACTGTGACATACTACACATGATAGTTCTTCCTAGCAAATGAGGAAATTAGAAACTGACTATGACTATGAGACAAAAAGCAGTGAAACATCTATGCTCCAAACATCTTGGATGGAAAATTCTTGAGGAACATCAAAAACATTAACGACTTATCCTGATATGTATAAAATGACCAACCAACTCTAACTGTGCCACCCACCTTACTCCAACTGAACTGAACCAGATCTAATTATCCATATAAGTAACTCAATACACCCGTGTTTTTTTTTTCTCCATGCACTGTCCCAGAAAGGAATCAATCAACTACCAATTGACATAGTTCTAAAACAGATTTTGAACACCTTTACAAGTCAGCTGGCAAAACCATAACATTATGCACTCTCTCTCTCTCCCTTTATCTGTGTGATATCTACTTAGAATTTGCCGATTAATCAACCAGAATAGGTTGAGGATAATAAACTGAACTAAATGAAAACTTTCTCTTTATGATCAAACACAGCTCAGATTTTCAGTTTATAATTTCAGCCCTCCCTGCTTCCTTCCTCAGGAAATTGTCTCAGTTTTCCCTTCGTCATGAAAAAGATCAGAACATCTGGCTCCTCCTTATATTAGTGTTTAATCCCTGTTTAAAATATTTCTATTGTGTAATATATTAAGAGGTATTTATCGACATGTTTGTTTGTTTGTTTGTTTGTTTGTTTGTTTGTTTAAACTCTCTATGCTCCTTAATACTGAAGAAAACTTTGACCTTGGTTATTACAGTTTAATTTGATATAGGGCTAGACATACAAACATGTGCTATGTATAGACACAAGAATGTACTTTAACAACATTCACATTTTATTTAATTAAGAAGGCATTTGGACCTGTCTAATCCACTACTTCCCTGTACTCTCTACATTCTGCTGCAAAGACCCTATTCAAAAACATGTATACAGAGATATACTAGTACATAGCATCTTTGTAAATGAAAAGGCAGATTAGACTGCCCCTTACTCACTCTTAAAACTAGTGTTAACTTACTCAATGCTTTCTGTTTCTGTCATGGTCCAAATAAATCTATGTAATCTAATAAACAAAATAATTAGTTGACTAATAAAATATCTGGTCAACTAATACACCAATAACCTACTAATCAATTGATTCAAGGATTACAATTTAAATGCATCTGTGTGTTCTAATTTGTCATAAGAATCTTTTTTAGTGTGAATTGTAATAAACCTGTTTGGTGCAGGATCTACAAGTACCAGGCGCATGGTTACGCTTTCAGTTCAGTGGAGGAGCTGCTGGACTCTTTAGGGGGCAGTGGTTTTTTAAACATGACCCGAAGGCCGCTCTCTGATTCGCTGTTGGAGCTGGGCGTGTCCCAACGCTTTATTGACGAGGTCATCGCTCCCATCATGCGGGTCAACTATGGCCAGAACGTCAGCATCCCAGCGTTTGTGGGTGAGGCACAGTTTTAATTTATTTATCAGCAACAATCCACATTAAAAAAAGAATCCCGTTACCTACTCGATAGAGGAAATATGTTTGTGTCAGGTTATAGCATAGTGCCTAGTTTCTATGTGTAGTCCCTGCCAGGATAGGTTTATGCTAATTTATATAACTTATTAATTATTTGTATAGAGAGAATAAAACATATACATTGTAAAATGAGGTTAGGCCATAGAGAGCCTGTTTTTAATGAACTGAAAATGCAATGATAATTCAAATTGTAACACTGTTTTGAATTGTGAGGTTTGGATATCTTTATGTAATTTGATCATGTAGATTTAGATTTGTCTTGCACAATACCTAATCCTTATATATGTTTTTGTTAGCTAATCCCCTCAAAATACATTGCAGTCAGGGTAGTAGAATACAGAGGTATGGCTGTATATAATTGCTATTCAAACAATTAGGATGACAGTGCTGGGCAAGTTCTAGGCACCCATATGATTGTTTCACATGATGTATGATATATTTAATGTTGTTTAAACACATTTTTATGCTTTAAAGGAACACTTCATGCATATCTTAACCTCTTGAGACCCTGTGGCCCCATATGAGGACATTACATTTTTGCCTCTTAGCACCATGATTTTCAATTATTTTAAACTTTCACCTGTAATCAACTAAAAACCTCTACAGCAGCTCCCGAAAGTAAAAAAAAAAACTGCATGGTAAAGTTTAGATGCAAAATTTATGAATAAAACCAATGTATTTATGTACAATAATGTCTCTTCATGTATCTTAATGTCTCTTCATTTGGCATTAAAATTTGACACATTTTATTGACCACAGCAGACGAGAGCATCAGGAAATGTCATGTCCTCGTTTGAAGACATTGGGACTATGTTATATTATTGATTGTACATGTTGTTAGGTAAACTTGGGAATATTTAGATGAGTTTACAGTTATAAATTGCTGGACGTTTCTGCTGCTATAGGGAAACTGCTGCCTGTCTCCACTTTTTGCACCTCTACTTTTTTTGTAACAATTGAAAACCAGAAAAAATTAAAACTGTGGACCACATTTTCAGGCCTTTTTGTGTGTTTTTAACCTCACTCACTGAACCCCAACCCGCTCACGGTCGACCTACGTCACATTTGGCAGGTTTAGGGCTTGAAATAAACAGCTAATTGCTGTTTGTTTGTTTTTTGTAATTTATTTATACATTTTAATGTTTTTAAATTTTTTAACCAATGGTGTCATACAGAAGACTTACTTAGTAGGTCCTACTTATCCCAAATAGCAAGAAGAAATGAAAAATGCACACCAGACAAAAGCTCGGGTCTCAGGAGGTTAAGATATGTTTCAAGAAAAATCATATCTGGTACTTAATGAGAAGCCATAGCTTTACTGAATGGACATCCATTTAAAGCATTTGTTAGTGTGAAACATTACTTCTGTCTACAAGTATAAATTAATATCTGTAAATATACTTACTATACAATGGAAGAAATAAGTATTTGATCCCTTGCTGATTTTGTAGGTTTGCCCACGGACAGAAATGAACAGTGCATAATTTTAATGGTAGGTTTATTTTAACACTGAGAGATAGAATATCAAAAAGAAAATTTAAGAAATAACTTTATATAAATATATATTTATATAGTGATAAGAAGCACATTAAGGTCTTCATGACCTTAATGTGCTTCTTCAGCCACTCCATTGCTTGGCTGTATGTTTTGGGTCATTGTCGTGTTGGATGACCCATCCATGACCCATTTTCCTGGTGGAGCGAAGGAGATTGTCACTCAGGATTTTACGATACATGGCTACCGTTGATGCGGTGAAGTTGTCCTTTGCCCTTGGCAGAAAAACATACCCAAAGCATAATGTTTCCACCTCCTTGACGGTGGGGATGGTGTTCTTGGGGTCATAGGCAGCATTTCTCTTTCTCCAAACATGGTGAGTTGAGTTAATGCCAAAGAGCTTGATTTTGATCTCATCTGACCACAGCGCATTCCCCCAGTCACTCTCGAAATCATTTATGTGTACATTGGCAAACTTAGGCAGGACTGCACAGGGGAGCAGGGGAACCTTGCGAGCACTGCTTTTTTAATGACTCTGGTCCCAGCTGCCTTGAGATCATTGGCTAGCTCCTCCCGTGTAATTCTAGGCAGATTTCTCACTGCTCTCATGATCACTGGACCCCATGCGGTGAGATCTTGTGTGGAGCCCCAAACCAAGGTGCATTGATGGTCATTTTGTATTTAAGTTTTCGACAGTTGCACCAGCAGTTGTCTCCTTAACACCCAGCTTCTTGCTTTTGGTTTTGTAGTTCATTCCAGCCTTGTGCAGGTCTACAATCTTGTCCCTGACATTCTTTGACAGCTCTTTGGTCTTTCCCATGTTGAAAAGTTTGGAGAGTGTCTAACTGTGCGAGCCAGAACTCTTAATGGTTGGTCAGGGATCAAATACTTATTTCACACAATGAAATGCAAATCAATTAATATAGTTTCTATAATGTGATTTTCTGGATTTTCTTTTTAATATTCTAACTCTCAATGTTAAAATAAACCTACCATTAAAATTATAGACTGTTCATTTCTTTGTCAGTGGGCTACGAAATCAGCAAGGGATCACATACTTATTTCCTCAACCGTATGTGAAGTTTTCTGTACAGCAATAAGTCAGTAAAAAGTTACAAAAAATGGAGGGGAGAAAGAGAAAGGTGTTAGAAGCTGATGCAGCAGAGAGGTAGGTGTGGGGCAACTGCTAATTGGTTGTTGTCAGTTTTCAGAATGCACTGACGGCACATTGTTAGACGGAGTTAGAGACAGTATACTTGTTTAAGGTATTTTAGAAAAAAAAATAGCAAAAGAAAATCCACAAATTATTGATCATATAATCCATTATCCTGCTATTTATAAGTCTAACCACACAAAAGTACCAGAGTACTATGAACAGACCTAAGACATACACACAGCTGTAGGTACTCGTGACCTAATTCCTGCCTCAAGATTGAGCACTACTCCTTTTCTGGATGTAAACCCAAATGCAGCAAACAAATTCTTCTACACGACAATAAAGAAAACTAATACTACAATAATAAACATGCTAGTCTCGATCACTGTGTAGGGCTGTATACTATTGGAGTGTGGTGATGTTATCTTAAACCCAGTCATCAGTTTAACCCTTCTGTCTGCTGTGTGTATCAGGGGCAGTGTCTTTGGCCGGAGCTCAGAACAACCTATGGTCTGTAGAGGGAGGAAATAAACTGGTGTGCTCTGGACTGCTTAAAATGGCCAATGCAAACCTGCACCAGGCCCACATCACCTCTGTTTCACCCGTCAAATCAGGTATGCTCCCACTGTTTTCTGTTCAGAGAGTTTGGTCCAAGACATCTTTGCACCATCACACCTGTACCAGAAAATAACATGCACTAAAGCGCAAGTCACCAGTGGCTGAAATTTAAAAAGCTTTTAACCATTTTATAATTGTTTCTCTTTCTCATTTACCCACTCATAGTTGTATTTAAAGTGATTCAGAACTCTGTGAACCTGTTTCTTTTATTACGTTGTTTTAGATCAATATTGCGATTTAAAATGTCCAATATATAACAGTGATCCATGGGTGTCATACTGTATATTATAACTATATAGCAGACAAAAGCACAGTTATGATTAATAGCAACAGTAATAAATTTAAATAAAAGAATTACTAACAAAAATGATTAACTTTTGATAAGATACACCTCGGTAGCTAATTTGAGACCACTTTATTACATCATTTGATTTTATCGATCTAAAACAATTATGTGTTAATATCTCAATTCACAATGTAGCAAAAAAAAAAACACAAAAATATCTATTAGTACCCTACTGACAATTAGTTATTATTACAAAAAGTGGATGATGCTCTTATGTGTGTCTCAATATCACAGATATTACATCAATACATCAAAAAGGAACATTTTTCAATTATATGGCAGTCTGCTGGAGGAAGCTGTTTTGAACCTGCTTGTTCTAGGTTTAGCTTCCAGAGGGCATTGTGCTGTTTAGTAACACAGCTCATTTATTTATATTTATTTATTTGACTTCACAGGAGACATTCTTCAATACCGTCTCAGCTACACCTCAGAAACCACCTCTGGCTCTGATCTTTACGATATTGTGGTTTTGGCGACGCCCCTCCAGGAGAGCGTCAAATCAGGGATCAAGTTTGAGGACTTCACCCCACCCTTCGACCAGCTGCCCGGTTACTACCACAGCACTGTTGCCACCATTGTCCATGGATACCTCAACACCACGTTTTTCAGTTTCCCAGACCCGAGACTCTTCCCGTTCGCCAGCGTTTTGACAACAGATAGACCCCAATTGTTTTTTAACAGCGTAGCCAGTATTTGTCCGGTCAATATTTCGGCAGGTTTTAGGCGAAAACAGCCACAAGAAGCAGGAGTTTACAAAGTGTTCTCCCCTCAAGCCCTGGACAAGAGTCAGCTCAAAGCACTCTTCAGGTCAGTCACAAGAAATATTACTACTGTCTACTGTCTACTATTTATTTGCATCACACAATGAAAGAAATGGAGAAGTTATGGAGGTTTTGTCTCATATACATTGAGACATAGATGGCAGACCACAAAACAATAGCCATAGTGGAGCAGCAGTGGCTCTAAGGGAAACTACCGCGCTTAGGCAAGACACTTCATTCACATTGCCTTGTATGAATGTGGTGTGTGTGTTTTGGGGCCGATGGTGTATATTGACAGCCTCGTTTTCATCTACCCCAAGACTAGAGGCTAGAGCTGGAACTCTAGGAGGATTAGGAGTGAATAACTAATACTCCGTAAAGCTCTTTGGGTGTCTTGAGATGTGCTACAATACAAGTCCAATGCCTTATAAATATATTATTTGTAAGTAAGGAAATTCAAATACATATGCACATTCCCTATAAAACTATTTTTTTCATCTTTCTTCTGTGATTCCAGGTCATATTACTCAGTGCAGGTGACGGAGTGGCTGGCTTACCCTTGTTATGGCAGCAGCACAGGCCTCCCCTCCATCGAGCTCCACCCGAATCTATACTACCTGAACGGGATTGAGTGGGCCGGCAGTGCCATGGAGATGAGTTCAGTGGCCGCTAAAAACATTGCGCTGCTAGCTTACCACCGCTGGAACCGTCAGAGCGACATGGTGGACCAAAAGGATTTGATGCACAAGATAAAAACCGAATTATGACCCAGAAAGAAGAAGACAAGGACACTGATAAAACTGTGCCTGACTTTATAACTGCGAGTGCATGAGTTGATATGGCTATAGAAACAGTAGGCTTTATATAAACTTTCCACTCAAAGTCTTGTTACAGAAATATATACATGCTATTTAACTGAAATGCTCGAGTCTACACTGGTCTGAAGATGTAAATATTTAATGCTGAAGATGTAAGCATTCACTCGTCATGTTTATTGTTTTTTTTTGTTTTTTTTTTAAGTTGCTTTTTATTATTATTAACATAAAAAGGATCATTCCAAACATGTTTTATTATTTTTTAAAAAAAAAAGTATAATCATTATGATGATGAATTTGTCTTACATTGCATTTTTTGGAAATGAATTCGTATTACACACATGACATTCATTCATTTAGGTGTTGATAAAATATAATGTAGCCACAACTGCTGTACTCAGCCAGTCTGCTCCAGCAGCAAGGCAGATATGATGAACTAAATTTATCTTTTACTATCTATTTAATGGGCTATCTATTTAATGGCTTTGGAAAGGGAAGTCCTCAATGTAACATGCACACCACCCTATGAAGTTCAAGAAACCTCAAAGTACAGTAGCACTGACATCTGAAGCCTTTACACAACAGCATTGTAATGAGCTGTTTGTGAGATCTGAACAATCGCCACTACAGCTAAGATCATACTATTTATTGTCTTATAGCAATTAAAAAGTCAACAGGGAAAGGAATGTGAATAATGGGATGTATTTTGAATACTTTTTTAATCCTGACCACAGGCCTAAGTTGAGAGGTTCTTGGGTTTTCTTTATCCTGGATGTTGAATAGTATTTTAAAAGTTCATTTCAAAGAAAATGCATTACATTCATTATAATGTGTAGCTCCTAATATTTGCATACACAATTTTAAAAAGCAATGACCTTTTCTGTGCCATCTGTTCTATCATGATTAAGCTGTTTAATACTACAGAATGTGTTTGCATGTTTCTAGTTAGGCCACTAATACAAGTGTGACTGCTGCTGGCATCTGCTCTGTGCCAAGAAGTGAATCCAAGTCGCCTTTCGATAGCTTGGCTAATATTTATATGCACCGGAGAACAGCATCTGAGCTTATTTATCAAGGCTTTAATTTAAAATAAATAAAAGATAAATCAGCTTTCATATTAAAAATCATATTGAGAGTCTTCACATTATAGACAATACTTACAAAAAATATTGTAACAGTGTCCTTTCAAAACAGCTACAGTATTTCACCCATCTGTATTAACAGGTTTTTATTTGTATTTTGTCTAAAGTTATTCAATAACAAGACGTCAAGTGGTTAGACTGGCAAGTAGTAATTTGTTGTATTAAATGTCCTCTAATGAAGTTACTATTTATGTACTGTGTATTTGATCTTAGCCTATGAAGCCAAACGTATTTGTAAAGTTAAAAAAAGTTTGGTTATAGCTTCCTTTAACGAAAATTTCTCTCGAGCAGAAAGTAAGTACTTGTGTCCCTTTATTAATGCACATAGTATTTACTATGTTAATGTATTTACTTGTTTTTTTCTTCTTGGCTTGTTTGATATAACGCATTCCTGTCCCCCCTTTTGACATTGGTTATGATTATGGCCAAGAGGTTGTTCATTCCATAAATGACTGAAATAAAAACTATTCAACCATTGCTATTTGAAGCATTAAACAACTGATAATAATAACACATTTGGTTTATCTGGTTAACTTCATTGCTGTTTTACATTTGTAAGTTAATTAATCATGAGTCTGAGTCATTTACTGCCCGTCACTGCTGTGGCCTCTTCCATTATCTGTTCTTCCTGCTGATGCTTTTGTTGCATAATCCAGTGGAAAGAATGTTTATAGGCAGCGCAGCCAGCGCGCTTCAATCAACACTCAACCAAACATACAGACCGCATCCAATTTTAATGTGATAGTTATTCAATCTTGTGTAACCTTTAGCAAACAGTTGGATCTGTATTTCATGGTTTTTTATATCTGAAAATGAATTATAAATTCTGTTCTACCTTCCAAATGAAAAACATGGAAACTTGGACTGTGATAGAACAACAGCTCATTTTTAGATTACACAGATTACTTTTTCCATTCATTCCATACCATTACTAAAAGATAATGTATAAATAAAAAATAAAAAACCTGAACAGAACTTAAACTCAGTCCAATAAGCTGCAGGTGGTTGTGCAATAAACATTTGTCTTTACTTATATGTAAATGCCTGGCACATTTTGTATAATTTGACCAAAAATTCACTTAAATTACTTGTTCAACTTTCACATTAAAGTCTAAATTGTATATGCAGCTTTTCTGTTGATTTGTTACAGAAATGCTTTGCAGTTCTGTTGAAGAATAGAAAATAATGTAACCATCTTTCAGGCACCAGTAGTTTAATAAAATGTTCTGCTATATCGTAAATGTTCACACAGAGAGTAATTTGTCATTTTTACTTTTGTCTTAACTAGACACGTCTCTACAACATCGCGTGGCGGTCGGGAACAGTACCTCTGGACTGGCAGACCGGGGTGGTGGTCCCTCTGTATAAAAAGGGGGACCGGAGGGTGTGTTCCAACTACAGGGGAATCACACTCCTCAGCCTCCCCGGTAAAGTCTATGCCAGGGTACTGGAGAGGAGAGTTCGGCCGATAGTCGAACCTCGGATTCAAGAGGAGCAGTGTGGTTTTCGGCCTGGTCGTGGAACACTGGACCAGCTCTACACCCTCCATCGGGTGCTCGAGCGTTCATGGGAGTTTGCCCAACCAGTCCACATGTGTTTTGTGGACCTGGAGAAGGCATTCGACCGTGTCCCTCGTGGTGCCCTGTGGGGGGTGCTTTGGGAGTATGGGGTCCGGGGCCCTTTGCTAAGGCCTGTCCGGTCCCTGTATGACCGGAGCAGGAGCTGTGTTCGCATTGCCGGCAGTAAGTCAGACTTGTTCCCGGTGCATGTTGGACTCCACCAGGGCTGCCCTTTGTCACTGGTTCTGTTCATTGTATTTATGGACAGAATTTCTAGGCGCAGCCAGGGGCCGGAGGGGGTCCGGTTTGGGAACCACAGGATTTCATCGCTGCTTTTTGCGGATGATGTTGTCTTGCTGGCTCCATCGAACCAGGACCTGCAGCGTGCACTGGGGCGGTTTGCAGCCGAGTGTGAAGCGACTGGGATGAGAATCAGCTGTTCTAAATCCGAGGCCATGGTTCTCGACCGGAAAAAAGTGGATTGCCCTCTCCGGGTGGGTGGGGAGTCTCTGCCTCAAGTGGAGGAGTTCAAGTATCTCGGGGTTTTGTTCACGACTGAGGGGAGGATGGAGCGCGAGATTGACAGGCGGATCGGTGCGGCGTCGGCAGTGATGCAGTCGCTGTATCGGACTGTTGTGGTGAAGAGGGAGCTGAGCCGAAAGGCGAAGCTCTCGATTTACCATCTCTGAGCTCATGAGCTCTGGGTAATGACCGAAAGAACGAGATCGCGGATACAAGCGGCCGAAATGAGTTTCCTCCGCAGAGTGGCCGGGCGCTCCCTTAGAGATAAGGTGAGGACCTCGGTCACACAGGAGGAGCTCGGAGTAGAGTCGCTGCTCCTCCACGTCGAGAGGAGCCAGCTGAGGTGGTTCGGGCATCTGGTCCGGATGTCTCCTGGACGCCTCACTCGGGAGGTGTTCCAGGCATGTCCCACCGGTAGGAGGCCCCGGGGAAGACCCAGGACACGCTGGCCTGGGAACGCCTCGGGGTCGTCCGGAGGAGCTGGAGGAAGTGGCTGGGGAGAGGGAAGCTATTCTAAATTTATGATAAATAAAGAAACCCCTAGTGTACTTTCTTTTATGGTACTTGAAAATGTACTGAATGAACGATGTTTACCGCTAATATTTAAGTGTTAAAGGTGCATTATGTAACTTTCCTAGTGGAAGAGATGCCACGTGCGTTCCACCATGGAGATGTTACTGCTTTTCCAGTATGGCACATATCTATGTTGTATTTACTCAAGGACAGGTGTTTTTATTCCTCAGAAATACTTTAGACATGCATTCTCACTACTAGGCGGGGTCACCTCTCTTGTCTCCATGGAGATAGGCCTACATAAGCTATATGAAACATTAGCAAACCAAAAACATCTCATCAAGAGATGAGCAGGTGGAGCCCCCCACCAGAAAAGTTACCGTGAGGTGTGCTTTAAACGGGCCATGGGTACAAACCCTACCTCCAGTCTGACACCCTGGTTCTTCTGATTCTTATTTATAACATGAAGTAAAAAATAAATATGGATTTTATAATATAAAATTTGAATTGGGAATAAACTAAAATATTTAAATGTGCCCATAGGTTTGTAAATATTTATCTTTACATATCAGATATTTTAATTGAAGCCACACTTGAAATTCTGCGTCAGATTCTACAAGTTTTTTACCGAAACAATTGAGTCATCAAGGTCACTTGCTACAGCAACAGTGTGATGATATGGCAATTATAAGCTTAATTAATTTGACTGAATTACAGTCTTATTATTATTATTATATTTGGATTGTGATGAACATTTTTAAAACTAATAGTGTTGTGAAAATGTATATTTTAGATACAACAATAATATAGCTCAAACTGACTTTTACCTCTCACCCTATACTAGTGTGTCCTGTTAGCATTGGCTGGTTTTAATTTGGCCAAACTAAAAATAAATTTGATGGTTTGCAGGGTCATAGATTCAGTTTCCTGAGTTAAAACACGAAAAGAGACTGTTCAGAGAAATGCGATCTTAAAAAAAGAAATGTGAGAGATTACATTATTATATGTGATGATTTTCTTTTGACTCTTTTGTAAAATTTGAATTATAAATGGTTTATTAATAAATTCTTGGCCAGACTAGAATTAACATTTTCATTTATCATTCCAGCATCATATATTTACTAAATAAGGTCAGACAGATTAATTTGAATGATTGTAAATAGACCTTTGTTTACATATTAACTGAACATAAAATTTGTAACTTCTAACTTGTTTACATAAGGTGATGCTGAGTCACTCTCTGCAAGATGCAACACTGAGGTAATCCTCAAGCTCATGACCTCCACTATGCAAAAGCTCATTGGTCACAGGATCTTTCCCTTTTCCTCTAAAAAATTCACTGATACTTAAAACCCACCCCATCCTCTATATAATAGGTTGCCGCATAAAAAAGAAACTATGCAATAACCAAGAATAGGCGACAAGGATGATTTTTCTTTCTAGTTATAAGATCTATGATTTACTCTATGTCATTTAGTGTAGGCTACATAACCATGTTACAAGTTTATTATATAAACAAAATTAAACATAATTTCATTGATTAATTTTATTTTAAAATATTCCAAACTGATGTTTAATCGTGACATTATTAATGATTGAATTGGCAATTACACAAGCATAAAGGGATTATTTTAGCCTACTAGTTGCTCTATATGTTATCATATTTTCCAGTCAATTTCAGTGTTTCATCAAAAATCTTGACCCGTCATAATCAAGCAGAATGCCAAAAATGAACTTTTAAAAGTTAATTTACTGATTAAAATCTACAATGAAATATTACAGTCTCGGGGGTCGTTTTTCATTGGCCTTGGGGCGCACCACGTGACATGAGCAGTCACGCGCTTTCCAGGAACCCGTCAGGAAGAAGAAAAACAAAACAAACCTTTGCAGCTTCTAAACGAGCAGCGTGCCGTCTTCATTGACAAAAAGTGGGCCTATGATCTTCCCAACAAGGTCCAACACGAAGACAAAGCGCCCTAAGAGTGAGTACTGGCGTTTTGGATGCGTTTGATTCTGACTTTGTGTAGTGTCATGTCGCCGTTTTGCCCCAGCGCAGCGGAGGATTAGCAGCGAGGCTAATGTGCTAAAGGCAGCAGCGAGAGTCGAGAGCCTGGGACCAAGCCGAGGGGGCGAGGCAGGGGTAGACAGGCGACTGGAGAGGGGCAGGAGGCCATAACTGCAGCAAAGCGGAGAGATTAGGCTTAAATGAGGAAGAAATATTCGGTTGTTCCGCTTTTTGGATAGTTTTAGGGGAAAGTAAAAGGTGCTATTGTGGTTCTTATCTGGAGTTAAGCAGGAAGTAAAAAGATAGCGTTTTAGCAGACTATAACAAACGCTCAGAGATATCAAAGCGTGTCCAATTTATCATCATATTGTGCATTTGATTGGCTCTTGATTAGCCATTGACCCTTAGAAATGACCATTTTATCTATACTGGGTTGTATTAGTAAGCATCCCCCTCCCCGTGGCCCAATCTTAATTTGCCTAATTACCGCGGTTCCGCTTTGGTTTTGTTTGTTATTTTAATCTTGGTGAGAAGATGAGCACCTTTAACAACAGGATCAGTCACTTTTCGCATGTATAAGAGTATTTTTGAGCCAAAAACATTGCAGCTACAGCGGACTTTTGCAGACTGCACGAATGTTCTCGGTGGTAGGTACACGCCCCCCAACACGCACACGGCTGTTGCTGTCAAAAAACTCGACCCAGCCGAAAATGTACATATGATTTCAAGAAATAATGGCTTTATAACTTAACATAGCATCTTACTACTTACTAAATTATCGTATTTATGCTTCACAAATGCGTATTTTGTCATTTTCCCCCCGTCTAGTATTGTTGCATTCGCTTTTAAACATGTGCTCTGTATATGTCAAAGTATTTTCACTTGGTTTTGCGATGGCACGCTTCCAGACGTGCTTAATCTTCTGCTATTTGTAGTTTTAAGTCAAATTCAAGGCTTTAAAACCTAATCTAGGCCACGGGAATGCAGGCCTCACACTTGTTTATCGTCGCTCTCAACCTACATTGAAGCGAGACGTTTATTATGAAGTGGCTTTGCAGACGGACACGCTCGACATCCAGTCAGATGCACTTGGGGGCGGGGCTTCGTTTACAATGACCCAATGGGAATGCAGGATTACGTGGGTGTTGGCACAGCGAGTTAGATACAGCCTTTGTTTTGCTTTTCCGTGGAGCTGTGATGCGAGCAGAGACTGGGAACATGATGCTGACATTTCTGCCTTTATCCTCGGTTCGTACGAGCAGCTTTGTTCGGCCGTGTCCACATCTTGTTTGTGAGCTTTGTGGTCGTTGTTGCCATGTTGTTTTTGCCTGTACATCAGTCACGTGGTTCCCGATAAGCTTTTTGTCATCCCTCTCTCTGTTATATAGGAGTACATTACGTTCCAGTCTTTATGTCCAGCGTGCCTGCCCCTTTCTCATGCAGTAACGTGGCCTCCTTTGTTTGTGTAAGCGTGTAGAAAACTGCTTTGTTCATTGTGGCCTCACCAGCAGATGCATTGTCCAGTGGCTTGATGCATTCAGACGTGTCTATTGTTGCAACCATGTGATCTTTACATGCATTATATTCACGTGGCAGTTTGAGATAAGTCATATTATTAGTAATGATTACTCAATAATTTGATCTCCATTGCATCATGCAATGTCATGTTGCTTAGGACTTACTATGTAAAATCTGGAGCAATAACACCATGCTCTTACACAATGATATTAATTGGTTATGTCATTTGACTTGTGAAAATGGCTCTTTTTAGATTGCATTTCAGCCTGCATGCTCTTAGATTAGGTTTTGATGGCAGGCTTTGTCAATCATTAATTGGTTTTATTTCTGACTGTAGTTTTCCACAAAGTGCTTCTGTTGTGTCGTTGTGACAAGGCATTAGCAACTCACATCACAGTTAGGTTTAATATGTGCAAGGTTTGTTTAGTGGCCTATTTTCATTATTTTCACAGTACAGGTGTAGATGACATTGTAGTTCACATGCAGTTCTGGTTAATCAAAAATGCATAGTACATTAACAAAAGTGCTAAAGGGAGTAAAACATCACAATTAAACATTTTATTATACACGATTATAAATAATAATTATTAGTATTAAAATTGTGACTGAAATACACAATCATTTCAGACAATTGACCTTTTTATTGCACTTGTGTTGTCTGCTAAAAATCACATAACACTTTTTCTACTATTGTTGATCTATTCTTCAAAATTACTTTACTTTATTCTCAAACAGTGATGTGTATTACTGCTCTACTACTCTTTTCCCCACACTTTGTTCAGTTACAGACCACTTTTTTTGATGTAAGCAGGAAATACAGTTGCAGCTCAATGTACACTTCCTATAACTTTCTCAAATGACTCTGGCAAAAATGTTCTGCAATATTATCTGAGCATATTAGCTTTACCATACCATACACTGCTATTGCACTTTTGACTGTTAGAAGACCTTTTTGTGATATGCAATGAAACAAACAATACAAACAATACAGAGGGTAGATAGTTACTTTTTTATGATA
This sequence comes from Odontamblyopus rebecca, assembly GCA_030686955.1. Lineage (NCBI taxonomy): Eukaryota > Metazoa > Chordata > Actinopteri > Gobiiformes > Gobiidae > Odontamblyopus > Odontamblyopus rebecca. The sequence goes on from CM060664.1 coordinate 16,421,418, forward strand.
TGATATGAAAATGAATAATTGGCGATGTAATGATATCCAAGACTCACTGCATGATTTTATTTTAGATTTATGCAATATTTTGGAGAAGCTAACAGAATTCTATATATGCATCATCTTCTTTTGGTGTGAATCATGACTTTGCACTCATGCCTCACAGCAAGAAGGTTGCGGGTTCGATCCCTGGGTCACCCGAGCTTTTTTGTGTGGAGTTTGCATGTTCTCACCATGTCTGGATGGGTTTCCTCCGGGCACTTCGTTTTCCCCCCATCAACCCAAAACATGCACTGTAGGTGTTAAAGTGGAGTGTGAGTGAGCGTTGGTGGTGGTCGGAGGGACCGTTGGTGCCGGTTGGCTTGGCAGCCGCACCTCTGTCAGTCTGCCCCGGGGCAGCTGTGGCTACAACAGTAGTTTGCCACCACCGCGTATGGAGTGAATGAAGAATGCTCTGTACATAATCCTCTGTAAAGCATCTTTGTGATATATATTTCTGTGAAAAGTGCTATATAAATAAACACTTACTTTAAAAATAAAGAAAATTCAGATTTAAAATAGTTGCAGTTATAGGCTTGATTCACAATTACCAGAAAATGTTGCGGATGACGACTTCCGGTGTAGTTACCGACACTGGGCAGTGATAAAACCATGGATTCAACAGCAGCAATAACCTGCCAAAACTTTCCATGGAGGACGTGACTCTAACCTGGTCTTCGATGTCACTTACAGGCAGCTGGTCATAACAGTTGATCTGCCGAAAATAACGGAACAATACTACAATGACATCTTTTTTTTTAATAAGACAAAAATTATAATATACAAATTAATAGGCAGTTTATAAAAGGAAAAAAGAAAGAATACAATGACATTTAGATGAGGAAAAATGGGCCATTTTCTCAGTTTTCCCAGATATTTGAGTTACTGTTGCCAACAGAGCCCAAAGGAAGTCGTCATTCGCATGTTTCCAAACGTTTGTGACATAAGCATGAATAGAGCCTATTTCTTGGTCATCTTCTTTCATGGTCTATGTAGTTCCATTTTGTTTGTTTTTTTAGCATCATCTGCAACAAAACACACAGTATCCTTAATAATCCACTAAAATCTCCAGCTCCTACGTCTTAACAGGGGCCCTTCCATAGAGACTACTCCCATTGAATGCACCAAAACAGGCCGTACTTAACAATTGTTTGTTAATGTTAAGTCATTTTGTAGTCAAACTTGCTAATATTTGTGTAAACAGAATGCTGCTCTTATCTGGTGTGGTATCAGCGCAGACGGTCTCAGATAAGACAGACGAGAGTGGCCCAGTTGGAGCAGGGCCAGACTGTGGAGAATGTGAGCTGTGTGCAGTGAACACAGCTCACAGCACAGGCAAATTCTGTTTAAAAATATCAGTCCTTATACAATATTCTTATCATAAAATTATATCAGTGTTTTGGGGGCAAACATGACATTGTCATTTCGTGGCCTTCAGTATGATATTAATGAAGTATTAATGGTTATTGTTCAGTTTTAATCGAGTTGCTATGAATAACTTTTATTATTAACTACAAGCCTGCTTATTGTAATATCCTTTTACTCCCCAGTCACATTCTCGTGCCACTTCTGAAGGCACCGCCGTCCTGGGCAAACTGATGGAGATGTGGCTAAGCCAGACGCAAAGACAAGATGTACTGCCTTGATTTCTCCATTAATTCAAAGTCAATAATCAATAAATGGATGCTAGGTACTTAATCATTTTGCAAATGGTCAAATGAACTGGTCCTATGACAGTGATGTTGTATCTTTATGCTCATTATTTAGCATCATGTTCAGACGTGATGGAGCTGTGGGCACTGCTGGTGTCACTCTTCTGGGAACAACTGTCCTTTTGCACAAATGACAAGATCATTTGTAACAGGCCCTACGGCTCTTAAGAAGGAAACGCTGTACAGTGGATCAGACTGATACACAACGGCCTCAATACCTCAATATAATGCAATGATTTCTTTGGCATACACTTAAAACAGATTATAGTCTACCTTTGTATAATCAGAAACTGAGAATGAAAGTGAGTTTTGATTAACTCTTAAATCTGCACGTTAGCTGGTGAGTTTATTTTGCATAGGGTCATTTCAAACCGCACCATAATATTGTTATAGCTCTTGTTTTACTACTGAGATGCTGCATACACTGATACAGCAGCCGTGACCATTTTGAAGTGAGTGTGAAAGCCACATGTTGAGTCCGGAAATGATACAGATGCAAAACATCATAAGCAACAGTAGCACAACATTACATTACAGAGCAGAGATGGAAAGGTCCAATGTGGGCTCAGAGTCACTGTGATCAGGCCACACTTTGAGTCATTAGTGATGAACCAACACAAGCACATCTCACTCTGAATGACAGTTTTCACATTATTTCCTCGTTCATGTCGAGAAACACGGCTATTTTTGTGTCTGTTTTGCAAATGAGTTTCTTTTAGAGAATGTCATTTACAATCAGCTTTTTTCTCAAGGCAAAACAGGGTGGTGTGTCTCTGTATCATATATAATTATATCTTTGTCATTTATAAACCTACTGGCATATAGTGACATCTTACCTGGGCATTACATCGACCTAAATAGAGCTGTTCTATTCAGGGAAAAAACAAAATCAGGATTATTTGCGTTATAATCATAATTATTTGAAATTATTTAAATAATATCAAAAGTTACCCAGTGTAGAGGTAGAACAGACTGAAATATGGGTTTGCTATGTTTTGTGGTGCAGAAGGAGCACCCATATCATTCAAAACATAATAGATTTTAATTATAATTGGAATAACTTCACTACCCTAATTGAAATAGCATTATAATGTATTTTATTACTCATCAGAGAGCAATGATGACCAAGTCCGATAATACACTAATGCGTCATGTTAATGAAAATGTTCTAACACAGTATATATATAATACCTCGGGTATCATACACTATTTTGAACTAATAAATCTTGTACCTTTATGATCTGATTTTGGAGTCTGCACATTTTAAACTCATCCAGGTGCTTTCTGTTCAATAATAGACTGCTAACATAACACAAGAATCCCATGTGTGTTTGTAGAGGTTCAAGGGAGTATATTTTAGAGGACATTGTTACTTATTTCTTACTTGAATGAATATTCTGTTTGCATTTACATAAAATGTATTTACGTTGTATTTATTGCTTTATTCAAACTGCAATCTCAATGTGTTTGGGTGGGATTAACCTTACAGCTCTAATGTCCAGTGGGCTTGATAAAATAGTGGCTATTAAACCTGGGTGGATGTGGCTGAGAGGTAAGGATCGGTGAGTCATTTTGTCCCTGTTGTGTGTTTGTACATTTTACAATCAAAAGCAAGTGAATCTGAGGCGGAAGCAGACCAGAAGAGAGGCGATGGTAATCAGACTCTGTGCTGTTAGAGTTATTGCCTGTTATGTCACATTGTTGTATATTGTTACATAAGCTTCTCTATATGCTCTCGAATGCAGCTGCAATGTTGAGAAGAGGGCCAGGAGCTCGCTTTGACAGTAGTATTTGAGTGTAGCCCGGAGGTGAAAAGTTTATCCAGGACAGGAAGTGATGTGCCACCCTCAGACAGCCACATGCCGGCAGCTGTTTGTGCCTACAATGAGGTTCTCCTGTATTTGCTTAAATGCAAAAAGAAGGAAACGGGAAGACCAACTTTACAGTGTATAGAGGAGAAGAGAACTCAAAATCTTTTCATTTGTTTGAAAAGTGATTAAGCCTTCCTTTGTTGTAAGGCTGGGCGATATGGCCAAAAAAAAATAAAAAATCTAGATTTATTTGCACACACTGGATGATTACTATTTAATCAAGGTCAGAGCTGCTTGTCTTTCAGTGGTGGAAGCTCTTTACATTTTTTACATTTTCATTCTTATCATATGCTATTTATGAAATCGTAAAGCACCTTAAATTACATTTGTATAGATATTTAATTGTAATCGCACAATAACCCTGCTTTGCAAGTAAGAAAGTCAGGAGTTATCTTGTTCATAATAATCCTTAATTTTACGATTTTGCAATTTTTCCAAATCTTGATTATTGAAAACCCCAATTAATCAAATTATTTTGATAATTTGATTAATTGCCCAGCCCTCATTGGTTGATTTAAAGCTCTTATAGGCATTAATTCCAGCAGAAGGCCAGACCGACTCCAGGCTTTGAATGAAAGAAGATCATTATAACATTGCTAGTATTAACTAGTAAACGCAGATAATAGTAAAAGAAAAAAGGAGATTATGTAGTACTGTCATGCTGTGTTTCAATAGGCATTTTCTTGACTGTGAACCATTTATAAACAACCACATGAAGGCCCATTTTGGCCGGTTAGTGTTGAGTGGAAGCAATTGACTATCGCATTGTTTCTCTGTCATGGTGAGAGAAGGGAGTGAACCAGGTTTCTCACTCATGGTTCAAAATCAGATACAGGGCCTTTTTATGTTTACGTATATTACGTTGTCTCCATGGGGAAATGCATCCTCTGTAAGTGACTTGTTTTTCAAAGCCGCTGGAAGAACCTGTCAGGACGTTCTTTTATCAAGCAGAGTATATGTATAGCAGGAGGATTAGCTCCATAGTCAGTTGGTTTAATCAGGAGCGATAGGGCGTGGTGCAGGTGAGGCCGTTTACAAAAGAATGGTTTTACGATGTGCTCTGAATTGTAAATAACACTACAATTAGAGTTTTTTTTTTTCCTATGGTGTGACATTGTGCTTATTTTTAGATTTAATTTCCAGAGCCCAAAAATGTAAGACCAGGCTTAAAATGGTAAATCATTACTTTATATTGTATTGAAAATGCAAAGGATTCTGAAATGAGGAAAATCATTACCAGACCCGGAAGATTGGAAAAGCCCAGGACAAACACTGCTCTTTTGGATAGTAAGCTGTTTAGAGACTCCCATAGTGACCCCTTTAAACCATAGACCATATAAAAGAAGTGGACTAAGTGAGCATGATGCCACTCACAGGGTTTAGCGCCGCTCAAATGAGGCTCCTAATGCCACGGTTACAGGAGTGAATCTGGAGCCAGGCTCTATGTTATGAATAGGTTTTTTTGCCAAAATAGCAAAAAATTAATTCAGGATCACATAGAGCGGGTTCATACGAACATTTTAAGACCAAAAATGACAAGGTTCACAGCAGCAGGTACAGAGAGAGGAGCAATCAGATCCCAATGTAAGTCAGTGGGAAAAAAGGGAGAGAAGGAGTCGGAAGAGCCTCCTGGAGTACTTCCTATTTGGCATGCGGCTGCTAATGGGTTAGCTATGTCCACTCATATATACAGTCTATGCTTTAAACCCAGAAACAAAGATCTCAGGCAAACCAGTGGAGATTTTCATTTGACCTGGAGTCATGAGAATGTATAACTCATGCATGAGAGTCTTATTATTGATGTTCGATGCCTTGTTAATACTTGCAACTTGTCTTTATGTTACTTAAATTCTGTCTAAACATGCATCACTTAAGTATTTGTTACTATAGGACAATGGAATGATCTGCTTTAATAATCAGTCTGTTGAATACTTCTTTTTTACCTTGACATTCCCTGCTTCTTTAACCACAGGCAGGTTGTTTGTCACACTCTATCTGTTATATAAATGTAATTATTTATAGATGACTCATAATAACAGTATGTGGTACATAAGGGAGCAGATGCAAGACTCAGGTCGTCCTTTTCCAATGTTTTCTATTGCAATAATAAACACACACTGATTTCGTTGTTTGTTTTTCTACAGTAGGTTTTTGCAAACTACAAATGTACCTAAATATTAGATTTATTGGGAAAACTGTAGAATTTGATACACGATTGTGTGGAAAGGCATTTTAAATTGTCTAAGTCCAGAGTAGTTCAGGTTTATTATCCAGTTAGATTTTTCTGAACTCCTCCTGATCCAGATTGTGGCTATAGTAATGCTTACTGCTTTCACTCTCTGGATCAGTGTACACAAAAGAGGCAAACTTCAGGATCCAAGTTCATGTGGTAGATTCATGTTCCTTGTGGGGTCTTTGATGGGGTTAAACTGTGTAGCGGAGTAGCCATTGTTGGACAGAGTACCTTATATTTTAACTTTGTTCATTTCATACCAAACGGAATCTCCCTTAATCAAGCTTGCCAGTACTTGCTCATTTCCAGATACTCTTTATAATAAATTTGAGATTGTATTCTAATGTCTTGTTGGGCTTAGATTATTTTTTGATTATTAATATAAAATTAAATTCAATATTTGTCAACAGGCTTCCCTCAGTACTGTGAGCAAAGAACTGTTAAGGACCCAGTATAAGGACTGCGCAATCAATCTACAATCAACTACAATCAAACTGAAATCGCAAATTGATTTGGGGAAATTATCAAATCACAAAGGTTGCTGTTATTTCGATAATAGATTGTCCTCTGCAGAACAAGAAAATGTTTTACAAGGTAAAACATTTATAGAAAAATGTTTTACCTGTAGTTTAGACCTCCACTAACAAACCAAAAAATATGTGATGTTTTTATTAGTTTAACAGTTCATATTCAGTCTTCTATCAGTCTGGTCCTGGAGCTGTTTATAATCTGCACTCTGAACAGAAGCCTTCTTTACAAACATACCATATATTGCAAATTTAATTGCAAACCATTGCAAACCCCAATACAATTTGTGCAGTCCTACCCAGCACCTCTTTGACATCTTCTCTTGTTCTCTCCTCTCCACAGATCTGAACAGACCTGCACCGTAGCCAGACCCACAGCAGCAGAGCTCAGGTCAAACCCATCCCCCTTCTATCGCACCCCCCTGCCCTCTGTGCCCCCCTGGCCTCTGGGACACCCCATAGTTTTTCTGTGGAGCAGAAAACCCCCCTCACTGCTGGGACAGGACAGGAGAACCAGAGGTTCCCCCACTGCAGCTCACAGCTGTGCCTGGCAATGCCTCAGGTAAAAACAAATATATGAAAAATGTATTATTTAATATTGAAATGTATTTAAATAGACATTCTGAAATGGGTCATTCGTATCAGAGGCCAGGTTGGGGGTTCATTGCCTAATCAGTGCATACAGTCAATGTGTCCTAGCGCAAAACACTTGATCACCTTGCCCGTATTAACATACACTGCACTGTTCTAAGTCTTGATTGAATAAACATGGAATTCTGATAAATCCAAAGCTAACCCGTCCAAAATACCATTAATTATATGCCAAAATCTGCAGTTGCCGGCCACATAGATTTTTCTGTTCAATGAAATATCAAATTGTTTCCAAATGTACTGTTAAGTTAGGCTATCTAATCTGTTATGATGCCAAGAGAACAATTTATAAATGTGTGAAGATGAAAAGCGCCAAATAAAAGAGCAAAAGCTAAAGGCAAGCTGCAGAAACAAAGCCAAACATAACCAAAGTGTTTGTGATCTGTGTCTCCACTTCCTGTCTTCTGTTTGAAATCTGGTTGGGTTAACCACACCATATTTGCTGTTCTGCATCAGCTCTGTACAAAGCAAGCTTTATCTACTAGAATCTGTTCATCACCGTGCTCTATGGGAAAAGCTAGTTTAGTGCAGCTTGGCAATATTACTGATCATAAATGTGTAACTAGTGACTGCAGTGTATAACATAAGATTTGCATTTTTATTATCATTTGACATGTGCAGATAATGTGTTGCTGTCTTTTCAGCCCAGTGTCAGTGGGATGGAGCCTCCCTTTGGGGACGCCTTTCAAAACTACTCCTTTGTGGACCAGGCGCTGACCAGCACCGAGCTGCTGGCCAGCTCTGACCCGGACTTCATGTACGAGCTGGTGAGTGCTCTCCTTCTCTAACTATACTGTAATATAATTTACTGCTTATGCACAGAGAGGAGCTATTAAAGATGCTGAAGCTCAAAAAATTCACAGATCAAGTCACAGCTTCATGCCAAACATTCCTCACCATGTGCTGTAGATTCCACACATTAAAATCTGCTTTTAGAATCAAATGGGCTTGTACTAAAAGTAAATAATAGGTCACATTTTATAGCGCTTTTCTACCTTTCAAGGCCCTCAAAGCGCTTTACAACAAGGAACCACTCACCCATTTATACACCAGTGTACGCAGACACTGGGGGTGAGGTGGGTTAAGTGTCTTGCCCAAGGACACAACGACAGGATTCATCTGTGGGAATCACACCAGCAACCTGTGGGTCAGTGGATCTGACCGCTCACCAATGATGTTTATGTCAAGAGCGGGATTCAAACCGCCAACCTTTGGATCAGTGGACAAACACTCTACCAACTGAGCTACTGCCGCCCTCCAGCAGTAGCTGGAGTACTAATGCCAGCAGCACGTTGCAGAAATTTAATTGGTAATTGGCAACAAATTGGTAATTGGTTGCTAAGGAAGAGAACTGATAATGGACAGAGTTAGGGTTCATGTTATGATTGGCCTTGAACCTGTGGATCGGAGGGTTTTTCTGGAGACACCTGTGTCTAATTGTTTTTCATCGTGTGACATTTGCCTACTCTCTGTCTGGTGCAGGTGTCATTTGCCATCAAACTCCACTATAAGGCAGAGTATAATAGGACTCTATTTGCCTGGAGAATGTGAATATAAAAGGCTTATTATCTGTTCATGTTCTTATCACAAGACAAAACCTTTGTGTATCTCAATTAAAAAACAAACTATTACTTCTAGAAATGTGTTTTTTCAGCCAAGCAGAGAAGGTAACTTGGAGAAAAATTAGGTGTCAAATTATCAATTTGCACATTCATCTGCCGGAATTGACAGTTGGGCTGAAAATACAAAACACCTATTCAGTATTTTTAGGTACTAACTCTGTCTTTTATTGTTGCCATAGAATGAATTATCTGAGCTCTTCCCCTTTAGGACAGAGACATGAGCCACAGACAGAGCCCATGTGGGGACAGTCTGTCGGGGGCATTGGATGGGAGTAAGGAGGTGGAGGGGCCTGTGGACCAGCTTATGGCTCTGGGCGAGAGTGAGAGCGTGTGCAGTGGATCGGCCTTCGAGCAGTGGGACTCGTACTGGGAGGACCTCACCAGGTATACATCACTTATTCATTCACTGCTGCGGTTCATATTAAGGCACATTAACTCATGTAGCGTGTATAGCAAAAAAGGATTATTTTTAAGGGAATTTTGAGTTTGTTATTTATTTAATAGATACTAATATTCATTCATTACAATGTAGCTGGGTATACATGTGAATTACCACCATTTCCTATAATGAATAATTGTGTGTGAGAGTGCAAACACAGGGAGTATCAGGTTAAGTGCGATAGTGTTGTTTGGGGCTGCCATTCACCTCCCAAAGATGCAGTAACACAACCAGAGCACTTTACAGTGTGGTACTCTTCACAAAGATCAAAGCTACTGTTTGAACAAAGAGCGGACATGTGACACTCCGAATAGGCCTGGGGCAGGAGACTTTGTCACAAGGGAACAAGTAGAGATCTACTGCAATGAAACCAGCAGAGCCAAAACTGTGTGCACCTCTTCTCTGATGTAAAGGGGCAGTGCAGCCCTCTACAGTCTGAAGGCTATTATCTTTAAGGTGGAACAGTACAGACTGCAGCAGACAATGTAATGAGCAGGGTTTATGGAGGTCATGTTTGAGAGAAGTGAGGCACTTGGAGTTCAAGGCCATGAGTTCTGTGTATTAAATCTCTTTAGGCCCTGACGATCCTTTTTTTTGTTTATTGTGTAACCTGTGCTGTCCTGTATTGCTGCAGATACACGCGGCTGACCAGCTGTGACATTTGGGGCACCAAAGAGGTGGATTTCTTGGGCTTGGACGACTTTTCCAGCCCATACCAGGATGAAGAGGTGATCAGTCGCACCCCAACACTGGCACAGCTGAACAGTGAGGACTCACAGCCCGTGTGCGAGACGCTCTGCCCCCCCACAGACCTGAACCTGCCCCCACTGCAGCCCCCGCCCCCTGTGTTTCAGCTTCCTGCTCCTAAGAAGAGACCTCCAGTGTCTGGGCAGGGTCCTGGGGCCGCTCGTCCTGCACCCGCGCGCCTGTCCTACAGCCTGCTCCCGGATGTTCCGGAGGGACCACAGAGACCCACGCGTCCTGTTGCCTCCAGCACCGAGACCATGTCCAAGACCCAGGTCCAGGTCAAACCGGACCCTGAACCTAACCAGGCCAAGCAGTCAGGACGTGGGGTGAAGGCAGCCCCTGTCTCAAACAACACTGACTTTGTCCGTAAGGCTAAAGTGCGCGTGAGCTCAGGGCCTAAGACGGATGTGACATCTAAGACTCCTTTTGAGAAGCCTGACCCAGCTCTGTCCCAGGACGAGAAGGCGTCCACCTCCTCCAGCGCCACATTGATGGGTCCCCCCAGTGTGAGCGTGTCTGGGGGCTTTGAGAGGCGTCCAGAGGGGTCAGCTAGGTCCTCTGTGCCACAGCTCGTGGAGCCTAGTCAAACTCTGGATGGACCTCCCTCTGGGTTGGTAGTCAGTGGGAACAGTGTGCCCGGAACAGGCACTGTGCTGGTGGTGGAGGGGAGCGAGAAGAGCAAAGAAGAGGAGCACAACTACTCTCTGTTTCTAACCCGCAACCGGCTCTCCCAGAGAGGCCTGACCCCCGATGAGGACGAAGAGGAGGATGAAGAGGAGGAGGAGGAGGTGGAGGAAGAGGAGGAGGGTCTGGACGACGAAGATCATGATGAGGACCATGATGAAGGTTTCGGGAGCGACCACGAGCTGCTGTCAGAGAATGAGGAGGAAGATGACGACGATGACTACGAGGCTGACAAGGACGACGACATGAGTGACGCCTTTTCGGAGCCAGGTACCGCACAATAATAACAATCATTCAACTTATATAGATGTTTATGTGTATAGATTATAAATTTACCTTACACAAATTGACTGCAGTTTTAACAGTCTGTCATTATGCGCTCCAGGCTGCGATGTGGAGATGGAGGACATTAAAGGTTTGACAGCAGGGGTCCCGAGTCGAAAGAGGGGGAAGCGCCGGTACTTCTGGGAGTACAGCGAGCAGCTCACCCCCTCCAAACAGGAGCGCATGCTGAAGCCCTCAGAGTGGGACCGGCACACTCTGCCCAGCAACCTGTACCAGAAGAATGGGCCTCTTCATGGTAACACTGCTCTTTTAATTTGGCTATAATAGGACGACCTCAGTCTCAGATTAGAGCTGCCACTATTAAGGACACTCACTACTGTTTATGGTGCCTTGTTATGAATTGGCTGCGTTGCCTCACTAAATAATTAAGACACAACCCATCAGTGTCAATCTCTTTGATGTTACGTCAGAGCTTTTAGTGCTGCTTTGTACTTTCTATTAAGGCAAAAAAAAAGTGAGAGGCATTGAAGTATTTCTGTTTATCATGACACTTTTTCCCCACTGGATGAGTCAAGCTTGAATCACCGTCTATTGTACATTGCTGAAATGTTTCACTAATGCATTGCGTTTGTTGAAATACAGACACACATTAACAGCTTAATGTAATTATCCTCCTTTCATATTTATTTATACACAGTTTTCTATATTGCTCTGAAGAGATAATTATACTTGTCTGACCTCTCTTATTGGTCCCGTAGGAAAGTACATGTTGAAGAAATCCCGTCGCACTGATGTTGAGGACCTGACTCCGAATCCTCGTAAACTGCTGCAGATTGGGACGGAGCTACGTAAACTCAACAAAGTCATCAGCGACTTGACACCTGTGAGTGAACTGCCCATCAACGCACGGCCCCGGTCTCGTAAGGAAAAGAATAAGCTGGCCTCCAGGTGAGATTCTACTGCCTAAATGTAGAGGACTGATGTGAAGTTGCATATTATGGTACATGGATGTCCATATTGTCATTTGAAACTCCTCCTTTCTATTACAGAGCTTGTCGCTTGAAAAAGAAGGCCCAGTATGAAGCTAACAAGGTGAAACTCTGGGGTCTCAGCACTGAGTATGGTGAGTACACTTAAAATAATACATTACATGTTTAGATCAAAGGTAAGTGGACCTGGGGTGCCATTAGCCATCGTTTACTAAGAACACATCATATTACACAAAGCCCTAATTCTGCTTTCTGGTAAAGATGGAGACAGTAAACTGAGAGTGAAATCATGTAAAATGTTTTGGTATTTGTTAACATTTCACTCATTATACCTATAATAATTTGATGTCACTATGTTTACTTCATCTATGAGGACACAGATGTTTATGAAATATTTTAGAAGAAGTCTACATAATATTGTTGTAATATTTAACCACTTATCTGCCTCTCCTTAGATCGGCTGCTGTTTGTGATCAATTCCATTAAAGAGGAGATTGTGTCCCGTGTGGAGGACTCCGCCCCTCGCCCCACCAACATGACTGACACGCTGAACAAGCTCATCCAGGACACCCTTGGTGAGAACATTCACACATCTATGGGGATTTCGGTTTATAGTGACATTTGTAATGTGCCTATTCAGCTGATTCTATGTTTTTACAATAATCTTTGTAAAGTAGGTCAGCAATGAATGTAAAGTTTGATGGGATTTAATAATACAGAATATAAGTCAGTTCACCGAGCTAAAATAGGACAGCAGTGGCAAAGGAAGTATAACTCTTCATTCTATTTTCCTTAAGGTTGGTGGTTTGATTTGTACTGCTGTAATTTCAACCTGGCACTGGTGCTTGGGCAGGCCATAGAGGCAGAGTGCCCCATGTACCCGCAAGTTAGCTTTGAACCAAACCAGTGTAGCATTTATGCAATAAGATAAGCAGTTTTTCAGCACGGGACTCAAAAGGATTATTTTTATTTGTGTTGTTTTACTGTCTTGACTGTAGGCCTATTATTATAATAACAATATTCAATATATGGAAGCAGGAACAGCATATTTTTTGCCTCTATGTTTATCATGTGTTGAGATTTTAGTTATTTGTAATATGATCTGCTATAATGTATGGCGTCAGATTCCTGTCAAAAGTAACACGCGCATAGAAACTCTATGCGAGGTGCAGGAACTGTTCAGAAACTGCTCGAGGGCGCCGAAACTACTCGTGCCTGCCGAAACTGTGCGCGCGAGCAAAGAAACACGCTCGCGCGAGACGGAGAACTGCGCGCGTGAGCAAAGAAACACGCTCGCGAGAGTAGAACAAGCCCTTGCGTGAGCAGAGAAACTCCCCTCTTACGTGAGACAAAACCACTCTGCTCGCTCGGAGTTGACTTCTGCTCGCTCAGAGTTGACTTCTGCTCGCGCGGAGAATGTGGACTAATGGGGGAGGGAACCTGAGGATGACGGCTATTGTGATTGGTCTGTCCTGAGACACAGGACTTTGACAGACCGCCCAAAATTTCCAAACACTGCATGACATGTGCGTTGGCCGCCACTAGGGGGAAACGCTACTTGCTCTGACGCTACATTACAGAATCTCTGTGAATACATGGGTAGAGCCAGAACCATAGATGAGACAGTTGAGTTTGACAGGTTTAATAATAATAATAATAATAATAATAATAATAATAATACAGTTTATTTAATAAGCGCCTTTCAAGGTACTCAAGGACACTGTACAGTAAACATAAAGTACAAACATAAATTATAGAAATAGAATATAGGTTAAAACAAAATCAAAGGAAATAGTAATAATGTTGGTAATAATAATAAAAGATGATGATAATAATATTACTATGAACAATAATTTGGCAATAAGATTATAACACAAAATAACAGGACCATTCATAGAATAGATTTAAAATAATAAATGAATAATGAATAAATAATACATTTTTAAAATAAATAAATAAAATAAAATAAATAATAAATAAAATAATATCAAAAATGAGAAAGAAACAATGAATTTGGATTCAGGAATTGGGATAAGCTAGGGTAAAAAGGTGGGCTTTTAATTCTTTTTTGAATGTGTACAAATTTGAGCATTGACAAGTGAAATGGGGCATTCCATAGTTTAGGACCAGCAACAGTGAAAGCCCTAAACCCATGTGCAGAGTCTAGACTGAGGGATGGTCCACAGATGTGCATCAGTGGAGAAGACTACGGGCGGCTGGTATGGAGTTAGGAGGTTAGATAGATAGGGAGGGGCCAGATTGTGGAGGGATTTAAAAACAAGGACAATAATTTAAAATTGGATACGAAAATGAACTGGGAGCCAGTTCAGTTTATGGAGTATACAGTCATGTGAAAAAGTTTGGGCACCCCTGATCATTTTCAAGATTTTCCTTTATAAATCATTGGTTGTTCGGATAAGCAATTTCAGTTAAATATATCATATAGCAGACAAACACAGTGATATTTGAGAAGTGAAAAGAACTTTATAGGATTTACAGAAAGTGTGCAATAATTACTTAAACAAAAGTGTTCCAATAATTAGTGCTAAAGGTATTAACATCAATAAAACAACAAGGGTGTCCTAATTTATGCACATGTCTACTTTTGTTTAAACCTGTCTTTTTAAACTTTTGTCTTTTTAAACTTTTTAAACTTTTGTATAACCTGTCAAACTCAACTGTCTCATCTATGGTTCTGGCTCTACCTATGTATTCACAGAGATTCTGTAATGTAGCGTCAGAGCAAGTAGCGTTTCCCCCTAGTGTCCCCCCCAACGCACATGTCATGCAGTGTTTGGAAATTTTGGGCGGTCTGTCAAAGTCCTGTGTCTCAGGACAGACCAATCACAATAGCCGTCATCCTCAGGTTCCCTCCCCCATTAGTCCACATTCTCCGCGCGAGCAGAAGTCAACTCCGAGCGAGCAGAGTGGTTTTGTCTCACGTAAGAGGGGAGTTTCTCTGCTTGCGCAAGGGCTTGTTCTACTCTCGCGAGCGTGTTTCTTTGCTCACGCGCAGTTCTCCGTCTCGCGCGAGCGTGTTTCTTTGCTCGCGCGCACAGTTTCGGCAGGCACGAGTAGTTTCGGCGCCCTCGAGCAGTTTCTGAACAGTTCCTGCACCTTGCATAGAGTTTCTATGCGTGTGTTACTTTTGACAGGAATCTGACGCCATAATAATGCATAAGTAAGTTCTAGGGCTAGTTATTTCATTCTGCTATTTATTTGTTGCAGTTCAGGCCTTTTCAATGAAACTGTCAATTTATTTTGCTGTGTTATAAAGTAGTTTCAATATTATATCACTATTGTTATATTACTACAGAGAAATATATTGTGCTTAAAAAATGTTTATCGTGACAGACCTACTTGACCTCAATTCCTCAATCTTTCACCTGCCAATCACACTTACTGAGAAGAGGCGGCCAATTGTAATGAACCTGCCTCTCTCTGGGATGTCAAGATTCATTTGTGATGATTTGATTGATTATTGTGATGACACAGGTCACTAAAGAAACTAAAGAAATTGTAATTGTGAGAATTTTAGAAGCAGAAATAAATAATTTAAAGTGAACAAAATGCTAAGGGGTTTTTATTTGGCTGTTTATTGATTTAACTAAACTTTTACATTCAGAAATTTTGTTTTCATTAAAACACACTGTAAATGAAAGTCAATTATTTAAAATTTGAATAACTGTAGTAGTAAAATTGTGGGTGGGATTTATATCAGAAATAAAATAACCAAGGAAGAAAGTGAGCAGAAATGAGATGCACCCTAGAGGAGGTGTATTACCACCATTGATAAATAATATTCAGATAATTCAACTCATGAAGTTACAGTGGATAGAAAAATCTGAGAAAAATGGACATAATGCTGACATTCTTTTCTCTCTATTCAGTCTCACCTCCTGTTGCTGGGCAGACCTCGGACTTTGTGAACAAGATCCTGGAGAACACCGGACGTGGAGACCCGACCGGCGGACTGGTCGGCCTACGAGTCCCCACCTCAAAAATGTAGACCCCCTCTGGTCTCCTCAGAGCATTGTCCTGTTGTAACTATGCTCCTCTGCATGCCCCTCCAGCCCAGAGACATCCACATCCATAGTCCCACAGACACACACGTTGAGTATGTGTGCTTGTTTAGGCCCCTTATGGTGTAGACCCTTTAGCTTTCTGTCTCACTGCGCACCTCTCCCTGCCCTCTGCGCATGCTGGGAGGAGAGTTTGTTAAAAGCAAATGAGTAGGACGTCAAAAATGTACCAGTGATTCTTCTAGGTGTTAACGATGTGTAAGATATTAACACTGGTATCGTTTCACTCAATGATCTATGATCTATGACAGAAAAAGAAAGAGTTTACTCAAAAAAAATAACATCATTATGAGCCTGTTACAGAAAATGATTTGTTCAAAGCTCATTGTTGACAATGACTTTGGACTCGAAGAGGCTGCCGGGATAAAAGCAGCATGGTGCTACAGTTTGGCTTGAAATATTTAGTATTGAAGGCCTAAATATGTTCATGCCCTTTCTGTTATTGCCAATCAAATGAGCTAAATGGCGTCCAAAACACAACTACAGATAACTGAAAGGTTTCATTTAACTATAGGAGGTGGTAGAGGAGGAAGAGCATAACGTTTGGTGCTTACATCAGCCTTGTGCTGGTTGAAACTGGACTCAGAGAGGCGGCCATTTTGGGAGCAGACTTAGGAAGATGGTGGTGATAGAGACAATATTGTGCGATTGCTCCATCTCCTTTAGGATGTGTACATACCCACGCTCCCCTCTGTACAACGAACCGAGCGTGTCCATAGTGTCTGATCAGAGTGCTACTCATTGTGCCTTGTGTGTGTGTTTGTGTATGAGTGAGTGGAGAACTGAACGAAGTGATGTGATTGGTCAGGACTCCCTGAGCTCCAGCCAATGAGAGGACTACTTTACAGCGAGTGTGAATGCAGAGGACACCTATGGGTCGTGTTCTGTTGTTTAAAGATATTTCTGAATGTACATAAGTGGAAGCTCTTGTTGCGTGATGCCACAGAGTCTGTGTAAATAGGAGGGCTCTGCAATAGTTAACTCTTTGGTTTTTGGTACTCTTGTCTTTGGGGATCAGGGGCGGGTTGACAGATATTTTTGTTTAGAGTTACAAAAAATATTTGCACACTATATTTTGATTGTTTTTTGTACCAAAGACACATGCAACGAAATGGCGACCAGCCAGTTAAAGTAAGGTTTTGCACAGCTTACCTGACGCCGTATTGAATGTAAGAATGTGGGAGGGTCAGGGAACCTCAGAGAACTGTGAAATTAGCTTGGGTCCAATTCTGTACAGAAAAGGAACATTCATTCTTTTATTATTATAAATTTATCATCCCACCTGTGGGCCCCTGCAGCAGGGCGCTGCTTGGAGCTCCTCATTCCTCCCTCCACATGCTAATTGTATTAAAGGCGCCAAACCCAGAGCGCTAAAGTAGATAAGCTATGTTACGTTTGCCTGTTCGTCAAAAAGTCATGACAATAACCAAAACATTTGTGTTTGATTTTCCGACGTATACAAGGTTTTAGTTAATTCACATGAAATAACTCAATTATGTTTAAGTACTGTATATAAACAAACAATGCTAATCTATCAATGGTGTAATGCCACTTTCACACAATGGATTCATTTAAGCATGACACATTTCTAAAGCCTATCCTTACATTTGAGAAACTTAGATGAAAACACAAAAGCCAAAAAAAAAAACTGTTATATTTTTGTATTTAAGCTGCCTGTTTGCTTCTCGAAGGTTTGCAAGTATTTGTCAGGGTTTAATATAATCTGAATGAAAGTGAAGGAGGAAAAAGAAGAGAGATTCAATATATAAGATTTACTGAAATAGCACTTAACTCGTCTTCAGCGGGCTGAAGCTGAGGGAAACACAAAATCAGGAATTCACTTCTTAAAAATAAATGATGCAAAGTTAAGCCATGTGACAGAAAATCTTGTGTTTATAATCATAAACACAAAAACACAAGGAAAAGGGTGCAGATATAACTATTGAAATTTGCTTAATTCCAATTGTTGTCTCTAAATGAGACTCTGCAAACTTTGCAGTGCACTTTAAATGAACAAAATCAGGTATATATCTTAAATACTTCTCTTAGAGCCCATTTTGGCCTGAGCAGTGAATTGTTAAAATGTATACATAAATATTTGAACGGGATAAACACATGCTGCTACCCAGAATGCTTAAGACTGGTAAACTCTGGGAAAACCAAGTAATTTCAAATGGAAAATCCCTGCTGGAAAATGATGCCCATCTAACTAATACTTTTGACATCCGATTGATTGTGCTGCTATCAAAGTTAAATGCAAATTATTTATTTATAACAATATGATAAATGTATATTTTTTGACTGACATGGCCGTTTCTAAATAAATTTTGCTAACCGAAGTCAATATCCAAAACTAAGCTAAAAATTGAGCTTAACTAATTTTAAAAAAGAAAAGCAGTGAATTTCAAAATGTCCTCCTTCACTGAAAGAACTCTGCTGA
This sequence comes from Odontamblyopus rebecca, assembly GCA_030686955.1. Taxonomy (NCBI): domain Eukaryota; kingdom Metazoa; phylum Chordata; class Actinopteri; order Gobiiformes; family Gobiidae; genus Odontamblyopus; species Odontamblyopus rebecca. The sequence goes on from CM060664.1 coordinate 16,439,730, forward strand.
AGGTATGGTCGGTTTGCATCGATAACTGCTAGCGCTACCACGTATATGAATATATTTTTACTGTTTAATGTTTTCTGTCCTAAAAGGGAGATTTGGTGCTTTTTTCTGAAACTAGAATGATGAGTATCCATGAATCTAATTTACTCTTAGTCTAGGTGTAGCCTATAGTGACTTGCTCTCCCTGACCGTCCATAGCTATTTTCTTAGTAGTTATTTTGTTTTTGTAAATACACTATAAGTTAAAATGTACCTTCTAAATGTCCAATATATGTAAAAAATATTCTATCTTGTATGTTTGAAAACAAAAGCACTTTGTCCAAAAAAAGAAAAAAAAAAAGAAAAAAAAGCATTTTTTCTTCCATTTGCTGCTAAAGGCCTGGTATGAATGCTGCAAGTGCACTTGATGACTACTCGCTTGGATCTGTCAAGAGACGACCAAGAAATAGTTTGTGTCCTGGCGAGGGCTAGATCTACAGGTTTTGGAGAGACGTAATGAGGGACATTTTTAGTACAGGTGGGACAGGTCTCCTGGTAGGCATGGGGCCGATTTCATGGTATAATAATTATGACATTACCTCTTACACTGTTACACACAATTAAACACCCAGTATGTATTTCCCTTTTAAGTTAGAGAAAGAGAACAGTTAGTTCAGGCTGCTTTGGGATTTAGCCCTCTCTACTTGAGAGTATTGAGTTGTGGCCCATTATAACTGGATTAGACAGTTTTTACCACAGATGTTTTGCTTCTGAGTTTGGAAATACATAAAAATATTCTTCCTTGGCCTGAGAGAGGGCAGCCCCTGGCACACTTGTCAAGTATTCACCATTCAAAAGACCTTAAACACATACCTCACCCTTGTAACACAATGCTAACATGGTGGTAATGCACAACAATATTTGGCCTAAGGTGCAAAAATACAAAAGCCCCATTGCGTCCTTGATTGTCATGATTTGTCAATACTGTGACACTTACCTTAATCCAGATGACTGTCCCATGCCTACCTCCGGATCATGTATGGTGCGTTTAGGTGCGTGTGATGTGTTTGTGGTCTTAAAAAGTGGAGGGTTTTTTAAACCAGGTCCCTTCATTGATCTGATGCTGCCCCTTGGCGTCATGATTCATTTGCCTTCAGTAGAGGTTTCCTATGGAAAAACTGATTCTGCTTTGGCTTCCTCTTCAGGGTGATGTACAGCGTAGACAACATTTCTCCAGAGCTATATTGTTATCATTTGTAAAACTGATTTCTACTTGTGACTTAAAATGAGGTGGGGTTTTGCCTTTGGTGGCCAAGAAGAGCTGAGTAATAGCTATTCTTAGCCACCATTGGGGTAAGTTACTATATCACTGTACTGTATGGCAAGCCAATTATAAATGGAGATTTAATCCGGACACTTATTGCCTTCTTAATGAACTCTTCACATACTCTGTATGACAGTAATAAAACAGGATAGGATTTGTCTAAAGCCAGTAGACACACCTGCGGTTTTGGCCAAGTCTTTGTTCCAAAAAGGTCAAAAATCCAAATCCACTTTGCCTGATTGGCTCAAAACAACTGAAGTAGCAAGAAAGGAGGAATGTATCTGGAGAAAACTGCTTCTGATGTTTGTGTGAAGCATCGTGTGTCAGCTTTAATTATTTCTCCCTCTTTCAAAATGGGTTAACTGTGGTCAAAATCTATAAAACTACCAATTTGACCGGGTTTCACCCATGCAGCGCTGACAAGATAAAAATGCGTTTTGTGGTCGATCAAAAAGGCGCAAGCTGTGCAACTTTACATTCAAACCAGAGGACTCTGTGGCATTTTTAATAGTGTAGGAGATGAGTGAATATATCCACGCCAGTAAAATCTTTTCCTTACTTTAACTTTTTTATTTCTGATTACAGTAAAATATTAAGCTAATAGAGTGTGTAACTTTGTGCTACTCTCGTCCGATGACAGTGGATAATAACATAATAACAGCTCTTCTACAGAAAATCAGGGTATAATAACTTCTTCAATATATAAATCAAAACAAATATTTATGTATTCCTATAATGTCGCCATTCTTTATTCAATATTGTGTGTGCGTTGTTATGAATCAATGTCTGTTGAAGTGGTGCAATGCTCAGTACAAATTCACAAAACCACCAACATAAATATTAGACAAGATAAACACCTTGTCCCAAAATATTTTTAATTGTCACATGGTGCTGCACATTAACTGAGAAACAATCCCCCAAATTCGACTGGCATCTGTATTGAACCCTCCATGGGAAGTTGTTATAGATGTTTTCATTCGTGTGTCCATTGAAGGCACGTGGACCAATGATCATGTGTTTGTAAAATTTCCTTTGTGAAAACTAGACTCATACATTTGACTTCGCAAGCTCCTCACCAAGAAAAAAAATCTCATAGATATTTCAATAAAACAATCAAAAGTAGGAATGTGTATCTGCAGTTGTATTTTTTAAGTCAAAAACTATGAATCCAAAGAGCTTTTACTAGTGTTGTAGTTGCTCCACCAAGACCCAAGTAGTCACTGTGATTGGATACGTTTTAATTCATTAATTCTCCAGCTCTTATTAAGCGGGCTACTTCGTTTACTATGACCAATGTTCCATGTTCGATGTTTTTAACGAACATATTCTAATAGTTTTACTCTGCACTAATTTAAAATTGTGATCTAAATTCAGTAATCTAAATTCAGAAATGCTTATTTTTTCAGCCTAAGCAAATGCGTAGATATGGTGGACTACAGCACTAGGATTTATGACAATGGGAAAACTATGCATTTTAATGAAACACAATCCTTACAACACAGATACCTATTTTATGACATTGAACTCCTTAACCCCATATGAAGTTAACCTAATAACACTGAAAAATAATACACTTTTATCATAGCAGCTGTTTTGTGAAGTCTCATCTCTGAGTCTAGTTTAAGTGTATAGCCGATGTTTTGTTCAAACTATGTGTTTCAGTTTGTGCTGCTGGCTCCACACTCTCCTTGTGTAACATAGAGTTTAAAGGATGTGCTCTGATACTCTGATATGGGAATGTTCCTGCATGCTGTTTACTGCATCGAAACGAGAGAATCAAGTTTATGGAAAAATAACAATTGGCCAAAAAATTTTGGTTTGTCAAAAAGTTTGTTTGTCATTATCACACAATTGTTGCATGGCTTTTTGGGCTCACTTTATCTGAATGAATTTGCTGCTATTGAATGAGCACAAAAAGGTCTGTTTTAATGACAATTACCACATATCCCTGTTATTTATCCACTTGTTTTATTCCTATTTTATTCAAAAGACCAACATTTTAACTCAACATTACATTAACCATAAGTAAAGACAATATTTTAAATGCGATGCCTGCTTGAACCAGGTGCCTTATTCAAATATATTACACCAATCGCCACTTTTGTCAGTCCAAAGGGGTTTTCCCAAAAGAATTGCTGGGGAAGATCATGCATTTCTCCCCATATATTTTGTATTAAGGAAATAAGCTAAGAAAGTTTATGTTTTTGGGTGGCCTGGTCCTATTTCAAAGTTTTTTCTCTGCCCACTATGCCACAACATTGTTGTAATTTTTGTATTGGCTGCTGCTACTATTTTCACTGGTGTAGAGAGGAGAGAAGCGAACTTCCACTGTGTACAGAGGCTGACACTTTTGGTGAAATTTGGTAGTGTGGCTGCCTCTTAAATACGTTTCCATAAAGAAAATATAACTAAAATATACTTTTTTTGCTCTAATGAAGTGCCAGACCCTCCGAGAGTCGAATGAGGAGGAAAACTGTGGTGCTAACCTGTCAGTGGCTGGGTGCTATTATGGCCGTGTTTAAAAAGCTGTATTATTAGCCATATTTTTATTGCTCCTGTCCACAAATCCAACTTTTTTTCTTCTTTGTGTTTTTGTAGTTTGAGGTGATTCTTTGCTGCTTCATGGTTTGTTGAATGTAAGTCTGTACTGTCTTCCTCGACAGCTCGTACGGATGGGCGGGAGACTCAAAAACGCTTTTGTGTCTAAGTCTTTTCAAAATTAATTATCATTTAAATATTTATGCTCTGACAAATGTTGCACGTTTTATTTTTTTGTGTTTTATCCTTCTAAATGTATTTTCTTCTCCTAATCCTTGTTTAAGCAAATATATCTAGTCACACAAATAACATAATTGTATTTTGTTTTAAGTGTGAAGCAGGTTTAAGTAGAAGTCAGACTAATCAACTTAAATGAAAGATTAATTAAAGTCACAAAGGAATCCTGTATGTTTTACACACAAAAAAATGGTTACCTGTAAATGTTTGTCAATATTTTATCATTGAAATATCTCCACATATTAAACAATTTTTAACAACAATAGCAACATATTTGCAGTTACAACATAGATTTTTTGTCTTGCAGTTTGAAGTTTACAGTTTCATTGTGACTATAGTTAATTTTTAATAGTGATAAATGTTCTCATCATCGGTCAGGAAAAGCAGTGGTCGTAAAACTGCACCTTGCCTTGACACAAGCTCTGAGGTTCTTTTTCAGGGTGAGATTTTTCAAACTTGAGATAAAAAAGAAGGTACACCGCTGTTAAAGTCCCTTTATCACATTATTATCAGTTGATCTATGGATGATGATGAGAGAAAGTTATAGATCTTGAAATTCCTATGGTCGGCTAGCCATGGGAGGAGACCAGATACGTTCCCATTGTGGGAAAACAGTAATTCATTGAGATGATCTAACTTTTAATATTTTATTTTGCAGTGTTTTCATTTAATGGCAAAGAGCCCATATTTTATACGTTTGAAATCTCTTCCTTGTAAAGGAAACTTTCTGACAGCTTTGATTTAGACGTCTGGCCTGGCATTCGAACATTCTAGTCCACTCTTTATCAAAAAAAAAACAAAAAAGTCTACAAAAAATGGTTGTTTTTCCTGGTAGTCTTCCCCTGCTCTGGAGACGTGTCGTACCTTATGGGTGCTTTCCACTTTTTTCAGAAGGGCTTAGGTCTGCGGTCATCTCTATACAGACTTAAGGCTGGTGGGCAGAGACCGCTCCTCTTGCTCCCCTCTGTGAATCTGAGAGAGGGGCACAACTTTTCATAATCTGCAGACTGAAATCATTTTCTTTACAATTATTGAACGTAAAACAACAATCCACCCTTGACAATAACCTGTTTCTCTACTATATCCACACAGTCATCATACTACAACACTGCAATGATTTACATCTCCTACCAGATTTGCCAAAATGCATGACAGACGAGAGAGAAAAGAAATTCTATATTGTCATCAATTTAGTTTTGAATACAAATGACCAACAGTAACTTACAAGTCCTATATTGTGGTAAGCATCTGCCATTCTGAGCTCCACATGCACCATTGTAAAGATGCTCCTGGTCTTGTATGGTGAAAATGACTTATTATTATACAACTTTAGATCAATAGCATGGGATTTATTCGTAGTAAGTTATAGTCCTATGTGTTAGTCCTCTCCCCAATCTTTGTAGGAAGCCTGTATTTCATTGCTCAGTGCTCTCCAATAGATCTCCTGGTTTAAAAAAAAAAAAGAAAATATCACAACAAAACCTGCAGAATTAAGTGTATCCTGCTGAAACTAACTTGATCCTCTCTTTAGCGACGTCTATATTTGTAGTTCACATATATGCCTGTTCAAATACAATATCTTGACGGCTGTTAGATTTATGTTGTGTATTAAATGTTGTGCTGGTTTTTACTTTTTGTCTAACTTTTTACATTCACTTCAAACCTTTTTTTTTTCTCAGAGGCACTGTGGTTGGCTTTATGCACAGATATAAATTGTTGTTTTGGTTCGTACTGTAAGGCTGGTTCTGTCAATGGTTGCCTGACTTCCTGCAGACACTTGCCCTGAATCAATGCGTTTTGTTATTGTGCCTCTTTTATTTTGTCTTTTCATTTTTTTATGTTTTTTTTTTCTGTTGTATCAGCCAGGAGTTGATACAACAGGTCTGCTTGTAACCACAATAGTCCAATTCTGTTTATTGATTTAATATCAAAATAAAAATAAAAACATTAGCACCCCATGTTAAGTGTTGTGTTTTTTTATTGTCTTAAAATAAAACATTGGCATATTTGAATTTTTTGATTGCATTATGTCTTTATAATACAATAATGTTAAAGTGAATAGGCCTAAGTGTTATATGAATATAATGCTATGAATAAAGCTGGATTGTGTAACTTTTCTGGGGAGGGTCTGGCAAATCCGTTGAGATGTTGCTTTGTCTGGAATAGCAAGGCCAAATTAGACCAAGTTTCAGACCAGATCTATTCTTTGTTTTGACTACAGTTAGTGTATTTGTGATATTTAGGGTGCCGCATATATACAGTACACTGCCCTACAAAGGCAGAATGCCGTAACATCATGTGTCAACTCATCATCAATGAGTTTACATCATTTGGAGGGTATCTGAGACCTCCTTTATCATGTGAATACAAAATTAATAATAATAATAATAATAATAATAATAAATAAATAAATAAATAATAAAAATAAGGACTCGTACAAAGACCAAAAGCAGTAACAGTGTCAGTTACTTCCTTTTGCCTTTGCACGACTCATTATTTTTGCCACATGATACAAAGGCAGTGTACAGTAACTGACAAATAAGGCTCAAAGGTCAATTTTGAGCTCAGTATTTTTCACATACAAATATTTCTTCATTATAGCAGCCAATTCACAAATTTTGGGAGACCTATCTTGTCTGGGCAAAACAGTAACTTTGAATACTTTTTCTCAATTTCACACTGTGGGGAGTTAGGGTATTTTGCCTTTGTAGGGCAGTACAGTCTAATACAGGGGTGGACAATTCTTTTTATTCCATGGGGCCACATGAGAAACTGATTGGGGAAGGCCGGGCCTAAATGCTTAACTCCTGTCCTTCAACTCTAAACCTAACAAACTTGCACCAGGGACTAAAGGTGGAAATTAGCTTTAGTGCTTCAACCTGGTATATTGCATCTCTCCTGTTAAGGTTAAGGTATTTTGTGCGCTGTTCCTGTCTCATTAAATAAAATAAATAAAAAAATAAACAAGCTAAATTCTGCATTATATTAATTATATTTCCTTATAAATCAGTAAATAGCGTTGTTTTGATAAGCTGGTAAGAGTATTTTATGACTAAGCGATGAAAAAGTGAGGCTGCCTTACAATGTAAAAAAACCCCAAAAAAAACTCTAAAATAAAAGCAATGCAGCCTTAGTTAGTCCATGCAAGAGATTATTTATGATTATTTATGTTATGTTATAAATTATGTTTATTTATTTTGTGATTCCAAATGGGATTAAATGGGCCGGTCAGAGTCAACCAAAGGGCCGACTGCCTTACAGGTTTGCCTTTTTTCACTATTTTGGTGCTTGGGCTTGCCGTACAAAAACAAATATGGCGTCTTTGTCTGACGTTCATGTCCGAGTTTGTAGTCAAGAAATAATAAAATATGACTTGGAAATCAAAGCGCTCATTCAAGTAAGGGCTCTAATTTTGCTTCCAAATCATTTACCTGTCTCTGTAATAGGCGGCACGGTGGCTGAGTTTGCATGTTCCTCCCCGTGTCTGGATGGGTTTCCTCCGGGTACTCCGGTTTCCCCCATCAACCCAAAACATGCCCGCACCCCTATGAACTAACATCACTAACACCATGATGTCCACCCTCCTGTGGGCTCACCACCCGCAGAGGGGTTCATAGGGGGGGTCAGGTGCTATGAGTATTGGGCAGCAAGCTGCCCCCGCGACCCAGCCGGATTAAGCGGGAGAAGATGGATGGACGGATGGATGGTCTCTGTAATAATGGTGTTGCTTGGGGGCGACGGTTTAACAATACGCAGCTTAATAATTAGCTTTAGCTGCTAACTTTACACCGGAAGATGCAACGCCTTTTAGCTGGCCAGTGATTTCTATGGTCCTGTAGTTTTGAACGCATTCTTATTCTACTCTGTGCATGCTGTATTAGTCACCTAGCAATTATTTTAACAGACTAAACCCAAATAAATGGTCTCAAGAATGGCAGTGTTTGTAAAAGAAGCCTAGAAAGATGCTTTCTGTTTCTGCCCGTGTGTTTGTTGTGTGTCATAGGACATCAGAGACTGTCCTGGGCCGCAATCTGCCCTTTTCAACCTCAACTCTCAGGTCAAAGAGAAGTTCAACAAACTCAGGCTCAGAATACAGGTACAGGATACAAGTCCACTTTGCTGTCTTGCGTAATTTTACAACCATGTATTTAACGTGAGGAAATTGTGCATATTTGTGCAGGATCTGGAGCAGATGGCCAAGGAGCAGGACAGAGAGTCAGACAGAATGGAAATCCAGGCAGAGACAGAGAGTCAAAGAAGACAGCTGCTCAGGTTTGAATACTGACCATATGTAATAAGCAAATCGAATCTCAGGAAAATATTAAGCTATTGGCACAGTGTTCTCATCAAACTAAACAATGCATTTCAGAATACATGCTGTAAACTATGTACTAATGCTATTTCATACCTGTTCACGTCATACTTTTATAATAACATCATAGATACATAATGTTGTTTTTGCGAGCACAAGATTGTCACAAGATTCGGTGAACTAGCCAGGAAACAAATCACATTTATTTTTCTTCTGATGTTTATAGTAATCAGACGGCTTGGAGGAAGGCGAATCTGGCGTGTAAACTGGCCATCGATAACACAGAAAAGGATGAGCTGCTGCAGAGAGGGGAGACCAGCAGCACCAGACAGAGGTTAGAGTGGAGATATAATCCATGCAAGTCCATTGTCATTAGATTTTCTTGGCTTTTCACATTGTTATATATTCACATCATAAAATTATACTGCCAATTTATAACAGAGTATTGTAATTTCACCTTTAATAATTTAGGAAAGTGACAAAGGAGAGCTTGGTGGAGACAAGCAGTAACATCACGGAGAGCTTGATGTCCATCAGCAGAATGATGGCTGAACAAGTGAAGCAGAATGAGGACACTATCACCACTCTGGGTAAATAAACCCTTAAATGAATTCACACATATTTTGTGCTTCTGCTGCAAATTCAGTTTAGTGGAAGATTACTGCTGCAATCTTGCAAACCTTTGCTGGTGAAAATCTATTATTACAAATTACCTGTGAATACATTTTTCAAAATTGTGCTAGTTTAATAGTTTATTTGGCACAGCATCACTTAGAGATCACTTACTTAAATGAGTATCACTTGAATCAGTGAAACTTACTGCTGTTTCTTGTAACCTACAGCCACCTCATCTCGAACTGTACAGGAGACAAATGAGGAATTCAAAAACATGACTGGGACAATCCACCTTGGTAGAAAACTCATTCTCAAATACAATCGCCGAGAGCTCACAGACAAACTGCTTATCTTTCTGGCTCTGGCCCTGTTCCTCGCCACTGTCCTCTATATTCTTAAGAAACGTCTCTTCCCTTTTATTTAGCAAACGGACACTCACTTAAGTTACTTAAAAGTGGAGAACGCACAACCAGCCTAAAGTTTGTTTATAAATTTGTTAGGTTTATAAAGTTTATAAAAATAGTCTTTGGTAACTAAACTGTGTTTTAACAAATACAGGAGAATTTACTTAAACTGTGAACAAAAAAATGTCTTAAAGAAATGTGTCTGTATGCAGATTTACAATGTTATCAGGTCAAGTAAGGGCAAGAGCTTATTCAGGGCAAGACCCTTCCCCCAATTTCCCCAATGTCTGGCTTTTTGTCTGTTTTGTTGATTTTTGTTGTCCTTTTTCTGTGTGTTTGTTATTGAAGTCTGTTGACAGTGTTGCTGCCAATCTGTTTGACAAACAGAACAATAAATGTCAATCACTTATTGTGTAGAAGTATTAGGCATTTTATAGTGGCCCTGTTACCACCAAGGTATAGTAGTGAGTGTTTCATCTGTTAGATTTACCAAGTCTTCATCTTTGTTTTAACTGAGTTTAAAGTAAAACACATGCAAAGGTGAAGACATGTAAGCAATACCTTAACATTTTAGAATTGCAGTATACTAAAAAAAACATCCTCAATGACTTGGTCTAATAGTGATACAACGTCTTCACTCTTCTTATATCCATTTATTTGTTTAAAAGCTCCCACACTCCACCACCATTTGAAGCCTACTTTTTACTTTTCTCTTGTTTTGCAAAAGAACTACAATACTGAGCCCATGGGGCAAATTCACTGCATTGTATTCTCTATGCACATGAAATTAACTGCAGTCCAACAGTGACATTAATAATGTTTATTAAATCAGTCAAAACTACTTAATTTTTTTTTTTTTTACATTCATTTAAATAAAACTTTAAAAAGTGGTGCATTTCCTCGGTTTTGTTTGAGATGTGGATGTTCAAGTTGATTTCAACCTGTCCTGTAAATGGCGCCCTGAATGTGCTCTCAAAACAGCATTCAAATATAACCTGATGACAACCAAGGAATTAATACATTAAATATTCATCATGGCACCTGTAGTGAGCGAGTGGGAATACCAGTTTTCTGTGGTAAGTAGCTTAGTATGTCCTCTTATTTATTTTGAACATTAACATTATGTTATTGCTTTGTCTGGAATGTTCCACAGTATTGTATTAAACTTAACCATTTTCCATTCATTCTTTTACACTTCTTTATATTGCATAGACTGTTTTTATTACACACACACAAATAGAAAAAACGGCATCCTTATTGTGAGCAGGATTGCGTCTCCACAGACCTTACAAGCAGCCTGGTGAAGAGCATGCCATGTGCTTGTCTCCATGGTGATGTTCTGGCTTTGCCTTGACATTCCACAGAATGGCAGAAAACTTCTCCACAGAGAATGATCCAAAGTTTAGATTCAACTTTCACTTATAAAGGAGTTATCAGGTGGTGTGCCTGCCACCAGAAATCTTTACACCATGCAGCTTTAAAGCTTTCACATGTAATTGGACCTGTTTGCATGATGATTATTGTCATACCTAGGGTACTTTCAGGCAAAGATATAACATTTCCATGAAGGTGGTGAAACCATAAAAGTTTCATAGTCCACCTTTAAGTATGAAAATGGAAAATCCCAGGGAGAGGAATAAAGTGAGCCTATTGGGATTCCCTACACTATAAGGTGCCAAATTGGATCTGATCTAAACATGTCAAAGCATCTCTAACAATTGTTTTATTGTTCCCAGTTTGCAGCGTCTGTATCAGTCATGAGTGGTCCAAGGAAATCTCAGTGGTCAACCAGAAACAGGTGATGCATGTGGGGAGTGATGGCTGCCCTAATCCATCAGGTAAGAGATGCTAATGCTTAGTAAAGTGTTTGAATCCATCAATGTTTCATGGAGCTGCATTTCTAGCAAGTGGTCATATTGTTATGCCTAAATGTGGTAGATGGAAGCTGTTCAAAGTGAGACTGAACAATGCGTTACAAAACAAAGAAGTGAATAAATAAAAGTATTTAAATAGGTAGGAGACTGTTGTTGAGCTGCCAGCTGCATCTTTTGCTGGACACTAAATCCCTGTTTTGGAGTCCATGCCCTTCTTTAACGGGAAAATTCTGTTAAAGCGGCCTCTGCAATGGTGAGGTAGATACATGTTTTAACCTTGTACAAATGTAAAGATTAAATAAGTTATAGCATAGCCAAACTATCATTTTTTTCTACACTAGTAATAAGTGCATGTGTGGGCTCTATCTGTCCTGTAGTTTTCTATGAGGAGGTAACATTAACTTTAACAAATGTAGACTCTGTTTCATTGTCTATCGGACTGGGAGCACTCCTGTCATCCAGCTTAGACCCCCAGAAGCTGGGCTGTGGAGGTCTCAGGACTGTGGGAGCTGGTGTGGAGGTGTTCAAAGAGGTGTCTGATGGGACAAAAGAACAGGTGCTGCTGAAACTGCCACACAGCGCCCCCCAGTGTTGGATGCACTGCGTCTGGAGTCTCCGACTGACCCAGGAGCGAGTGTCATCTCCACAGGACAGCAGGAAGTTAATCAGCTCTACATAAGGCCTGTGAACAGGGTAAATTACAAACAAACACTTTATTTGGAAGGCCATCTAATGCTAGATGCATAATGCTTTCAGCTACAAGATCTGTGTGCAGTGTAGGCAAGATATTGCCCCAATTCACCCATAACTCCCTATCAGTTGTTTCCTGCATATTAAGAAATACAACCAACTGTACATATCATGGGATAATCTAACAAATATTTATTTGCCTGTATTTCAAATTTTCCTTCAAAATCCAGCATTGTAGAGGAAAATAGAAAAAATATAAATAACAAACTTCAGCAAGAATGTTTGATGATCAAATCTCTAGAGTCACATCAGCCAGTTATGATTAATATACATTTATTTTAAAATCTGGTTAACCTGGTTTGTATTAGTGATGGTGAGTAGTAGTGTTGAGTAGTAGTGTAATGTATTGGCTGACCCAGGAGGGAAGAGTAGGTGGAACTGGACCAGGCTGCCTGTGGTGTCCATGTGCTGCTGGAGCGCAAGGCAGAGCTGATGTTTGGAGTAGCACTCGCGCTGAAGGGAGTAGATCATGTCTTTAACCGCAGAGCAGCGCCGACTCACGCAACTGAAGCGCTGCCGCAGTCCCAATGCCATGCACCGGAGGGCGTCCTTCACATACGATTTACCCTGCAGGAGGCATCCATTAGATGTCTATTATCCATAATGACAATTGCAATTTACTAAAAATACTAGGTAAACTGCAAAAATGTAAGGAGATAAACAAGCACACATGTATATTCGTAAGCATAGTCCACTGCCACACACTATTAATATTACTAACTAATGACTAATCATTTGAACTGTTGCTGAAATAGCCTATTAACTACAACTGTATAGAACGTGAATAAAACAGCAAGGCTTTAATACCCCCTTCTGTGCAAGTTGCTACATGTGAGCCTTCTTTGGCACTCACAGTGATGCAACAGTCAATTAAGAGCTCTATTTGTTGAGTGTTTTATCTCTACTTAAATACTGTAACAAACAATGCCTTAAAAACTTTAAACCTAATTGCACAATAAATAAAAAATGAGCACTTTGTTTGCAGTGTCAGACATGTGCCACTCTCCAGGTCTATTCTGGTAAAGAAGGCAGGCTGTTCCTATCTGATTTCAGCCTCCTCTGAGCAGAGCACAAACAAACCCCAGCCTCTATACAACATCCTCCACTAACGACCCCTATGACTGTGACATGACAAAGAATGTGCATTTGTTATCACTGCGAAAAGACCTTGCATTTACATGGTTATCATGATAATTACCACCATAAACTTACCACAGCAATAGTATATGGCCACTTTTGGTAGTTTGATGTATTAAAAGTATTGTAAGGTTACCATTTTTCACTTACTTGCAAATACATTGTGCCATGATAATTACCATGAATCCAACACTACTTTCTTCAAAGCACTGTGCTGAGACATGAAGTTGGACTATAGCACCCACCTGAGAGTCATAGCGACCTGCATTGTGCAGCAGTGTCATACAGATGTGATGTAGTCCCTGAATCTCACACGAGTTATTGTTGAAACAATGAAACGTTCCACAGCCAACATCCCCTGAACTCACCAGACAGGATTGGATCTCTGCTGCAGGGCACAAAAACAATGAAAGAATCAAAGTATTTGTTTAACAACTTATGTTAACTTGTACTATTATCAAATTACATCACACCTAACAATATTATCAATCTTTATCTATTTTTGTCCAGTTTAATTTCATAAACAACTGCAGTCACTGTTATTAGTAAATTGCAGAAGCATGCCAGGTTTCTGATCTCACTGTGGAAAAATTTACTCATCAGTACAGCTCTTATTTCACAGTACAATTTTAATAATTATATTAAAATCATGATAGACAGATATACAGGGAATAGCATTTTAACAAAACAAAAAAAACATCTAAATTAGAAATAAGCAAATGGTCAGTGCCATTAAACTGCTGAAACACAGCATTTACAATTGTGGTGGAAGGTAATGATAAAAATGACAACAATATAAAGTACTTTTTTTTCAGTGACCATTTCAGAGTCCATATTGGGCTAATGCATTAGCCTAAAGCACTCCATATCTAGTGGCCAATGTCACTATGTGACCTGTTGAGAGTCTGGGAAACTGGGTCCAGGCCAAGAGGAAGAACAAGAGAAGGAAGATGCCAGAACAAATCCACTTTTAATGTTCTGTAAGTAACTGGGCATAGGTCCCAAGGTTTGCACTGGAATGACACAACTGAATAAGAATGGTATAATATAAGCAAGCGTCATGGAAATAGTGAGATATTTTTTCTAATACATAGAATAATCACACATAAAACACGCCATTTATTTTCAAGCATCTTAACCCGTGTTAGTTTACCGATTAAAAGAAAAACAAATGTGTGGAAAATGTCTGAACGCTTAAGTACAGAAGAGGCCAAACTCATTTGTTAGGGCTTGGTGAATGGTCGCAGTTGTCTCCGGTGGCCTGCCCTCATCTCTTCCTGTGCTTTGGTGGTCTGTCCCGTGGTTGGGATGTGGAGCGGTGCCCGAGGCGGAGGTCAGTCCTGGGCCGGAGGTGTCGTCACGCGCTCCCCGCTGCTGGAGGGGCGCGAGGGGAATGTGCGCATTGAATTACAACAAGCAAAGCGGCCCGGCGCGACCCGGCACGGCTATGGGGACAGGCACACGGTCTTACAGTGAGTCTGTTACAGGCTATCGTTTAGATTAAAAGAACACCCGTCTGTGGAGACTGTACGGTATCCTGAGAAACATCTTTATGATGAAGTGATCAGCCAACGCAAACGAGATAAAAATAAAAGTAAAGATGATATGACAGTCTAAAGTCGTAGTGCTTGCACACAGGATAAACATTACCAACCTGCTGCTCATTACTGGCCTATTACTAGCCAATTAAGACTAATTGGGTCAAAGGACTAACTCTGATTGTGGTCATCTAATAAACACGGGAAGCTTTTGTTAGCTGCACACTAATGGATCTCTGCGCTCTTTTTCTTTGCATCATGTCGTTTACAATTCTTCGGTATTCCACTCAATACATTTACATATACCTTCTTGATGCAATGGTCCTGTTATATAAAGTTGGATATTGCATCACACTTTAAGTCATATGAGGCCAATTGAAGAATGAATTAATTGGAGTTTTATTTTATTTTTATTTATTCCCATCCAAGTAAGTTGTGCAATGTTATTGGTTTATTGTTTTTTGTTTGTTTTTTTTTATGTAGATTGGAAGAAATTAACAAATCCGATTGTGCAGTCCGTGCCTGCCGCTGGTCTCACCTGTGCTTTGTAGAGTCAGCCGTCTTTTCGCTTGAGATATTTGCTTCTCCTGAAAGTCCGGCGGCTCTGTGCTCAGCGCATGTGGAGCGGCCAAAGTCACCAAAAACACCCAAAACACACGTGTCCCGTGCGTTGACATGTTCATATAGGTACGTCTCGGTACGTATCGGTCCGTCTGTGTTTGTTCACGGCCAAAGCGCAGTGCCAGGAAGAGTGTTGACTTGCAGGAGTTCCTAGTATTTGGGCTGTAATATATAAGGGTAAGAGAGTGTGCGCGCCTGAGTGATGGGACCTGGTGTCTAGACCAATCAGAGCGCAGCCACGTGGACGCGCGCCGGGACGTGGACAGAGCGCAGTTTATTCATTGATAAGAAGTGGAGGGAATCGCTGTAGTGACTGTGTAAAGTTTAGATCACTTGTAGATTGTTGTATTGGGAAAATTGATAGACCAGTGGGTTCGTGCGTAATGCGTATACGGTACAACCGCGTATTACTACAGCCATTACTGTGCATCATATAGCGTGTTTGTTTTTTGTTTTTTTTAAAATCTATTTAAACTGTGGAATAACGCGATTCAAAATAATCTTTAAATACACAGTAGCAAAATGTTGCTGTGCTGTACTGGTTAATAAGACGCTGGTGAGTGTGATTGCGCTATTCGCGATTTAATGCAGTTTGGATTGGCATTTGACTCAGTGCATGTATAATCTGAATTCATTTTAGGACTGTGGTCGACTGCTATTTGATGTAAAACACATATTTGTGCTCCACCTTGAGCGGTTGGATCGTTAATCACGAGGAGGCCCCTACTCTACAATGGAAAGGAAAATATTTATCATAATCCTCATAATGTCTCAACACAGTCTTTGGAGCAGCTTTGGCCCTCAAGATGTCTCCACTCAATTATCACAAAGCCAGTCGTGCGTGCACGCGCGCATGCCCGCGCGTTTGAGGTTTAGCAGCTGCTTTTTGGCTGGAGAACGTGCAGTAAGGAACATATCCGAGACCAGACATTCGCATTTTGGAAAAGGATTTAACTGTGACTATGAATCGGACTATATGATCCGCAGTTTAGGCCTCCACTATCAAGCAAGTTCATGCCTTTGGAGTCACGTGTTCATAATGTACCTGCCAGGTCTGTAAGGGCACATTGACTGGAGAGAAATGGGGTGTCTCTTATAGGTTATGTATGAGTCCTGGTAAATAGTGAGAAAACTATTGCACTGGTAAATAAACTGAATATGTGTCTCTCCAGGTCTATGACGATCTGTGATCTAGTGTAGAAACTGTAAAGGGCTACTGGTTCAACTAGAACAGGAACAGTAAATTTCGATGTGCCATATTTTATTAGATTACCATCATAGTATGTGACCAGTGCAGGCTGACTTCACACTTTCCACTTAAATCGGTCTCTAGCCCTTTTGCTGTCAGCTCCATCAGTGCTTCCTGTCCCAGCCAAGGATGACTTCAGGAAGTGTGTATGGTTGCAACTTAAGACTGCAGGATGGGACTCTACAGGAGGGCATCACTTGTCCAGACGGCTGGATGTTTGTTGAACTTTTCCCGCTCATTTTCCGTGTCATGCCCACTTCAAAACAACATCCCCATCGCCTCACACAACCCCTGGGTGACCACCCACACCACAACCTTTCACCCTGACACACAGCACACACGCTCACATGCTCCGAACAGCACATCAACACAGACAGCCCCCCTCCCATGGACAAACAGGGCCCTCTATTCTTCCACATGACCACTACAGTAAACAACACTCCAGTCTGGCTAGTGATAGGTTTCACAAAGTGACTGGACATTCAGTTGACCAGTTTTTCTGTATCAATGTTTTTTGTATTTTTGTTATAAATATCCAAATGAAACTTCATATGTTGAACCTGTGATGTCTATGAATTAGACTTGGTCAAATTAAGTGGTTCCTCAAGAAGAGTCAATGATTTAATCATTTCAATAAATGTTATTGATTACTCATTGCTGTATAAATAGAAATTAATCAAAAGAGAATATGAAAATCAATTAATAAAATAGAAATAAATAATGTAGTGATGCAACTGTTGCACATACATTTGTGTAGTAAATTTTGCTAAGCTTCATTTGAACAATTACTTAATTGAAGTTTAACATGTTGTTTTAAGTTTTTACTATTATTAAAAGCATAAATTACTTAGTTGGAGTTTCTGCATCAACAGACCTGAAAAACATATTTGCGTTATCATGGGCTGCTGCCCCCCTTCAAAACAAGATCCCAATCAATAGAGGTTTCGCAATCGACCAAGACAGAAAAACATAAAGTGTGTCCCTCAAAGTCTCAGGAGCCTCTGCCCCAAAACAATTAGGAGATTCACAAAAACACTGGGATAACAGATAATGCATTGATTTATTTTTTTTATTTTTTTATTAAATATGTATGAGATGGTGATGCTACCCCCCAACTTAACAACATCTGCCCCATTTTGCATGAATTTACTACAGCTTTTGAGAACTATACAGGTCAAGTAAACAACCTCAATTTGATGTGTTAATTAAATAAAAAAAAATACACACAATTATATACAACTACATCAGATTTACAAGCTTGAATTGAGGATGTAAAATTGAAAGCAATTTGACCCATCACATGGGTTGGCATTAATGTCTAGTTGTGAATAGAAAATGTGAAGAAAAAGGTCCTGATAAATGATCTGTATTGTTTGAGATGCTGTCCACAAGTACTGTATGCCCAGCACATCTTCATTCCCATGGTGCCCTTAAAAGGTATTCTTCAAAGCTTGAAGTTATAGATGGCACACCAGTTCATGTGCATCTACAAAAGAGCCATAGTGTTTAATTACAAACTGTAGTAGAGTTCTTTCTAAGCGTGTTGAGCACAGCAGGCAAATTATGAAGTGGTTATTCAATGCCAACTACCTGAAGTGGCTGTAGATTGGCTGTACATTTCCACCCACTGAACTTCAGATGGCCTAACAATAAAATTATGCTATGGCTAAGAAAATCACATTGCCACATTAAACGTCTAAACATTAAAAAGTTTAGACTAACCTCATGGAGTGTGGGGTCCTGTAACAGCCGCTGGGGCAGGGTCTATGGGTTCGCTCTGTTCAGGAGGAGGCACTGCATTTGAACCGGTTGGACTGTCTTCTTTTTTTTCCCCAGACAAGAATTCATGGATGGCTTTTTCTATCTGCGGCCTAAAAGTGTGGTTCATTTTAGGATCTACTACTTGAGTTATAATTCGATCCACACCTGACTCCAACATCCCAGATCTGAAAACAACAGATATCACCCCCAGTACATTATACACTGCTCAAAAAATGAAAGGAACACTTTGAAAACACATAATTTGTATAGATATAAAAATACATTCTCCACATTAAGATTTGGACAGGGCAATGTCTTAGGAAGAAAAGAATGTCACCTCTTTTAATGGAGATGAACAACAGGTGCACTAGAGCGGCAACAATGAGACGACCCCTAAAACAGGACTGTTTTTGGATGTGGAGGTCATTTCCAGTTTCTCCCTCTTGATCTTTTTTGTCTGTTTTTTCACTAGTGCTGGTTTGGCTGAAACGATTGTCATTACTGGGAGTATGAGGACATTCCTTAACCCTACAGAAGCTGAAGAAGATTGTCCAACTTCTGGATGTGCCGTTGCAAGATTTAATGTGACTCTCAGCACATCTCCAGAATATGGAGGAGATTTCAGGAGCCAGGCAGTTACTCTAAGAGAGCTGGACAGGACCATAGAAGGTCCTTAACCCATCAGCAGGACCCATATCTGCTACTTTGTGCAACAAGAAACAGGTTGAGCACTGCCTGCGCCCTACAGAATGACCTCCAGAGCAGGTTCACCATGTGCACGTGTGATAAGACATGACAGAGTCTGGAGAAGACAAGAAAAATGCTCTGCTGCCAGCAACATGGTTCAGCATGAGTGGCTGGATGGTTGGTCAGTGATGGTCTGGGGAGGTAAATCTACAGTATGGAGGACACACAGACCTCTACTGGCTAGAAAACACCAGTCTGACTGCCATTAGGTATTGGGATGAAATTCTTGAACCCATTGTCAGACCCTATGCTGATGCAGTAAGTTCTGGGTTCCTCCTGATGCATGACAGTGCCCGGCCTCATGTGGCAAGAGTACTTGGAGGATGAAGGTACTGATACAAGTGAATAGCCCTCATTATCACTTAAACCTGACAGAACGCCTTTGGGACATTATGTTTGGGTCCATCAGATGCTGTCAGGTTGCTCCTCAGACTCTACAGGAGCTCAGTGATGTCCTTACACAGATCTGAGAGGACATCCCAAAAGACACCATCTCATTTCATTAGTAGCATGTAATGACGTTGTCAAACATGCACACAAGCACGTGGGGGCCACACACAATATTGAGAACCATTCTGAGTTGCAAAAATTACATAAATGGCAAAATGGACTAGCCTGTCACATCATTATTTCAAATTGATTTTCAGAATGTCTATAAAATTAAGCCCTCTGTAGGGTGATTTTTTTTATTTCCATTAAAAGAGGTGGCATCCTTTTGTTCCAAAGACATCACCCTGTCCATATTTGTATAGATGTCTGCAATATTTTTTCACATTGCAATCTGATGTGTTTTCAAAATGTTCCTATTTTTTTTTAGCAGTACATGAGGGAAAACTTAACATCGCAATAATGTTTCAAGTTGTAAGCCATCTCGGACAGGAATATAATTTCTCAATGTTGTATTTATTTATCTTTGTCATTGTATATTTTGGTTGGCGATAGCAGACAAGCAGAGGACTTACTGCACCACTTTTTGCCTAAGTCCGTTCCTCATCTGGTTCTTGTTGATGGTGGAGGTCCACTCCTGAGTACCCAGGTCAGTGGTCACAAAGTTGTCCACTTTCTGCCTTAGGTTCTGGTAGGCAGGCTGAAAAAAAAATACATACATGAAAAGAATACTCAGCTATTTACTATGAACTGAACAAAGTAGTACAAGCACGGAGTATGAGTTTAATTATTCTTGAAATAACCCAATAATCTGACTCCATGTGCAGCTTGCAATATTCCACATTCAGGTTTAAAAATAAAATCGTTTCTTATGTTTACGTTTTTTTGGTTTAAAGTTAAGTTTTAGTCTTATGTTTAAGTTTTAAAATATATTTAAATGTCATACACAAGCTCTACATGTAGACAGTGTTTTTTTTTTATTATTATTATTATCAAAATGCTATATAAAATCTATTAAAATTATATGCACCTTAGTGTCGACGTCTGCTAAACAGTCGCGGCGAAACTCGTCAAAAAGACCTCTGTTTTTCAGATGCTCCACAATCAGCGCGATGAGCTGAGGGTCTCCCGGGGGCAGATTGGCTCCGTTCACACCGCCGCTTCCCTCCGCCATTACTATCTAAAATAAATCTGCTATTTACATGAATATCCAGGATACACCTTAGAATTGACTCGACGCTAACAAACTAGCCGTTTGTTTACACACATTGTGTGCGTTGGATTTATATACTGTCATTATATTGTATGTTGCCCCTCATAACCGCCTTTGCGGTCTATGGAAAACGAGAGATACTGTGTTAAAATCAAACGCTTCTTCTGTGGGCATCACGCATGCGCATTAGGGCATTGACCCCGGAAGCACATCATTCAATTCTGCTAGCGCAATATGGATCGACTACATTTAGGAGGGATTATAAAGTTATGGATTTGACCATTTTCTATTGTATACGTACATACATACACGTTATAGATATATAAATTAACATAAATCACCACAGGACCTATTGGACTGACAACCGCTACAAGCAAAGTTGGTATTTTAAGATAAGATATTCTGGCTAACAAAACATTAGCATTGTTAATATAGCTTGCTTTGGACTGATGTGTACATGTGTATCACTCAGCTCTGATCTATGAAGTACTGTAGTCAGTTATGCAACTTACTAAAGGGTGTAACATTATGCATTGTTGGAGCTAGGGTTTTGTTTTGAAATATTCTATTCATCATGTGTAATGATGCTGGTTAAACGACAGAATTAACATAAAAGATCTCAAGGACTTTGCCTGATGGTTCGTTTGTTGCAGATGAGCGAGGGATCGGACTCGAATAAGGAGTTCATGGAGCAGTTGCGGATGCAGGAGATGTACGGTCAGAGAAACGTGGATGGCTCGGACCCTTACACCTACACCGACCCCGAGGATGGCACTGTTTATGACTGGGATCACGAGAAGAAGGCCTGGTTTCCCAAAGTAATTTCTTTTTCTTTTTCTTTTCTTTTCTTTTCTTTTCTTTTGTAGAAGCTAAACATGTCACTGTCTGTGTTCAAAATGTTCTATATTAATTGTATTTAAAATTATAAATATCCCTCTGCAGATTACTGAGGACTTTCTTGCAGCCTACCAGGCTAACTATGGCTTCAATGAAGAAGGAAATCCAGATGCACACAGTGCAACAGCAGCCAGTGGCGAACCAGTCACTTCAGAGCAATCCACTAAACCTCCAGTAACAGAGAAACCAGCTGAGGTCACCCAAATCCCAACCCCAGAGACACAGGAAGCAAAGCCAGACTCTAAGACGCAGGATGTGAAGCAGAAAGGGGAGAAGAGGAAAGCAGAGCAGGGTAACATCCATGTGTTATAAGCCATCATTTAGTTTAGACTTTTATAAAATGTTGTTTCTGTTCATTTCCTGGAACAGCAGTGATGTAAGTAAGACTGGCCATAAACACAACTATTCAATTATTTTAAATTGACAGCATAACTGAGTACTAGGTGTTGCCACTCTTTCTGTCCAGCTGAAATGTGACATTTCTTGAGCTTAATAACAATAAATGTATTTATATCTGTTTAGGATGGTTTGACATTGATGAGGACAAAAATACAAATGTCTACGTCTCAGGTTGGTGTTAGTTACTGTGTATTTCCCCATTTCTCTTATTTTCTTCCCCTCCCAAACTCTTATGTTCTCTATTCCTAGGTCTGCCCCCTGACATTGGGGCAGATGAGTTTGTCGAACTAATGTCCAAGTGCGGCATTGTTATGAAAGACCCCATCACTGAGGAGTACAAGGTTAAACTCTATAAGGACAAAGAGGGAAATCTAAAAGGAGATGGGCTGTGCTGCTATTTAAAGGTATTTATAGTTAAAGCTATCATCTGTAAGTTTATTTGTTTTTTTGTTTGTTTTTTTACCAGTAGATGGCAGATGTGAAACCTGTTCCCCCTCCCTCCTCCCCCTCACCTGCCCTGGATTCAGACTTACAGGCTCTTTGGTTTCCTTCTGTCAGGCAAAACCTGGCACACTGTCAATAAGGCAAATAGTATCTAGTAGTGATGCGAGAATACCACAAGGTCCTAATGTGTAGATGAGGCGTCAAAGTGCCATCTGGTAGTTTTAAAAAATGTACTGTTTCCTATGTAGAAAGGTTTTTTTTAAACCTTTATTTAACTAGGAAAGACAATACATGGCTCATTCATTTAAAAATAGTCACTAAATTGTGACAGAAGAGAGAATTGAGCTAGAAGATGTGCAATCCTATGTAATTAAAGCAAATAACAGCCTTTTATACACTGAAGTAGGCTATACGTGATAGCTTTAAATAATTCTCTAAATAAGTAAATAAAATATCTCAAAACCACTATGGGAAGTTAGAGATAGAATAATGTGAGAGAGATTTAAAAACTTAGAAACTACAAGTATGTTCAGACTGTGACCAAAATACTTTTCTACTTGTGAGGTGTGTATATATGTATATATACACTCAACAAAAATATAAACGCAACACTTTTGTTTTTGCTCCCATTTGTCATGAGATGGACTCAAAGATCTAAAATTCATTCCAGATACACAATATTACCATTTCTCTCAAACATTGTTCACAAACCTGTCTAAATGTGTGATAGTGAGCACTTTTGCTTTACTGAGATAATCCATCCCACCTCACAGGTGTGCCACATCAAGATGCTCATCAAACACCATGATTAGTGCATAGGTGTACCTTAGACTGTCCACAATAAAAGGCCACCCTGAAATGTGCAGTTGTTGCTTTATTGGGGGTCTGGGGACTCAGAACCAGTCAGTATTTGGTGTGACCACCATTTGCCTCATGCAGTGCAACACATCTTCTTCGCATAGAGTTTATCAGATTGTCAATTGTGGCCTGTGGAATGTTGGTCCACTCCTCTTCAATGGCTGTGCGAAGTTGCTGGATATTAGTGGGAACTGGTACGCGCTGTCGTATACGCCGGTCAAGCACATCCCAAACATGCTCAATGGGTGACATGTCCGGTGAGTATGCTGGCCATGCAAGAACTGGGCCATTTTCAGCTTCCAAGAATTGTGTACAGATCCTTGCAACATGGGGCCGTGCATTATCTTGCTGAAACATGAGGTGATGTTCATGGATGTATGGCACAACAATGGGCCTCAGGATCTCATCACGATATCTCTGTGCATTCAAAATGCCATCAATAAAATGCACTTGTGTTCTTCGTCCATAACAGATGCCTGCCCATACCATAACCCCACCACCACCATGGGCCACTCGATCCACAACACTGACATCAGCAAAGCGCTCACCCACACGACGCCACACACACTGTCTGCCATCTGCCCTGAACAATGTAAACCGAGATTCATCCGTGAAGAGAACACCTCTCCAACGTGCCAGACGCCATCGAATGTGGGCATTTGCCCACTCAAGTCTGTTACGGCGACGATCTGGAGTCAGGTTAAGACCCCGATGAGGACGACGAGCATGCAGTTGAGCTTCCCTGAGACGGTTTCTGACAGTTTGTGCAGAAATTCTTTGGTTATGCAAACCAATTGTTTCAGCAGCTGGTCTCAGACGATCTTGGAGGTGAACCTGCTGGATGTGGAGGTCCTGGGCTGGTGTGGTTACACATGGTTTGCGGTTGTGAGGCCCGTTGGATGTACTGCCATATTCTCTGAAACGCCTTTGGAGACGGCTTATGGTGGAGAAATGAACATTCAATGCCCGAGCAACAGATCTGGTTGACATTCCTGCTGTCAGCATGCCAATTGCACGCTCCCTCAATGCTTGCGCCATCTGTGGTATTTTGCTGTGAGACAAAACTGCACATTTCAGAGTGGCCTTTTATTGTGGGCAGTCTAAGGTACACCTGTGCACTAATCATGGTGTCTGATGAGCATCTTGATGTGACACACCTGTGAGGTGGGATGGATTATCTCAGCAAAGCAAAAGTGCTCACTATCACACATTTAGACAGATTTGTGAACAATGTTTGAGAGAAATGGTAATATTGTGTATCTGGAATGAATTTTAGATCTTTGAGTCCATCTCATGACAAATGGGAGCAAAAACAAAAGTGTTGCGTTTATATTTTTGTTGAGTGTATATATATATATATATATATATATATATATATATATATATATATATATATATATATATATATATATATATATATATATATATAAAAAACGCATTTCTCACCTTCCACGGTGGTTGGTCTCTCTCACCCTCATCAGCTCGGGTCCTCTACCAGAGGCCTGGGAGCTTGAGAGTTCTGCGCAGTATCTTTGCTGTTCCCAGTACTGTGCTTTTCTGGACTGAGATGTCTGTTGTCCTTCCTGGGATCTGCTGCAACCACTCCTCTAGTTTGGGGGTCACGGCCCCGAGTGCTCCAATCACCACAGGCACCACCGATGCTTTCACCTTCCAGGCCCTCTCCAGCTCTTCTTTGAGCCCCTGGTATTTCTCTAGTTTCTCGTGTTCCTTTTTCCTGACACTGCCATCGCTCGGTATTGCAATGTCCACCACCACGGCTTGGTTCTCCCGCTTATCCAGAACCACGATGTCTGGTTGGTTCGCCATCACCATTCTGTCAGTCTGTATTTGGAAGTCCCACAGGATCTTGGCCCGCTCATTCTCCACAACCTTTGGAGGCGTTGTCCACCTTGATCCTGGGGTTTCCAGCCCGTACTCTGCACAGATGTTTCTGTACACTATGCCCGCTACTTGGTTATGTCGCTCCATGTACGCTTTTCCTGCCAGCATCTTACACCCTGCAGTTATGTGCTGGACTGTCTCAGGCACTTCTTTGCACAACCTGCACCTTGGGTCTTGTCTGGTGTTACGGGCCTTAGCCCTTGGGTGTGTGTTTTTGATGTGCTCCTGTTGCCCTCTATTTGTGTGGTGAGTGCTAGGCATCTGGGCCGTGAGCCCTGGACCCGGACGCGCGGGAGAGCACCGCTGGATGGGGCTGGGATGCTGCTGCCACTGCTGCCGGATTGGCCGGACGCCTACCGCCCCCACCAATCCGCGGAGGCCACCTGTGGGGGCGGGACATAAAAGCCGCAGTTCGCTACCTGTTCGGGGCAGCTCAACTCACTTTGTTGCAGCGTGCCACTTTTGTTTTTTGTTTTTGTTTTTTTTGTGCGTTCCCTTTCCCCTAGCAAGGGGACGTAACATCTGGTGTGGTAGATCTGGGCCTCTATTGCTCAGGTGCTCAAGGCCTGCTCCTGTGCAGCCAGGATGAGTGCCTCTGTGCTGTCCTTCAGACCAGCCCTCTCCAGCCATTGGTAGGATTTCTTGATATCAGCCACTTCAGTTATGTTCCGGTGGTACGCCCCATGTAGGGGTTTGTCCTGCCATGATGGTCCCTCCAGCACCTCTTCCTCTGCGCCCCACTGTCTGAGACATTCTCTGAGCACGTCATCAGTCTGGGCCTTGTCACTGATGTACTTGTGGAGCTTGGATGTTTCATCCTGGACAGTGGTTCCCACACTCACTAGTCCTCGGCCTCCTTCCTTCCGGCTCGTGTACAGTCTCAGGGTGCTGGACTTGGGATGGAACCCTCCATGCATGGTCAGGAGCTTTCGTGTCTTAACATCTGTGGTCTGTATCTCCTCCTTTGGCCAACTTATGATTCCTGCTGGGTATCACTGATCACTGGCAGGGCGTAGCCGTTTATTGCCTGCGCCTTGTTCTTGCCATTGAGCTGGCTTCTTAGGACCTGCCGTACTCTTTGCAGGTATTTGGCTGTCGCCGCTTTCCTTGTTGCCTCGTCAAGGTTGCCATTTGCCTGTGGGATACCAAGGTACTTGTAGCTGTCCTCAATGTCTGTTATTGTTCCCTCTGGGAGTGAGACCCCCTCTGTGTGGACTACCTTCCCTCTCTTTGTCACCATCCTACTACATTTCTCGAGCCCGAATGACATTCCAATGTCTGTGCTGTAGATCCTGGTGGTGTGGATCAGTGAGTCGATGTCTCGCTCGCTCTTAGCGTACAGCTTGATGTCATCCATGTAGTGACTGATGGTGGCCCCGTTTCTGAGTCGGTATCCATAGCCAGTGTGGTCGATTATTTGGCTGAGGGGGTTCAGACCTATGCAGAACAGCAGTGGGGATAGTGCGTCTCCTTGGAATATGCCACATTTGATGGTCACTTGTGCAAGTGGCTTGCCATTGGCTTCAAGGGTGGTTTTCCACAACCGCATCGAGTTTGCAATGAACGCCCTTAGAGTCCTGTTGATATTGTACAGCTCCAGGCACTCAGTGATCCATGTGTGTGGCATTGAGTCATAGGCTTTCTTGTAATCAATCCAGGCAGTGCACAGGTTGGTCTGACGGGTTCTGCAGTCACGAGCGACTGTTCGGTCAACCAGGAGTTGGTGTTTGGCTCCCCTGGTGTTTTTGCCGATGCCCTTCTGTGCTGCGCTCATGTATTGATCCATGTGCCCGCTCATCTTAGCCGCGATGATGCCTGACATGAGCTTCCATGTTGTGGAGAGACAGGTTATTGGCCGATAGTTGGATGGGACTGTACCCTTTGAGGGATCCTTCAGGATCAGGATCGTACGCCCTTGGGTTAGCCATTCAGGGTGAGTCCCATCCCTTAGCAGCTGGTTCATTTGTGCTGCTAGGCGCTCGTGGAGAGCAGTGAGCTTCTTTAGCCAGTATGCGTGGATCATGTCAGGGCCTGGTGCTGTCCAACTTTTCATGCCTGAGACTCTTCCCTGGATATCTGCCACTGAGATGGTAACTGGATTCTGTTCAGGGAGGTTTGCTGTGGGTATTGTAGTAACCATTTCTCCCACATCCTGTTCATGTAACCCCTCTGACTAGGGTTACTGGAGTAGTAGCATTCCAACAGAGCCTGGTTCTCGCATCTCGCCCATTTCCGTCTTGTTCCAGTAGCCCATTTCTCATCCGGCCGGGCGACGTCTGAGCCGGCATCTCGTAAGTTTTATCGCCTCTCATCATTGTATGAGGTGGGCAGTAGCGTAAAGGGTCTTGCCCACACTGGTTTCGCTCCTAATGCCCTTGGGGGTGGATTCGAACCCGGGTCCCCCATGGGAAAGTCCAGTGACTAACCCATGGCTGGACATGTTGTGGGGGAGGAGCTGGACTCTCTGGCGGTGGTGTTGGACAGGAGAATGCTGGACAAAATCTGGACTATTCTGGACTCTCCCTCCCACCCCCTCCACAAGGTGCTGGCCAATCAGAGGAGCTCTTTCAGCCATAGACTGCGGCTGCCGCGCTGCTCCACTGAGAGACACAGGAAATCTTTCCTGCCTGTCGCCATCAAACTGTTGAACGCTGCACTTTAACTCACAAACTACTCAATCCTTTTCATCCTATTCCCTGCTCACACATGTATATAGTCATAAATATGTCACTGATGTAAATAATTTCCCAGAGAGAGCTATTTTATCTTTTATCTTATTGTATTTAGCTTATTTTGTAACTTGTTCGATGTACATGCTCTTGGTCGGTTGCATCTGTAACAAAGAAAATTTCCCCTCGGGGATGAATAAAAGTAATTCTGATTCTGATTCTGATTCTGATTAGACAAGTGTGTTGTCATCAGAAACCCTGAAATAATCTTAAATTCTGCCAACAAATCAAGGGCTATACTGTGCCAATACTGCTGTTATCTCAACAGATATGTGTAGGCCTCTGAATTGAGTTCTACAATCTGTGATATTTCTCACTGAAATGTTTAGAAACAATGATTGTAGAATATAACAGCAGAACCTCTGCATACTTTTCACAATCAAACTATTAATGCCTCTTTCTACTAAAATAGTCCAAAGTACGTCTGTCAGCATCACCGTGTTTGTTTTGGCTCGTTTGGCACTGGTCTCTGCACAAACCACAGTGCCGCTCTGTGTTTTATCAGGTACCTATCACATGCAAACGATCCAGTCAGAGCTGTTTAAGACAGATTCTCAAGAGTTTGTGAACTCGCAAAAATCGCAGAAATTCATCTTGCTAAGCAAGGCTAGCTATTACCCATGATTCTCCTCACTGTGATTTGGTTAATAATTTTGCAGAAAGAGTCTGTGGAGCTTGCTGTGCGTCTCATTGATGAGTCTGAAGTACGTGGTTACAAACTACACGTGGAGGCAGCACGATTTGAACTAAAGGGAGCTTATGATGCCAGTAAGAAGAAAAAGAAGAACAAGGACTACAAGAAAAAGCTCAAAATGCAACAGAAGTATGTGCACGTGTTTCATTATTGTATAAACATTTAGTTAAAGACAAAAAGTTATTTAAAGTTTTTGTTTTTTTGCATGTAGGCAGTTGGATTGGAAGCCAGAGAAGCAAGGAGATGCAAGGAAGAGGCATGAAAAAGTTGTGATCATCAGGAACATGTTTCATCCCAGCGACTTTGAGGTAAAAAGTTCCCCATCACTGTTCCTTAAATCAAAATACAAATCATCCTCCTTTGAATGTCTATTTCATTTTTGCTGCAACTTGACCAAATGCGGCATATGGTCCTATGCTGCATTTTGACCTGTACACACATCCAACAGTCATACCCTAGCGAATAAGGTACAGAACTTTTCTGTGCAAGCATAATAGGCGCAGGAATTTGTTTCTATATCTGTGTATGGATGATGGTATGGAGAATGACCAGGAAGAGATCATTTTTGTGTCTAGGGGCTTTTTGTATGTTTCATTGTGACTGCAGTATTGTCTGGTGCTATTGTGAAATGCTTGTTTGTGATGTTTTGTTGAGACCGATGCAATGACTAAGCTTAAAATAATAATACAGATGAAAGCCAAACACAAACTGTTCTTCCCTTTTCTTCCTACATGATAACTAATGTACAGTAATACATTTAGGTTATCAGTACAGCTGTCAAACTTTTTCTGTGTGGTCTTTTGTAGGAGGACCCTCTTGTGTTGAATGAGTACAGAGAAGATCTTCGAACCGAATGTGAAAAGTTTGGAGAGGTCAAGAAAGTCATAATCTTTGATGTAAGTTCATCAGCTCCTATGTCAGTGTATCTTACAGAAATTGTCATTTGAATATTTTAGCTTGGAGTATAAATTAATTCAATGAATATTCCTGTATTCCTGTATTGTGAATCAGAGGCATCCTGATGGCGTGGCCTCTGTGGCGTTTAAAGAACCAGATCAGGCTGATGCTTGCATCCAGTCATTTAACGGCCGCTGGTTTGGGGGACGGCAGCTCATGGCTCTGGCTTGGGACGGGACCACTGACTTCCAGGTACTACTATGTTCAAATCTACAATATAAAAAGAAGGGTATACCTTTTAAATATTTTGTCATGGCTTCAAGAAATTGAATTAGCTAAACGTGTCTACAATTTCTATACTTAGTCTCAACTATTTTGGGTTATAATTACGGTATCGCAGTATAGATTATTGGGCTACTGAAGAAATACCCTACTTATATTTTAATCGATAATGTGCAATTAATATCTTTTAGGTTGAAGAAACGGCACGAGAACGTGAGGAGCGTCTCAAAGGCTGGTCCTCTTTTCTCGAAAGTGGAGAAAAAGCCCAAGTGGACGAGAGTGCAAGTACAGCTAAATCACCACAAGATGGCACCACCACAGCTAACACAAATAACACTCCTAACAGCACTAAGCCTGAGCCAGAGCCAGAGCCAAACCCAGCAGAGGAACCACAGTCTGCACAAGACGATGAAGAAGACATGGATTCCACTGATAGCAGCATGGCAGGAAGTGATGAAGAGGCTTAAGTTCCACTGAAACACAGTCAAACTGGACAATATTAAAAGGAAGATGTATAATATTGGAGAATTAAACATTTACTGGACGTATATGTTTTTGTGGTTTGTAAACCAAGAAAAATTTGGTCAGAATCTCACCATTTCATCATATTTCATAGTTAATTTTCTGTGTGTCTTGACTCTTGTGTTTTAATTGTTTATGAATGTAGTGTACAGCCCAACTGTGTTTTGTTTGATAAATGTTTAATTTTTTTTCTATTGTGCTTACATGAAGATTATTTATTCAGATCTTCCAATAAAACTACAGTTGGGAAATTGTGACTTTTATAAAACTAGTAATAATTCTCTGCTATAGTTTTTCTTCTTTATCTCCCACACACTCAAAGATATGTGGAGCGCTGTACAGACCAAGAGAAAAAAATAAAATAAAGCCTCAACACAAACAAATACTCGTACCACTCTCTTTTTGTTGCAAATCAAAATGAGTTGTTAAGAAGATGCAATAACAACATAATACTATTTGTTATCAATTAAAGCTGCAACTAAAGATCACATAAAGAATCACTTCTGCAAATATTTGAGCACTCCCTTGGTAAACTACAGTTTTCAGTGGTTTAATCAAACTGGGTTTAAACCAGAATTCAAAATAATGAACTGGGGACCATATAAAAACTTTATTAAATATGTTATTATAAAGACTTGACTACTGGATGAAAGCAGTGTTCTACAGTGATAATCTCCAGTTTGAGAACCACTGCTCTAGAGCAGTTATTTAGTAGAATGTCAGTCTGGTGACTTTAATAATCGAGCGTGGATGCTGAACATTATTCTCTTACCACCTCCAGTTACAAATGGGAACAAATGAACTTACAGTAGTTAAATGCAGCAACAACAGAAGTCTGTAAACTAATATTACATTTGGCTCATTTTGACAAACCCCAACATCTGATTGGCCAGTAATGTTTACACTTTAGTGTCTCAATAGTGGGAAATTGTCACCTCCTGCCAGAGCTCCACAAAAGAGTTGTTAGCAGATTGTTGTGCCACATTAGAACAGCATCAGCTTCACAATAAAGATGTGGGTCAGTGTTCAGCTCGACAGACTCCTTTGTCCCAACACAAGAACAGGACGAACATAATGAAAAGAGGATTCTCTTTAGATTACATGTAATTACAGAGTGTTATCAATTTCACCAAATGATTCCATTTCTTTTTTCCCTCTCAAAGAAAGAAAATAGTAGGGTACCAATTATGGCCTCTGGCTCTGGTTTAAAACGACTTGCATTATTGATTATGTTTTATAGGCCACAATCTGGTATCACTGACTGAAAAATGTGACTGGAAAGTCGACTAAAACTGACTTCTACTGAGTGATTTGGGGTTTTGGGTATTGGGGCAATGTAGGATGCAGTATTCAAATATTTCAAAACTATTGGCAATAATTTTATTTAAGCCAATTTATGTGTAGTTGTCAGACTATTAGAGACTGACTGGAGCTGAGAACTTGGTATAGTTCAAGTAAAACAATAAACCTGAATTTCTGCGATAACATGGCCCCCCAAACTGATTTTATGGCTTGAAACGGCCCTGGCCCCTGATACAGGAACCGAGGCCTTGGTTATTCAGCCTTTAAAGGTCTGAATATTAACACTCAATTTTGCTAAACTATTGGCGATGCACTGTCTGTGGGTGTTTCTCAAATCCCAGAATCCTTCCTCCAAAGACCACTTTGTAGCACTCCTTCAGAGTCCTGCACCTGGGGGCCCAACTGGACCAGTCTCCGGAGCGTGTCACGTGACCAGCTTTAATAAACATCAATGCTTCTACAAATATAAAGTGTTCAGGGGTGTTTTATGTGTCAATATGCATTAAAACATGTGAATAATAAAGACTGAGTGAATCATCTGTTATCGACTGGTTTAGGCTGATAATTAGCCTAAATAATTAAATACACAGGCTGAAACGTTTGTCGGATGATGGCTAATTGTATTCCCAATCATCTTCTTTAGGAGATTCTAATGCATTTGTCCTGATTTGAATTAACTGATCTGATAATAGTGTTATTTGCAGCAATGTGGCTAAAATAGCAAATTATACTTATGTTTATTGTAAAATTAATTTTATTGAAATGCGTTTTACTAGATCACTACTAATAAAGTTCGTAAAAATTTAAATTGCGGTGCATTGTGGGCAATTTCGAGCACTTTAAGGTGGCCGAGGATCCACCCGTGCATCCTTGGTCAAAGAGCCAGACGGAGGACGTGGGGGATTTGGGGGAAGTGGAGCACCACATGGAGGAGCTCTGATGACCTGGATCTGTCCCAAGTGTTTCAGAATCCGAGGATCCAACTGAGAACCACCCAGTGCCTGATGTGGCCTAGACCGTAATGGGAAGTGGACCCGCCCCTCTGTCCCCTGTACAGGGCGTCTGTACAAACCATGGTACAAACTCACTGTGGTGCGGGTACTGTCTACAGACCCCTGAAGCCCGTGCTGAGTCTACCAAAAATATCAATTTAATTCTCATTTGCAGTTGTGATTTTTTTTTCAGGGCTAGACATGGATCTGTCCTAATGACCGTACTTCGTGAAAACCTGAGCGCGCTGTCGGAGCCCACAGTGCCCGGAGAAACCCCGCTCAACAGGGCCGGGCACACCGCTGTGGCCGTGGTGCTGGGGGTCATCTTCGTCCTGGGCTTTTTGGGAAACTTCGTGGCACTGCTGGTTTTCTCTCGGTACTCCGTGCTCCGGACCCCTGTAAACATGCTCCTGATCAACATCAGCACCAGTGACATGCTCGTCTGCATCTTCGGGACCCCGATGAGCTTCGCCGCCAGTGTCCGCGGCAGGTGGCTCACCGGGAGCTACGGGTGCTGCTGGTACGGCTTCTCCAACGCGCTCTTCGGTAAGGGGCTCTGCAAACTTGTAAGTGATATTAGTATCCTTAATCTTATAATAAACAACGCAATTTGCACAGTGTTTTATATCTCTGATTAATCGTTTGGACCACAACTTAATTCATAACCTAAGCCCTAAAGTTCTTCTCTGCTGCTCTACAAATCAATTTCTAATAGGCCTATACATTCCAAGCAAAAAAAACAAAAAAACAAAACATGCTTTTAAGTAGACAGACATCAATTAGACATTTTTTAATTCATAATATCTATCCTAGCCATAGATTAATAATAAATTATTATAACCTACTTCCATGATCCTAGGTAGGTAGAACCCAATATTGTAAAACATGTTCCTTATTTATTTTTAATGTGCATTGGGTATTTGCATGAACAAAATTAATACTTTCTTGTGGTCACTGATACCACCAATAATAGTTTCATATTTCACCACCACTCTCACGCTCCAAATGTTTTGCTCTTGTGTTTCAGGTATTGTGTCTCTGATCTCACTGTCACTGCTCTCGTTTGAGCGCTACTCTGCAGTGCTCCACACGGTTCCATCAGACTCCTCTCAGTTTGGACGTGCGCGCTTTGCTGTGGCCGCCTCTTGGGTTTACTCTCTGGCCTGGACCCTGCCTCCTTTGCTGGGCTGGAGCAGGTCAGCATAAATTCCTCACATACAGTATGGCTATATAAGAGTAATATTTTGGACTTTGTCTCTTTGGGATTAGTTACGGTCCAGAGGGTCCCGGCACGACCTGCTCAGTTGAGTGGGACAGGCAATCGCCCTCAGCACGCTCTTATGTGGGCTGTCTGTTCACCTTCTGTCTGCTCCTGCCTCTGCTGCTCATGCTCTTCTGCTACGGGAGGATCATTATGGCCGTGCACACAGTCACAAAAAAGGTACCCATCCTGTGCGCACCCATGCTCAGTTTCCAGGTTAGAATGAGCCTCTATTTGGAATTTGCATGGATGGTTTTGCCTACACTGGTTGTTCCCTAAACTAAACTAAATAAACTAAGCCTTACAGTAAAGACAATAAAGTAACCATACCACTTGCCAAACCAGAGGAGCAAGAATTTACCCTAAATTTAACATAGACCTGACTCCAGAACAAATTTATACTCATTTGTGTTGTGTGCCAGGTCCCCCGGTTGAGCAAGTCCTCAGCAGAGAGGAGGGAGGGCCGGGTGCTCCTGATGGTGGTCTCCATGGTCACGGGTTACCTTGTCTGCTGGCTGCCCTACGGCGTGGTGGCGATGCTCTTCTCATTTGGACGTCCTGGAGCAGTACCCCCTGTGGCCAGTCTAGTGCCCTCTCTGTTGGCTAAGACCAGCACAGTGCTGAACCCGGTCATATACGTGCTCCTCAACAAACAGGTACCAGACAGTCCCTCTGCTGTGAATATGTGTGCAGAGTAATATCTGAGAAGATGATTTCACATGATTTGAACTTAATCAAATAGAAGCACATGTTTATCTGGTATTTATCTGGTATTTCTAAGATTACTCCTGTCCAAATAAAACAAAAACTGCTGTGAAGACAAAGAAGACCAATAGTGGCTCTCTGCACTTCTGAAAATGATAAAAAGTTCTAAGGTGTCACACAGCTGTAAAAAAAAAAAAAAAAAAAAAAAGATGAATTGAAGAAAAGTAGTCCGTTTGTCCCAGTAGGAAATTCTACATCATTGTGTAGTAATACAAAAATTATAAACTAAGGTCTAGAATTATAAATGGTATTTTAGTTAGATCTTCATTGTGATGTCAAATTGTCAATACAATATGAACCCCTAATGGCTATGAACAAGGAAGATATTGTTAAATATAATTTATTACTAATTTTTAACCTCCATTGTCTCTTAACTCTTTTGTTGTGTTTGTATATCAGTTTTCCAGATGCTTCCGACACATGTTCAGCTGGACCTCGGAGGCTACCCCCACCCCAGTGCATCAGTCCTTCCCCAGCAGCAGAGGGGTGTGGATGTACCCTCCAAAAACACCCTCAGTGGACCAAGACTCCTCTCCAAATACATCCTTACCCCAACCACAGAAACAAGAGCCACAGCAAACACAAACACCAGTGGGCTATTACAATGGAGATTCTTAAAGGAGAAAATTATTACCTTTGTGAACAATGGCATGTTAAAAGGGACATGTATGGGGCTTTTATGCTTTTGCATGCAATTGTAAATCAGGGGTGCTCATACTTTTTGAGGCTGGGCGACCTGGCTACCACCTTTATAATCACATCACAATAAATTGTGAATTTCAAACCATGCTTGTAATCACATTTTTAATTAAATAAGATTCATTACCAATAGTGTTTTTTTATTTTATTTGTGTAGTCGTTCAAATCACAGTTTATATATTTAGGATTGTATAGCATAAGAAATTGTTGTATGTAAGATTTAAGTAATGATGAGATTACGTTTTTAGTGAACCCTCTATACATGATCCCCAGATCCCAGTTGAGAATTGTTTTCACTATAAAAATATCAGTTTAAACGAGCATGTTTAATGCTGGCGATGCACATCTGGTTCAAAAGGTCATGGAAAGATTTAGTCTATTTTTACGGTAGGGGGTTGAGCTTGTGTCATCTTTTTCCCATCAGAGGGCGCAGTGGCTTAACTCTACATCATAGACTACATATATGGTCTATGCTCTACATCTGTCGACATCAGTGTTTTTCAGAAAGAAGCACCAAAAATATTAATGACATTCACGACTCTTTAATAATCTTTTATCAATATACATTATTTTTAAAGAGTCATTTCCAGGTAAACAACATTGTTCAACATTTCAATGCATCTCTGACATCAAAATAATTTATTAAGAAAATAAACACATTTTCAAAAATATACAGTCATTATGCTTCATGAACACTGATCTGGTGCTGCTGCGTTAGTGAAGATTTGACACATTCACATTCAAGTTGGACTGATAAGTTACAGCTTACAAACATAATTTCAAGAACAAAATGTAATACTGTGGAAGAACTGCCATGGCAAAGAGTCCTTCTTATCTGTTAGAAGTCTTTTCCTACTGGTCATGGTCAGTGGAGACACCACTAATGTGTAGGTCTGGCACGGGACAGGTTGTAGAGGGAGAGCGGTGGCTCGGGACGACTGTAGTCGGGGGGGTTGGCGTGAGGGTCATAGCCCAAACGTGAGAGCATGGGGGCGATTTCTGCCATATCGCTCAGGACGTCCGACGGGATATTCCCCACCCACTTAGATAGCGCCTCCGTGTTCACCGGCTTCACCACCTGATCTGTCGACCGCTCCACTCTGCACAGGCACAAAAGATTATGGACATGCCTTATTAGTGTTGAATGAAAAAAAAGACATTATGCTTTATAAAGCATTTAATAAGAGATATCTATATCTATATCTATATCTATATCTATATCTATATCTATATCTATATAAAATAATGGCTGCGTGATGTTGGACATTTAAGTATGACCCGGAGTCTGAATTATAAGCAAAGGGGTGTGGGCAAAGATGGGGGGTGGGTGAAAAGAGAAAACAAACATTTCCTGAGCACTTATCATGCATGTTGTAGTTCCAGGACAATACAGGATTACTCAAACATGCTTGAATCAATCCAAATATAACTCTAGCTAATGATGATTATACAATATGGTTAAAAGCTCAAGTTTATTTTGTAATATATGTCTACAAATGGTTTAATAAGGTTATTCTTATTAAAAGAAACTGAAAAAGCTATTTGTCTACTGTTGTCTACTGCTTGTAGATTTAAATTATTTACTCTTATTGCAACCTTTTGCTTTGTACTTTGAAAACATATTCTATTGTATAGATGTGTATATAGCGTCCAAATATTTTAACTGATAATAGGTTTTGCCTCATTTATAGACTTATGGGCTGACAAAAGCATTTTATCAGACTATTTTCAGTGTAGGAGTGCTTTGTATACATAGTTTTCCCAACTTTTATTTACATCCCCATTACAGTGTGAAGTATGCAGCCACAGTAATGAAACCCTTATTAAATGTGGCCTAAATCCTCTAGGGCTGTATGTGCCAGGACTCATTTTACTGCAATTTGTTGATGGCTCAGATCCCAGTAAATCCCCAGAGATTAGATCAGGAAAGTGATAGTATATTTGATTTAAAGCAAATCAACATACTAATCCTGTACTTGGCACACAGCATAATTTTCTTTGGCAGAATTAAATAACATAAATAAAGAAATATCACATCCACTCATCAATCAAGCCATGATTTTAGAAAATATTCAATTCATGAGTAAAATTTGGATTGAGGTTACAGGTGACAGTTCACTTGGGTCATGTCCTGTATAATGCCTTTGAGCATTAGCCAAAAGAAACACAGTTATGAGATCTAAGGGGCACAAATCCATCTTCTGTCCTTCCTGCGTCCTCTTCTCCCATCAAATGCCAGCCTCCATGTGCACATATTTACTTGACTTACTGACATATGGCATAAGAGGTTGGCCTGTGTATAATTTCTGACATTTTAATTCAACATATTTTTATTCAATCATCATTCATTTTTACACATTAATTAACACAGAGGTCTATTGGACAATAAGCAAATATATATATTTTTTTTATCTCATTACAGTTTTCTTTAATAATAACAAATTATGTACACATAGTAGCTTTATAGCCAACCTTTTTAAGTATAAAATGGAGCGGAGGTGCCCAAAGTGGGGCATGCAGGCCACACTTGGCCCTCTAGTTTTACATGTACAGTGAAAATGACATTGGCCTAAAGGACATTACCTCTGTTACACTTCACTGACTGCACTGTGACCTGTGTAAATATAGCTAAAGAATTGCTTTTAGATGGATCAATAGTCATGTAATGTCATCTATGGTGTCAGGAAGCTATTTTGTGTCAGCACTTCCCAGAGCAAAGAAAAGAAATGAAAACCTTTAAAAGGTCATGTTATAGGCATAGTAGTCAGTAGCCAAAAATGTACTCTATTAAAAAAAAATAAATAAAAAAAAAAGAAAGTACACAATGAGCCAAATGATTACTAAACTAATAGGATAACTTGAAGTAATGAGAAATAGTTTAGACGTAACAACTAATTTATGTTGTTAGCGTAATCAGGCAGGTACAACATTCAATAATTACAACAAACTAAATATTAAAAAGGTAACGCGCAAGAAATGAAACCATATCACTTACTATTGTATGAAAAGCAACCAAAACATTAACTTAAGAAAAAGCAGTTACATCAAGAAATATATTAAGTAAAATTATGCTGACAGAAAGTACAGAAATATGATGGGTTGTTAAAATAAACGTGATAAGCCAAGCCAAGAACACCCACAGCCTATAGACCCTATACATCTGTAGTCTACTTTCTCATCAAACAACAGAGTTGAAAGAGTGCAGTACTGTAGCCATATCCTGCTTGGGACTTAACACTTCATCATAAAATCTAAGCACAGACTGTTTGAGATTTTGTTTTTAAGGTAGCTAAATTGGATAAACATACTCTGAATTGCCTGAAGGCAACGCTACCATAGAATAGCATTAAAGTATAGCATTAAAATAATCAGTCAGTATAGCAGTACAGTATTAAAATAAGTATAGCATTAAAATAATCAGTCACCATGGATACAAGGTGATGCCACTAGAAAAGTATTTTAGCAAGTATTTTAGCAATAAAAATGCCTGTAATTGACTACATGTGAGGAAGTTAAATATTCCAGCAATAAACATCTGGAATCAATACACATTGAAGAGCCTCCAACAGAAAAGTTAAATGTGCATCTTTAACCAAAAACTACTGTAAATGTTTGGATGTTTAGCGCAGGATGTGGATGACTTACTTGGACAGGGACACACCCCCTGCCTTCCCGATCAGATCCTCATGGTGCAGCACAGAGTGGTCCCACTGCAGGTCCAGAAAGTGCAGAAGTTTTCTCATTTCAGGCTCCGGGCGCTGCACCAGCTCCTCGTAACGCACCGGGAGGCAGCGCTCCTCTCCGGCTGCCAAGCACTGATTGACCATGGTCTCCACCGCACTGCTCCACTTGGTCAGACAGTCTCGGTAACTGCTCAGGTCAAACCCAGAGATGGTCACCTACAAAATGCAACAATACACACATTTAAAGCTCCAATAACATGCTTTTCCTTCCGATAGTATAAATCAATTTTTGACTCGAGGGCAGATTGCACTGAATTATGAGCCACATTTTATGAAGCATGCACTGGGATTTGTTTGGGTTTTTGTTACTGTAAACTTCGAAACGGGTAAAACTATTTGTGCATGTAAACAGTCAGGATGTGTTAATGGGTTTGTAAAAGCTTTGGTTTAAAACAGAGGGTCTGTTCTCAACTGGCAGAGGGAGCTAGCAAAATGTTTAGATGCAAATCACCCTGGAAAACAGGTTTTGGAAGCATACCTTGCGTGAAATCATGGAGTGGACGGCTGCTCTGCCATCTCGAATCATGAGCACAAATTTGGCTTTTGGGAAGATATGTGACAAATAGGACAGAGACTTTAGTGCAAACGGGTCTTTGTTACAGAGACGAGGGGCAGGCTCTCCATGACCAACAATCACCTGAAACACAAGCAAAAATGCATAATCATTATCACACAGCATTAAAACATCAATGATGACAGCTTGTGGCCATTGATCATTAAAAGGTGCCAATAGTTGCACAAGTTTCCCAAAAAACTAAAGACAACCCTTTTTTAAAATATGCTTTAAGAAATCCTATCACTACATGAACACTATATTACCTGCAATTACTAATGTAATTTTTGCAGTAATAAACTACAAAACATACTTCATTGCCTCTCTCTCACCTCGAGCAGAAACGCCCTCACGGCTGCATCCAACACTTGGTCTGTGACTCCGGCTTCATCCAATCGGATCCTCTCCTTCACAGAGCGGCTCCACGTGGCCCTCATGGATAACAGCCGTGGGATTACCCTCGTCTCCTCCCCGCAGCGGACCGCGTTATGAGCATCTAGCATCACCCGCATCAGAGTAGTACCACTGCGTGGAAACCCTCCGATGAAGATGAGGGGCGTGTCCTCGGGGAAGTGCTCAGACAAAGACACATTCTGATTGGCCGATTGGCTCAGGTGCATCTCCATCCATTTGTGTCGGTGGCTCTTGGGCGGGCACTCCACGCCACTCATGCCCAAATATAGAAGAGAGGCGGAGCAGAAAAGCACCGAGCACAGGAGCAGCGTGGATCGGCTGGTCCGCATGGTTCAGAGTTCAGTGCAGCTACACATGAACATCTACAGAGAGGAGACAAAATATGGAGTGATTTGAGACATTGACTTGGGAAGAAATTTAATCAATCCAAGTAACTACTTGATTATACTTAGGTTATACTTAAATACTAAAGCACAGTACTGCTGTGTTTCAATAACTTTATTGTACCCAAGAGGACATTTGTCTTACATCTACAGTGCTACAGCTGCATGATAAATTCCAGTCAGTCACTATACAGATTACACACATTACACATAAATTTATGGTTATAAAAGTGCACAAAAACAACAGATCATAAACCCAGTCATAACCATCAAAACATACTACAAAATACAGTCAATAGGTAAGACAGGCCATAAATAAAAGTCTATGACTATACCTTTATAGTGCATAATTAAGGTACTCAATGTTGGACACCTTTAATTGATAATCTTGTGACACTGCTGAAATCTAAATGCAAGTAAATATGTCTAGACTAAATCAATGAATGCAATTGAAACTTTCAAGTCAATAAGCCAAGTTAATATAATCCATAAATCTTCACCTGTGGGTCTATGGCACATGAAGAGGTGGAGAGAGACAGAGAACTCTCATGGGAGAAGCTTAAGGAAAACAATTGTGGGATATGGTCGATTAAATACAGGCTTTGTCCCCTCTGTGGTCAGTCAGCCCTGAAGTCCAAGAGCATTGAGTCCTGGAGGAGACCGAAGCTTATCTCTTCTTTTACCCATGGCTCCTAATAACACAAAATAAACACATTTTTAGAACATTGTTGCTTTCTGCTCCAGGATTAGTAGCAGTAGTTTGCTGTCATATGCAGAGTAGGGCTGTGCAGTTTCTTAATCAAAACTGAGATTCACTCATTTCTACTCATCAGTGACATGTTTGAATCTTTTTAATCAAGTCAGTAAAAGCATGGAGTATGGAGTTCAAACCTGGAGGAGGAAATCTGACAATTTATTGTGTTAAAGAAATTCTTAAATCTGTTTCGTTCATTAAATTATTACTTTAAATATTTTTGAAACAAAGGTAGAGTGACCGGTAAGCACCTGACCACCACAGTGCACATCTTTCATACTTGACCATGATTAAAATCTGTTTAATGTGATACATTTTTACAAATATAATGTAAAGTATATATATTTATTGATATATACTTTAATCCTCCTCTTTATACTGTGCTGCCTTTGTCCAGACGATCGTACAGGAAAACAAAAACAAACCACGCTTCTCATTAAAAGTAAGACTAAAAGATAATCAATGTTTAAACGGCCTGGGCTATAATCTGTAAACAGGATTTGACAGCAGTCATGTTGGCAATGTAACTCCACAAATCAGGGGCCAATTGTGAGAATCAACAATGTAAGAAGGCTTCACAGACTGGAAGTTGATCCTTAGCCACTAATTATAGATGTTTTTATTCTTTATGACAGTTTCTACCACACTGAGACAGAGGCAATTTGGGCTTAAGATCACATTACCATTGGCCAGGACAGCTAAACCACAACTTCTCCATTTCACTTTGCACACTACAAACAACACACTTGTTCCTCTTAACAGACAAAACGTGCAATTCAAAAATAACATCTGTATGAAACTGCATTACATTAATTTGATTGCAATTTGGAATCATTGTTTTGGACTTCATCTTATTATGCATTATCCCAATATTCTGCAAATGTGAGCACAATTTTGGAAAGATATGCAATTGTGATACCATTTGAACCTCATGTCCCAAGGCAAGAGCATTACAGAACGTGCTTTGTTTTTACACCCATTTAACAATATAGCTGGATAAAGTTGAATCAAGCACGGTTTCAACAGGCACAAATGGCACAACTGGCTAATGCTACAGCTCAGTCCTCCAGGCACATATTCTTTCAGTCTAGATCTACAAGTTTCTCATCATTTATCATTTTTCTTTTTCCTTCTGAACTGACCACCATTGTTTTTTTTCAATTAAATAATTAAGTATGCCATTTTTCATTCATCTGTCTCACATGCAGACACTTCTATGAGTCTTTGCAGCTGTATACTTTTACAGTTTTAGCTACAATCCTGTCCTGGAATAGCTCTTGTTTTTGGCGTGTCCATGGTTTTGCTCTTGTTAGAGATTATGGACCAGGCCTAACATCTGGGTGCCACGTGGGTCTATACAGTGTTCTCTTGTTTCTATAGCTCCTCCTGATAAGACCCAATGTAAAAACATATGTATTGCCATACAGAGATTAGGCCAGAAACAGAAGTAGGGCAGAGCTTTAAAAACAGGGAATATATCTAAAGCCTGTCTGTGGCTTTGCAAAAGACTTGGTTTCTGAACTTTCTGGAGCAGCAGAACTCTGTGAAACAGCATTCACAGGTTCTATAATAAACTATAGTAAAATGCACTAGGTCTGGGAGGTATGACATATATCCTCATAATAATCAAATAATCCTCATAATGATCAACGCTTTTAATATTTAACACAAATAGTCAAATTTACTCCACCTAATTCAGAACTGTGCT
The DNA here is from genome assembly GCA_030686955.1 of Odontamblyopus rebecca. Classification (NCBI taxonomy): domain Eukaryota; kingdom Metazoa; phylum Chordata; class Actinopteri; order Gobiiformes; family Gobiidae; genus Odontamblyopus; species Odontamblyopus rebecca. The sequence goes on from CM060664.1 coordinate 16,482,611, forward strand.
CCAAATCATGCTTTTACAGACAGAACCAACCTTTCGGTTCTCAGTTCTCAAGCTAATCATTGACAATTTGAATAGATTTTTTGCACAGTCCTTAGTTTATGCTGTTGCCCAATTTTTACATTTAATGTCCTATGTCCTATCAGAATTCTGGGAAAATAGTATCGTATTGGGCAATTATGGCATTTGTCCTACCCAATGCTACAAAAACATAAATTTACCCACAGTTGATCTTTAAATTCCTTTAACTTCAAACTGAATGTATATGGCTGCCCTGTCAACTTGCACTTATTTTTAGTCTATGCTTCTTCCTGACATTTTATTGTGTTTGAGTTGTTGTTCTTGGTTCTACCTTTTGGCCAAGACTCACATGGAAAAACAGTTTTTAATTTAGGAATTTCCAGGTTACTAACTAAAACAAAAATGTCACATGAGCCTACTAAAATGTACGCTTTCAATATAATGTTCTTAATCTGCAGCCATTGTCACAGCGAAAACAGCGCTGTAAAAGTAATGTCACTGTGCTTCATGCAAAGACGAGCATTAAATATGATAAATCTGGGATTGACCTTGAAAAGGCTGCAGTATTTGTGGAAAAGTAGAAATCAAATAAAGACAAAGGTAAGTGGCGCACGGACCTATAGTCAGAGGACTGGAAATAAGGCAACCTACCAAAATGTCACCTTTAGTTTGTACATTGAGTTCCTGTCAAAAGCACAAACAATATACTCATTTAAATCACTAATAGTAGAACCAGTGTATTAAATTCTAATATTAGAAATGTAAGTAAATTTAAGTAAATACATGCTGATATACAGATAAGATTGTTTTATTCAAAGTAGGCATTTGCCATATGTAGGGTGACCAGCCATCCCTGTTTACCAGGGACAGTCCCAGTTTTGAGCCCTGTGTCCCCTGTCCCAGCAGATTTATACAAAACCAGTGGTTTGTCCCAGTTGTATACAAGAAATGTCCCAGGTATCCAGGACTAAAACCAGGACTAAAACAGGACTATCACAAAAAACAGGACTGTCACAAGTTTGACTAATCTGATCTCCGCCAACAGTAAAGAGGAGCATACATTATGATTTGTTTAGCCAAATATGGAAAATTTACAGTGTCTCCATTTTGAATTTTGATAATCTGGTCCCCCCAGCCTTATGTCACCTGTATAGGCTATAGGCTATGTAAGGTCTGCCGTCTAAAAAAGACCATCTTCACAACAGTCAGGTTTGAGCATGGGTGTGATACATTTTTAGGGTGACCAGATTTCCCAAATAAAAAACTGGGACATCCCTGGTTTGTGGTGGTTGGTAATAATAAAACTGTGAAACGAGTGCGTAATTAAAGAAAATTGTCATGTATGCAACATTAGGGACATTTCTTGTATAAAACTGGGACAAATCAAGAGTTTTGGGTACATTTGCTGGGACAGGGGACACAGGGGACACAAGGCTCAAAACTGGTATTGTAAATAGGTACGTCTGGGCACCCTATACACTTTGTACATTTGAGCTATTGCGAACACACCACATTTCCGTGTTCATCAGCATACAAAGAAACCTAAGTTATAGTGTGCGTAAAGAGGCCATCACGATACGCAGGTTTGGGGAAGGCGAGTATTGGATAAAAAGCGAGTGTCTGCGGCTGGAAGGCAAAGGCCCAGCGGCTTTGCACATCTGGACTGACGGTGAACAGCAGGGACCCACAAGAAGAAGCCCCAGGTGAAGCCGTGACAGACCAGCGACCACCTACCAACACCAGCTCCACAAACAAGCACCGAATGTACCACGTTTGGCCATTTACACTTGATTTTCATCTAAATGCGTAAAAGCATCTCGGAAAAGAAATACACGTTCACTCACCAGCGCCTGCGAAACAGTCGAAATCCGCAGAAAAAAACAATCACCTCCTTGGCCCAAAAAGATGATTACACCAGCGATTTTCAGACACGATGCGCATCTGTGCAGTTTAGTGAAATGTCAATAAAGGCTTGGCTGTTTTTCCTTAGCCGTTTGCAACATTAAATTTACACATTTGCGTAACATTCAACTTTGTATCGCAAGAACGAAGTGAGCTACATCTACATTTGAGGAGAAAATATAAGATCAAGGAAGGGAGATGAAGCTGAGCGCTGATTGGTTTGAATTATTCCACACATTTACATAAACGCCTCTGATTGGTCCAAAGGCGTTAAAGGGGCTCTTCCACCACCGCAGTGTAGGCCAAATGTTTTTATGTACGCGAGGAAGGATAAAATTACTTTACCCATCGATTCGTGTGCTCTTAGTAAAAGCCCACAAGGGAAATTCAGTCAGCAAGCGTGGTATAAAGTGGAAGTTACGGCCGGTTTGTTTAATTTAGCCATGTTTTTCACGCACAAACTCATGTGGCAACGCAGACAAGAATTTAAGGGTGTGATGATAAGATATGGCTTGGTTTGGTGTGATTATAGTAGCCACATACAAACTGTAAGTTTAAGATTAGGGTAGTCAGACGTCCCTATTTACCCGGGACAGTCCCAGTTTTGGGCCCTGTGTCCCCTGTCCCAGCAGGTTTATCCAAAACTAGGGATTTGTCAAAGTTTTATACAAGAAATATCCCAGGGGTTCATATTTTGGACCAATTTGATCCCTGCCAACAGTAAAGATTGACATACATTGTCATCTGTTTAGGTAAAATACAGAAAAGCTGCTTAGAAATGACCAAAACGCAAAGAAAATGTGACTATATTGATTGATGGTTAGTTATAAATGGTCTCTGCATAACAGTTTCCCTTAATTACGCACTCATTTCACAGTTTCATTATTACCAACCACCAAAAAACCGTCCCAGTTTTTTTTTTTTTTTTTTTTTTTAGAAACTCTGCTCACCCTATTTAAGATGTAATAAATAATGATTAAATGTTAGGCATGTGCAGCCATAAAATAACTGATAAACCATAAATAGTCCTTGACATATTGGAAAAGTACTTATTATAGTTCTTATTATACTGCTGCTGTTCTTGCAACAATAATTTTCCCATATTTTGACTAAAAGCTTTTTTTTTTTTTTTTTGCTATTTTCTTGGTCATTTCCATCTGGTAGTTGATCAGATGGTAATGTCTCTCTTTCTCTTTTCACTTGTATGATTATTTATGTTTTGATTTGTTTGTATTGTGATTTTAATGCATTTCTTATTCTGTAAAGCACTTTGAATTACATTGTGGCTACTATACTTAACGTCTTCAAAAGATTTTAATTTGCATATAAATTAGTCTCCATAATGCAGTTTTAACTTAGCAGAAGGTTGTACAAAAACAGGAAACCATTGCATCACCTTTAAATCAAGCAGTGGCCTTTACAGAATTTCCTTCCTCTAACCTTCAACAAATTCAACAACATAAATCATAATCAGGTCCAGAACAAATGAGTACTTTTGGAATGAGTTATGCCTTTTAAAAGTGGTAAAAGCAAGCCCACTCAGTAGTTGCAGGATGAAAATTCTTGATCAGGCTTTTGCTGGTTTGTTTTATGCAACGTCAAATAGGGATATCGTTCATCTACTATGTGCCATCTCAATGAAATCAAACTTTATGAATGAAAAAGTTATGTTAATCTTAAATAAACACATAAAAAAATCATCATCATAGAAATTACTTATTTTTGGTACTTAAATTGTCACCATTATATTATTTTTAATATATAGCGTCCCGAGTAACGATTTTGCAAATCTCAACATCCCTTAGGGCAAACATGCCATAATATCGGTTTGTCTAATCTGGTGATATGTGGGCAATAAAAATATCTATCAATTTTGTAAAATATAAAAAAGTGACTTACTTTTACAAAGTGCTGACTGTTCTTTATTTTTTTTTACAGTTGCAATCCAAAATGAAAATACAAAAAAAATCAAATTATGTCAAATTGTGCTCAAAAACTAGAGGGTTTAATTGTCTTTTTCCCTGCCAGTGTCATGAATTTTCTGCAGTGTCTTCTGTCTCTACATCAGCTGTGGTTTTGTTTTGTTGTTCTGGGTCTCCAGGAAGGATCTCTGCAATGGTCTGAATCAGCTCTTCAATCTGCTCCTCTGACAGACGTTCTTCACTCTCTTCAACCATCTGAACATAAACAGGATAAAATATGATCTGTTTCAGTACATATGATCTATGGTTATGACAAATGTGAATAATGTATGTAACAGACCTTAATACACAATATATAAAGAATATATCTGTCTGTCTGCATTTGTAACAAGCAGTACATATTTTTGTAAAAGCACTTACAAGCTGAATTTCCACTGCTGTTTGAGGGCGGTGGTTTAGTAGCTGCAGCTTTTCTGCTCTGAAATAAAGAATCAGTATAAAATGGTTGAAATTGCCACCAGTGAATGTATTAATTTTTCAACACTCGTATTTGCCAGACCAAATGTTACAGTAACAAGTTTATATCTCATTGCTATTTCCTGCATTTCTAATTTCCTGAGCAGCCAGTCTCTTCTAAATTCTGTTCGAATCCAGAGGGGTCTCGATCATAGAACATGAAACTCCATCCAAATTTTAGATGATCCAACCACAGCCACTAAATTACCGCACGTGTCTCTCAAATGTGAAGGACATCTCTACAAAATTCTTGTAACATTCACAACTAAATAGATAACTTCTTTTACCTGAAATTAGTAAGAGTTCAGTGCAGATTTTAGGGATATCCAAGAAAATTAAGACCACATAGTGATGTACTGGTGTAGAATGTGTATATGAATGGGCGAGTGCTTCCTTCACGTAAAGCTGCTTGAAGGTAGAAAAGAACTAGACAAACACACAAACATATACATTAAATGTTTTCCAACTCACTTTGTAAGTTTGTGAGGCATCATGGTCGTAAGAAAATCTTTGACAATCTCTGGACTTTGCCTGCTGCAAGGAGTCTTTGACAGGTATTTCAATGTCTACACAAAACATGAGAATGTATTAAACTAGTAAAAAGATTATTTGATTTTATAGGTAGAACAAGCTCAGACCTCATACATGATGGTGTTGAGGTTTTGCTGCCCAGCACTGTGCTTGTTCTTCCCACTGTCTTTCCTTTGCTCCTTCAAGTCTGTCAGCAGTTTAAAAATCTGAAGATAAAAAAACATAATTAAAGGGGATAAAGACTCTCATCCCGACATGTCCCCCCTTGCTAACAACACTGGTGTTTCAATATCTCTATCTTCAGCATAGAGTGGGAGAAGTTTGTGATCCTAAAGACAAACGGACTACAAAGTAGGACGCATGTCTCATTGACTTTTTAGATCAAAAGAACAAAGACTTTTCTGCAAAGTTTAGCCAATTTAAAGTAATTAGTTTTCTACCCAGAGTGTTGATTTATTTGACTGCCATAGGGATACAACAGGACATTTATGGTCATATGGGCAAAAAAGGTTGACTTTTTGGATGAAGGGCACATAATGGAAGTTTCTACATTTTTATTAAAGCATTTCTTTTCTTTCTGTTATTCTTAGCATGGTTCGTATCTGCTGTTATACAGAAAAAGTGAATTTCAAGTTGATTGTAAATCACACATAGCGTACTTTGCCCAAAGAATTATACTTCATCAATGGGAATTTTCCTTGGCCACACTCATATAATACAAAATATCTGCCCTGTTGTTGAGTGTACGCAAGTTCTACATTTATAAGTACAACAACCTTGTGTAAAGGGTACATGGTACCACACCAATAGTTTCCTGGTGGTGGGTCTATAAGTGTACTGGTTCTCCGTGGAATGGATTTAATATTTGTTTAGATGGCGTTTAGAGGGTGTTTGTACTTAACGAGGCTCCTTGAACACATTTTGCAATGATGAACCCCTCCTGTGGGCTCACCACCTGCAGAGGGGTTCATAGGGGGGGTCAGGTGCTATGAGTATTGGGCAGCAAGCTGCCCCCGCGACCCAGCCGGATTAAGCGGGAGAAGATGGATGGATGGATGGATCTGTATTGACCAGCAGAATATTTTAAATCACACCATAATACATTTCAAGTCAGTTTGTCTTTGTTTTGGAGACAGTCCCCTTTTGTTATAGCATCAAAATTGTCTCTGCTGTGCAGCCAAAGCCATGCTCTAGGTCATCAGCCTTTTTGTTTAGTACAAATTCTTCTGACATGAATAAATTGGCTGATCTGCAAACTTTTTTCAGGTGAGGAGGATGGAAGGTATCTGCATGTAGAAATGAGCATTTATCAGTGTATTTTCAATACAGATCTATCACTAATTCTTTTCTCATCTGATCAAAATGTCCAGGAAGCTCATTTCCATTTCACTGTGGTTTACTATAAATTTAAAATACCAATACTGAGAAAATTAAAGAACTCCAATAGGCTTTCTTTTGGCCCCTCATATATCATCAACATCTCTCTTCCAAAGTTTGACACACCTGGGTTGGAATAATTGGTAAAAATAAAATTGGGAAAAGAGTGTGTAACATTGTGCATTCTCATGGCAGTCATAATCCGAGGGACTTCTGTCACTGCATTTTTGTTTTATGGTCATTTGTAAACATGGATTTCTGTATTTTGGCAAAACAAATGACAATTTATGCTCCTATTCACTGTTGGCAGGGATCAGATTAGTCCAAAAAACTGTGGTAGTCCTGCTTTAGTCCTGGTTTAATCTTAGTTTAATCTAAATTTAGACCTGCTTCAGAATCAAACTGATCAAAATAGGCACACCTCAGACCTTTCTTGTATAAAACTGGGACAAACCATTGTTTTTGTATAAATCTGCTGGACCATGGGACACAGGCCACAAAACTGACTGCCCCGGTTAATTAGGGACGTCTGGCCACCCTCATACATCAATGACACTGTTTTCAGGCATGATTTTTTTTTTTTTTTTATAAATATTCATCTACATTATGCAGGCTAAAACTCAGCACAAGTGTGTGTGTGTGTGTGTGCTTTTTTTTATTAGATTGAGGCAACTGAGACGCTGTCAAATTTACAGAAAAAAGGATGTTTTTTTTTTTTTCTGCCAGTCCTGTCCAGTGTCGAGCATTGTCAATACTCAATAGTATCGCCCAGACCCTGACGCGGCTATTGGAAATATTTCAGACACAATGAGATGCACAAACATACCTCATAGTTACTAAGCATAGCAGCACTGGCATTTTTCCTGGAAATATAAAATAAAACATATTATGCCTTGGAAATAGACAAAGAATAAAGCAAATCATAATTACACCTTTATAGGTATAATTCAAAAGTATCTTGTCTATTTTAGTTTTAGGTACATTTTAGCTGTTGTAACTTTAATATTATTCCACTGGCTAAACTGTTACACAAAACACACACATTAAGCTTCTCAGTTCAGAAGACAAATCTAATAGACAGCTCAAACAGTTATGGATACTTATTTACTTACACCTCCATCACGGATACAGCAAAACGATAGCTGGAACTTGGGTCCTTTTTAAAAACGGTCCGTCTAGAAACTACACCAACAGAAAGGTTCCGACACCACAAGTCCAATTTTTATTATGTGTTGTTTCGTTTACACCAAAGGTGTTTACACATGTACACGTTAACGCACTGATGCATTAAAGACTTTACACACACAGTTAATCAGTAGGGAAAATAAAACATGTTGGGCATTAGGGGAGTTTATAAAATTAAAGGCAGTAAAAGGTGTCCGCTGTCTAAACATTAACTGACGACAGCACATTAGGACTATATAAAAGAACGTGTTACAAAATGTAGTGACCATTTGTCAAAACTAACAAGCAAAAGCGGTGAGTAAACTTAGAAGTAAACATAACTCAAATAATCAGCTTTGGGCACCATGGGTATGTGGTTTATGCTGTAAAGTAAAATAAACTCCGTGTCCACATCTAGAGGTGCATTTACCAAGATTTATTTCACGTTTAACAGGCAAAACAACAAGCATGCAAAAACAGAAAAGGCATTAAGGTAAATAATAGCAAATTGGACTAAATAAATTAGTATTAAACATAATATTAACATAGCAAAAATGACAAATTAACAAAACTAAGTTAGTAAACTTATTGACAAACAAACATAATAAACTAATTTTAGAATAAACAAAATAAGCAAATAGGCCCCTACACAAAATGCAATAAAAATGGCAAAGCTTAATGGAAAAACAGAAACCCTGGATTAATTTTTGTATGAAGCTTTACAAATTTAGCACAAATAAACAAAATATTTAATGACCCACAATAGCACATTTTAAAACAAAAGTACAGTAGAACAGAATACTTCACATCATTCCCAACTCTCTTTGTCCATCGAGACAGGAGTGTCTGGCTCACATATGAAATCAAAGAACATTTTCAGTGTGTCATCATTCAAATTATTGACCTTATTAGCAGTGTATTGAAACACAGTGTAATTTCGGCTGGTGACTAGTTTCTTAACATTGTGAATTATAGCCTTGTGGCGTTTTTTACAGACAACCAAAATTTTCTTTAATACATCCAGTCGGTCTCTGTTCACTAACTGAACAATAACATTTTCAAGGATGGATGACAGAGGGTGCCCATACTCAATGACACTTTGGGTCTCTCTGGAGGAACTTTCATAAAGATAACCACCCGAGTGCACTGCCACAACATTACAGTGACTGTCAAAAACTGGAGAGCCAGAGGAGCCAAAGTAGAAACAGGTCTCATAGGTCAAATCTCGAGTCCTGGACAATGCCTTTGCCAGCCCCTCAGCAAACGAAGGAGTCACAAACTGAATAACTTCACCCCTTTCACTGTATTTAAGGTTTTCATTGTAATGTTTCTCAATAACCTGACATTGGGCACTGACATTGGGTAAAATCCAGCTTAGTTCTACTTTTTTCACACCCCCATGTGGGTGGCCCATGATACAAATGCTGCCATTATGGGGAATAAACCCAAAGAACGACAAGAGACCAGGTGGTAACGCTTGGTTTGCACTCAGCTCCAACAGGACCCAGTCACATTTGTACCCCGACTCGTCAGGGCCGTACTCAAAGGCAACTATCCCTTGCAAGTGGTGCCCTGCAGAAGCCTGGTCCAGACTTTCAAAGGAGAAATGCACACTAACGGGTTCTGACAGCTGATACATGTTCTGAATAAAAACATCTTTAATTACATGGAAATTTGTGAGGACAAAGGAATCAAACAGAAGAAAACCACTGCCCACTGCAGAACCCTTTATTCTAACCTGACACACAGAGTCACTCAAGCTCATCAGCGTCTTCATGCTTTCCAGTTACAGAGCCCTGGCTCCTGCCATACTCCACTCTCAGAATTTGATGCTCCTCCTTTTCCTGACCAAACGAATCTCTCACCAGTGAAGACAGGTGGGATCTAATTTCTTGAGAATCTTGGATTTCACGTACCAGTAATTCATCTCCAATAAATTTATTGTTTTCATCATTATTATTTCCCTGTTCAAGGGCATTATAATTATCCTGTTCAAGTGCATTATTATTTCCCTGTTCAAGTTCATTATCATTTCCCTGTTCAAGTGCATTATTATTAACCTCTTCAAGTGCATTATCGTTTCCCTGTTCAAAAGTATCAAGAGCATCTTCCAGGCTACTTGGTTGGCTCTCTGGAGGACTGTTCTTCTTCAGAATATTAATTGTAAAAGTTTTATCATCAAGATCATCAACAAGATTAGACATCTCTACATTAGTGGTCAAGTCACAGAGGACACAGGTTTTCTTAAAGATTGTTTTAAGAAAGCGCCCATCTCTTTTCAGAGCATGTTTCACCTTTTCCCCTTTGCAAGCATAAACAGAGAATTGAGAAAATTATGTTAATGTTGGATTTCTTATTATTTTTCTAATATTTTTACCCCCCTTTGTTTGTAAATGAAATACAACCATTTGCTCTAATGACCTTGTTCTGGTCAGTACCACTGGCTTATTACCTGCAGATTTGGAGTTCACATACTTAACTTCCAGTTGCTCCCCAGGTTTAATCAAAATGCATGGAAAGTGTGAAGGGATGGGTCTGCCACCTCTTACAATCACAAGCTCTTTGGATTTGTTCTTTTCTTCATTTTTTCTGAAGAGGTCGCTCCTCCTCAGAGAATCTTCCACAGTTCCCGCTTCACCACACGTTATGGTCATGGTTTTCTTGTTTCCAAAGCGCCATTGAAATGAGTGAGTTGAATGACAAATCTGACTCTGCAAACATTTTTTTAAAATTAAGATACACTTTTAAAACATGATAAGATTTGAGATTTTTTTTAATGCAATTCATATCGACAGATATTGAAGATTAAAATATGAACAGCTAAACTCACAATACACTCATTTATTTGAGAACATGTTTAGCTCTAAATTATAGGGTTACGTTTTTGAAAAAAAGACATAATACTTAATTGTTTTATAGAAGACATTCTAATATCCACATAAGTGAAGCCTTTGCAAATTGCAATTTTGATTTGATTACAATTAAATGTGCTGTCCTGATAAAAATCAGTGAGTACATATCTTTTCTTATGGCTGCACATGTGGCATTTGGTTCTCTTTCTAAAATTAAATTAAGCTATATGGCTGTTATTCATGTCCAATAAATTTATTGTTTTCATCATTGTCATTTCCCTGTTCAAGTGCATTATTATTAACCTGTTCGAATGCAATATTATTAACCTGTTCAAAAGTATCAAGAGCAGCAGTCAGACCTTACCTCAGCTGTGTTGGCCATGTCTTTTGTGACTGGTTACGTATTTATTTTAGACAGTGGACAGAGTGCTTCACCACAGGGTCTCTTTTGCTGAAAGGAGATATAATATATTTCATTTGGCAAAACACGTTAGTTGGTTTTATTACATAATTTATTATCATAGTGGAATCCCCATTATCGAATAGCCTTAGCTAGCTTTGTTAGCTTTAACTAAATGAATCTGAACTTAGGCCTGATTAGACAAGGCTAAAGTATTTATAATAGGCAAACACAGTGGGCAACACATGAGCAAGAGATTAAAGAGATTTTTAAAGGATGTAAAAACTTTTGCACTAGTTACTTATAATTGCACGCTTGCTTTCGCATCGAGTTGCTTATCGACTGAAATTAGCAATGCATACATAATAAATGCATACGTTTATACAGAAGCACGGGCAGAACCAGGAAATTCTTCGTCTTCGTATTTGTTTAATGAGCGACTCGCAATAATTAATCTATTTACCTATAAGCATAGACTGTATAAAAGATATACGGTCTATGCCTATAAGTCACAACAAACATTTAAGTTTTTGATTTGGCCGCGACTTGATTTTCAGGAAGTCACGAAGGGAACCGCCCCCAAAACGTCACATACACACAGCGTAACCTCTTCTCTCTCTTTTAAAAAAAAAATTAATTAATTAATTTATTTATTTATTAATTTATTAATTTATTTATTTATTTAAAATTTATGAAATACAATAAAAACTCTCGTAGAGACAACAGCAAGACTGCAAGGCATGTTATAACACAATACACAATATTTGGCTATTCTTTTTTCCATTTATTTTTATGAATATGATATTTACCCATAAGCAGGAGGATGTTTATTAATTTAGAGATTTCTTTAGACAAGTTATTTTTGAAAAATATATCCTTAGTAAAGAGCGAGAGATTCCTAATTTTTGGTCCAAGCCAATTATATAAATCTTTCCAGAAACGAAATAACCTCTTCTCTTCATCCTCCAAGTTCTGCCTGCATACTCTTACACATGAGGACCTACTGCACCTCCTCATTATGATTTAAGTTTCTTTTATTAGTTTTAAACTCGTAATTATGACTTTAAAACTCGTAATTATTATTAGATTTAAACTCGTAATTATTAGTTTAAAACTCGTAATAATGACTTCCTGTGAGGGTTTTATTTTTTATTTACTGGCGGAAATGGGCTTCCACAGTTATATGGTTAATAAATAAATAAATAAATAATGTGAGTTTAATTGCTGTCTCACTAGATTGTCTTCGCCTATTATGTCGGCGGATTTCACAATTGTTTCATTCTACACACAATTGTTTCATAACATATCCATTACAGGTGTCCTACTAGTTGTTGCCAGGCAAAGCATGAACATCTCCATGGCGACAAGAAAAAGTTACGGAGTGTAAGTCCTTACTATGGCAACAAAACAAACAAAAAATACCCATTGAGCTATTAAAATCACGCGTGAAAAGAACTACACTGCAGAATATATCCATAAGGTGGCAGCACTGCTGACAGGCGGATTTCCACAGAAGAGAAGCTTTTTTTTTTTTTTTTTTTTTTTTGTTTCATCAGAAAATACGAGTAGGAGAATAGTCCTGCTGTCACAAACCAGGGGCACAGCTCAGGCGCACACGGAGCTATGGCAAACGCGGAGGTAATTTAAACACATGATTAGTTCTTGATTTAATGATAGTAAATCAAAAACAGCACATGGAAACACCACGTGCTTTTGTTTTACTGTTGTTTTTAGCTCTGTCAGCTGGAGATTTGTTGGGAGAACTACACCGATTTTGCCCCTTTTCTTGTATACTGACCTTCTTCTTTTTGTTTATTTTTGGATATGTTTTGTAGTTTGGAGATTATGAAGGTAATAGTTTGGAATTAGCTTGGTAAGTGGGAGTAGAGCATTTTGCAGCCCTGTTTCTCCATGGAAAATGTTAAACATGTTTCCTGGCAAGTCTTCACACTGGCACTGGGTTAGATTATTCATATTGCCAAACCCATATTGCCATTGCCTAAAGTTGAATGGCTGCTTGCATAATTACAATGCCAATTCCACATTACCACATTACCAAGCTGTTTCTGTTACTACACTAATACTGTGTTTTTTAACAGGGAAATAAACTTTGGGGGGGTCGGTTCGTGGGTGACACAGACCCCATAATGGAGAAATTCAATGCTTCAATCTCCTACGACCAGAGGATGTGGGACGCAGACATCAGAGGAAGCAAAGCCTATGTGAAGGCTCTGGAGAAGGCCAAGCTCGTCACCACAGATGAGATGACCAGTATTTTAAATGGGATGGATCAGGTGAGGTTAACCAAACTTACAAGCTTAGTTAATTAATGCTTCTATTTTTCATGTTAAATACACAAGGAATAACATAGGTGTATTTCTACGTTATGAAATTACATACTATTTCTTGTTTGCTTGTCTTTATGGTAAATTGTGTAACATATTGTCTAACTATATCAAACATGGAAATAAATAGTTCAGCATTAAGTTTACATTACCTAATTTGCTTCTATAATTATTTGTTTAGCTATTGTCACATGCATTTACTCTCACTGTAGAAGCAAAAACACTGGAAAAAGACATTCTAATAAGTTAAATCATATATAAAATATATACACGTTATCTTAAAATACCTCACAATTTTTGTTCAAAAATTAGTTTGAAATACTGAGTTGTTTTTAATTTGATCTTCTTGCACAATTTTCCAAAGTGGATTTTAGTTGAGGCTCTATGTTAATAAATGACATTTGAAAGCAAGAATGCTGGAACGTTCTGTGCTTTCTGAGGTGAGAACAAAAACAGAGGCCAATGACGCAGAAGTTGAAAACCACCTTGTCATTTCACTTGCTGTGTGGCTGAACTCACTTTATGTAATTAATATTACAGTTAATAATAACTTAGGTTCAGGAACAGGACCACGCCTCGACCGCCCTCGCCGCCTCTCCCGTGAATAACAGCTCACTTCTACCACACCTCAATTTCCCTTAAGCCAATTTGTAGCAGCCTATCTTGGCAGTTTATCTTGAATAACTCGACCAGTGGAGCCGCTTACAACCCATCACATTCAAACACTGATCTGTTATGTTACCTTGTTCCACTTCACAAATTCCTCATGCCACGATGTATCCCATGAGGATCCTATTCAGGGATCTGTAAACTGGAAGATCTTCCAACGCATGCTTGCTCTGCGGTGGGACCCGTCAGCCCACACCACCCCAGCAAGCGTTTAGCCGATGCATGATGACCCACAATGGGTCCCTGAGCCAAGCCGACCCATGGTGAGTCTCCATCCCCCCGTCCCACGACGGATCTCCCTCCCTATTGACCCACGCCGGGTCTCCCTCCCTATTGACCCACGTCGGGCCCCCCTCCGGTCCGGTTAGAATGGAGAATGAAGGGATTGATATCACTGAATGGCCCTCACGATCACCTGACTTAAACCCAACAGAACACCTCTGGGACATTATGTTTGGGCCCATCAGACATTGTCAGGTTGCTCCTCAGACTCTACAGGAGCTCAGTGATGTCCTTATCTGAGAGGACATCCTACAAGACACCATCCCTCGTCTGATTAGGAGCATGTTACGACATTGTCAAACATGCACACAAGCACGCGAGGGTCACACAAGATATTGAGAATCATCTTGAGTTGCAGAAATTAAATTTTGGAAAAATAGACTTGCCTGCCACATCATTATTTCACTTTGATTTTCAGGACATCTATAAAATTAAGTCCTCTGTAGGCTGAAAATTGTATTTCCATGGAAAGGTGGCATCAAGACATTGCCCTGTCCATATTTCTATAGATACCCAACATATTTTTTTCCTCACATTGAGATCTGATGTGTTTTCAAAGTGTTTCTTTAATTTTTTTTTAGGAGTTTATGTAATTATATTTATAAGTAAATGGCTGAATGTGCTTATATTTATAGATTTCCGAGGAGTGGAACAAAGGCATTTTTGTGATTAAACCTGAAGATGAAGATATTCATACTGCTAATGAGAGACGCTTGAAGGTAAGTATGATTGATTACTTAATTGATTTATGTTTATGTTTGATCAAGGCAGTAGAGTCACTGTGGGAACCCTTGAAAGAAATAGCCAATGTTTTTTTCATATATTTTAATAGGAGCTGATTGGTGCTCCTGCAGGCAAGTTGCACACTGGTCGTAGCAGAAATGACCAGGTTTGTATATTTTTGTACCAAACACATACAATTTTGTAAACTTTTGTACTTTTACCCCTGTTGTCTGTGATGTTCAGGTTGTTACTGACATGAGACTGTGGCTTCGTGATGCTATTTCATCCCTCAGAGAAGCCACATTGCAATTGCTCTCTACAATGGTGGAACGAGCAGCAACGTGAGATAAGATCAGGATCAATATAAATACTGTATCTAGTCTAGTCTAGCTGTAAGACTTTTTCTAATTCCATTCACAGAGAAGTTGATGTCCTTTTTCCTGGTTACACACACATGCAGAGGGCCCAACCAATCAGATGGAGCCACTGGATTTTGAGGTAAAGTGTGTACTTTAATTATGATAGTTTCTGCTGCTATGGGACTAGTTTGTGTTTTTCTTTTAGTCATGCTGTCGCCCTGAGCAGAGATGTGGAGCGGCTTCAGGAGATCAACAAAAGGGTTAACGTTTTGCCCCTAGGAAGGTACATCATAAGAACTTTTTTAAACTATATTATCATATATATGGTTAAATACTGTGGCATCTCAGCTCAATGAACCAGTCTGCCATTCCTTAACTACATTAATTACAGTTATCTTCTGGTTGTTCACTTTTATTGTATTTTAGCTTGTGTTTTATGGAGTAATTTTTTAAATGACATAGAGTTGACTGTGCAAAAGCAGCTGGCCACAAGTCACATTTTCTTTGGGATTATTAGTGTATTTGTTTGTCTTAGATTAGCAATCCAACTGCCTTTTGTTGTTTTAGTTGCCAAAATTCAAATGTTTGTCTAGGGTTTTTCAGTGCAGTGATGAAATCCAAAATGAAAACATGTATTAATTTAGTCTCTATTATTTGCAAAAAAAAATCACACAGTTAGGTTTGAACTGATATCGCATCTGAGAAATCCCCTGGCAGCCTCAGTATCTTCAGTTTTACCACTTCACATGTCTGCTACTTTGAAGACTGTCCCTCTTTGTATACTCTCTTGTTGTATGTAATGGTTTATTTATAAGCCCTCCTGTTTTCAGTGGTGCTCTTGCTGGTACACCATTTGACATTGATAGGAACCTTCTGTGTAAAGGTGAGACCACTACACCAAAAGATTAAATTAATTTCTGTACTTTGTAATATAAAGAACATTTTTGCTTTGTCCTCAGAGTTGGGTTTTACCAGCATAAGTCTTAACAGTATGGATGCGACAAGCCAGAGGGATTTTGTTTGTAAGTAAACTTTTCATTATTTATTTTGTTTTATTTGCAAGTATCCATGATAATGATGAATGGTATGTTTTTCAGTGGAGTTTTTGTTCTGGGCCTCACTGTGTCTCACCCACCTCAGTAAAATGGCTGAAGATCTGATGTTGTACAGCACCAAAGAGTACTCCTTTGTCGCTCTTTCTGATGCCTACAGGTCAGTTGGTTTCTGAACATATTATGTTATGATATATGTTGTTGTAATATGACTCATATTGTTTGAGTAATTCTGCAATGTCCTGAATGAAAAGAATTGAAAGATAATTCCTTTTTTCTCCTACCCCCTATACTTGCCCACTGCGTTGTAATTGCATAGTCAATTTTCAACAGTAAAAACAAATAAATCTGTAGTTTTCTACTATAAAATGCCATTATGAAGATTCAGGGCCTATCAGCTCTGCAGTTTTGAACCAAAAGTCTACTGACCTGCTTCTATTATCAAGCCCTTTTAGACCAATATCCCTTTATACAATAAATAAAATGTATAGAAGTATAGATCCATATATGTTTTTGTTCAATACTAAATACCCCAAAAAATCATGTCTTCTTTAAAAGCAGTGGGAGTCGATGTTCTGTATTGTTCATAAAGGTGTATTGTTCATAAAGGTGTATTGTTCATAAAGGTGCTTCTGTATGTAGTACAGGCAGCAGTTTGATGCCGCAGAAGAAAAATGCTGACAGTCTGGAGCTGATCCGCAGCAAAGCGGGACGTATCTTTGGCCAAGTAAGACTGGATTTTTTTATTTTATTTTTTTTACTATTCACACCCACAGTTACAGCAAAAAGGTTATAGAACTAAAATATCACCTTGGACAAAATGTGTTTTAAATATGCTGTACATTGTAAATATTTAACAAAAGAGCACTCTGTTCTTTGGTTCACTGACTGGCAATGTTAAATTAACCAATTTCCAGTTTTGAGGTTAAAGTACAACAACTGAACACAAAAATACAGGTCTGGTTTAAAGTATAACTGTTAAACACAAAAATACAGGTTGTGCTTTATGAACCTCTTGAACTTAATTCCAGGATTTGGTGGGGTCTTTCTGCGTAGACTTGCTTGTTCTCCACGTATCTGCATGATTTTTCTTTGTTCAATCTTTATAGTAGTTATCGCAATTGATGGAATGTGGAGATATTTAGCAGTTTATTTGAGCTGTGATTTTTTGTTCACTGTTTCTTTTTCCAGTGTACTGGGTTCATGATGACTATGAAAGGTTTACCTAGCTGCTACAACAAAGACCTGCAGGTACTGTCCCTCTGTCATGTCTACTCGGTTAAATGTTTTACTGGTTTCATTACAGTTCCACTCTTATCTAAAACATTTATTATTATTGTCTCCAGGAGGATAAGGAGGCCATGTTTGACTGCTTTGACACACTTCATGCTGTGCTTCAAGTGACAACTGGAGTCATGTCTACACTCAAGGTATTCAAGTCAATCGTGCTATGTAACTTTTGGTGAATGTGTTTTTCTTTTTCTTTTTTTTTTTTTACTTTTCTTTATTTAGCTAGTTCGCATTTTTAGACTTGATCTTCCATTCAAATGTGTTAATCAAATCACACATACAGTAGAGATTGTCGAAAATGTACTCAAAATGTACTTGTAAATGTAATGCATTTTATTTTTCAGATTAACCCTTCAGTAATGGAAGGAGCCCTCAGTCCAGACATGTTAGCGACTGATTTGGCCTACTACCTTGTGAAGAAAGGGGTGAGTGAGATATCGCAAATCGGATGCAGCAGTTAAGTGAATAATAAATATAAAGAAGCTTAGCAATATGAGTATCATTGGGTTCATTTCAATACTAGAATTTATAATGTTTTTACCCAATGTTATAATGTTTTAATGCCATTAGAGGATACTTTTCAGCCAGTATTCACAGCAGCCTCCTTCACATTTGATGAAAGTCTAGTCACAATATATAAAGCAGAAGGAGGTTTCAGAACAGCAGGGACTACACTGGCCTGTGCTAGTAATAAATGTCTTAAATAATCTTTGTTTAGGTCCCCTTCAGAGAGGCTCATGGCATTTCTGGAAACGTTGTTTTTACTGCAGAATCCAAAAACATTGCCTTAAACCAACTCACTGTGGAAGACTTGAGTTCTGTCAGGTAAATATGATATTCTCCTTATAAGTAATACAGATGTATATTTTATTATACATCTTTTAATATCAGTGTTGTCTATATATCCCTATCATATCATTTTATTTAATACATATATATATATATATATACACAAATTTCACATAATGATTCATTTATTTAATAACCATTTTCTTTTTTCAACTCAGTCTGAGTTTTTTATTTTCAAATTGTAATTTTCCCCTTTCTCTAAACTTACTAGAATAACAGTTTGTAGATTCATTCGACTTGCCTACATTATTATCTTGTCTTTTCTCATAGCCCTCTTTTTGAAGAGGATGTGGCTGCAGTGTGGGACTACAGCAGCAGTGTGGAGCAGTACCGTGCCCCCGGTGGGACAGCAAAGTCCAGTGTCTTAGCTCAAATAGAGCACCTACGAAACTGGATCAAGACACAGTCGCAGTAATCATCAGTAATGATTGAATCTAGTTTACTGAACAAAAGGGTCAATCAGTGTTTACTAGGTCAATGTAAATTGGTTACAAATTAATTGTTACGGTATGCACAGTATCGCACTTATTAGCAATGGAAGCCGTCCAAGTTTTTTTGACATTACTTTTTTTATTCAAACGGCAAACAGTTTATTTCGCACAGCATCCATGTTGTCTTAGTTACTGCTCTTAAAAGAAAATAACGCTTTCATCTCTTTTTTGGTATTCTATACATATTACATATTACATCACAGATTTATCCATCTTCTTCTGCTTTGTCCGACTGGGTCGCGGATGATTTTAAATTTTGCTTTTTGGATCCTATCTAGCCAAACCAAAATACTCTACCTACAAATAAAGAATTGTAAAGGTTAATTAAAGCCTGATTTAGTCTCTTCATTAACTATGTGACAGGTGGATGTGAAACCTAAATTGAATTATTTTTCTTTATAATATATACATGTATACAGTTAACTGACCAGACTCATAACCATAAGTAAGAGATGTCTACACACCCAACATTTACTAAAACTTCTAGCTTTCTAAATGTAATGTACTAAAAGACAAAAAGAGCACACCAGGGTAAGACTTGGCAAATGTGAACCCGAGTTAGATTTGTAGACGACTCTGCCATCTAGTGGCTGAGTGGGTCTGAAGATGTCGCTCATGGGCTGACCTGTCCAGAACCGGCACTTTGAGATCAAGGCACTCAACTAGAGTAAAAAAAAATATTTTTAAGAATTAGTATAAAATTATTACATTCAATTTACTAGAGTGGTAATAATATAGGGGCATATGTTATGCTCAGCTTCCTTAGCTTTTAACCATGTTGCATTGCAAATTTAGGGAACCCACCTCTCACCTGTCATCTGTTAATCCAGCTCCTCACCTGTCGGCTGCTGACTGGCAGTGTCTTCGTAAAAACAGTCCAGGCCACGGCTTGTTCACAGCCAGGTGTCGTCATGGAGCCCATGTATCTGTAATAACTGTGCAGTTCTGACGCTGATGGGACGATGTCACTCAGCCTGAAGTTTATCACCTTTGTAGAGCTGCCTGGGAACAGAGAAGTCAAAACATGTACAGTTATAAATATTATAGTTAGAAAACGCACAGTTCAGGGTTCACACGTCTCTTTCACATGTTTTGTCGTGACCTTTTTCACTATGTTTGCAAATCTCATTGTTTTTTCTCAGCAACTCCAAATTTCATCCTCAGCATTTTGTATTGTTCATAGGAAGGGTAATGAGTATAAAACAAGTAATTTTGATAACCTTTTTAATAAAACATTAAGACATTGGTGTTTAAGTGTATTGTTCAGTTTATCATTTTTTGTACCATTATTTTGAACACGACCCAGAGCCTCTATCAATGTGTCCAGATGTGGATGGTCTTCCGCTGACTCCTGTGAACAACATATATTATTTAAAAAATGGTGACAGTATTGTAAACTACAAAACCTGATATTTGAACTGTACCTCGAAGAGAAAAGCGAGCAGAGCTATTCCAGCCATGTCATGCTCAGCTTCGGTCATAGACCCATATGGCTCCTTTATGTGGACTATGTGCATCTATAAATAACACAGAGGTCTAATGTGCAAAATAAAAAATATTTTCCTATTTATTTATTTATAAAATAGAAAGTCTTGACAAATAGAAACATAGAACATGATGTGATAAAATATGCTTTGAATACTGTCAAAAGAGCGGTTTCAGTGGTCTATAAATCTGCACAGGTTAGTTGGGGTTTGAGGTCAAAAAGGTCAAAAACTATTAAGCTTTTTGCATTTTATCACCACAAATGTAATCAGTTGTATATTTGTATGCATGTTATTCATAGTTACACAGTTGGTCATACTTCCATAGGCAGCCTCTCTCCGTCAATGGTGTGTTCAGACCCTGGGCTCCCCTCTCGGCCCCAATGAAAGTGGAAATTTGCTGCTCTGTAGTTTCCAGGCAGAGCTCCCCCAGACAACCGCACCGACTGAGGCAGGCTGAAAGTGGCTTAAATCACACACACACACACAGGCGTTCGCTATTTCAAATTCATTTGTTAAAGATGAAGATTGCAGTCTGGAGTAAAATACACACTAAAGTCCTGTAAAATAGTATTATTATTGTAATGATGATGAAATTAGCAGTCACCAGAGTGCCCAGTGTTCTCCAGGCTGATGTTGATTTGATTGTTGTGTCCAATAAAGCTGAAAGGAGCCAGAGCAGAGTTAGTGTGGGTTTTACTAGTGACAATGTTGATGGGAGACTGGCGAAGCCCTCCACATTTTGGGAACTGGATTTCCCAATGACTCGGATCTGAAATCATAAAAAAAAAAAAAAGGTTAGTCGAGCTTAAAGATGCTGTATGTTCATTTAGGCATGATCTTCTGAACTGAAGTTCTGAAATAACTCCAGGTTTGTTTGTGATTGGAGAACAGATAGGCTTATAATGGTAACGACACTAACTGTCAAAGAATAAAAAGTTCTTATTGACTTCTTTATCAATAAAAACACTGTACAAGACAATGTTAACTGCTCCAGGACAAAAAGTAAGAATCTTAGAATATTTACTTTGGTCACCTGCAAATTTGCAAAAATGCATTTCAACTTTATTTCTTATGTCAGACATTTTGTCTTCAGTGATAATAGTTTGTCAAGTGCCTCACCTCTGCATGACTCCTCACAGGAGTACTGAGTATCATAGCACCACAGACCTGAACAGAAACAATGCAGTTAAGCAACAGCAGCAGTGTTTAAGTCAAACTGAAATGTCAAACATTCACTATGGACCATACTGTCTATGCTATGGACACAATTAAGTTAGAATATAGAAATTTAGTTATTTATTTCAAACCTGCACATATAAGTAAAATTGTTATTTGCATTTAGTAAGTTAATTCACACCATCCTTCAAGATCTAACCTGCTAAAAGATGCTTTAAGATCCTCAACAAAGCATTAGAAAGAGTGCTACTAATTCCTCACCTGGATTAAAATTGTATTGTTGAGTGGTAACAAGTGAGTGCCTGTAGAAATTACTCGCCCATCAAACAAGGCCTGTTTAAGTCATTAAATCCTGATGTTTCCAGTGTAATTGTTGTCATGTGAGTGTGTGGTGAGAATGGACAGCACTATAGACAAGTCTTTATTTAAAACGGGATTCAGATTAAGCCAGATGTCTCTCACAATAACCTGCTTTGAGTCAAATCGTTTCTCACCACAGAGAACAATGCACAAGCCACACTGGCTCTGGTCCACCTGGCTCTGCACCTGTTTACCCCGGAGAGGGGCAGCACAGGCAGGGCACTCGGTAATAACTTGTCTCTCTGATAGTTAAATTAAGATCTTAGATGTTTTGATTACATCTTATTTTGACATCTCAATTGTATCTCAGTGAAAAAGATGGTTTCATGCTTTGTAATATTGATCTTTGATTGATTTTTTATTTATTTTCATTTCTGTTCTAGTTTATAAGTCCTACCAGGGTGCACAACCCATGTAGCCACTCAGCAAGCACATCATTACACAGAATAATTTGGGAAGATGTTTTAATTTTTTAAAAACACAAATGACAACTTGAAATAAATCTGTAAAAATATTACTTGATTAGCGCTACTCCTACAAGTACAACATGTTGTGCATTTTGAGTTGTTTGACTGTAGGACTCATAAAAGAAGGAAATTTAAATCAATGTTTTTTGTGTGACTTGACACATTTTTACAGACATTAAATTCATTAAATTCATTGTAACATACACAAAAGAAAGGAATTCACAATAACTTTACTGGAAACATAAGTCTCCTTTCTAAAGAAATATAAGTCTTCACTTTCTAATGAAAGTGTGTTTGGGTGCTTACCGGTGCCTGTGGTCTGGTAGATGTAGAGTAGATTGAGGAGGTAAAGAGACAAACCCATGATGATCTTAGATTACTCCCAGGTCTGGACCTGTTCACACTTTTGAGCTACGCAGTGTGGGACCTGGAAGAAAAGGGGCCCTGGCCTTGGTTTTAAAAGAGGCCCCCTTCTGGACAAAACCTGCACTGCATCAACTGGCAGAGCAGAAGTTATTTGTACAAATTAAGGTGTAATGTAACAGCCTATCTGTGCGAATGATCAGCAGTTTATTTAAGAGATGATGGTGACCTTGTATTTAAATAACTCACACTTAAGTGCACAAATAATTGTGTTATTGCTCATGTATGTTCACATTTGAAGCAGAATTTCTTAAACCATATCATACAGAATATATAAACAAATAATATAATTTATTAATATTTCCCCAACCTATTGTCTCTAATAGCAGTTCAATACGATGTATATTTATACATGCATACATTTATATAATTTTCATGTATATGAATGAATGACTAAGGTAGAACATCAAAGAGCAAAGCACAGTAAAGGCACTGATCATGTCAGTGACACTTCGCAGTCTTTGCCAAAAGCATTTCTTTAGGCTTGCTCTAGTCATGTATTCATAGTCACCATCACTTCATAAAATGCCATAAGCACTGTTATACATTATATAAAATAATA
Source organism: Odontamblyopus rebecca (assembly GCA_030686955.1). Taxonomy (NCBI): domain Eukaryota; kingdom Metazoa; phylum Chordata; class Actinopteri; order Gobiiformes; family Gobiidae; genus Odontamblyopus; species Odontamblyopus rebecca. Next base: position 16,505,828 of record CM060664.1, read on the forward strand.
GTAAACATATGTACAGCTAGCCTATAGTGAAGTGCACAATGTCTACAACTTTCAGTGACATAAAATGTCTTAAATAATCATTTTTGCCTATGGTAACTTTACATCTAGCTTGTCATTTGCTTTTCTTATGTATTGTTTTTCTTGTATATCCCTGAAAACATCTTGTATTATCAATACTTATTGAAAAATAAAACACAACATAACTTAAACATGTACAAATATATTTAATTAGTTAATTATTTATAGAAATTCATGTATTACAAATCACATATTAAACTCTCTTTAAGCAACACTACTGTGTTTGCTACTAATGCAATAAAATGAGGAACTCCTTCATGTGACAGTTTTGCTGACAGTGAGAGAATAAACACTTATAAAAAAGGTTTAAAAGACAAAGTGCTTCAGGCTGAAATTAATGGACCTGTCTGAGCTACACTGTCATAAAGCACAACTAGAAATGTTTAAATTACACTTAGGTTTTTGTTTCTTCATTGGGTTTGGGAATAAAGGTAAGTCATTATTACAAATAATAAAAAATATTACATGAAATTAAAAGAGCGCTAAAATAGTGATAAAGTAATAAATAATTACTAAAATTAGTTTAAATGCTGAAATGAAATGTTAAATTTTTTACAATTGTAAAATTTTCAGTCAAAAGTCATCTGTGGATGATAAATTGTTAAATTGTGAATTTTTTAGTACTTCTATGATGTGTATGTATCTCTGCAGTCTTTTCTGGTTTGTGGTCTTCAAAGCAAGTAATTCTGAAAAGAACACAGAAAGATTAAAAAATGTGTTTTATCTTATAACAAATATGGCAACTTCAACAATTAAATCTAAAATCTAAAAAGTCTTCAAAGAGTTAGGTATTAATGAAGAGTATATGTTATTACACCACATTGTTTGTGTTTTTTTTAGATGTCATCCATGCATCAGTATTTTAGTGATCTCTTCTGGGCCCTCTTAGCTGTAAGATTTTGCCCAATGCTCAGCCCACAAGCCTACGTCACCCGTGCTCCCACACAACAGTTCTCATATATTTGATGAACAATTTCATAATTTTGATGCATAGATGTAAAATACCCTTCTTTATTAATAAACCTAAAATTTCCACTATGCAATTTTTACTTAAAAGTAGTAAAAGTATAGTTTTATTATTTGCTCACCTGAATGGCCACAGCCGCCACCACGACGAGGGTGGCTAACATCATCATACGTCCGATCCAGCCCAGGTTTGAGGTCTTGAGGATGAAAAAGCGGGCACGACTTAGTTTTGTGGGAGTGTGCGGTGGGTAGCGCATGGTGTTCATCCCCTCCATTTTCAGCTTCTTGATGAGACAGCTGCGCAGGTGACTGAGCTGGTCAAAGGAGAACTTACCATGATAACAGCCCATGCCACTGTTACCTGGGAGACACAGGAAGAGGAAATATGTATTAATTAAGGGAGAAAATACTCACCAACTCACCATACTGCACTGGAAATCACAAAGGAAGCAATTTAAGTAAGCTTCCTATCTATCTAAACTTATGAAAAATACAAGTATAACTGTTATTACCAGCATTAGCACTGTAGGACAAAATTATTATTGTATGGCTTGTGCCACTCAGTCAGCAGATGGGAGGTTCTGGGTTAGTCGACTATATTTTATATTATAGACAATAAAATGGACATTAAATTATCATTTGGTACCGTTTGACATGCAGCAGATGGGATGAATTTCACATGCTTTCAGGGCAGTATATAGGAAGGGGACAAAGAGGTCTGTTGTCCTGGCCCCAGGGTTTTAGGGGCCTGGAATTGGATCCTTTTCTTATTGTAATAGAGCGGAGTCAATGTGAGCCTTCTTGCCCCGGGCTCCCAAATTTCTGACGACGGGCCTGCATGCTTTATAGATGTTTGATGAGTTGTTGAGTCTCTTACCGACTCCTCCAAAAGGCAGAGCGCTGACGGAGTAATGCACTAGACAGTCATTGGCCACGATCGCTCCACTGGATGTTTCTTCTATCATTTTCTGTATCACCTACAAAAAACATAGACGCAAAATATCAGTACTTTTCCAATATTTTCGTTGCTATGATGTTGCACCAAACCTTTTCAGCCGGTGTGAATACATAAAGAGCCAGAGGTTTCTCTCCTTTGTTGATGAATTTTATGGCTTCGTCCAAACCACTGATGGTGATGATGGGAAGAACTGGACCAAAAATCTCCTCCTGCATCACTTTGGCGTCAGGCTTCACATCCCTCAGGACTGTTGGGGCTGAACAAAAGGATTAATGATATAGCAATAAAATGAGAGCCTTCTTTAAGATGCAAGGTTTGCTGTCTGCTTGTTTGCTTTGCCTAAAAAATACATATATATATATATTGTACTTAAAGCCAATTAAGAAGTTTTTTATATAGTATAAATTGGCCTTTAAGATGAGCTTGACTCCATAGAGATAGATAAGTTTATAATAATAATAATATACCCCTACAAGTTTTTTTAATGATAATTCTGTCTATAGTGTCCAAGTGGGGAGTGAATGAATAACACCATGTTAAGCATCTTTGAGTGCCCAAAAGGCCCTATTACATTAGCATAGCAATACATTACAGTAGTTTATATTTTACAGAAATGGGCTTATCTGTTACACTAAATGATCACTGACCCTGGTACATAAAAGCTGCTGAACCAAAGCTGAGACTTAACCTGGTTAAAGCCAGGTGTCAGTGGTTCAATTATTACCGATGTAGCAGTCTGCTTCTTCATTTTGACCTCCCATGGCCACCGTACTGTCGTCTATAAGACCCATGATTCTCTTGAAGTGTCTCTGGTTGATGACACGTCCGTAGTCAGGGCAGGTCTGTGGGTTTTCTGTGTAAAACTCCTAATAATGAAAGATCATGTTTCAGAACAATCTTATAAATGCATGAATTATGTTCAGTTATAATGTGTTAATTAATTAGGCACAATTGTCAATATATATTATCAGCACATGCTCTAGATATAGATCAAATCAAACCTACTACCTAATAACCAATATCCACTTTTATGTGAACTACATTTGAATAGTTTTGCGCACCCCTATTTAATGTCACTCTACTCAATTTTTACCTTAACAGCTTTCTTGATCTGTGCAATGACTTTGTCCTGGATGCTTGGTTCACACAAGATGTAGTCTGGAGCAATGCAGGTTTGGCCACAGTTTGTATATTTCCCCCATGCCACTCGCCTGTTTACGGAAAAACAAGGAAAAACAAGGAAAAATTAAAGCCGCAAGCGGCATCAAACGGCCCTCGCAGGCCGCACGTCGCACTCGGCCGACCCGGCGCTCCCCTGGGTGGCACTGATGAGCCTCTTGTCTCTGTGTGTTTGTGGCTTTGGGCTGAACTTGTCACTAAACACATAAAATCCACACACAGTGGAAATGCTGATGTACTAACATAGACAAACATGGGGAGTTTGGGACATCGCCATGGCAACACCGTGCAAAATACAACTTTGGGCCCCCGGACTTTTTTGTTCGGGCTGACTTGAAGAATCACTGTGCCAAATTTCATGTTCTTCAATAAAACTATTAAGCCGTTAAGCTGTTTGCCCAGGCATCATTGTTGCGAAAACAATAGGCCCTACGCCCTGTAGGGGCTCGGGCCTAATAAGGAAACTTTTTTTTTTTTTTTTTTTTAGCAAAAACAATATATCCTTTTACATAGGAAACACATATTATACATTTTTTGAAAGCTCTTGAGATTCCCCACGTCACCGTGGAGTCATTGGTGAATGATAAGGGCTTACGTGCCCGTCATTCACCATCTCGTCGAAGTCCCTCATTGACCCCCATTGATTTTCATTCATTTTAGCAGCTGTAAATATGGCTCATGCCTTCGGCATGGGGGCTTGGATACAGCTTCATGTCAGGAGTGTGTTTGGGGGAAAGGAGGCACTTCACGCTACTTTTGTCAACATTGAGTGAATGGGCGAAGCCCAGGCATCATCGTTGCGAAAGCAATAGGCCCTACGCCCTGTAGGGGCTCGGGCCTAACAAGAAACACTTTTTTTGAAAGACTTCACAGCAAATTTAATTTCTTAAAAGTTTTTAAAAATCTTATCTACAACATAGTCTTTATGTCATACAGTCCATGGTCTGTTGGAATCTGGCCTCCAAGCACATTTTGATATTAATTCATTATTGTAGTATTTTTTATTATTGTTTATTTATGTATTGCTTTATTTGACAGAGACAGTACAATTAAACACTGCCAATTAGATAATTGATATCCATGTACATAAAGCTTCGAGTCACAGGTTAATTTGTATCCCTCGTCTTTTAGGTGTAAGTTAAAAAAAATGTGTTCACACTCTTGATTTTCCTTGAGCCAGTTCTTGAGTTTTGTGGAGAAAAGTTTAATGTCCGACTGTGACTTCAGAGTAAAGCTGTCACTGAGAAAGCGACTGACCATTTATGGCGCTACATAATCAACAAATCATTTATGTATAAACAGGAAGGCACCGTTGCTTATGCGCATTAGTTACACCAGTTATTGCATTGGTCCTGGGTTCAAATATGGGCCACCCAACGTTTCTTAACATCATCCAAATGCACTTTTTCCCACTTCTCCTATTGTTAAGTCTTTGCAAGGTTCTGAGTGAGTGACAGCTGGATCTAACCAATCACAGTTAAATTCAAGTGTGAACCTTAAGAATATTTTATTTCATTGCATAGCTTTATTTACCTCTCTAAGACAAGAGAGAAATACAAAGTGTACATGAACGTAATAAAACCAAAATCATGACCTGTCACCAAGAAAAAAAAATCATTTATTATTTATATATTTATTTTGGAAAAGAAAATGTCAATGTCCTATGTGAACCAAGGCCACATAGACAAACAGCTCCTTTCTGCATAAAACTTCTCTGTAATGTCTTAAAGTACCTCTTCATGTATGTGCTGTCCCATGTGTTCAATGTGTAATTAAACTTAACTTTTCACTGGTTGTTCATGTTTTTTTTTGTTTATTTTACTGAATGTTAAAACTAAAATAGACCTAATGTTTTGCCATTTCAAACAGTCTTTCTTCCACACACGATTTACAAGCATGGCGTTCATAGTTCGTACCTGCATGCAATGGTGATGTCACAGTTTTTGTCGATGTAACAGGGGCTTTTTCCTCCGAGCTCCAGAGTGACCGGTGTCAGGTGCTTTGCTGCGGCCTGCATGATGATTTTACCGACCATACTGTTCCCGGTGTAAAAGATGTGATCAAAACGCTGCTGTAACAACTCCTGTGTCTCAGCCACTCCTCCAGTCACAACCGGGTACAGCTCCTGAAATGTAAAGAATTAAAGAATTAAAGAGTTAAGCTAATATAGTAAACCTGTAGTAAAATAAGAATTGAGTAGTCTATTTTATAAGTGCCAAACTATTTTTTGATATTACAGTTTAGGGTTGAAAGTGAATAACCAGATGGGCACTTGCCACAGAAGGCTGTTTTGAGTTTGCATGTTAGCTATAGTAGCATGTAATTTCTTAGTAAGATCAAAAGATTAATCTATAACAGACTATGAAGACTTTAGTAGATATAAATCTATTCTTGGGTTGGGATCTGAATATTATTTAATAAATTAAAAATCAAAACAATATTTCAAAAACGACTACATTATAGTGAATATTCCCAAATAGTAGGGCTGGGCGATATGGACTAAAAAATATATCTCGATATATTTTGCTATATCTCGATATACGATATATATCTCGATATCTTTACAGGAAAAATAAGCGCTCGCGCTGGGCAGGCGTGCATTTAGAACGTTTCGTCACGTTACGCAGCCAAGCCCCGGGCTCTGTGGAGGAGCTGGCGGGACAAAAGCATGGAGGCGGGGGCGAGCGCAGCACAGAGAAGGCAAACAAGCGAAGCAGCGAAACCAGAAGTAAGCATAAGCATTATAGCGATATATCAATATGTCAAAATTCATATCGAGTTTCAAAAATATCTCGATATATTTTAAATATCAAGATATCGCCCACCCCTACCAAACAGTATGAATGTGTTCTTACTCTGTCAATGTAGGCAGGCAGAAACTCCGCCATGACTTTGGCTGTGTGGACACAGACTTCAGAAGGCTTGATCACAGCTGCGTTACCTAGAAAATAAAAGCAAACGATCTATGAATAAAACTGAATTGGAAAGCACTTTAAATTACAATAATAAATGTATGTGTGGCTGATTCATCTGTCTTAATTGTAATAATTAATACTTAACAGGTAATTACATAATACTGTTTTCTTCAGGGGCGCCTGTAGTATTTTTTGATAAGGTATGTGTGGTGGAAAACGTTTACTTTGTTTGCTGTTGGGATCTATTTAAGCTAAAGAGTGTATTTTATGGGTTTAGATACTGTTCACTAACAACTGCTAAAGTGTTTCTGTGTTCCTGCTACATGTGATGGTGTAATCTGCTGTTCCTGGGGTATCTCAGGACAGGACACTCTGCTCTGTCTTTATCCAGTATTGTCAAAACAATAAACTGTTGCTTTGCTTATTCTCATCATTTAGAATAGTGAGATCCTTTGGGGTAATCTGCTCGATGCCTCAGCTGAACCCGGCGTTTAGTCTGTGTTTGGACGTTGTTCAGATATACTGTAGTATGTTCTACCTCATGTTGATGTTATGACGTTTGTCGACTGTATAAGAGCCTGTTTTTATTTTATCATTCATCAGATTAGGGAGAGACGGACTTTGCGTGAGGGACAGACAGGTTTCGTTTTCTTTTTCTCTGTAATTGTGCACATTTGTTTTAATAAATCCAGTCTCTTTGATTGAAGACAACTTCTCTCCTGTTTTTATTCTTCTCAGATTTAAAAATCCACAACGGTATGCACATTTATGTGGGTGACAGACCCTCCATGTGCACCTGTGTACACAGGTGACGGCCCTGAGTAAAACAGAACAGTTTGGTCAAAGACCCCTGTCGCACTCCTCCATATGTAACTTAGGACATTCAAGGTGTGAAAATGGAACAATTGCCTCTGGTTTTCTTCATAATGTAGTTTTTCATATTGACGACTTTGAAGACTTATGACCTATTGCACACACAGAATCTGATAATTCAGGGATAAAGTCCATTGAGAGCATTACACCAGGAAACACCTACACTGACTTTCACCCGGGTAAATCTAGTGTTGGTTTAAAAATCAGGCTTTTATTAGCTTAGGTCTGTCTTTAACTTTCTTTTCTACTACCCCTGTATTTAAATACTATTTGATCAGATAGACTGAAGGTTTATATTGTTCTTTTTATATTATTGTACATATTATTAGGTTTATTGCTATGCCATGCTGGAAATCAATACAAACTGGCCAAATTCACCACAAACAGAGACCTAGTTGGAACTGTTGTATCTGGTAACTGCCCTCTCCCTCAGTGCCCTCTGACCCTCTCCTCCCTCTCACAAACTCTCCTGCCCTTTGCCTAGCATAAAGACTCTATTCGTGTAAAGCTTGGCTATCCAACTTAATTCTTGTGGATCAGTATTTTAACCCAAAAGAATGAGCTGAGTTGTGAGAGCATTGGTGGCCCATCCCTCACCCATCTGAAAATAGCTGTTGTAAAGCTGTGCACGTGCCCTGAAATTCATGCATGTAAATACTAACAATGTGCCAAAGGGTTTAAAAGAGCTCGATAGATGGATTTAAATACCTACTTCCTCCTTAACATTAGAATGAACTCCCTAGTCATTATTTTTTTGTTTGGTTTTTCATCTGATTTATTGGTATGGTTGTATATAGTTTTTGTCTTACTTTTTTATTTTTATTTTTTTATGGGAACTAATAAATACATTGTGTATATTCTTATTTCTATTTTTACAAGTGTATTTTACATGTGGCAATGTTCTATGTTTTTAGAAAGGATAACTAAATATCATCCGCAATTGGTAAGACAACAATAAAATGCAAATAAAGTGGTTTTGGATTACCAGCTGCGATGGCCCCAATGAGAGGTTGGATGGTGACAGCCCAGGGGTAGTTCCAGGCTCCGATGATAAGGACCACACCGAGAGGCTCAGGGCGAATGTAGACTGTGTCCGAAATGGTCAGCAAGTTCTTCTCCACTGGACGAGGCGCTGCCCAAGACTTCAGGTTTTTAACAGCCAGGTTTATCTCTCCCTCCAGACCCATAGTCTCATACAGCTGAGTGCCCACTTCACTCTGGTGGAGAACCAGCATTTAGCAGTCATTTAAAATAAGCTTTAGTATGACTTTTCTTTTATAATTGTACCCTATATTTTAATGCATAGAGTAATGGCATTTTTTTTTTTAACTTAATTTCCTGAAATTGAGATTTTCTGCCTCTTTACATTCTCAATCATAAGTCTCACCTAAAAATGCATAACAACAGTGTAAATTCCGGCCTGGGGACTTTCTATATTTTCTGTATGGAGCATGTTCTCCCTAGTGAAGAGATCTGGATTGTGAGTGGGGATTGTCTGGTTATATATAGTACAAATAAAATGAAAATCTTTAGTGTTTTAGAGGAGCCCAGAAGCTACTCAAAAAATGAGTGGGCTGCACCAGGAATAGCATAAAGGACATTGCAGTACCTACCAAAACAAATGTAAGTTATTCTAATCAAGGGCATGTGAAATAATGAGACTTGCTATTGCAGGGCATACTAATGAAGCACTCTTGTACATTTGTACTCAGTGCAGCTATGTGGCCATGTATTTGAACTATCTCGAGTGAGTATTTTCATGTAAAAAACACACTTAGCTTTCCTCAATAGCACAAGACCTAAAATAGTTATCTTTTTATTCTCAAAGAGTAATTAGCAGCATTTCCATGTAATCTAACTCTTAGACTCAAAGTACTTTGTACTTTTTGGGATGGCGGTTACCTTATTTAGGTCTTTCTTCATAGCATCCGCAATCTCTTTTTGTTTCTCAATGAATAGGCGCTTGAGGCTCTCGAGCTGCAGGATGCGGTAGTCTAGGCATTTGGATCGACCCGTTTCAAATGCCTTCCTGGCCCGAGCCACTGCCTGTTGCTCGAGGGACATCCTGAACACAGACACAACAGTTTTGCTATAAACAGCCCAGGTTTTTTCCATACTTGCACTGGCATAACATTTGGTAAAGTCTCATCTATTGTACTCATAAAGTCACATTTCTTTAGGTATTTCTTTGTTCTATTTGAGTGGACAATAATAATAAACAAGTGACCTCATTATTTAAGTTTGGGTACTAGTTTGATAACATTTATAATGAAAGACAAATTGTGATATATCTTGACATTGATAAACTTGTTGACACAGGTAATCTTATGTCTATCTATATATATTATATTGCCTATGTGATGGGTAGACGTTAAGCTCCATTGCTTCTTTCTTTTCTTAAACAGAGTTTTGTCTGATGATCCCATTTGGTGGGCTATCATCTCCTAAATCAGGGGTGTCCAAAGTTTTTTCATGGAGTGCCATATATTAAAACACAGACCAGTGTGAGGGCCGGTGGAGGGTCATAGACTGGTGGTCAAAACGGTGAGTAATTAAAATATGCACATTTATAACAGGTTTAAATAACCCACCAGACCTTTTTTCATGCTTAAACCCTCAAAAGGACACACTAAACTTGCTTGATCAAGGTAGATTTCAAAAACATGCAGTAAAAAGTACTACTTGCAGCAAGCAGTATGGGCCAATTCACCTGGAAGCCCGAGGGCCAAAACAATTGTTCTGAGGGCCACATTTAGCCCCCAGGCCATAGTTTGGACATGCCTGTCCTAAATGTTGTATTGTAATTTTATAACACACAAACTAAATATTAATATAGAAGGTAAAAGGCTTTACTCAAACGTTTTTAGCATTGTCCTCATATGAGATGAAAATAGTTTTACTATCATCAAATTACCCTATGGCTACTGACAACTCGTCTTGCGACCCTATTTGGCATTGTTTATAGAAAAAGCACAGTTGTGGAGTGTAACCAGAAACCCAACCGCAGTTTTTTAAAGATACAGCACTCATTTGACCATACATAACCATTACAATATACATATCGTGCATCTCCGTTGATTGCATTACAATGAATGCGTGCCTGGACATAGTTATTATGTAATAACAACTAATTAATCACAAACTATCGACATTTTAGCATTGTCGAACGCGCAACAAATCCCGCATTAAGCAATAGCACTGACCATCGCAGAAGCTGCAAGTCCGACACAAAGTGCACTGCGCATTTCCGCTATGCGCTATTGATCTGCGGCAGATCTCAGTCGTGCTGTGAAGCCTATGATGAAGCTACGTATGCTTCTTTACGGCTCATTATAATCCTACCTGAATTTGTAGTGTTTTCCTGCGGTCCTGGGTGTGAGCGGACACTGGACAGCCGGAGCAGCGGAGCAGCGGGTAGTGGCAGACGGCACCCGCAGCCCCCTTTCCCCGCCTATTTAGCCGGATCCCCGCCCATCTCCGGGAGGAGCGCAACAGCATTTCAACATGGATCTTTTAAGAACCACAACAGACTTTGGACTATTAGATTAGTTTGCTTAGGTAATCCTAATATTGTCTCACCAAATGTAGAAACAATCGGCAAAAGATCTTAGGATTTAGATTTTTTTTTTTTCCAAAAGGAGATATGTACGACGGCACAAAACGTTTAACATTATTATTATTATTATTATTATTATTATTATTATTATTATTATTATTATTATTATTATTATTATTATTATTATTATTATTATTTTAATATGAGCCTTATACTCCGTCGCAGATATGTGAGCTCTGTAGCGATAAAAACCACACACACCCACACAAACTAACTAAACTAACCCCAGTGTAGCATGTGCAAAATTCTAACTTTGTCAGAGCCTACTAACATAAAATCTTATCCTTTGACTACACTTGCACTTGCAATACATTTATATCAAAAATGGATGAAAGAAAAAAAGAAATAATATCATATTATAGTCATCATATAAGATGATCACTATATTTTAGTATATGAAATATGATGGCCAACATAAATCTGTTTTATTTATTTATTATTCAGTCCCTCAGTGTTAAGCTGTGTTTCATAGCTGACTCAGCAAGTATGTGGTAAATTTTGCATTTGAAAAAAAATAAAATAAAATCCGTGGTTATGTCTATACCCTGTTATCTAGCCCATGCACTCTAAAATATCTCAAACATTTTTATCTATTTCCAATGACATCCACAAAATAGGTTCACCAATTTGCTGAATTTTATTACCAAATTCTACCATTCCCTGAATTCCACCTCTTTTAAAGCTGCATCCATTCATGCCCCTTTTTTTTGTATTCTTTGGCTCATCTTTAATCCTTTGCCAACCTTGATTCGCACTACCATCCTATATTCTTTTGAACATCCCAGGACGGTGTTAGGAGAGGACCGTGCCCAAAAATCTGTGGGGTTAACAGGAAACATGGACTCTTCTTCCCCACATCAAACAGCTGAGGTTTGTGTATTGTGGAGGCAGCAGAGTTGGTGCAGCAGAGCGTCATTCACACCACTGTGTTAAACCCAAATTCAGAAAGAGGACTGTTGGACATGCACACGAGTTTGTTAAGAATAAATGCTGAAAGAACAGTTTGTGTACTGATACATACATACATGCACATCATTTTTGACATTGACAAAACAATTGTAAACACATAATTGAATCTAAAACATTCCAGGACAAGTAACAGCACATTAAAAATGTTCCTCAAAACTGCCCATGTTGTAGTTTGTAGCCTCCTTGATGAAGTGACAGAAAAAATAACCCTGCATTTTTTTAGGGTTAGCCTATATCTTAGTTGTTGTATTGTATTGTTGTAAGTGAATTGTATCCATGTATGTACATTGTAATAAGAGTCTGGTCAGTAGGCCTATTGAAATACAAAATGCATTAAATGCCATTTAGTAAGTATGACTTTATGTATAAGAGTATTTAACAACCACAAACAATATCTTCGCTCTTGCCATCCCTTTTGTAAGCATATGGTGCCATTATGGTCTACATTACTTTGCAGTTCTCTGAGTCGTGAAGTAAGCTTTTTAATAAAAGAATAAACAGAGCACGTTTTGAGCTGCTTTACTTCATAACATATTGACATATTAACGTGTACATATTCACAATATAACTGTAAATACACTTTTTAATCTTAATTTTACATGAAATGTTTTTTTTATCTCCTTTCATCTCTAACTTAATATAACTTGTACAGATATTTATATTTTTAACCATAAACCCATGAAATACTAGGGAAATTAAATCACTATACTCAATAAAAGATCAATTCAGCAAATGTCCATAAGATGGCGCTAGTCTCTGAGCTTAATATGACCGCCACGTGCTTATAATAGCATTTCTGGTGCTTAGTAATAAACTCAAAATGTGCACCTTTAATGTGTAAATGCACTATTTCATGAAAAACGTTTCTTAAATGTCCTTAAATAATATTACTCAAGTGGTTCCTTGCACCAGACTGGTTTATGTTAGCTTCAGCCACATTTTACTATCCTTACACTTGACCGCTAGCTTAGCAGGTTAGCTTTAACACCATCACAATTTAGGCCTACTCAGAAACCGTTTACAAACTTTATTCCACTTTTTCCTATCGTACACAGGGTAACCTTTGATATCTTATAACTTTGAAAATATATATACGTATACGTAAAACACGTGATTTTAGTGTTACCAACTGTTAATAAAAAATAAAGTACTTTTGAGCTGCTTTACTTCACAACAGAAGACTGTTTCTTCCTCTGCAGCGCTCAGTCTGCTCTGTACCAAAGTTGTGCGACATTTAATGGTCCGTGACGGAGTTGCACTTTAACTCAAAAGAGATTACAGAACCACATGCATTGCTGACAATTAAATAAAAATAAAATACTTAAATAAGAAAATAAAATTTAAGGGGTGTCTGTTTTCAACTTAGCATTTTCCAGCCTCTACACCTATTATAAATTATAATGCAGTTGAGATAAATTACTGGTAGCTCAAATGTTGGCATGTTGGATCATGTTTTGACATTGATTGGGCCTAATGGCCAGTGCTTAATTTGAAAGGGAAACATGTGACCTAGTTTCGGAACTCCTGAATTATTAGTATCGATATGTTATTGGTTTAGTGATGGTCATGTGACGTCAGGTGCTGCGTCCATTGTTTCTCAGATCAGAGCATTTAGTTTGGCGATCTGTCGCGATCACAGATGATAATGCGCCATTCAAGTTTTATGCGCACGTAAAAACGCCGCGAAATTCTGCATCCATATATTGGTTACTGCTTTTAAAAAAAAGTTGCCTTTCTATAGCCTATTTGGTCTTTAAAACAGTAAACACGACATGTCAGCAATAAAGTGGCTATACTGTGCGTAAACAAGCAACCACAAAAACCATTTTTGTAGCTACTGGGAAAGTAGAACGTAATGATAATGTCAAATGAAATTTCACAACAACAAAAAAAAAATATGAGTGATTCGTGCTGTAATCAAGTGTTAGTCTGGAAACTGTCTATTCACTGCACTGTGTGTAAAATCCACTGTTTTGATGTCTCGATCAGTGGAAACGCAGTAGCCCTGTTTGTCACCTCCACACATTATAGGCACCTAAAGGCTCACACCACCACCACCTTTCAATACACGTCCGGTGTACCGGCGCTCTGCACACAGTTCCTACGCCCGTTTAGGAAACAGGGATTTCTACCTGATGCGCTCCAGGAGGCCGTGGCTGAATGGAGAGGATGTTGACCAGACCTAGGTTCAAAGTGTGTCAAAAGGTGTCTTACCTGTCAACAATTCTGTCCTGGATGGGAAATGGCCTAAAACGTGTCTAAATAGACAAATGATGACCAAACATGATAGATTTAGGGAGCCTAAATTTCGGAATGTTATTGATTGTCCTGTAGGCTATAGAAGGCTTGAAGGGAAAATAGTTTCAATAGTTAGTATTTATTATGAGCCATAAAATGTACTAATGTCACCAAAATACAGCAATATTTGGCCAGTGTACACTGTGTATAATTTCTAATCATAGAAGTTTTAAAATAATTTTGCTCTGGGTACTAAATAGCCCCACAGTTTGTCTAGTCAAAATGGGCTCCTTAATGGCTCATTTTGGATCAAACATGCACTATTAGCAGAGCAGTGGGCAATAGGTGTGCATCACATCAAAGGCACGCGTTTGTAAAGTGGGCAATATACACTTTAGATCTCTGCAAGTGGCCCATGGGTGGGTGTGGCTGAGGGTGATCGGTGTCCGTCTCCCAAACCAATATAAAACTCGTGCAGTCTGGATAGTTATCAACAGTCTGGAGCAGATTAAGTTTCAACACACTTGGAAATAAGGAACTGAAAATGTCTTACGAAATGGATTTTACTCTACCTGAGATGAACACCTTTTACTGGACCAATACCTGCCTGGATCTTAGCAACATTGAGGATTACGCACAGACCCCAAACAGAGGTGGGTCTACTTATCTTTTTTTATATTATTAGTATGACTATAGAATTATTAGTATTTATTAGTAAGGTATTTTCAAAGTAAACAAGAGAAATTTACTTTTGTTTGTTTTCCTTTAGTATCCACTGATGCGCCCTACATGCGTCCAGACACTCACCGGCGCAGGAAGCGCACCACGTTCAGCAAAACACAGCTGACCGTGTTGGAGAGGGCCTTCTCCATTACGCAATATCCCGACATCAAGATGAAGGAGTCCTTGGCCTCTCTGACGGGCTTACCTGAGTCCAAAATCCAGGTAAGAACAGTGGCTTGTTTAAAAAATATATGATGACACGTGGCATCCATGGTGTGAGGCCAACAATTTTACAATACTTATGTGTTTTTTTCTTTACCAGGTGTGGTTTCAGAATCGCCGTGCACGACATTTCAAAAGTAAGAAGCCGCCAAGACAATCCCCAAAGCCTAACGCAGAGTCTTACCAGTCACAGCACTTCTACACCCCCCTCAGCCCGCCATTCGCCCAGGTCCCCACATTCCCATCTCCCCCGAGCCTGACCTCCTCTCCTGGATACACCGCGTCCAAACTTACCCTGTCCTGCCAACTCTCAGACATCCTGGAGGCGAGAGCTCTGTCACTACCAGTGCCAGCATCCCCGGAACAGGCCGCGGTGCCCGGGTCACCACATGGGCACTGCGGGGAGAGTTACGTAGACATGCCGGACTTCAGCGACCTCTGCGGGGATGATTTCCTTCACAACTCGCTAAGTGAGTGGGACATCCCTGAAGAGCTGGAGGCTTTCCTGGGGGTGGACCCACTGGCCGCCCAAACCCGCTGTGTGCCCGTCAATCCCGAGCCGAAGCAGAGTTCACCAAGTCCCGACGAGTTCATCCAAGGAGGAAACCGCATCACCGACGAGTCCGCGTCTGACCTGTCCGACCTGTCTCTGCAGGATCTGGGCGATTTCAACCTGTCTGACTTGGAGCTTTCTGCAGCTATGATCGATTATCTCCTTAACTGAACTTTTTCATAAACATTATTGGCCTAATACAGCATTATTTTCCTACAACATAGTATTTACAGTGAGATATGCTTTAGTCTCACATTTATCAATTGTAAAGAAAAGTATATATTTAGATATTGTTATTTTTCAATCTAAAATAAAACAAATAAGTTTAATAAAATAACTTTTCCCATGTACTTTTATTCATAAATCCCTGGTGTCCTTCACATCGTCACGTGGCGCCGTGGCTTAGTTGGTTAAAGCGCCTGTCTAGTAAACAGGAGATCCTGGGTTCGAATCCCAGCGGTGCCTTTTTGGAATTTGTACAAACTAATTTTAGCTGTATCCTCATGATATGTCAAATGATCCACATAAGATAAACAATGATGTAAATCTGATATTTAGCTGTGCCCTCTGAGCTGAATTAACCCACACGCTGCGTCACTATGAGAGCAAAGAGCGGAGAACGAATTATCTGCTTCAAAAACCTTCGGATGTTTTCAGAACTGTTGCCAAAAACTCAAAGTAAAACCAAGAATTGTACAGGAGACTAAATTCACATTATTTCACTTTCCCTTAACCGTCACACATCGAGTGCGTAATTAATGAAAATTGTTCTGCAGAGACCATTCATGACGAACGTGAGTCAGTATAGTCACATTTTCTTTGTGTTTTGGTCATTTTTAAGCAGCTTTTCTCTATTTTACCTAAGCAAATGACAGTTTCTGCCTCTCTATGCTGTTGGCAGGGATCAGATTGGTCAAAAATATGGCCACTTTGGACATTTATTGTACAAAACTGGGACAAATGGTTTTAGATACATTTGCTGGGACATGGGGACACAGGGCTCAAAATCGGGACTGTCCCGGGTAAATAGGAACGTCTGGTCACCCTGGACAAACTGCTAAAAGCAAATCGCTAAATAGCTTATTTTTCTGACGTGTTTCGGCCGTAGCACAAGTAAACAAAGTGTACATAAAAAGAGAAGAGAAAAAGCCTTTGAAATAAGCTAGCTAACGGATACACTTGTGCTAAAGGTTAATGAAGACTACATTTGTTATGCTATAGTTTCTTGCTTTCTTGATATTATATTATCTACCAACTATTGCGTTGTCGTTAATGTCCTGCAGATGGCGCTCCTTCTTCACAAAGGTTTCTGACAACAACAGTAAGTTCTTGGATGGTTTCTACGCATGGATGTATAAGAGCTTTTATTATAGTTCTATGTTTCTACGCAAGTATGGCATACATTTATTTATATTTCATCCATATCTAATTCTAGTTAACTTATGACAATAGACTGCATGCAAGGCAACATAGGCTGCTACATAGGCAAAAACATTGAATATAAAACTATTTAAACAAATAAACACAAATGTGGACTTTATTACAATCTCAGACAGAATTTCAATTAATCAAAACAAGTCATTGACCATTTCACTTGCTGCATTGTGCTTGATGTGACCAGGATGGTGTTGCATTGTCTACATGAGATTTGTCCTGTTTAGATCTCTCTCATTTTTCTGCTCGTGAAGTGTCAGGAATTTGTTCATTCTCACAACCAAGCCAGTATTTTGCAATAGATCGTGGGTAAGGAGGGAGCACGCTGTCCACACGCTTCCTCTTTAGGTCAACTCTGGTATATTTATCTGAAAAGCAAAATTCGACCAAAAGGTATTCAGCATTTACAGAATGTTCCAACACAATAAAATATATACAATACCGTTCAAAAGTTTGGGGTCACTTAGAAATGTACTTATTTTTGAAAGAAAAAGCACAGTTTTTTTCAATGAAGATAACTTTAAACTAATCATAAATACACTCTATACATTGCTAATGTGGTAAATGACTATTCTAGCTGCAAATGTCTGGTTTTTGGTGCAATATCTACATAGGTGTATAGAGACCCATTTTCAGCAACAGTCACTCCAGTGTCTAATGGTACAATGTGTTTGCTTATTGTGTCAGAGGCTAATGGATGATTAGAAAACCCTTGTGTAGTCATGTTAGCACAGATGAAAACAGTTTAGCTCGTTCGAGAAGCTATAAAACTGACCTTCTTTGAGCAGGTTGAGTATCTGGAGCATCACATTTTTGGGGTCGATTAAATGCTCAAAATGGTCAGAAAAAAATAACTTTCATGTGAAACTCGACAGTCTGTTCTTGTTCTTAGAAATGAAGGCTATTCTATGCAAGAAATTACCAAGAAACTGAAGATTTCCTACAACGGTGTGTACTACTCCCTTCAGAGAAGAGCACAAACAGGCTCTAACCAGAGTAGAAAGAGAAGTGGGAGGCCCCGCTGCACAACTGAGCAAGAAGATACGTACATTAGAGACTCTAGTTTGAGAAATAGACGCCTCACAGGTCCTCAACTGGCAGCTTCATTAAATAGTACCTGCAAAACGCCAGTGTCAACATCTACAGTGAAGAGGCGAATCCGGGATGCAGCTTCAGGGCAGAGTGGCAAAGGAAAAGCCACATCTGAGACTGGCCAATAAAAGAAAAAGATTAATATGGGCAAAAGAACACAGGCACTGGACAGAGGAAGATGGGAAAGAATTGTTATGGACAGACCCCACTGAGCTGTTGTGGGAGCAGTTTGACCATCTGGTACGTAAGAAGTGTCCATCCAGACAATCCAAATTGTGGGAGAAGCTTCTAGAAGCGTGGGGTGAAATTTCTCCAGATCCTTTAACAAATTAACAGCTAGAATGCCAAAGGTCTGCAATGCTCTAACTGCTTCAAATGGAGGATTCTTTGCCAAAAGAAAGTTTGAAGGAAAAAGAAATATTATTTCAAATAGAATATATTATTTTTAACCTTGTCAATGTCTTGACTAAAGTTTATTCATTTTACAACTCATGGTGGTAAATAAAAGTGTGACTTTTCATGGAAAACACAAAATTGTCTGGGTGACCCCAAACTTTTGAACGGTAGTGTACATATAAAATTACCTCTTTTGAAGAAGTAGACATTCTGAGCTGGTGTAGTCTTGACTTGTTGTGGCTGCGGTTCATGTGTGATTCTCAAGTCGATATGGCCTGTGTAGTCAGTATCGTCCCCATAGTCAAAGAGGTCATCAAAAAGGCCATAAAAAATATCTTCAAATAACACATGACGGGTCCTTCGCGAGCCCCGTTTCTTGCTGGGTCTCCTCTTTCTGGAGCTGTGGCGTTTGGCTATAGTCACAGGAGGAGGGGTGGGTTTGGGGGTAAGTTTGACCCGTCCCACCATGGCTGCGTCCACGGGATAGCTCAGCCCGGCCCAGTCCTGACTGATGAGGCGTGGGCCACTGGGGGTGCTGCCAGCTGGAGAAGGACAAAGGAATACCATTAGGCCATAGCAATAATAAAAAGGATAACGTATAATACAGCATTCTCTGTACACTGTAAGATCGAATAAGTAGACTTTACTTGAAAAAACCCAGGAAACCGATTGCCTTGAAAAATTTGACTAAAGTGGACTATGAATCTAAAGCTGAGCTCAGTGTCCTCAGTGTAGTGTACAGTAAATTCCTCTTTCATCCAACTAGGCAAAGCAAAGTTTTCATTCAGAGAACTCACACAGAATGTTGTGAAGCTGTGCCAAGTATTCAGTCAGTTCCTCAAGTCTGAAATATGTAGTAATCTTTACTTCAAGAGTGATTTAATCTTACTCTGTAAAACAATGGAAACCATTTGCCCTGAAGTGAGCAAGTAAATGCTACTTATACACATAAAAACAGCTTCTATTCTACAATAACAGCATTTAGATCTGCATCAGGTACACAAGGATTTGATTATTTGTTAGTCTTTGAATATAATATAGCAAAACCTTTCTTCTTAAGTTCAAAACACATCATGACGTGTAAAAATAAAATAATAAAGCTCGGTCATCCCATATCAACTCAACCAAGGCCCCCACACTTAGGGCTCAAAAACTGCTGGAAGAAACAAAACAGGTGTACGAAAGACTGAGAGAACAGAGGGAGGATATAGAGACTGAATGAACAGAGGGAGAATATAGAGACTGAATGAACAGAGGGAGGATATAGAGACTGAGAGAACAGAGGGAGGATATAGAGACTGAATGAACAGAGGGAGGATATAGAGACTGAATGAACAGAGGGAGGATATAGAGACTGAGAGAACAGAGGGAGGATATAGAGACTGAATGAACAGAGGGAGGATATAGAGACTGAGAGAACAGAGGGAGGATATAGAGACTGAGAGAACAGAGGGAGGATATAGAGACTGAATGAACAGAGGGAGGATATAGAGACTGAGAGAACAGAGGGAGGATATAGAGACAGAGAACAGAGGGAGGATATAGAGACTGAGAGAACAGAGGGAGGATATAGAGACAGAGAACAGAGGGAGGATATAGAGACAGAGAACAGAGGGAGGATATAGAGACTGAGAGAACAGAGGGAGGATATAGAGACTGAATGAACAGAGGGTGGATACAGAGACACCCCTGGGATGGCTATCAGGAAAAACAGGGAGGTAGCAAAAGGAGGACTGGAACAGATTGGAAAATGGAGCTGGACTCTTTGCAATAATACTTCACTGTTGAAGTTGTTTGTCTCATCCGAGTGGAACTTAGTTTAATTGACAAGTAATGTGCTTTTGTCGCCCTGAATATAACTCTTACTTTACCACAATCATTAAGATCCATAAATGTGTAGCTGTGAGTAAAGTAAACTAGCTGAGCTGAATGCAAGTTTTTGCTAGTGTTAGTTTACAGTGTAGGAAAATGTGTCCTCTGCATTTGATCCCTCCATCAATTCCTCTGAGTAACCTGTCAGGAACATAAACATGAATAAATGCTGTAGTGTTTCTTCAGTAAATGCCAATGTTATATTTTGACAATCCACCGTAGACGGTTTATGGCCCATCATAAACCGTTCTTTTATCTTAACACTGTCAAATTGCCAAAACTCACTTATTAATGCCTAGTTAACAGCACCTCCAACTAACTTAAACTTGTTCACAGCCAGGAGTATAGGAGTCTTACATGGGGCCCCAAACAGCTCTCTGAACATGTCTGTGAAGGAGTCGTCACAGAACAGGTCGGCGTAGCGCGTGAAAACCACAGAGGGGGATGAACGCGTCATCTCCACACACTCCTCATGGGTCGGCTGGTGCTTGAACTCGTACTGGTAATACTTGTCATCTACAAACACAAAACAAATTAAACAAAAACTAAACTAAACTAAACTGTTTTGTACAGGGCCAGAGGTGTTTCCAAACAATTATTTGTGTGAATATGTCCAGTTTCTGTTTACAAATAATATGAATCATCTGTCTGGCCATCTTTATATCTTTAAAATAAAACAATTGAAAGTCCTATTACATTTTGACATTTTTTGAATCTGCTAACTTGCCTTGTCTGTAATGTGAAAGTATTACACTTATAAACGTGGATTAAATTCAACCAAAAAGGTGACTGTCATTCTCTCTGGTTTAGGTTTAAATGCTGTTGATGTTTTGTTATTTTATTTATTATTGTTTATTTCATTTTAAAGAAAAAGGTGTACTTTTTGGCAGTGTTGTGTTGTCTCTTTATTATATATTCTCACTGCATTTAACAAAAGGCTGAGTACCTTTGAAAAAATAAGCCTTCTCTTTCCCTCTGTGACTCGGGGCAGGGACAGCAAAGGCTGCGTCCATGTCACTCGGGACCCCATCAAATCCCACCGTAATGTTCCGTGGGTAATCCTCATCCAGAACATCCCCATCAAACCTCCAGTACCTGTCTCCCTATGGATCCAAAATATTCAGGTAAGATTACAAACTATTCACTGTAATGTAAGAATTGATAAATAGGTATAGTACCTTGAATATGTAGGTTTTTCCCTGGCAGTTGATTCTTGTAAAAGCAGCGTCAATGGGACCAGGAATTCCCCAAACATCTTCAATTAATTTGGGATAACCAGGAAGCACAGATTTGTCATCAAGCTCAAAGAAATATTCACCTAAAAATGACACACAAACAAAGGGAATACATTAATTTATTAACATTATACTTTACATTTTACTTAACACTTTATTGATCCAGGAAAGAGATGTTTTGGTCACAGTAGTTCAACTGTACACAGTAGTCTTAAAAACACTAGTAAGAAGGGATTCCTGATAATATCGTTCACAGATATGTATTCACCGATAATGGCAATTATCATGTCACACCTAAAATTTCAATAATCCTTTACCTGATTTATTTATATCTGTTCATAAAAGAGGGGATTACACTTCTGTGGGGTATTCATTGTTAATACATACCATATTTAGATCACCACCTTTCATTGTTTTAAAAATATAATAACTGAAAACACCCTATTAAAAATAAATGTTTAATTAGTTTCGCATCAGAATGCTATGACAACACAATCAGCATTCCACTAATCAAACTACTGCAGATTGCACCAAGTTGGTGAAGTGCACTGCTTTTGTATGTTTATGAAAAATTGCCATGTTGGACCATGGATTACAGAGGCTTGTGGGCTGAACATTGTACAGGCTTGTACTGCTAATACCCCCTGTCAACTCATTGCCCTTGTGTTTCATAACAGACCCCTAAACCCCAGACTCCTAAAAGAGTGGAATAAAGTTACACACACAGATACACAAACAAAAAAAACCTTAATACCAAGGAAATGATACCATAAAGCATTCTGTTAAAGACAATAGAAATACTTATACTTCCTTAAATGTTACCACATCTTCTTACGCTAAGCCTATAGATCAAGACCATTCTAAAACTAACCAGGAAAGGTCCAGTTTTGTGCTATATATGTATTTTTATCATTTTGTTTTTAAGAGTACATAGTTTTGATACTAGTTTTAGTATTTATTATTTGAGTATAATCACACTCCTACATTTATGTTAAAACATATCATACCTGAGTATAACTTAAGGCAGACAATTGGCTGTAGAGAAAAGAAATCAAAATCTTACCTCTGAATGCATAGATGGAGCCATTTTTGAGCTGGAGGAAAGCATCGAAAGCTTGCCCACTGCAGGTTGCTGCGTTGGGGTCCGTGCTCTCGGTGGGACCCAGAGTTGGGACGATCACCACAGTAGAGGCAGTGCGAAGAGGGGGAGTAGTGGCATCTGGAGGCACTTCATTCACTGTCGCTGTGCTCTCAGTCACATCCTCCATTTCAGCAAAAGTGTCACCTCGTGCTGCAAGTTATATAGACCCATGTTAAGGCTTATCCAAATTTTTCTAAAAATACTATTTCTGTATTTTTGCAGATTTTTGTATCTGTGATCTAAAGTAATTTGTAAACTGTCTTTATTTTGTTTTAATACTGCTCTTTCTGGCAATTATTATATCTAGATGCATTCAGGTGGATCACGGTGGATCACAGAATTTAGCCCTTTGGACTGTGTTCTAGACTTGGTTTTGACATAGATCAATCTAGGTTTAGATTTAAATTAATTTGGTGTTTAATTTTAGTCTTGGTCTAGTCCAACGTCAGGTTTAGTTCCGAGTTTAGTCCAAGTTTAATTCCTTTCCATTTTTATGTGGTGTTTGTGTGTGTAGTTGAAGAAACACTAAAAGTTTAAGAGTTTATATGTATATACAGTTCTTGTAAAGTGACTGACCCTTTTTGGGGCAAACAGAGTCGTAGTCAGAACAGCAGCTCCCGTAGTACACACACATGGAGTCACACTGGCATTTGATCCGAGGGTTAAAGGAGCCACAGCGATTTGCACAGGATCCTGGGAAAATTCAGATTGTTTGTCAAAAAGTTCATAGTTATGCATCAAAGTCCGGGGTATAAGAGTCTCAATGTGGAAGATACTTTAAGATCAGGTAACAGTGCGCTGTTGATAAAATGATTTTATGTCTATATGTAGGCAGTATAATCATAAACAACAAACATAAATGTCAAATTAAGAACGCTCTTGCAATTTGAGATTAAAAAAGAGGAAAAAAAGATCACAAACACCATATATGGTAATTTTTTAAATAAGTAAAATCTTAAACTACTAAAATATACTTATGCTAAAACATTTTTGGATTTTACATTCTTAAACACCAAAACATTGAAAATCTTACCTTCTGCAGCAAATGTACCCCTCATCAAAAGAACAACCCCAAGCAGCAAGACCACAGTGGACTTCATTTTGTATTAAAAAAATATACACAAATACACAAAAAAGTATGTATCTCCCCTCTTTGTTCGCACTGTTGTGGTCAGTACCAGTAAACAGCCCTTTGAGAATGGCCCACTTTGGAGCTGGACTGTGGGCAGAATATCAATAGATCATTTTGAAAAGGCACTGACCCCTGAGGCGTTTCAGACTCAAGCCATAATCATTAAACAGTGTCCCAGATAAGCCGCTCTTCACAAAATGTAGGTTTTAAAACATTTTAAAAGCAGTCTGTTGATTTGACTCTGCTCCTATTAATGTCATTGCTTAAATTATAACTCAAGCAATGATGTTAAAGCTTGTTTGATATTGCTGCATTTAAAATCACCTGAGGAAGTGTTAAAGTTTCTATTTGGCTACAGCTGTTTTTTGTATGTTTTGTTTTGTTTTATGTACAGCTACACTGTTAGAGAAATTGGTTTTCTGTGCTGTAATGAGCTGGCAGTGCCCTCAGAACAGCACAGAAATGTATTTTCTCTAGAGACACTCTATCGAGATTAAACTAAATTCAAACTAAACCATACTTATAGCTTCAAATCTAAACTCTAAAAATATGTTTTATTTAAAAGTTAATATGGGAATATCTTAAGTGAGACTTTGCTGCTTCACTGCATGTTACAGTTCCTTGGGCACTACCACACTTGGATGGTGCTTGGTCCTGGATGGAGCCCAGTTTAGTACTGACTACTGTTCTGGTCCTGATTGACCTAAAAGCTCAAATATTGTGTAACTTTCCGCTATTGATTACTTTGTGACAAAAAAAAAAAAAAAAGTAACCAAACAACATTGCTGTGTTCAATGAAACTGCATTAGCCAAAACCACAAAAAATACAGAATGTTTTTTTGTTTGAAATAGTATAATCAGGTCATTATAGGTCATCCTAGGAAAAACTGAGATTGCGTAATTGCTATAATCTAAATAGGTCTTCCTCATGAGTCACATTTATCTGTTATCAGATTCACATTATAATAGTGCTTACAAGCCATAGTTCAGAACCACTCACAATTTTTTTTTGTGAAAGATTTTACTAGTTTTAATCAGCAAAAACTTTACATCAAGGTTCAAGGTTCTTTATTTGTCATTCAGGAACACAAGGGAAACACATGACTGGACAAAATGTGTTCCTCAAGGCCCTGTGACCAAGAGAGATAAAAAAAAATAATAAATAAGCAATATTAAAAGTACATCAAGAGCATTTATCAGTTTCAACAGACAAGTACAAGTTAAACATGTAGCAGGATGGAGAGGCCGTCTGAGCCGAAAGTCAGTGTGCACTGTTCAAAAGTCTGACAGCCTCAGGAAAAAACGATGTGCATTTATAAGTTGACAAAATTCACACTACTTTTGGACAGTATTAGTATTCAGAATATACAAACACCTTGAATTCCTGTAACAAAATTGTTGTGACAGTCCATTTTCTGCTGCTAATATCCAGTACTGCTGACCAATGGGAGGAGTGAGTGTGTAAAAGTGACTTTGAGCATTGATCTGCCTTAAACAGAGAAGCTCTGTCTGTTATTACTGTCAGATTTTTATAATATTTACACTGTATGACACACCAAACTGTCCCTTCCCTGTTACGAGATGTCCTTTTTGCTGGTAAACCTTTGAGCCTTAAATAGTAGCAGGACAATGCAACACTCTCACTAGCCATAAAACTACTGTGGAAAAAACAAACAGGACAAATGTTACAGGTTTGTCTGTTATGTAATTTTTTTTTTTTTTTAACACAGAGTTCAGTATAGAAATCCAAACCTCAATACAGGAACCATTCTCTGTCCTGTTACAGGTTGAGAAGCCCTAGTTACTTTTAATATGCTTTTATGGGTTTATTGATTTATTGTTTTTCTTAGCTATAATAAAGAAAAGACAGAGAGTATGCTTTAGGACTTACTGTCCTGATATGTGTCAAGCTGGTGAATAACTACGTAATAAGTCTGTGTAGTATCTCAAAAATGATAGCGGCACAGACACAGACAGTGGACTTAAATGCACATGAGAACTACCAAGCACCTCTGGAATATAAATGCATTTTTTTAATTTTATTTTTTAAATACTTGTACTCACTGGTCACTTTAGTCCACTATATGTCAATCATTATCATTATATAAAATTAAATTTATTCAAGTTACTGCTCATTTAATTGTTTTTTTAAGTATGGCGTAATCTTCTCCCATTGTCGAAGGTGTAACATTTATCAAGGCAAACCTCTTTGTTCATATAATCAATCAATAATCAAATATTTGGTCCTCAGTAGTTTGATACAGTCAAAAACAATCTTCAAAAGACTATAAAAACTGTTTGAATAGCTTCGTGAAAATGTAACTTTAGATGTTTTGAGAGCTGAGGAGTATTTCTGCATTTCCTTGTTCAGGCACATCATCTGTCCGTCATAAGCGGTGCTCCTCTGTGTTAAGTTAATATTTGATTTGCTGTTTCAGATAAAAACACTAAACAGCACTGATTGCAGTCCTTTCACTCAGCTTCATCTCAAGAAGCAATTTTTAAACACCCCATTTGCTTTAATTTGAAATATTTTTCTTTTGTATTTTCTCATATTTTGTTGACCATGGATCTGAAATGGTTTTGGTACCACCGGAACTTCTTCATCATCATCCTGACTCCGATCCTGTTGCTGCCACTGCCTCTGGTCATCCCAACAACAGTGAGTGCTCAAAACCAACCCACATATGAAATTATTAAGGGTCACTCTGTAACTTTTCTAGTGGGGGGGTCTCCTACCTTCTTGTCTCCAGATGTTACATTGCCAGGAATGTAAAATATACTGTGAACGGCTTACCCCTCCAGATCTTACCTGTAACTTGGGCTGGTGGTGTTGCTTGCTTGTCTCCTTGGAGATGGATATGTTTAATGCCTAACTGTGCAACGTTTCAAGCAAAGCAGACACTCCACCAAAAAGGTAGTGCACCCTTAAGAATGTCCAGCTGTCTGACCGCTATTCTACATTTCTTTTGTAATTTGGAGACGACTGTTGTTTGTGGTATAATGATGGAAGACCATAGAAGTGACATGTCTTTCATCAGAACTGGGAGGCATTAAACTCAGACTAAACCCTGAAATAAACTTGGACTAGACCAGAACTAGAACAGGACACACCAGGACAATTGTGAACCCAGCTCAAGAAAACCACTCCCACTTTCCACCACTGACAATGGGGGATCAGTTGCTGTAAAGAGTGCAGCCAATTGTATATTCAAGCAGGAGTTCATGTTGTGTAAGTTTAAATGACACATTTGGAAGGACATCTTCGGAAACAAAGTGTTATTTTTATTATTCAGGGTTAATGTTACCTTGTGCGGTAAAGTCTTATGGCTTCTGCGATGTAGCTGGAGATAAGAGTTAATGAGTTAATGGCTGATTTATGCACTTTTGTATAGTACTGGCCCTCGGCGTGTATGCTGTATCTTATCTCTGGCAATGGCTTTGAACTTCACATCACTGAAGGAACTCAACATTATTTTATTTATTTATTTTATTCAAAACCAAAAAGAAACTGCAGCTAAAATTTGATTTATTCAGCCATTTTTACCTTTTATTCATTTAATTTCCAGTTAAAGCTGTATGTCTACTAGGTCTAGGTCTACGGACTCCAAAATAGGAGGATTCTTTCCTTTTTTTTTGCATAAACAGCTATTTTTAATGAATTAATAAATGTATTTTATTTATTTATTTGTTTACTATGGATGTGGCTGGTGAAAAATAAAATAAAAACTAAAATCAAACACTCCAGAGTGTTTCCCCAATTGTTTATGTGTTCACTTTAGCTGAAGGCACCAGTTTTTCATGAGTTTTAGTTTTTGTGTTCTCTTTATGAGTTATATGAGGAGTAAGATTGATGCATCACTGATCACAATACAGGCATAAGATGCTGTTTTTCTATTGTCCTTTAGTTGTGCTGTTAGTTGTACTTTGTTGATGTTCTCCTGTTCAGCTTATAATAATAATAATGCATCAGTTTTATATAGCGCTTTTCTGGACACTCAAAGACGCTTTACAGAGCATTATTCATTCACTCCAGACCCGGTGGTGGTAAGCTACTATTGTAGCTACAGCTGCCCTGGGGCAGACTGACGGAAGCGAGGCTGCCAATCTGCGCCATCGGCCCCTCCGACCACCACCACCACTCACGCACACACCACTTTCATACTAGGCAATGTGGGTGATGTGCCTTGCCTAAGGACACAACGACAGTTTTTGCAACTGGCGCCCCACTGTGGCACCTGGAATTCCTTGTGGTCTCCCATCCAAGTACTAACCAGGCCCGGCCCTGCTTAGCTTCTGAGATCTGACGGGTTCAGGCTTTGACGAGCCGGTATGGCAATGCACTGCACTTAAACCACGTAAAGGGGTCGGAGCTTGAGTTTTAAGACAAATCCACACAAATCCCATTGCACAATCCCATGACGACACTCAAAGTGAACGCCACTCCATGAGGAAAACATGGGCAAAAACAAAAAATAACCTGCCTATCTTAAAACTCAAACTCCAACCCCTTTATAAATGCAGCGCCTTGCCACATAAGCTAAACAGGAGAACATCAACTGAGTACAACTGACAGCACAATTACGGTACAATAAACATACAGCTTCTTATGCCTGTTTGATTAAAAAATGCTTGTTTGATTAAAAACGTTTAATCAGCCACATCAACATTTTCTAAGAGCTGTTGGTGAAAAAAAACCCCACATAGAATTTTTTTTTTTTTTTGCTTGGCAATCAGAACCTTAGTAACCTGCTCATATTGCTGATTATAAATATAAAATTACATGTAATAAATACATTTATTACTGTGTTTTCTTGTTTTGTTTCTATAATTGATACATGGATCCTTGTATCTGCTTAACCTGTTTTTTGCTACTTGTTTTATCATATTGCTGTATTCAGCAACCCTGTTGTGCAAATACATAACATTGTTTCATCCAATCTAATATGCTGTTGTTGCAATAACTATAGGGACATCTCTTGTGAATAATATGAACAAATGACTCATGTTTTGTATTTGTTTTTTCTCAGGAGGCAAAATGTGGCTATGTGATCATCCTCATGGCTCTGTACTGGTGCACAGAGTGTCTGCCGCTAGCAGTGACTGCTCTGCTGCCTGTTGTCATGTTTCCAATGCTGAACATAATGGAGGCTGGGAAGGTACAATCACTGTTATATTGGGCTGTATGAAGTCAATTGTAACAATAATATAATGTAACACCTACTGTTTCAGGTTTGAAAGGGCTGTATTTAAATCATTTACAAGTTTAAAGTTTTTTCAATCAATCAGTCATCAGTAAAAAGTATCTACCTTTCTTTTTCCTTTGGTTTAAGATAAAATGTAGAAAAAAATATATTAGAGAGATTTTTGCTCCTTCTTTATGGTTCAATATTTGTGCTTTGTTCAAAAGTTCACTATAATTTAAAATGGTGAATAAATGGACACGTGAATCACTTTTGCCTCCACTGTCCCGTCTGTGCTCTGTCCAGGTGAGCATAGAGTACCTGAAGGACTCCAACATGCTCTTTATCGGGGGGCTGCTGGTGGCCATTGCTGTGGAGCACTGGAACCTCCACAAACGCATTGCCCTCAGGGTCCTGCTGCTGGTGGGAGTCCGCCCTTCACTGTAAGAAACACAGCCTGGCCAAGGCATTTTCTATTTACATCTCACATCCATCCATCCATCCATCTCTCTTCTTCTGCTTTATCTGGCTGGGTTGCGGGTGTCCTCTGTGCACCTGACCCCCCCTATGAACCCCTCTGCAGGTGGTGAGCCCACAGGAGGGACATTTGAAAGGTGGTTTCATACATAAGGACTACACAATGACTCACATTTACATTATAATCACTGTTCATGTTCAAATAAATTGTAAAATAGTATGAAATTAATTCAATTCTGCATTGAATTCTGTGGGGACTGAATTCATGTTTTGAAATATGAATTACTAAATGTTATTATTAAATGATCCTAAATCAGGTTCCTTCTTGCAGGTTATATACTGGTATAATATTTTTTCCAAAAAACCATGATATATTTATGACTTAAGGAATTCTAGTCATGCTCTTTCATAGATGTTATCAACAGAGAACTGATGTTCACAGTTAACTTATTTTTGTCATTAACTGAATTGTGTGCTGTTTTTTCATAAACAATACATCGAGTAATAGTAGTTCTAATAGTAGTTCTAGTACCTGTAGTAGTAATAGTTTTGTTTGTCTCTATATGTTATGTAAAACGTTACAAAGTGTCAAATTCATAGTACTGAAAAAGAGACAGGTAACATGCAAGGTAATCTTTTACAGATTGTGTTGTCTCTGCTGTCGTTTATTTGAAATAAGGCTTAAAAAATGTAATTATGAACATGAACTGTTATGGTCCCCTTTTAGTAAACTAATCAGCAATTACTTTTCAAATAATGTAATCAGTGGAGTAATTAGTAATTTTAGAGGGAACCATCAGTTGTCTGTCCGACTAACTGTGTGTTGGCGATGTCTCAGGCTGATGATGGGGTTCATGATCGTCTCTTCGTTCCTCTCGATGTGGATCAGTAACACAGCCACCACGGCCATGATGTTACCCATCGCTTACGCCGTTCTGCAGCAGCTCAGAGCCACAGAGGCACATGCCGATGAGATGGAGAGCTGTCCCAGAGCCGAGGACAACACAGCCTTTGAGCTGCAGGAGACACAGGCCAATGGAGTTGTGACCAAGAAACAACTGGACGTGATTCACGAGGAGAGATGCAGTGAGTTAGTTGTTCATGAGATTATTCACAATACTCTACTAAAGGGCAATCCTGCTTGTGCAATTTTCAGATCACAAAATGATTTAGGTTTATATTATGATTTAGTATTATATCCTCTGCAAAATGTTTTTAAAATTATTTTCATAAACTGTACAGCCATAACGTATAAACATCAAAACAAATTGGGAAAACTCTATTGAGATACCACAAAATGCTGCATACATTTATTCACAGAAATTCATTCATAAATTGTTGTATATCATCGGAGGAGCAGTAAGAAAGAAAGAAGAATTTGGGGATAACCCATAGATTGTATAAATCTCCTTTATACAGTTTATGGGACATCTGTAGAAACATGGCACTCGCCTGGACATTTTCTTGTTGTTTGGCGCGTTGTGTGTCTACATTGACATTGACATTGACCATGTTAATTATATCAGTACTTACAGTGTAAATAGGTAAGATGTATGTGATCCACCTTTACATGTAATGTACACACACTGACCCTGTGTTTTCAGATGAGATGGAACAACAGGCACAGCAGGAGGCAAGGAGTAAAGAGCGGGAGGCCAAGTACGACCTGCTGACCAAAGGCATGAGTCTGAGTGTGTGCTACTCCGCTAGCATCGGGGGGACAGCTACTCTCACCGGGACCACCCCAAACCTCATCCTCCAGGGCCAGATGAACCAGTAAGACTCACAGGCTTTTTCTGTGGCCAAAGTATGGCTATGGAAACTGGAATGATATGTATAATAGATTTTAAATGCCCAAACCTTGACTTCTCAATTTTTATGATTTAGACTGTTCCCAGATAATGGCGGGATTATAAACTTTGCAAGCTGGTTCGGCTTTTCTTTCCCAAACATGATCTTGATGCTCATCTTCTCTTATCTCTGGCTACAGTTTATGTTCCTTGGCTTCAAGTAAGTTCACTAAGAAATAATGAAAATAATTATACATTGCATTGTTATTTCTCATGGGCAAAATCAACTCATTATATAAAAATATTCAAGTTATTAAAAATACTGAAAAACTACATGTCATTTGTTGGTTATTGAGCTGAAACATCCCAGTACATGTTACAGTGAACATTAATATGAGGCAAAATTGAGATTTTAGATTTACAACAAATATTGACCAATAAAGACATAAAAAAAAATCAAGTTAAAAAAAAGCATCTCCATCCCCTCATCCAACTTCTTTGTAATTGTTCTTTTTCTTTCGATGGACAAAATGGAAAAGTAATAGAGACATCTTTTGGACAAAGGATGAAATGTTTTGTGAATAAATAGATCTGATGCAAATAGAGATTATTATTTTTGAGCTGAATCAAAGATGGAAATTTAGTCTGTTTAGATTATGCTGTTATGTGAACAATAAGAATACAGAACTTTATCTGCTGCTAACATAGCTAGTGCATAACATGTAGTTTCTATCCTCAGTCTGAAGAAGTCCTTTGGTTGTGGAGAGAAGAACGAGCGTGATCGAGAGGCGTATGCGGTGATGAGGGAGGAGTACAGGAAGCTGGGGTCCATGTCTTTTGCAGAGATCATGGTTTTGGTGATTTTTGTCCTGTTGGTTTTACTGTGGTTCACCAGAGAGCCAGGCTTCATACCGGGATGGGCCACTGTCCTGTTCAACCAGAATCTGCCGTAAGTTATCATATATCATTAAATGTTACATAAACAGGCCCTATATAACTTGAAAAACATGCATTCTTTCTGTGATCAAAGGTCTGATGTTGAATTGACCTGCATGACTCCACAGAGATAGATACACTTAATGTTTCTTTTCTAGCCAGTTCAATAGCATTTCTATGGATCATTAGAAAAGTTACACAGTGCATCTGATGATTTGTCACAGCAAAATTCTCTCATCACTTCTTTGGTCTTCTTTTAGGCCTCCTTTTTTATCTACTTTTTCTCTCACTCTTGCTAATTCCAAATATTTAAATTGTGAATTTAAAGGATTTGCAGTTTGCTTATTGCTACAGTTTGGCCTACCTTCAGTATTGTTCAGAGAGAAAACCTTACCTTGTTTGACATCTTTATTTATTCTTCACATCTGTGTTTTGGTCCTCCTTAGCAATATTATTAACACTTTAGCAGTTAACAGAAAGTTCCTGTCCCTTGTCAGGACTGGGCAGCTCGTTTTGTTTTCCTTTGTGTGCGTAGTTTTCCTGTGGGTGCTGCAGTTTCCCTTCTCTCTGAACAACATGCTCAACAGGGCTCCTCTGGGGCCAGGATGCTTCAATAGACACAAGTCATTGCCATAAGACTTTGCTGTTAAAGGTAGTCTTAAGGTCAAATCCATCATTTAAAGTGAGCAATCCAACAAGAAAAGGGGGTTGATGGTGAGAAGAAGAAAACTAAATAATGGCACTTCGCATCTGGCAATTCTTCAGATTTAGTTTGTTGAGTGAAAGATTGTCTATAGGTCAAGGGTAAATGTCCCATGTGCTTTGCTATTTATCCCACAATGCAAAATCATCTTCTAAAGTAATTAGGGATGCATCGATATCGATGCCAGTATCAGATGGATATCAATGTTTGATATCGATACACGGTGTCCGTACACAATATCAGTGAGAACTCAAAATTAAGTACTCGAGAAAGTGGTATTGGTCCCTAAAAGTAATGATTTGGGGTTTTTTTGTTAATTTAATTGGGGAAATCTGAAAACAATGTCTGCAAACACTCCTGGCACTTAAACTTTATTGTTAAGTGTTTAAGCATAGTATTTTGAATAATAATATTGCATGCTGAGCCTGGCCAGTACTTGGATGGAAGAACACTGAGAAAACTAAATGCCATGGTGGGGCAGCAGTGGCTCTAGTGCAAGTTATGGTTGTGTCCTTAGGCAAGGCACCTGGTTTGCCAACTTGAGTGATTGGTGGTGATCAGAGAGGCCAATGGCTCAGATAGGCTTGCTTTCATGAGTATACCGAAAAGGAGCTGTGACTACAATGAAAGTAAGACGCCAGCCAATACCAGTTGTACGGTGAATAAACAATGCAAAGTAATGCCATCTTTTCTTGTCCAAAAAAGCACTACATAAATCATCATCATTATCCTCACTGACTAATGTCTATTGACCTGAATTAAAACAGCAGTTCACAACAGGTCTCTCTTCTCTCTGTCTCTCAGGTATGTTTCCGATGGAACAGTTGCTATTTTAATGTCGATGCTCTTCTTCGTGGTGCCTTCCCGACTACCAAGATTCGGAGGATATGGCTTCAATGAGGCTGGTGTGTTGTGCTTTTATTCCCAAATTGTCATAAAGGAAAATCCCTTGTCATGTAACAGCTAAATATAAGTTTATTCTGGCCTGACCTTTATAGTTGCCCTGTGGAGGTGACACTGTTGTATGCACTAATTATGGTGGGGTCCGCAGGGAAGCTGGTGAAGGCCCCTCCCACGCTGCTGGACTGGCAGGTGGTGCATGAGCGCATGCCCTGGAACATCATCTTGCTGCTGGGAGGAGGCTTTGCTTTGGCCAAGGGCAGTGAGGTGAGATCTACACATACAAATACTGGAACAATTAGTCTTCATCTAGATCAGAACCAGAACTCATAATATTAAAGATGTTTAATTATTATGTCTAAGTACATACATGGCCAGGAAAAAACATATCACTTAAATAACTTTTAACATAATAACATTTGTTCAATAATTAATGGCTTAAGTATCTGTTGTAAGACAATACATTTTGTTTTTTTATTTTGTCTTTCGCAACTTTTTGTTCAACTCAAGAAATCAGACACTGATGAGATTTTTTATGTGCATTTAAAAATAGTCACTGTGGTACCTAAATCAGTATAGAGCCTTTTCCCTGAAATCGAGTTTCACAGTGATACAGTCTGACTAACACGTCTGTATGGTGCAGGAATCTGGCTTGTCCAAGTGGCTCGGGGAGAGTTTGGCGCCTCTGGAGAAGATTCCTCCTTTTGCCATTTCTCTGCTGCTCTGTTTGCTAGTGGCCACTTTCACCGAGTGCTCCAGTAACACAGCCACAACCACACTGTTCCTGCCCATCCTTGGCTCCATGGTACACAACATCATGCCGTATTAAAACAGGAAATAGCACACACAGATTGTGTTTAGTTCATTTGTTTTTTATGGACCCATAAACCATATTTTAGTATGCCAAATGATATCTATTTTACTATTATTATATTTTTATTTTATTGTTAATTATTGCTATATTGGATGGGTTCTTAAAAGTATTGCAAAGAAAGTTTACAGTTTTAACAACTAATTTCTTATTATCATTGTGGTCTCAAGGTCAGCATCAAACCTAACCTTATTATCTGTATATCATCTGTATGTATGAGTTACTTTGATTATCCCCAATATATTGCACTAAATTAATGAGTTGCATTACTTTATCTATAGAGCGGTATACAGTATGTTGTGTGTTTTGTGGTCAGGCCTCTGCCATCAAGCTCCATCCTCTGTACATTATGCTGCCCTGCACCATTGCTGCCTCTCTGGCCTTCATGTTACCAGTAGCCACTCCACCCAACGCCATTGCTTTCTCCTTTGGGAACCTCAAAGTCCTTGACATGGTGAGACAAATATGAAATCTGTGACAAAAATAAGGTATAAGAAATGGATGGAAATCAATTTGTGTGAGTCTGCGTCAATTCATTTGAACCAGATTAGTACCTTGGGAAAAAATTTGGTATACTGAGTGCTATTATTAAACTGTTTGTTCTTTCTGTTTTCCCACAGGTAAAAGCTGGCTTCATGCTGAACATCATTGGTATTTTGTGCATAAATTTGGGCATCAACACCTGGGGCTACGCCATGTTTAATTTGGGGACATTTCCTGTATGGGCCAATGTTACAGTGGTTAATAGCACTAAACCAACATAATCTTGTTCTCAGTTGGTGCTTCTTTGTTCTCTCTCTCTGTCTATATATATATACTGTATATACTGTATATACTGTATATACTGTATATACTATATATATATATATATATATATATATATACACACATATATATATATATCTACATATATATACATACACACTCACATACACATTATATTTGAAGGATTAGATTAAAACGGAGGTGTATGAGCAGTAATTGAGAGGTTTTTAATGGAAAGAAATGTAATTTAATAAAATATATAATTTTATCAGGTAATTTAACTTATTGATATGGTCCTTTTATCTGGACTTTTCAGTGTTTTTGTACATTTTCACTGTTTAAATTTATGACACAGTAGAAGAAAGTAACTGGAAACAACCTAATTAAATTTTGAAACCTTTTCACTTTAATACATACATTTCAAACGAGTCTCCACTCCTTGCTTCAATGCCAAGTTTGGAATGTCAGTAGTGTTAGAATAATTACCTGTACAGTCCCTGACAAAAGTCTTGTCGCTTATCCATTTTGTAGAAACAAAAGCTTATAACCTGACTTTAAATTAATCGATTGGTTTTAGAAATGTCTCATATGAAAGCTAAAACCCTCCCAAATTATGCTCAATATACTAAGATAAATTTGGTTCACTGAAGAAAGATTGATCATTTAATGAACACAGAAAGATCAGATTTTGGCAAGACATATGATGCACTCAATCCTAGATTACAGCCTCACCTGTGATCAGTTACTGATCAATCAATTAGTGGGTGTGTATAAAAAGAACCCCAGCACACCAGACCTTCACATCAACTGCAACTTGACCTCTGACAACCTGCCTAAGATCCACCCTGACACCAAAGCGTTAATTATCAAGAGGCTGAAGACCAGATCCACTGCTGAGGTGACTGACACCTTCAATGTGTCTCAGCGTCAAGTACCAGTCTGAAAAGACTGGAGATGTTTTTGACAAGCC
Source organism: Odontamblyopus rebecca (assembly GCA_030686955.1). Taxonomy (NCBI): domain Eukaryota; kingdom Metazoa; phylum Chordata; class Actinopteri; order Gobiiformes; family Gobiidae; genus Odontamblyopus; species Odontamblyopus rebecca. The sequence goes on from CM060664.1 coordinate 16,542,015, forward strand.
CAGGTCCGGCAGACCCCACAAGACAACTGCTCGGGAGGACCGTTTGTTGATTCGAAAATCCAAGGCCAGCCCCTTTTCCACTGCAGAAGAGCTCGACCAGGTCTGGTCACCTCAAGTCCCTGTGTCAACCAGAACAGTTTGTAGAATTCTGTCTCGAAATGGCCTCCATGGTCGAATCAGTGCACAGAAACCAGCACTAAACAAAAGGCAATTAAAACACCGTGTGGCATTTGCCAAGGTCCACAGCCTGCTAAAAGGATGGACACTGGAAAAGTGGCAGAAGGTGGATTTCTCAGACGAATCCTCGGTTGAATTACATCACAGCCGCTGCAAATATTGCAGGAGACCTACTGGAGCCCGCATGGAACCAAGATTCACCCAGAAAACAGTTAAGTTTGGTGGCGGAAAAATCATGGTCTGGGGTTACATCCAGTATGGGGGTGTGCGAGACATTTCCAGGGTGGAAGGCAGTATCAATAGCCTAAAATATCAAGAAGTATTAGCTACCTCTTACATTCCCAACCATAAAAGGGGTCAAACTTTGCAGCAGGATGGTGCTCCATCACATACTTCTATCTCTACATCAAAGTTCCTCAAGGTGAAGAAGATCAAGGTGCTCCAGGACTGGCCCAGTCACCAGACATGAACATCATTGAGCATGACTGGGGTAGAATGAAAGAGGAAGCATGGAAGGCAAAACCAAAGAATCTTGATGAACTCTGGAGGCATGTAAGATGCTTTCTTTGCTATTCCTGATGACTTCATCAACAAATTGTATGAATCATTGTCGAACCGCATGGATGCAGTCCTTCAAGCTCATGGAAGTCATACAAGATATTAAATATGGATCTCACAGCACCACTACTTAATTCACTGATGTTATGCAACATATTTTTGTATTTGAAGTAAATTATATGTTCAATTTTCTGTAGGCGACAAAACTTTTGTCTTGCCAAAATCTGACCTTTCTGTGTTCATTAAATGATCAATCTTTCTTCAGTGAAGCAAATTTATTTTAGTATATTGAGCGTAATTTGGGAGGGTTTTAACTTTCATATAAGACATTTCTAAAGCCAATCGATTAATTTAAAGTCAGGATATAAGCTTTTGTTTCTACAAAATTGATAAGTAATAAGACTTTTGTCAGGGACTGTACTTAGATTCAATGCAGTACAATGCAAGTACCTTTTTTTATTTACATTTATGTTAGGTACTTAATGTATTGAATAGCTGTACTTTTTAAATAAACAGTTTAGTAGTCAGTGCAAAGTGCACAACTGGGAACTGATCATTTAACTAGAGTGAAAATGGGGGAAAAAAGCACAAACCACACGAAGGATATGCTCCGGTTAAAGAATAACTTTGACAGGATGCTGCCAAAAGGATTATATTGTATCTCTGTTTTCTGAACTAAATATGGTGAATTTACCAAATAAACATAGTAAGAAAAACAATAACACTGAGTCAATTTGTCGAAAAAGTACAATACATCTTTATTTCAGTCACACCACACTTGACTTTTCAGAAACAATTATTACAGTTTTAAATGCATCTGGCATTTCCATTAAAATGTTTCCACTTTTCGAAAACATTCAAAACAATGTTTTTGTCCCTGTCTCATTTTGTGCATTACTGTGCTAACAAATTATGACATATGTTACAACTGGCCAAACTATTTAAATTGAATTATTTATTTTGCTTAAAATTTGTCTTAGCCCCAATGCAAAAGTACCACTACATACAAGTATTTTATTGACATTAACCTTTGAGCTTGAGTGATGTAATTTCAAGGCACAGTATGCAGGATCCTTATTCTCTTTTGCAGTTCTTGGTACGTCCTAAATGGGGCAATACCATTGTTGTGAATCTCTGCAAAAGCAAAATCACAGCAAAAATATATAACTCAGTTCAAATATTTCACAACACAGTAATAACAGATTACACTTTTCTGAATCCATTTTTTTGGATTTGCTGGTGAATATATAAGCAAAAGAATAAAATACATTAATAAATACATTAAATTAACAAATGGAAATTCAATGAAAGTTCAACAAAACCTGTTCAAGTCAAGATTATTATTACGAGCTCATTTCATTTGAACTGCAGAATGCAGATATTACTTTTGGTCATTTGCGATACAGCAGTATGAATGGGGCTATAAAAGCCTGGATTTTGTGATCACTCAGGTCCTTAATCACTGGAATGTTTTACAATGCACATAATGCATGCAAGTTATAATTACTTAAATGACATCTGCCTTGATTATTTATTTTTTTTTTTTTTGACATGCTTAAAATATATCTGGTATGTTGCCATCAAGTAAATTTTTCTTATTCTAATCCATCTTGAAATACAAAACTGGTCAGAATTACATAAAATAGTCTAGTCCTCATTTTGTTTAGTGTGAGAAATAACTTCGAATTATAAAATAGTTACCTACCTATTACTCTATAACTACCTTTATCGCTTTTAAACAATGTCTTGCCATGAGTCAACTGGTAAAGAACCTTTATTACTGTAATATCTTTTTCATAAGTAACAAAAATATACTTCCACAAATAGTGCAACTTCAAGATTTTCATAATTATATCTACAACTACTTTTGAAATGTGGGTTTGGTACACACATAACACACTTGTGCTTTCAGAAAAAACTACAAGACACAGGACAGAAGAAATCAATGCTAAATGAAAGTACAATCACACTCTATATCTAATATTTCTATGGTGTTGTCTACAAAAGGTGCTATAGGTTTCAGAGTTTATTTTATTATTGTAATCTACTGTGAAGTGTCAACGAGTCAATGAACCAGAGTTGAAGCATGCTTCAGACAGACATACAGAAGACAGTTTTAAAGGGACTATATGTAGTCATATAAGTATTGTATGCAGTACAAGTTATAGAAATTATGATATCAATCTGTTGACTTGCAGTTTAGGATCCTTATATGAACTTTTTCATTATGGTCAGTCATGTTTTTCTTTGTTGTACATATTTAAAAATCATTCCAACTAAAAACATGCTGATGGGCCATGTCACACTTGCTGAAGCATGGATCATATTGATAATATAAGTTTCTACATTTTATATAATAACAACTTTTGCTTCCTATGCATATTTAACCATTTCACATTTAATTCAAACTCATTTTATCAAACAATAATAACAATAACACGATAATTGAGATATAAAGAAACTTTCTTTTTTGTGTCATTATTCTATTCACATTTAGACTTAGACAAATGTAGGTTGTTCAATTAAACAGCATTGTGGCTGCCATGAATATATTATGCATCAATGGACGATATGCCAAAAAAACAATAGATTTTCTTAGGGCCTAGATCACATCTTTTATTTGATCACAGTTCAATAAATATCTTTATATATTTTTAAAAGGTAACTAAAGCCACTACTTCAGAGAGAGGTGAAATAACTTAAATATTATATTGTAACATCAGATCAGATATATCATCATATCTTCATGTAACTTTAACAGCTACTTACTGGTTCAAGCTGTGTCCCTGAGGAAGTATTAACAGTGAAATATCTTACACTCCGCTTTGGGCTGGGACGGTGTTTAACAGTAGCAGTTAGACTGAAATAATACAGTAATATTATTGATATATTTTTAAACCACCAAAACTATATATAGTCCCTTTAAAGGTGAACTATGTAACTTTTATGGAGGAGAGTTTGCTCCTTGTCTCCATGGGGATGCTATTGCTCTGCCTGGAATGTTCCACAGTTCAGAATTAAACTAATCTATTTTCATGGAGTCAAGCAGGTGACATCACCAAAGTTACAGATCAGATCTGTGGAGAGGTGACACTGCATGCAGTAAGAATACAGTTTTTCAAGGTATTTTAATGAAATCAGTGATATTCAAGTTATTGTGGATCATTCCAAGAAAAGCAACAAGGCTCCACAGAGACAAACAGATGGTGGACCCATCATCAGAAAAGTTACAAAGTGCACTTTTAATTATACAAATTATTTTTCAAGACATTTACAAGAATGAAAAAAATATCTTATATCTGTCATTATTTTGACTTGTTGACGTGGCAAAAGAGCAATTTGACTCTTGCTGGTTTAAAACACACACGACAGACCAGGTCAGAAGGGAGGCATTTGGAGGGCTTGGGCCTCCTGGTGAGCTGGTCCAACAGTCCAAACCTGCTTCAGTCTGTTTCTCTGTATGTTTCTCTATGTTCCGCCGTTGTAAGAGTAATCTGCCTTGTTGTGCATCACAAGTTTATTGTTCACAAAGTAGAAACTGTCGGACTGCGTCTCGTATGGGTGCAGGACCATCTCTCGAACTGTAACACAAAGACAATAATATTTACCTGATATCATACAGCTCAAGTGGCCTGGGGTTTTTTGTTACGTTGAATAAGTCAATACGATATTCAACAAAATGAAGAAGAAAAGCTTTATGACACTCTTTTAATGAACTGAAGTTGATCGTCTGTGAAATTCAAAACCCATTCGGCTATGACAACTGAGAATAAAAAGTACTGATAAACTGGTAAAGCTCTGAAATATTTTTTGTTCAGTTGCCTCCTCAACTCAATACCTCAGTGGTCATACTAACTCAGAAGAGAGGGACAATTTTAAACAGTGTTTACACTTAGAAATCAGATAAAACAAATGAAGTCTTTGGCCATGCACAGGAATTGTTTAGGGAACTGCTCAAGCACTGAGGGCTAGCCCCCTCTGCTGCTACACTGAGAGAACTTTTTAAAGTGATACAACAAGAAAACAAACAGCTGATTTGTGATATTCATTGTAATTTCTGTAGTTTTGACTAGTTTATTTAGTTGGTGGACCATTATGATACTTTACATATTTTAGGACAGAATGGACAAATGACAGATGAGATGGAGAAAAAAAACAATAATAAACTTGGGAACCGTTAAATATTGCATGTTTTATGTAATACCATTGGCGGGGATTGCAAAATGGCAAATAGTTAGTGCCATCAGAGAGGCAAAAGCTCAAGTGTGACTTACTGGTGTCCTCTGACAGTGGGGGGAACTCGTAGATATGTTCACAGGTGTTCTTGCTGTTGGGCATACAAAACCCAAACTCAAAATCAAAACTCTTCAGCAGCTTCTCCCTGAAATAATGCCTCTCGATCATCCGGAAGTTTTCAATGGGCAGGTCTCCAACGGTGAACTCAACTCTGTAATAAAAATGAAAAAATCAAAGTACAATTAACACAACAATAAATGACCGTTACTGGTGTTACTGATTGGTTGCTAAGTATAATCCTTGACTCACGTGGCACCAACTTGTCTCAGTCGTAGAAATGCTGGAGTGAACTGGTATCGGACAAACCTGCCTGCATTTGGGTCGATGTCCCTCTTCACTCCTGCTTTATCTGAATATGATTAAAAAAATATAAAATGCAAACTTGACATACATTGCCTACAAATACAGATGTATGTACCGTACACTGACAAACTCTTGGTCATGCTACATTTTGGACTATATTTCAGATTATAAAGCTGCATTATTTTGGTAGGATTGAACTGTGTTTTTTGTTGATGTTTTTTTTGTTTGTTTGTTTAGTTGGATTTTGGTTTGTTTTGATCTAGTTCACAGATGTTAAACATGTCCAAGACACACAACATTTGATAAAAAAGTGAAATATGAATTGCCAAATACGACAAACAGGTGCCGTCAAGTTTCCAAACCAATTTTTTTACTTCTCAAATGATCTTTTTATGTGCAAGACAGGGACCTGTTAGTCAAAATGTATAAATCCTATATCCGCCCTTGCTTTGAATATGCTGCTCCCTCCTGGTTGTCACTGTCTGTCTCGCAAACTGAACCACTGGAAAAGCTGCAGAGACATGCTATACGCATCATTTTGGGCTACAACTATACAAAAACTCTTAATAATTTAGATTACGCAGCTCTCACACTTGTGCCACTCAAGTATTGTAGAAATTTTTCACTTGCATGTTATGGTTACAAATTACTTCACTCATTACTACCAAGAACTCTTGCCCAATTTTGCCCCAGCCCCCGAACATCCAGTATAAATCTGCGTAGGCCCAGACTGGAGCTGCCTGGACTCTCATATTCAACTTCACCCATTCTTTTTGCAATTAATCTATTAAACCAGATCCCTCAATTGTGGAACTCAACATCATTTGAAGTCTTTAAATCCTCTCTGTGGAGTGACATGGGAAATACAATATATGAACTCTTGTACTGATTGTTGCCATTAACTAGGGTATTTTAAATTGTCTTTTTATGATTACATTCATGACATTTAAATACAGAATAAAAAAACAACAACAAAAACAAAACCTTTATTCACATGTTTATTATCTAAATGAGTACTTAAATAATACCAATGAAATACAAAGAATTTTAAAAATATGTTTACTGCCCTGTTCTGAGTTTGTTTATTTGTTCCTAAATATTCGAGGCCCTCTATGTACCTTTTCTGTTGGAGGGCATGCAACCTACTTGTTTCAGTGAAGATGTCATTGTTTTTCCTAGTATGTTTCACAGTGTGGCATTAAACATATCTATCTTGATGGAGAAAAGCAGGCCAAATTCCAGGGAAGCAATAACAAAACCTCGATTTATAGGTTTAATGGCAAACTGTAGAAGACTGCAGGCAAAGCAATAGCATCCCCACTGAGACTGTTGGATTTTCCATCAGAAAAGTTACACAGTGCGCTTTTAAGGAGGCGATCATAATGTTTTGCTGTTCAGTCTGACTTCTTCTGAATTCTGGTATAAATATAACATATGACCTGCTGATGGAGGTTTGGTGATCTCAAACAGCACAGTGCCCGTCTCCATGTCTCTGATCTTGAATCTGGTGAAGTCGATGTTGTAGACGTTTTCATCGGGACTGCAAAGGTAATCTGAGAGACAAGATGGACACATTTCAGAGAGGTCACCACAATTAAGTGAACAAGACAATACAATACCAATACCATCAAAACCCATTATAATGATAACTGCAATTAATGGGGATAGGAAGAACGGCCACCGAACTCAGCAAACATGGTGGTGAAGGGGATTTTACTGTAATGAACCCAATCAGAATCTTAGTATTTTAGTCAGCATTTTTTCTAGTAAAACAATTATTTGGATAATCTTCAAGACATAAAACAAACATAAGAGCTTCATAAGTGCCCCTTCTCAGTCTTTTCTGCAGAGGGTCTAAACACAGCGGTGGTGGTGATGAAGAGGAGGGTTATTTCTGTTCTTTAATCCCTGCTGCCATCTCCAGCCTGTGTCAGTGCTCATTACTGTCGCCGGCGCAGACACTCAGAGAGGGCTGACAAACACACATGCACATCCACAACAGCAAAAATGAATAAAATGTTAGGTTATAGTTAAAATGAGGGGGTATTATAAAAAAAATTGCTTTCTAATATGTTATAATGTTGTTCCCTCATATAAAACATGCCATCCATGTATGTTTGAATATTTTAATGATCTCTCCCAGGCCCTATTAGAACCCTCCTTATGGTTAGCTGTACATTTCTGTGCACTGATCAGCCCACAAGCCTACGTCATCCATGCTCCCACATGTCAATTCTACATAAAGATGCATAAACATGATACAAAAAACAAAAACAAATCAAAAACAAATACTTTTCTTTTTGGCAAATATAGCATTTTCAAAACAATAAAAAGTAACATGGTGATCTAAATAGATTATGTGTTAGCAGTTAATACCCCATGTAACTCAAAATGACACTGTTATAGAAACACCCGGGCACCCTCTATGTACCGTCAGTGCAGCGATACACATCCACATCTTAAGAACTACTGACTGACTGCAAATAAATATAACAAAAAAATGTCTTCTGTAACATTTAGCTGTTGCAGAAATACTAAATGAAAAAGGTCATATAAAGTTGCTACGTTTACATACACCGTGATGAAATCCAAATTGTTATCTGATTCCAAAAAAATTATGAAAATAACCTGTTTATCTTCTTAATTGTACCAAGTAATGTAATATTACTAGCACACAGTGGCACAGCCACAGCATGGCAACATAGGAAACTAATGAGATAGTGTAAGATTATCAGCTTCTGTTTACTGTAATGTTGATGGCAATTTCTGTCACACAGTAATAAAAGTGCATTCAAGCTAATAGAATCATACAAATTATTAATGATCTATGATTAATTATTTTATCATTGCATATGCAGCAAAGTGGTATTATGAGGATTTTGGACTCCCCAGTGGCTTAATTTGTTTTCTAAAAAGTAGCAAAAAGAAAACTAAATAGAAAGGGATGCTGAAATTTCAATTCATTGTTGAAAAAGCCATAAAGGTTATTATTTACCTATTTACATTTATTTATCTATATGTTTCCTGATGCTTCTCCATACTCAAGACTGAAAATAAATGGATTTGTTTTTGTCACCAAACCAATGCTACTGCGCCTTGTGTGCCTGCTATTGCCTACATGAGCTCTTAAATCTCAGAGGAATAATGGCTTTGCTCCTGGTATATCCTGCTCATGTTTATGCATTTATGTCACAATCTCCCCACACAAAACATCCTAAAGTAGAACAGGGAGCTAGTCAGCATCATGCTGTCTGGTCTGTTTATTTCAGAGAGTTGAATCCTGCTACGTTTTACAAGATTTAGGAGGACCACAACCTCCCTATGCAAAAAGTGTCAGGTGAAGTTATACTTAATCAGCAAAGGTTTACCCTGGTTAACACTAGATGCTGCTGATGCTAGTGCTAATAGTTAATGACACCCCAAGAGGATAACTGAGTGAGAGACAGATGAGAGAGAGTATTAGAGAGCAAGTTATAACAACTGGGATCGTGAATATGCACATCATATTTTAATTTGTGGGGTACACCCTGAATAGTGCCCCACAGGTCACCTTATGTGACATGAGCCAGCATATATGTAAATAACTGTAAGAATCCATTTCATCCTATCCTATCCTATTTACTATATGCAAAGCTGTAAACATAACCTGCATGATCTTTAAGTGAAGTGAAGAGAGAAGTAGTTACCTGTATGTGACAAAGAGACACTGTTCTAAGGACAAATAGAGAAATGCAGTCTTCCCAGTTGAATTCACTAAAATGGTTGAGTGTTGAAAATGCAGAAGTTACACTACACATGATTGTTAGTGGTGTCTGAAAACAGGGTGTCCCTGCTTAGCCATCACATATAACATCTGCATTTGAGTTACTATAAGTTTATATAACATATTCAGTTAACTTTACCCCAAAAACACAGACAATTGAGCAAACCTGAGAACAACATGTAAATGTAATTGAAAAAAATTAATCTTATCATACAGGGCTAATTTCCCTATTCTAGGCCTGTCATGATAATTACAATATCGACTTATCATTCAGTAGATTTTGATGGACTTTTGAGGGTCAATATTTATTCTGGAGCCTTTTAAATTCTAATAGTTATTTTGTTATTTTTCTATACTACAAAAATATTTGAGCTTTGGAGCGTTGAATAAATAATATCTATGTTTTCAAAATTAGTGTTTATCGTCTATATTTTCTTCAGTAATATATCACACTTCAAAATGTGTAATTGTGACAGGTTCACTCTATGCAACCTGGTTATTTCACCTGCTGCTGGCCCATTTACAGAGACTCTACCTGGACCAGAACAGCAGCAAAAGTGGGTTATGAGAGCTCTGTGCTGTAGACTTTTTTTTCTTATTTTAAGATGGGAGTATGATTATGACTTTCTACTGTTACCATTTCACGCTTAAATTAATAATTATACTGTACAATGTCGACTGACCCTGTATGTAACCTGACCAGATTAGATACTTTATTGTTTTTTGCCATCTTACCCCATATTGGCTCTGGTGGCCACTGGAAAAAGAGGTACAGATGTAAACTCCCCAGGAAACAAGCATTAACTGCCAATCACAATTCAGTCAGTTCTTAAAACTTTTTAGGCAATTTAAGCTTATTTTTGTTCTGTTCTTAGATGTAAAACCATCTCTTCCCATAAAAGTCAGTGAAAAGCAATAGAAAAACCTTTGATAGAACCAGTATGGTGCAGACTAAACCACTATGCATCACATATCTGCGCTGATTGCCTTGTCTGACATTAGTTGGCAAAATCAATTGTCTATTGAAAAAAAAAATCACATAAATAAACCAAAGTCTGACCTTTCCAGTATAGTTTTATCAGAACTGGGTGAGATCACATGGTAATATATATATATATATATATATATATATATATATATATATATATATATATATATATATATATATATATATATATATATATATACACACACACAAAATCAGTAACCAGCATCCAAACTTTTCCTTAGTATCAAAATCAAATTTGAAATTTTATTATAACAATATTGTTTTGTTCAATCACCAGAAATGTAGTGAATATTTATTTGCTCTCAATAACATAACCATTAAATAATAATAAATAGAATGTACAATACAGAAAATAAGTGACTGTCCTCTTTCAGACTTTGCAGTGCGTCATTATGGTGACTCCAGGGACAGATTTCTGCTCTTGTTGTAAAGTGTCATCACAGATTAAGTCCAACATTTGGGATCAGAGTCATCCTGAGAGTGCTGTGTAAATCTCAATTAAGCTCGACAGAAGCACGGATTTGCAGACGTGCTGCAGAAAATACTGTGGCAACTGAATCAGAGGATTTTAGATGAATGTAAAATGGGACAAAAAGTTGGACTGGTCACAGAAGCACTTTAGATGGCCAAAGAATGGCGTTCAGGCATGATGTTCAGGGCTATTACATATAGCTGAGAATGGACAGTGAACATGAAGAACACGAATGGAAAAATATAAAAGTATATGTGGCAAGAATAGAAAGAAAACAGAAATGAAAATAGGACCTTTCATGAACAGTTTTAGAATGATTCTTTCAACAAGAACAGCATGACTCAAGGTTAAATACAGCATTACATGACCTAATTTTAACCATCCATATAAACATATGGTGATGGCAAAAGACACAGAAGTCCATTGTGTATGTTTTGTTTTTTTAATTTGCCACAGCATAAACCACTGAAAACCAGTGTGAAAATTGGCACTTCTTAATTATAATCAATATCTGTCCCCCATCCATATATTTGATTATATCTGTCTATAGTATTATTATGTTTTGTGGAATTAAAAATATGCATGTGTAGTATGCATCAGCAATGCAAAACAAAAATCATCACTTTCCAGTATAAATTCAATCTAAAAACACTAAAAACAGCATGTAGTTTCAGAGAGGAAGTGTGTGGGAGCAGACAGCAGGAGATGCTTGGTGTTGCCGTAGTGATTGTGTAGCATGTTGCCGTAGTGATAGCGCAGTTGTTGTTGTGACGATTTGCACATGTTTCTCTGCCTCCGGAGATGACGCTGCTGGACCAAATCAGGATTTAGAGTGGGAGACTAAATCATTCAGATATTCTCATCCCAGGGCAATGGGACAGTGATCGACACAAACACAGTCAACACCTACAAGCAGAGGTGGACGTTATCAAACCAACAGGCTGTACAAAGGGAACGCATCGAAAGCAAACCAATCCTACATATTTACCATTATAAACCTGACCACACAAAACAATGTCCATTTCTAGCCGAATGAGAAATCTGTCAGCATTCAAAGTAAGATAAAAAATACAAATTAATATTATTGTGTGTGAATTATAATGATGTACATAAATTGAAGAGTTTCTTTGTGCTAAAATCTGTGGCTAACCATAACACGGTTTGATTTATCTTGATATGGGATGCTAACAGGAAGTAGAACTGCATTTTTGTTGTTGTTTTTCATTGTGCATTCCTAACATTGCTTTACTCATGGGAAAATGTGATGCAAAAGCCTTGTTTAGTTCTCCTTTTGTCCCACTGTTAACAGTGAGACTCTCGTTGCATTGTGCTAATGCAACATTGTTGTTTAAGTGCAGCTCTCTGCTTTAAATAGTTGAGTGCCCTGCTGCCACCTGTTAGCTAATGGCTGGCTACAGGTTTGTTTTCAAAAGCTTCTGAGAAATGCAACATATAACAACATATACGTCTTAATTTGTTAAGCAGACAGTTTATAATGCAGTTTATAATACAGTTTATAATAAGTGCAAATACATGTAATAATGATCATGCAAAGTATATATGTATAGCCATATGAAGCAATTAATTTTCTTTACTGAATGACAGTAAGACGTGTGCAGTTTTAATTAAATGTGCATGCCCTTAAGCTTGAAATAAAATAAAAATAGTTCAATGCTTCTGTAAAAATGCACTTTAGTAAGACAGGGATATCACTGGTTCATTAAATCATGCCAGTTGTGAACCACTGTGAGAGGTTCAAATGCCCCGCAAAACCATCTGTTGTTCAGTGTGACCCCAGGTAGTAACAGGCCTCAACTCCTTGAACTTGAAAGTCATGTTGTTGTCACTTTTAAAGTTCTCAAAATTTTTTGCATAAACCAGAATTACATGTCGAATAGGCCACTTTTCATTGGAGGATCTGCCAGATGCACTAAAATGACCCACTGCCATATTGTATCAAAGTGATACACATTTCTTCCATCTTCAACACTTTGCTGTAACATATCTGAAAACCTCACACCAAACTGAGCTCTTTCCTTTTCACTAAAACAGGGGCTCAACTCTATGGGATTTTGGCTTACTTGCTGAAAAAAACAAAACTAAAAACTAGAATATAGAAGAATATAAATCTCCCACTGATTTATCTGGCTTCACACCATCCCAGCTCCTACCTGTGTTTGACACAATCGTAACACTACAATCAAAGCACTGAGAGGAATATTGGGAGACCTTAGAAAATAAATGCATAAAGACTCTTAGTTTAGGTACAATACATGGCTCTTTTGGTGCATTCACACTTTTTCTGTTTTAGTCCGGGTTTAAGCTCATTTTGCGATCAAAACATCTGCAATCGAATAGATAATTCAATTCATTGATTGGTAAGTTTTATGTCTGTGGACTGTGGAACATTCCAGAGAAAGTAATAACATCCCAATAGAGATGGCAGACTGAGCACCAGAGTTACATAGTGCACCTTTAATGTATTTTTGAGAAATCAGAGTACTAGATTGGTCATTAAGTCATTAGTGGTTAGTCAACATATTTAAATATATAATGGTAATTTGACATAGCCTAATAGCAGATACTTTCAACACAACACTACAGCACATTTTGTTCTCCCACAGATCAGCCACTGTCGCCAGCTCCGTTTAATCCACATTATGCATATTTTACATATTTATTCGTCTTTATACCAGGGCCTCATTACATAAAACGGGGGACACAGAAATGACGTTAAGTATGAGTCATCTGTGAAGACTGGGGTGCCTCTGTCTCCCCAAACATCACGACCACAACAACAACAATACCGTTTACAGGTGCACTTACTGTCGGTAATTTTCTGTAAGCCCAAAACGTCCTCCGGTGTGATCCCGGGGCTAGTGAGCAGCTCCTCCTCTGTGGTCGCTGGGACCCCCACCACGTCTACCGAGCCTTTCTTCACTTTCATCCCGGCTGCTGCTTTCTCCTTGGGACTGCCGCTCTTGGTGCCGTTCTTGCCACCTGCCTCCGCGTCCGTGCCCGTAGATGGATGAGTCCCGCCACCGGCTGCTTTCTTCGCGCTCGCTGCGTCCTGGCTGTTGCCTCTGCTGGTACAAGAATAGCTCATTCTCCGCTCCTCCTCCTCCCGTCCCCCCCTTCTTCCAACCCAAGGAACTAAACAACCGCGTCCCTTACACGGATGCTGCTTTTATCCGCTGCTTAATTCAAATCTCCTTTATTACAAGACTGCAGTCTGTCTACGATTGTCGCTCCTCTTGCGCGGACGAGGCGCGCACGAACCTTTTCTCCAATGTGCGCAAAGACAACACAATATACTGGGCCTCCTCGACTCGCATGTCCGCTGAATCAGACCAAAAGAAGTCCGAAATAATAGAGCACGCAAATTAAACAGGCACCAGATGGTCGCTGCTGTCAAGGAGGCAGAGGGGGTGTGGGGTGTGGGGTGTGTGTGTGTGTTCTCCTGCGCGCGACGCGGCAGCTGATCACCTCGCGCTCGGCGCCGAGCAAAGTCGTTTTTACGCGCCACACAACCCAACAGACGCACCACCAGACAATGCATTGTGTGTCAGTGCTAATTTAAACAATATGACTGATTGCACTGGTTTGGTTGCCAAAGGGGAATTCATAACAACCTAGCGTAATCCCACCTAAACCATACTATAATAATACTCCGTATTCAGTTAATTTCCCTAATAATTTCAGATCATCTCACCTAGTTCAGTTCCCACAAAATAACATAAAATCTTGTCATTGTCGCACAGTCATCAAAATTAAATTCATTTAATAAAAGGGGGAATTTGCTCTGATCACACAGTGATGGATTTGGGGTTGTTCAAAGCATAAACTAATCCATATAAAGCATAAAAATATACATTGCAGTATAAATATTACAAATATTTCAGTCTCTCTGGTGCAAATGTAATCAAGCGTAGACTAACTTTTCCACAAGGATTAGTCTATTTCAGTCACCCATATCTACAAGTTTGTTAATTAAATAGGCCTATCAGTGGTATCATGCATCAAGAGACTATAGTAGTCATTAAACATTAGCAAAATAAATAAATACAATACATAAAATAAACAAATAAATACACGCATGCATGCATACATACATACATATACATATATATACACACATATATGCATATATATATATGTATATGTATATGTGTGTGTATATATATATATATATATATACACACACACACACACACACACACACACACACACACACACACACACACACACATATATATAAAGAATTACCTTTAACCTGTGCCTGAATTATATAATGCTTCATTAGTCTCTGTCTGCAGTGATTAAAGAGCCAATTACCCCAAAAGGGCATTAACTGTAAGATTATTCTCTCAATACATCACAAGGACAGACAGAGGTGCCATGGAATGTGGAGGGGGTGCACTCTAGAGGCACTGTAAAGCAACTGCAAAACCCTGTTACCTGTTTAATGTTTATTTACACTGTAATAACAAAGAGTAGAATAGGAAATACAAACCATAAAAGACCCCAGGTAATAATATCACAAATTCTATCATTGGTGCAGTAGGATATAGTAACAGATTGCAAGTTTACTTTTTGGGCAAACTGAGGCAAATTTAAGGATTTGAGAGACAACTTAAATAACTGATAGTTGAACAGTGGTGAACCATGACAACAATGGCCTCAACAATAGACAAAATAATGTCATTAAAATGACTCGCTACAGAAGAAGTCAGCCCTGGCTTTGACAGAGAGATGTATGAATATAGATTTGGATCACACATGTAAAAAACAAATGTTACAGAAACATGTTATGGTCAGCAAGGCATGTGAGTCATTAGCCAAAACAATAAAATCAAACAAAATTCCTGAAGTAATACTGGTTCACTACTGATGAACACATCTAATGCAGCTTGTGGGTCAGTCAGATTTTTTGGTGAGAATTATCAGTTCAGAAGTCAAATTTTGTATTATATTTATTAACTAGGATTTAATTGAGGTGTGTAAATTCCTATATTCTCTATAGTCAGCATTATATAGATAGTTGGTAAACTTTAAGTTGGTGTATATCTGACACTGTATGCGTTCATCTAGTGTGTAGTGCTTTGGCCTATAGGTTGTACGTCACTCAAGCCTCTACACTTCGGCCTGCTGAGTTTGCTGGTCTCTTTGTCTGGTTTGAGCTGCTGTTATCAGCAAAAACACACACAGACATTTGCACCATTGTGAGGACATTCATTCACATAGTGCTTTCCCCTTACGTCTCTTACACCATGATAGCATCATCACAGTATTATAGTTTGAACCCTCAACCCCAAACTAACCTCACCTGATCCAAAACAACAGGTACAGCAACAAGGGCCATTGCAACTGTTCAACTATTATATTGTCAGAAGCCAATCCATCGTTTATGTCTGTTATGTCTCTTATGCTTGTTTATGGTGTTGAAATTTAATAGAAACAACAATTAGCAAGGTCATAGGTTCTGTGCTGACAATGCAATATAGTCATTATTTCGTGAATCATTTTGTGCTATGTTGTTTTTACAGCATCTTGGTGAGAAATAGAATTCATGAATTGTCTTTATATTCCTCTGATTAAGGACACTAGAATAAGAATACATAGTTTTTTTCTAATAAGTGTTTTTAAGGCCTCTGAAAAGAACTCTGCACTGTAATATGAAGCTGTCAGTTCCAGCTGCCAGTGTGTCACAGCAGTCTGTATGCAGGTTTCAAACTAGACTGAGGACAGACTTATAGACCAAGCTGTATCAACACTGAACAATCAGTGTACCATTATGTGTTGTCCCCTTTTTAAAATCCACAACAATGACAACTCTTTGACTCAAATCTTAATTTCAGTTTCATTCAACAGTTAAACAACCTTTATCCCCAACAAAGTATAAATGTACTTTTACCTGGACCTGAAGACCTGAGGGCCAAGCCTTCATGAGATCATTCCAAACAATAACTCACATAAGCTATGACCTTTGTGTGGAGCTGAAGCTCAGTGTTGACCCCTCAGAGAAAGACAATGGATGCCAAAACAAACTGCTGACACAAGGCCAGGCTGTGGACCGGGCGTATCTGCCTCAGGCCTGAGGCCAAAGGGGGTATATATACCCCCATAATCAGGCCATACACAGACTGTTCAGTGGGACCCTGCGACGCTCCGATCACCATTTTGGGTAGGTCACAATGTTAGACAAACATCACAGAAAATGCCACATCTACTCCAGAAAGGCTGCTGTTAGAAGAGTGACCAAATTAGCTTGATTAATTTAGTGACTAAAGTAAATATAAGAAATATTGTTATCATGAATTAATTTCTGTAACTCAAAAGTCAGATACTAGTAACTAGTTAGTTACAGACTTCATCATCAAAATAAAAAATAATTCTGTTTTTTTTTTTTTTCACAGGTTATTACTGATAAAAAGGATAAAATGGCTCACACAAACACCATGCCCATGGGTCCCTGGAAGGTGAGCCAAGTGATGAAAAAGTTATGAAACTGTCTAGAGAGTTTGAAGCTAAATCATTCCTGTCTCTTTCTAGATCACTGTCTATGATCAGAGGTATTTCCAGGGCAGGCGTATGGAGTTCACCGCCTGCTGCCAGAACATCATGGAGTGTGGCATGGAGAACATCCGCTCCCTGAAGGTCGAGTGTGGCGCGTATGTGTCTCTACTATCTTTAAGTCTGTTCATCTTCATGCCTATAGATCAAACATATTTCAAAGCCTTAAATGTCTTTCTTGTGTCTTTTTGCAGCTGGGTGGGCTATGAGCACTCCAGCTTCTGTGGGCAGCAGTTCATCCTGGAAAAGGGAGACTACCCCTGCTTTGAGTCCTACATGGGCAGCAACTCTTACCGCATTGAGAGGATGATCTCCTTCAGGCCCATTTGCTGCGCTGTGAGTAACAACCCCTCTTGTTGACTCATATTTAACATGAGTTTAACATTTTCCGCATAAAGTTAAAGTGTGTTGTTTCTCCAGAACCACAAGGACTCCCGCATGACCGTCTATGAGCTAGAGAACATGATGGGACGTCAGTTTGAGCTGTGTGACGACTACCCCTCTCTGCAGGGCATGGGCTGGATGCACAACGAGGTTGGCTCCATGCACATCCAGTGTGGCGCGTAAGTAATCTTTAAATAATATTTTTAAGCACCAGTTTAATGACTCATCCAGTTTTGGTACTGCGTTGTCTATGAATGCTTGTAACTTGAGTTGTATTATAACATTTTCATGTAATTTTGCCACAGCTTTGTGTGCTACCAGTACCCTGGTTACCGAGGATATCAGTACATCATGGAGTGTGACTGTCATGGAGGCGAGTACAAGTGTTACCGTGAGTACGGCACCCACGCCCAGACCCCCCAGATTCAGTCCATCAGAAGGATCCAGCACTGAAAGAGGAGCACCCACCCACTTCTCCCCAGCCCTCCTCACCTCACTCCTGCACTGCATCCTCTTCCCAAAATATGTCCTGGCTCCACTGGTGAGGCTGGTCCAGTCTGCCCGGTCCTGAGCTGGACTTCAGGTGCTTACTGATGTCAGCCGATCACAGCACTTTGGCTTTTATTTTTTAGAGAAACATCATTGAAAAGGCAAAATGTAAGAAAGACAGAACAAAGGACATTTCTGAGGTACAGCTGTACCACAGACCTCACCTGGCTTAGAGCAGAAACTCCATCTGCTCCAGCGATGGCAACAAACGGCATTGTCTTTTACATCAATCACTTTGAGTTTGCTGTTAATGTGATATCCATGACTGCCATTGTACAAGACGATGAATAAAGATAATGAGCAAACATCAACATTTACCAAATGAAAGTCATGCATTTTAACCATATATGACTCCTCCTTTCATTATTTGTTATGAAAATGGTAGAGCAAGTTGGTAAAAAGGACAATTAAAAATGAAGCTCAGTTTGTGTTTTAAGAGAATAGCATAGTTAGCAAGATTTGGTATGCATTTCAATTCCTAATACTTTCAGTTTACCTCTAGAGAACAATATGATGCTGTGTTGTTAAATCTACGTGTTATAATCCCTTAGCTGCTTTTGTGGAAATAAACGTACCCATGTGATTTCCATAGGACAGGCAATAGGATTCTGTTTCTGCTACTTTCTGCTGGCATCTTTTTACAATGATTTGGCCTCAAAACATGTGATTACGCTTAATCGCCACACGAGGGCGTAGTTTGAAATAGAATTGCGACAGTAGCCTTCACTTTACGGGAGTTGGTGACATGTCAACAACAAACATGGCGTCGAGCAGCAGCGGCTACTGGGAAGGTACACGTTTAACCTGAGAGTTTTATAGTTTATGGGTTTGTATACAGGTTAAATGATGTCCAAATGCCAAAAAAAAGTTAATAACCTATATTTTATATCCGAGCTTAGTTTTTAATTAGCATTAAATAAAAGCGTTACCATCATAACCAGGTAGCGTGTGATGTTGTTGCTAACATAAAATGTATAAATCGTTACTAACATAAAAACAAGTTTAAAAAGGTGTTTGTCTTGGTATTTTGGGTTTGTGCAGCGTTTAATTATTAAATTTGTAATGATTTGTCTAAATGGGTTGCTACAGCTTTAGTCTGCAGCATATCAAAGCTGTTCTCTTCTAAGTTAAAGAGCCTCAGCTGAACTCTGGCATTGACGCGTTTCTCACACACCGTTAACCTACATTTCCCCGAACTTCATATTATATATTTATCTTTTCAGAAATTGTATTTAAATACATTTATAGATTTATTAATGAATTATGGGACAAACAATGTATTGTCAAAATCTATCTACAACAAATCAACTGATCGATAGGAAACTAAAACACACTTTTTATAGTTAACTAAGTAAGCTCTTTTAGACCTACTAATCATTATTACCCATCACCCATAAAATATTTTAACTTCAATTTGAGAAGGAGTTGTAGTATTTCCATAAATCCGTTTTGTATGATTATTAGAGCTACGGAAGCAGGCGCGTCAGCTGGAAAATGAACTGGACCTGAAGATGGTGTCTTTCTCCAAACTCTGCACAAGTTACACCAGTGGCAACACTGGCCTGGGAATCAACCAAAGAGCAAGGGACAGGTTGGGCAGTCAACTATTCCTTTCCTAATACTCAGTGAATAATACATGTTTTGTGATTCTTTTTTAAAATACTATACAATCTTTCAATTGTATGTTTTACGTTTTACGTAGGTCTGATTCTACTGGATCATCCCATGACAATTTGATGGTGGCCATGACCACTGAGATTGAGCAGCTTCTTGCAAAAGTAGGCCCATTGATCCAGTCATTGATGTCTATACAAATAATTAAATTAATAATGTACTTTTTTTGCTAAACTGCTCTGCTTCTCGTTTTACAGTTAGCATCTGTAAATGGCAAAATGGCAGAATTCACTGCAGGAGCTTTGCCTCATAACGCAGCCTTGATGCACACCTTACAAAGACACAGAGACATTTTACAGGTTTGTGTGTGTGTTTTATAGTCTTTAGTCTTAAAGGTCCTGTATTACACAGAATAGACTCTTGTGAGCTTTAAGCCATGTGAGAATATTGTATTCCAAAACATAAGTGAGTTATGTTTTGTTTCAGTGACACAGTAGTCTTGGTTTATTAGTCTGTCTATATCTCCAAAGCTCTAAATACTCTGTTCCACTTTGTGATGTCACACAGTAGTAGTTTTCACATTACAGCTTTTACCTTTAGTTCAGTAGAAGTAGACTGGCAATTCCAGGGCTGCGATGCATGGAGTTTAAAAACACAGTGGAGCCTTTATTATCACATGACATAACAAGGTGGATCAGAGTGAACTCAGCCTAAATATGCAGGATTTGTGTGTTAAACATGTGTTAATGAAACAAAATACAATTCCAGGTATGTTTTTGATGAGGAAACAACATTATAATGAATATAATCAGACAATTGTGTAATATGGGCCCTTTTAAGTAAAGATTATTTTTTTTATCTTTCTTTCAGGATTACACAAATGAGTTTCATAAAACAAAGACCAACTTCTTCAGCCTTCGAGAAAGAGAGGACCTGCTAGGCTCTGTTCACAGAGACATTGAGTAAGAAACTTTTAAACTATGCTTGCTCATGTATTAAAAGCCTGGTAGATCAGCTCTAGCTGCCAGCCTTATATACTGCCATTGTGTGTCCTTGGGCAAGACTCTTCACCCACCTTACAATGACAGATTTTTATTAACTATTATTACTACTTATTTGTTACTCACTTCACTTTTTTCTAGCTTATGTACAATTAGATACTCAATGTATACTGTTATTAGTACTCAACATACTGTGTGTCACAGGAGTTTGGACACAAAAGAAACCTTCTGGTTAGTTTACAGAAGAGTAAAAAAAAAAGATTAAGTGAATTTCAACTGATTTTTGATGTTGAATTTTTACTGAAAGATGGAAAATTGCTCAAACTACAGTTGTTTACAAATTATATTAATAAAAAACACAATTGTACAATATAACTTATGACCCCAAATTATATCTTAACTTTTATAGCTGTAATTACCTTTTTTCACAGTAAAATATTGTTAAGAGATTAATTTTTTCCCTCTATACTTTGGCAGTTGATCAACACAGTCTTTCTTTTGTTACATATAATAACAAGCTTTCTTAAATATATGCAATTTTGTTATTACTTTAGATTACCGATTTTTTTGTGTATCCAGCAGGGGGCTCACTTGTGCCTTTCAGTTTCATCCTTTGATCATTATGGTTCTCATGTTTCAGGGTATAGAAGGGCACCTCCTCCTGTTGCAGCTCTCTGTCTGTATCTCTGCCTTCTCTGGGGAGATCTCTCTAAGTGCCTTCTCCAGTAAATCAAACCACAAGGCTTTCATTCGGCCCAAGCTTGGGGAGAGAGCCCTTACGTCACATCCGACCCACTCTGGGCAGGTCTTAGATGTGAGAGGAGAAACCATAGATGATAATGAATAATTATAAAATACAAATAAAGTTTACATTAGTTTGTAAATGGGGGGTTAAAGATCATTTGTTTGTTGCAATAACTGAGTATGTCTGAGTAGCATCATTAACAGGCACTTGAAATTATGTATTTGTTTATAGTATGTTGATATTGTAACTTAATACAATGTCAAACATCACATAGAAATTGCAGTGCAAACAATGAGTTTATATATATATATAGAGAGAGAGAGAGAGAGAGAGAGAGAGAGAGAGAGAGAGAGAGAGAGAGAGACAGACAGAGAAACAGAGAGAGAAATACAGAGAAAGAGAGATAGAGAGATATAGAGAGAGAGAGAGAGAGAGAGAGAGAGAGAGAGAGAGAGAGAGAGAGAGAGAGAGAGAGAGAGAGAGAGAGAGAGAGAGAGAGAGAGAGAGAGAGAGAGAGAGAGAGAGAGAGAGAGAGAGAGAGAGAGAGAGAGAGAGAGAGAGAGAGAGTAGAGCCTCCCCAGAGAGAGAGAGAGAGAGGATATATATAACATCATGTTTGAGCCTCCCCACCACTACACATAAATGCTCTAAATGCTCAAAAAAGTAAATGCATTTTTATGTTTTTAATTTATATGGACATTGGACCCCTCAATATTCACATTTATGCTTCACACAGATCTGAATATTGCCGATCACACTCTGATAGTGTGCAGCTCTAGCATGTAATCAGTGAAAGGTTTAGCCACGATGAATTGGGGCCAGGTCTGAACAGGGCGGAGCTGATGTAAATAAGAAATGGAGGAGAGCGTGGAGGGTTAAGATGAGCTAATTACTTAAAAGCCTTAAATGCAGGAAGTCCATAATCAGCAGTCATCAGTTAATAGGAACCAGTGAGACCTGCTTTCCACCATGTTTAAGTTGTTAATGGAGGGCTTTATAGAGATCTGTGCTGTGTATAATGTATAGCAGCCATATTAATTCCAATTGCATCAGAGAACATCAACGTAATCCACAAGCCATAAGGATAGCAGTTCAAATCCAGCTCCAATCAGTGTATTGTATGCTGTTTGTGTGTGTGACCAGAAAGTTGTCAAATTTTTGTTGTTTGATTTAGTTTTTTAGCTCTTTAGTTGCACTCTTTTACAAAAATACGGGGTCTTCTTTTCATATGTGGACAGATTTTCTGTTAGGTATAGTTAAGTAATGACAGACTATTTACCCACTTTATGCAAGATCCCTAAGATTTCATAATTTTGCACAATACAAAGTACCTCATACCTTTTCTTGCATTTGAATTTCCAAAGCCCTGCCAGTAAATCCGTATAATAATTGAATTCACTTTGCACTCACTTCAGATAATCTTTTAGATAAACACAAAAGAGTGCCTATAGACATGCCTGGAAAACCACAGTATCTTAAAATCAAATGTATCTTATAATGGGGATACAGTGATCTAAAACTGCAGTGCTCAGGGCGCAGTTGCTGCCAAGATTAAGTTTGATATCTCCCACTCTCTTGTTTTAAAGAAGTTTCAGAGCTGTATCTTCTTTCCGTCTGAAAGTCAATCTCATTTTCTTTATCTACATTTTGTCCTTTCTCTGCAGGTCATACAAAAGCGGCTCTGGAGTCAACAACAGACGCACTGAGCTTTTCCTGAAGGAGCATGAACATCTCAGGAAGTAAGTTGCGTGCAGTGAAAGTTATTTACATAAGAAAATCAACCAAAAGGCCAAAGGGATAGACTTTATGTAATTGTTGGTATAACATTTTACTGTAAGGTCATCTTAGCTAACTATCAGCCTTTGCCTGTGTTTTATAATTCAAGTACTAAATCACAGTTAAAATTTTATGAAGACATATGTACAAGTCATAACTTTATATTGTATCATAGTTACCTTTGCCCTTTCCTGTGATTGGTTAAATTTGCCCATCAGTCACAGCGCATGGCTGAGGCTGACTAATAAGAGAACCGAGTAGGTTCTATGTGTTTGAGCACAGATCTGCAGAAATGCAATGAATCATGATGTAACAATCTCTTGGGAGATTCAGAGAATCTCATTTTGGTATACCACAATAATTTATTGCACACATTTCCTTGAAATTGTAGGTTTGTGCTTTCTACATACTCAGCATCTCTGAGTGTATAACATGTCAAGAGCCATGTCTTGTTTTAATTTCTTAATTGACTTGTGCTGTAACATCTGTAGTGGGAGGGGTCATGAACTGAGGAGAGCAAAGAGTCTGAGCTTTACAAAGCCCCATAACTGTGGGAAAGAATAAGGAGAAAGAGCCATCATAGAAAATGCAAACTAATTAAAGGGAGAGGCTTATCTTTAAAATGAATTATACCCACCCGAATAGTTATTCACTCACCGCTACATGTAACATGATGGTGCACTGCATGTTCTGAAACCATCAAAAATAATATTAACTTCTACAGTAATTTGAACTACTGCACTTTAAGTCCTGCTATTATAATAACTAATATTCACTTACTGGGAAAATCTGGGCTCTGCATTTGCCTGCCCTCTCTTAACATGTAGCTCACTTCATTGTTAGGCACAATGCTGCACATGGAGAGGATAAAGAGAGTCAGAAATGACTTAATTACATCTGGGAGTTGTCAATTGAAATGACCAGATCTTTATGTACAGTAACAAATCATGTAATACAATAGTTATAGATCTTGTTTACTTTGATAAATGTGGTTCCAGCAGTAATTATGTAAGAGGTGTAATGTTAGATGTCCAAAAACAACTGATGGTCTGGTATGAAAGCCTCTGCACTGGGAATACTGTCCGTCTCACATCCCCAATTGAAATCCACACTCTTTTTAAATGTGGAAAAGGTTCAAAGGTACAAAGTATTGCTTTCATAGGAAGTGTATATATTTGGATCTGGTGCCGAATTTAAATGACACAAATTAATGTTGAATGTTTTGTAAAATGAAAACAAAAAACTAAGCCCTTATTATAACCAAACCTGTCTAGTGTATTGTTTCATAACTACTGATTGCTTCAATATTTTATTTCCAAGTTTGGAGTATCCCACATGCTCTAGGGTGGGGTAGTGATCAGTGGGAGAGAAGAGGAGAGAGGAGGAGGATGGACAGACAGAGGAAGTATAAAACAGTATTGATTTTTGGTCTCCAATGGAGTCTGCTCAGCTCTGAACACTCCAGCCTCAAAGCGTCACTTAGTGCTGGACTAATGGTAGCTGATGTAGGTCCTCCATATACATATACTATAGCTCTGAAAACACATACTACAGTTGGAGCGATCATACTGAAACCATGAGTCACTGTTGCAAAGAAAATCAGTAGCTAGTACAGCTAATCTAAACAACGTAATGTAATTATTATGTTAGTGGTATATTTGAGTTGGTAAATATCTCACTTAATTACATTTTTTTCTGTAGATTAGCGTTGGATAGGAGCAGTTTTCCTCAGCAGTATTCAATATATGGCGGTATTAGAGGCATTTTTCCTCCTTGCTCTGACCACCTCCTACGTTGCCATGACTCATGAGTACTTTATTCACTGCAGTACATTTTGCTCTCTGAACAACATTATTTCCCACTTTACAATTCAACTTCAATCTTAAATTCATGCCAGCTTTTTGGCTGTTTATCATCATAAATCTTTGCAAGCTACAGATCAATCTACAAAGATGTTTTAGCCACATACAGTGGCTAAAAATTAAATTGGACGGGTAAATATATTTTTCTAAAGATGCTATTAACATTAATGCCGAGCCATGATTAATGCATTCATGCAAAGAAATGCTAATCCCTAAATCCTCCAACGACACCTATTAGGCTTACATGAAAATGGTCTTTTTCAAATCTTAAATTATCTGATGGGCTGCACATGGTCTACATGGATTTAAGATCCACTCTGGTTTTAATTATCCACGAAGATTATGTGGTTTTACTTATATGTTTCACAAAATGGCCTAGTCCTTAGCAATCTCAATGGAGACAAACTGCAGTTTAAACTCCTAGAATTGAATAAATGAGAAATAAATAGCTTTATACCATACCGTTGAATATCCCAGTCAAAATGATTACATTTTCAAAGACAATAAGGCAAGAGACCCTGCACATGTAGACATTAATGGCTAAAGTGTATTTCAGTTGTAAACTGAAAAAAATGGTTTGAGAGGGGTTGCTCAAATTGCAAACATGGATTTAACAACAATAACATAACTTTGACTCTGTCCAGCATGTTTAAATATTACAAAGGTCGCTTGATTGTGGTCGATGTTAGACCTGCGTAATTTAATCAGGCATGACTTTGTTATCATCTTTGGGGAAACTCCTCTCTCGGAAATTCCCCTCCCCAAAACTTTGGGGGAAAATTCAAATGTAGCAGGACACAGTTACAGGAGCAGAGGACACACTCGGGTCACACTCAGGACACAGTTACAGGAGCAGAGGACACACTAAGGTCACACTGAGGACACAGTTACAGGAGCAGAGGACACACTCAGGACACAGGACACACTCAGGACACAGGACACAGTTACAGGAGCAGAGGACACTCTCAGGTCACAGTTACAGAAGCAGTGGACACACTCAGGACACAGGACACACTCAGGACACAGGACACACTCAGGACATACTCAGGACACAGGACACACTCAGGACACAGTTACAGAAGCAGTGGACACACTCAGGACACAGGACACACTCAGGACACAGTTACAGAAGCAGAAGACACACTCAGGACACAGTTACAGAAGCAGAGGACACACTCAGGTTACACTCAGGAAACACTCAGGACACACTCAGGACACATTCAGGACACAGGACACACTCAGGACACACTCAGGACACAGGACACACTCAGGACATACTCAGGACACACTCAGGACACAGGACACACTCAGGACACACTCAGGACATACTCAGGACACAGGACACACTCAGGACACAGTTACAGTAGCAGAGGACACACTCAGGACACAGTTACAGGAGCAGAGGACACACTCAGGACACACTCAGGACACAGCACAGTTATAGGAGCAGTGGACACACTCAGGACACAGGACACACTCAAGACACACTCAGGACACACTCAGGACACAGGACACACTCAAGACCCACTCAGGACACACTCAGGACACAGGACACATTCAGGACACACTCAAGACACACTCAGGACACACTCAGGACACAGGACACATTCAGGACACACTCAAGACACACTCAGGACACACTCAGGACATACTCAGGACACAGGACACACTCAGGACACACTCAGGACATACTCAGGACACAGGACACACTCAGGACACTGTTACAGTAGCAGAGGACACAGTTACAGGAGCAGAGGACACACTCAGGACACACTCAGGACACAGCACAATTATGGGAGCAGTGGACACACTCAGGACACAGGACACACTCAGGACACACTCAGGACACACTCAGGTCACACTCAGGATACAGAACGGTTACAGGAGCAGAGGACACAC
Source organism: Odontamblyopus rebecca (assembly GCA_030686955.1). Classification (NCBI taxonomy): domain Eukaryota; kingdom Metazoa; phylum Chordata; class Actinopteri; order Gobiiformes; family Gobiidae; genus Odontamblyopus; species Odontamblyopus rebecca. The sequence goes on from CM060664.1 coordinate 16,568,996, forward strand.
TCAGGACACACTCGGGTCACACTCAGGATACAGGACGGTTGCAGGAGCAGAGGACACACTCAGGTCACATTCAGGACGGTTACAGGAGCAGAGGACACACTGAGGTTACACTCAGGACACAGGGCGGTTGCAGGAGCAGAGGACACACTCAGGTCACATTCAGGACAGTTACAGGAGCAGAGGACACACTCAGGTCACACTCAGGACACAGGACGGTTACAAGAGCAGAGGACCCGCAGTGTGCATCCAGGAGGATTATGAGAGCTGTTCTGGAGGTAAGACTTTTCAAAGATTTTATGCACGTTCTCTGGCCTAGAATGTAATCATTGTTAAAACATGTTAGTGGTGTTTTATTTGAAATTAGAGTTGATGTAAGGACTATTTCCATGAAACAAATTGTTTTTGACTGCCCATCTACAGAACAGTTGTGACAGTTGTACTAAGATTTGAATGTGTTGCTTCCAGAGTCATCTACAAACAAAGATTGATATTCGGAGCACTGCTGTAGCTGTGGGTAAGTTCATGAATGTTACAGTTGATGTTAGTAATTTTTGCACCATCCTGAAAGTGAGGTTATCATTTCAAATAAAAAGACTAATACAAAATGAAATCTGTATCTTTCAGGACAAAAGAAGGCCACACACACAGACCACAGATGAACAAAGTAGCCCAACTAAAATGATTTTAACAGAATTATATTTTTTCAACATATACTTCCTAGTGAAACAGTTATCATGTTTCTACAGGGTGATATGGCAGTAGCAGAACTTTATACCAGATGCCCTACCTGTTACTGGAAGAAAAGCAGCACATGGTGAGTTTTGTTTCTGCATGTACAATTCTAATGTTCATGTGATTCTGTTCTGTTATTGTATTAAAGAGGATTAAGTGCTTTAAATATATTTAAGCATGACAGCACAGAGTAGATCATCATAATGTAATCATGTGTTACTCCTGTGTCCACAGGCAGAGACCAGAGTGTCTTCACTGGAATAAGTCCTCACACTGTCTAGCTCCAAACTGTATGCTTCTGTACCTTTCTCTGTATTTGATACTGTTTAAGACAATACAGAACTATAGAAAACTAGACTGTTTTTGTTTTCTTTCACTTTAAAACCCTTTAAGGACACTTGGCATTGCATATTAAAGCAATTGTGTCATCAGAATTAAATAATATATAAAAAATAAAACCTTAAAAAAGAGAAATTTTCATGATAAGGTAACATAATATAAATATGTATATTCAGCAAGATTTGATCCAATTTCATCAACCTGAAAAAGTTACGTCCGTGTTCAGAGAAAAATATGTGTAGAGGGGATAAAAATAAGTTTTGAAGCATAATTTTATTGCACGCAACTGATTTCCATATTTTTTAAAGCAAATCCAGTGACCTTTTTTTTCAGTGTAGGTGTTATAACTGCGATACAGTTGCTTCTCAGAAAGAATATAATGCTCAGATAGACATTCTATTTAAAAATCATGGTTTGGTTTTTTTACCTAAAGTGTTATATTACCAGCTCTGGTCCATAGACTAAATACAGATCCTCAGAGACACTGCGCTCCACTCTTTCTCAGACAAGATTATGCATTACACTTGACTCATAACTCTACTTGATACTTTATACTTTATACAGATAGCAGTATTGTTCTGTACTGTAGTTAGGGAAGTAATGCTGCTCCTTTAAAAAGCTCGTTCATAAAACTCCAAGCCAAATTTAATTGACATTGACATATTCTAACCAGTGCATGTCAATATTGTACACGTTTAATTTTCATAAATATAAAGAGACTAAACATTTTTGAGGGAGGATTTTGTTCATGTAGAATCTAATTTCTCTGTTTTTCCACTTGTCCTTGTTCACAGCTCTGATCGTCTTATTGACAATGCCATAAGGTAAGCGTTAATAGTGGCTGCTGTGCCCCCCCTCCCACTCTTTATTACAGTATACACTCCGCACATCCATATCAGAACCACTATTTATTGACGAAACAGTTAAATACTGTACATACCATGGCTTTAAAATGCTTCTGTATAAAGCAGGATGGGAGTTGATTTTACCCCATTGTAGCAGCAGGTATTTTCTTTTTAAATACTTTTAATAAAGTAACAATATGGTGATTTTGTGTCTCAGCATTGCCATGGCAACCAAAGAGAACATGACGTTTCAGCGCGGCGTGCTCAAGTCCATTCAGACCAGAGTGACCACTTTGGCCAGTATCCTTTTATTAATTCTCTGAGATACCACTTGGTTTGGCTGACAGAAACTCCACCCCTGCAGCCAGGTACCTCTGGTCAAAGCAGGTGTGTGATTTCATATTCCTGAAATGTTGTGGCCTTGTGTGACTCCACACACTTTTACTATTTTACACAACAAAGCATCAAATGACCTTAGTGCTCACGGTAAACGACAACATACAAGTTTAGTAGTGAAAATGTAATGTCAAACCTTTCCTTTAAAACTATACTATAATTTTAGTACTTTATTATTACTTGTATTTTATATAAAGGTGCCCATGGGAACAGTACAGTAAAAAATAACCTTTTGTTTTTACTCTTGTGCAGGAATGTTTTACTTTAACGGTTAATCTTAGGTACTTAAATGAATCGTATGTAACGTATGGTATGTATGTAAATGAATTTTATGTAACATATGGTACTTCAGTTTTTGGAGCTTGATTTCACAAAGGATCTCTCATTTATTTTCTTTGACTCTTCTGTCCTTAGACCGTTTCCCTGCCATCAACAGCCTCATCCAAAAAATTAACTTACGAAAACGGAGGGACTCACTCATTCTGGGCACAGTGATTGGTGTGTGCACCATCCTCCTGTTGCTCTACACATTCCACTGATGTCCCCCTTTTTTTTAACCAAAAATCAAATTCATGTTATGCCATAAACCATTATATTCAGCAATACCTTTGCTTGTATTACACTTATTTGGGAAGGAGAGTCTTAATTTAGATGAATATGATGTGTTATATTTATTTGTAAGACAAATATATTTTACTTATTGCTGCTTGCATATAATGTATACACAGGACTTTTACTTGTGTTGTCTCAGTGACAGTGCCTAATAAAACACTTTAACTGGGTCATGCTCATTCAGGACTTTATTTGCAACATGCAAAACCTATGGCACAATCGCACAGTATAAATGTAGAAACATGAGATGGAGTGCCAAGACCAATGCATACAGTAAACAGCCCCATTCATTTAAATAGCAGAATATTCAGGCACAAGGCTCAGTTCAGTCAAGCACTACAGTCTGTTTAGTGTCTAAATGAAGCAAGACTTGGACCATAAAATTAAAAATACGTACAGTGATTTTTAATTGTTCATCATGATCTGTATTTACTATGAAAGAAATGTACAGGTGCACTTTGTAACTCTTCTGGTGGAGGATTTGCCATTTGCTTGTCCTCATGAAAACATTATTGTTTTGCCTGGGATGTTCCACCATATGCCATGAACAAATCTGCATGCAAATCCATGGAGACTAGTGGCTGACCTCACCAGGCCAAGTTAAAGGTCAGATCTGTGGAGCAAAGCAATAATATCTCCATGGAGACAAGCAGGTGGTGAACCAGTCACCTGAAAAGTTACACAGCACCCCTTTTACTTTACTATGCAACTATGCAGTTTTAACTATCTAAAGGAAAAATGAGTGAAAATGAGTTATTGAAAGGGATCCATCATATGTGGCTCGGTCAATGAACAGTTAGTCAAAGGTTTGACACAGATACAAAAGCTGTTCACCCTCACCTTCAGTTGTAAACAGTTAGTCGCATTTTTGTACACTATCACATGCATATTTTTGGAAGGTATGAAGCCAATAGTTAACCACTCTGGACTGAAAATGTGACCCTTGTCGATTAGTTTGGAGGATTTAAACTTTCTTCTTTTTGTGATGGCCTCTAGATCCACCACAGTTCCTCATAGGAACACACCCTGACAGGAGTAGGCTATGTTTTTCTTGCAATGCGTTCATTCATATTTTTCAATGCACCACACGACCTTGAAAGTGGCACCTGGTCTATACTTAACCTCCCACGGTCGGTTTGAGGGAAATTAACAGACTGGTGTCCACATGAGGAACTTTAAAGTCTTTGGTTTCTTTGTGCTTCTTCAAAAACAACATGAATCCGCTCATGCCGGGTTGTTACTTGGATGATTGTTGATACTCTGAGGAAAAACAGACAAGAGTAATTTAGCACAGGATTTAATGTTGTATTGAGGCACAGTGTAATGCATTCTACCCATTGCTTTAAGTACCTAATCCGACCACGATGAAGATGATGACTGCCACACCCAGCAGGATGGCCAGGCAGCTCAGCAGCATCGACCGACGCCCGTACTTCCGCGCGGCCGCGACGTCTCCAGTGTGCAGAACCGACTTGGACTAAGAGCAAACATGAAAAAGGAACTTTGATGATCTCTCAACAGTGGAGGGGTTCATTTGTCATGGAAGCTCTTTACACACATTAAGTACAGATAGGGTAAACTCGAGGCCTAAATAAACCCTCGAATTTAGAAGCGCATATATTTCCCCACAAAAGGTGCACATTTGATTAATTACTACTAAAAGTGTTACTAATATCTTTTATGGTACATAAGTGCACAAATGGGTCAGGGGTGATGTCAGTAATTTTATTGTTTAAAGATATTATCTTTGTGCCTAAACCCATCTCGGCACAATAAATAGCCTACTGTTCACTCACCACACTGGCGTACCACAGCGCACAGATGTTAAATGGGACCCCGGGGCAGAGGCAGGATAGCACAGCCAGCCACAAGTAGCTGGAAGGAGGGGGCCCAGGAGGCACCGGGGAGGGAAGAGGGCCGAGGCTCACTCGGGATGTGGACTTGGGTGGGGCCGCCAGCTGTCCCACCGAACCGGACTTTAGAGGTGATCGGTACCCATTTTGGTCCGCATCCAGGGAGCGCACGCTGCCGCGGATGTTGAGCGAGAACGAGTCTGATTCTTTGAGATTGCTCTCCCCAGTGGGCTCCGTAGTCCCGGCACTCAGTAACTTCTCGGTGTCCTGGAATTCGTTGGGGTTGGATGCCTCACGCTCCCCCAGGGCGCTCTTCTGAAAAGTGGCATCAGTGTTGATGGCCATCACTGAGGTTGAAAGTGCGATGGGCGTGTGGCACGCTTCTTCTGTGTAAAAGTAAACTCAGGTTTTAGTTGTTTTCCATCAGGATAATGGTCTGAAGAGAGATCCAATCAGTCCAAAATGTCCAAGACTGTTGAATTTTAATCCATATAAACCTTCATCACTGAATGTATATAGATTGCCCTTAAATCGCTCTCGCCTTTACCGTCCAGACGCGCGCCTCCCTCTGCCTCCTGTAGCAAGGAATTAGCGCACCCCTCTCATCCCCAGTCCACAGTGTCTACAGTCTACTTAGGCACCACGCAAGTCGTGTGACAGTGCAAAAATTCCCACACGATTAAAGCGCTTTTGGGGTGAACGCGCGGTGCGTAAAAGCTTTCCATTTACGCGCGGCGGCATCGGCTGGATCAGCATCTACAGGAGAGATAGAGGGGAGGGGTGAACACATCATTGTTAAACTTGGACCACACACTTTGGGAGGCGTACACCGCTGACTCAGGGCTGCACCATTGCATTTATTTCTCTAGAAACTCCATTAAGATTTAAAAGTTCACGAAGTTTAGTTACGCTACTTTTTGGGTGAAAATGTCTTGTTGTTTTAATTAAACATACATTTATAGTAAAGAGGATTCAGGTCAGCATAAATTCATATTTTGATCATCATATTAATGGCGTACCTTTCAGTGATCTCCACTCAGTTGCAAACATGTTACATGCGACGTTAGTAGCTGTTCTTCAGTTATGCTGCCGTCTTCTGGTGATTTTAGGAACTGCCATTAATTGTGTATGTGTCTCGGGTAAAGAAATTGGTAACATAATCACTGGTATTGCTTATGGTAGATGTGGCAGAATGAGCCTGAGAATGGGCCTTAATCGAATATGAATATAGTCCGTATAAGGTCTTATTGATGACTCTCAATCCAATCAGAGTCTGTATCTGAACCCTTTGGAGCACAGACAAATAGCTGGACTCTTTTGTGAAGTTGTCTGTAGTTTTGGCCTCTGCTATCCTCTAACTGTACTCTGTACTCTCATTTTAAGTGGGAACAAGCTCAACACAGAGGAAAGTCAGATTTCAAATCCCTCTTAAATTATTGGGTCTGGACAATTCCCACATCAAAGCTGAAGCAGTTCTAACTTGTAATAACCCAAAAAATCCAGGTGGAATTCATCTAAAATTTAATTTCTTTTTTAATCTTTGGGTTAGTTTTTTATGGTCCATGTTATTCTCACATGGTTGATGTGACTAAAAATAAATTGGCTCCAGATTTCCATTAATCTTTTACATGTCCATGAGATTGAGAGTTCTCTTTTGTTAGAAGCTGAACAAACAGAAATTGATTAAGAAAAAGTAAAAGGACTCATATCAGCCCCCTGAACATGAGCAGGTGAAGTTTAACCCTTTTGCAGCTGAAATTACAATCCAGTGTAAACTTGAGACCTAAAGACCTGATCATTTCCATCCACGTAATTCCAACTTGTTCATAGTGTGGTGAATGAATGTGAGCGTATGTGGTACTCTGTTTCTCATAGTCTTGCAAGAACAGGTCAGAACAGGCCACTAACTTGCAGCTGGGTCCTTACTCGAGATGTCACTGTACTAATTATAAAATGTAGCAGTCACATTGTGTATAGTGTGTGCAGCTTCATCAAATCAAACTATTAAACAATTAAATAAAGTTCATCTATCATATATAATCTGATTACTATCTATTCATTTACCTGAATTAATGATTAACTGAATAATCCTGAATAATTCTTTAAAAAGGCTATAGAGATCTATAGCCTTTACAAATAAGCATAAACTATAGACCTTTAATCTATAACAATAAAAATGTCTATCTGTTGAATAATGCAAACACAAAACTACAGATTGAACTGTTTTTATTCAGCAGGGGCAGTTTAATATACCATAAACATGAGGGTGAGATGCTTTGTCATGGTGAGGATCAATACAATCATTATTTAAGAAATGTGATGCCAATAGCCTGTTCAGTTTGAATTATTTAAGAATTTGTGGTAGATTAATTTACCCACATTACTGTTGTCATGGGTTGGACCACAGTTACAAGTAAACAAAGTTATGATTTTGATTTGCTGTTGAAAACTCCAGGCAAAGCAATAACATTTCAATAGAGACAAGCAGGTGATGGACCCCCATCAGAAAATAATTTGAGGCCACTTTTAAAATTCAGTACTAATCTACCCACTAACACAACTCACATGCATTTCAGAACATGTTTGTAGAGGTCTAAACTATCATGTCAGCAGTTTATACATAACTCATGGGGACAGAATATTTTGCCGACTGTAGCTCAGTTGATACGGTGTTTGTTCACTGATCCTAAGTCTGGCAGCACCAGTCCCTCACTCGACATAAACATTGGCACATCACTGATCGAATGGTCAGGCCCACGGACCCACAGGTTGGTGGTTCCAGAATGCTGTTGTTGTGCCACTGGGCAAGACACTTAACCCACTTTGCCCCCAGTGTCTGCGTACGCTGGTGTATGAATGTGTGTGTGTGAATGGGTGATGTTAAGCGCTGTGCATGCCTTGAAGGTGTAAAAATGGCACCATTTAGTCTTCTACTTACATTTCTTTAATAATTGCAGCATTTGCAGTTTTGTAATTGAAAACACTCATATTTATATTCAGTATTTTTTATTATATTTGCAGGATTATTTTCCATAAAAATCTCTGCAAATACAGTGATCACATATGTTGCAGTTCTTTCTCTTTCTCTTGTTCTCATGATCATCGTGCTCTTGTCAGTGGGCAGGGCAGACCAGAGCAGTTCTTCAGCTGGCAGCTTTAGCATGTGTACATCAACATAAAGCTCGCCAGTGAAGAACCGCTGTGTGTCCACCATTTTGGATCAACCATGTCCAGTTGCACGTCGTCAGCTTCAGGTAGAGTCATTTCTGTCAGAGAAAAAAATAGAAGAAACATTTAATTTCCTGTGTTCAACAAAGCTCGACACTGAACTCTGAAAAAAAAAAAAAAGTAAAATCTTTGTGTACTCGTTAAGTTGGGGGTTGTTTGGCATTTCAGTTAGGCCTATATTATATCCAGTGTTAGAGCTTGTTTCAGATCCAGTTTATTCAGTTTAATCCTGGTTTAGTCCGAATTTAGTTCTATCTTACAATTTTGTTTTTGTTTGTCCTGATTTAGTCCTGGCTTTCTTGAGTTATGTTCTGATTAAGCCCTGGTTGTCTTTATTTATTCTTCTTCTATTAATAAGTGAAATAAATCAGTTTGGTTCACCTTTTGTAAATGAAAGATAACAATGCATTTTTCACAGCTGTACAGTAAATATGTTGCAGTGAGGTGCACTGAGCTGTGAGTAACTGAGTGAAATCATCTGAAATGCACATATAAGAAGAGCCACATGACCCCAACATGCACAAGTGCCTCTTCTGTCCTTTAACACAATTCAGTAAAAAGAAAACCCTATTGATATCCACAATGCCTTACACTCACATGCTGCATAGTTTAACACAGAATTGAAGGGCTGGTCAGAATTCAATGGGAGATTTTGTCTTTTAAATTTCATCAGTGGTGGATGAAGTACTCAATGTTGTTACTTAAGTCAAACTAAAAGTATCACTTGAAAAAATATACTTAAGACTTAAATCCCTGTTTAAAAATGTACTTAAAGAGTAAAAGTAAAGTATTTCAAATATTTCAAATGTTGTTAATTTGTTAAAATGTAGTGGTAAAAAAAAGGATACATATTTTGGTTAACAGTTGCAATACTGTTTCTTCTTTCTGTAGTCAGGATGTTACTACAAACATGGTGAAAATAACCCCTAAAATCTTTTTACTTTTCAGACCAGGTCAAAAATGTAGTGGAGTAGAAAGAACAGAGCTTTCAGGTATCCACTGCAAAATGTACTTGAGTAAGTAAATTCTGCATGTACAGTACTTTACTGCTTGTACTTGGTTACCTTCCACCAGTGACTGTCATAATGCAGAGGTTTTGATTTGGTTTATGGTTAATACATCTGGAATTACTGAACCAATCCACATGAAAGAAAAACAGGCATGAAGTTCAATGTCTTCACTGTCAGCGTGAATAAACTAAGGTGGAATCATTTTCTCACAATTACTTTAAAACTTTGTGGCTTTATTCACATAGGCACGTTTGTTGTTGAGTTAAAAGAACCACAAAATTAACGTTGTAAGTTAAATCTCTAACAAAAAAATAAATAAAACTACATTTGCCATAGATCTAAAAGGTCCAGGCCCTCAATCTGAAACTGTGACACACACTTCTCCACACAGCTATTATTTCGGGCTTAAAGTCCCAGGTAGGGATAATCTTTTGGTCTAGTTACCATGGTTACACAAAGAATGAGAAAACTGCCCTAGATATACAAAAAAATGACTTCTTCTCTGATGATGACTGAGCTGTGGGCGCTTATATTGGGACTTCAATGGGGGTCAAATAATATAGTAACATTTTCTATTTTTAACAGTACAACAAGGTATTTTTGCAACAACAAACTGGTGTTGCGTGGCAAGGTCAAGTAGCACAGTGGACTTTGAATTGGTGTCAGAGAAAAGCAGAAATGAATTGAAGTTTACAGCTAATGTTGTGTATTTCTTTAACACGTCGTGTGGTAAAGCTTACTTTTTAACTACTAATTGTACAATGTAATCAAAATACATATAAAAAGGTTTTCTCAAAAGTCACTGTTAATTCTACGCTGTACTGTGTTCCCAAAATGGCTATCTAGATGTGCAAATCTAGTTTATAGATGTGAAAAAACACAATTTACTGATACATTGGGTTTTTATTAGCTTTAAAATTGATTTTAAATGGTTTGAAAAGAGAATGTAATGAAAATTGTCTTGTTTTTAGTAGTCACACACACAAGTTGCACATTCCTAAAGCATTAAGAGGTAGAATATTGTGAGGTATTTTGACTGCCCAAGGGCTGCAGACGACTCTCAGCGTGGGGCGGGTCATTATACCATCCAAACATCTCAACAATTCACAGATGAAATTCAAAACAAAACTTCGTGGTTATACTTTTCCACTTTGAATTTCTCATTTGAAGCCATGACACAGCGCCTCTCCTCTGTGCCTGTCGTGACTTGCAAAAACCTTTCCATTATTAACTTATTAACTTAAATAAAAATAACACAATACTTTTTAAAACTTTATTTGCCAAACCCGTGTCATGTAAAATTGTTTTGCTGGGGGTGTCATTTTGTTTTGTCTGCAGTCACATCCTTCTTTCAGAAAATTATACGCCACAAGTCTCAATAACAGGAGGAGAGTCTGACACAAAATGGCTCCATTTAGGAAATTAACACAATGAATAAACTTTGAGGAGGCGCCTTGGCTGCTCATGTCAGTGTGAAGTACATGGACTATCCAACACACACACAGTTTGGGTTATACACAACTGAAAGGCCAGGAAGGACATCTCCATAGAGACAGGTACATCAAAAGAAAAGTTACAAAGTGCATCTTTAAGAAGAGAGACAGAACATATCGATAATAGTTTATCTTTGTAAATGCAACAGTGGAATTCATTCGGAGATAACACCATCCCCTTACCAACTAATCTTCTGATGCAAGATTTAAAGAGATAGGACAGAAAAGTAAAACTGCATTTGCTGGTTTATTTGGCACCAGCTGTCAGGTGAGAGTGAATGATCATGATTATTAAACTCAGTCAGAGGCAGCTCCAGTAATTACATTGAGATGATAATGTAATACGTCTAATTATACTGTCCTGAAATGAGACATCACTGAAGCAGGTTATGGTCAGTTCAGTTGAACAAGAGATATTTTAACATGCACAGAACAGCTCTTTTCTTTCTTCATGACAAGAATCTTGAGTCCAGCACAAAATATGTGATATGACAGAGATGATGTTTATCATGTCTGGAACTGTACTAACAGTGAAATCACTATAAATGGAAAAAGTCGTGCAGCTGTGGTATTTGCAAATGATTCATGACTAATTCATGACTATGAAGAAATGTGTGTGATATCACTTTGAACCACTAGATGGAGTTGTGAGTTACAGTAATTTAATCTTGTTCTTCACAGACCTGACCTGTAACTGACCTTTAAATATAACAGTTTAATGCCATACACTGGAACATCCTAGGCAAAGTAATAATAATAATATCCAAGGAGACAATGAAGTGAAAATTATTTTAAAAAGCAACTCCAGGACTCCCGGAACTACAGGAGTTAAAAAATGCTATTTAATCATTTTTCAACAATAAAAGCAAGTACATGAAGATGTGCTTGCTGCAGTGAAATGCCACTATGAAGAGATGGGCCAATCAGTTCTGCAGTTTTGAACAGGAAGTCAATGGACCTATTTCTATTATTGAGCCATTTATGATCAATACTGCGGTTTTCAATGCATAAAATGTAAATGAAGGATTTTTACATATGCCATAGTTTATTGCAAAACACACAGAAGCAAGCATAATGTCATGTCTTTACATTCTTGTCTCTCATTTCTCTCTCTTGTTTCTTTCAGTTTCTTCCCTCACTCCATCTCTGCTCTCTTCTCTCTCTCTCTCAGATCAGACTGTCCTGCATTCCTGACATTCCCGCTGCGTATGTTAGAAATTCCATCCGACTTGCGGGCTCGACCGACTCCTCACTCCTCCTTTTCCAGTTTCATAAATGTATTTATTTTTACAGTTCTGGAACAATGCGTCATTCATCCTGCTGTATACGGTCACTTCTTAATTGTCCAATATTAAATAGAGCTGAGAACAATCGTATTCCTATTTTATATTCCATAAAATATGCTACAACAGCAAAAGCATCATAGCCCTACAATGTAGCTTAAGCAAAACGAATACACTTGTTACATTACTGCCCCTTGTGTGTGAAGTTGGTATATTTGTCCTATCTGACAATTGAGCTTATATTAAAGTGTTCCACTCACCAACATGTAGTAATAGTAGTAGTATTGTAATTAGTGCTGTCAAAAATATTGCATTATTAACAAGTTAACTCAAAATGATTGTAATAAAAAAATTAACTGTATAAAAAAAATTAAAGCTGTAAATTTGTTTTAATCGCAAACTAGTTTCTTAATAAACTGTAACTGCTAGTAACGTTAGAAAAACTGTAGGATCCAGTGGTAAACAGTAAGCAAAACAATTTGTATGAAACTGACAAGCCCTGTCAGGAGCGCTGATGTTATTCATACAAGGAAAACACAAAATAAAGTCCGCTCCAAACATACAGCGGATCCGCTCTTACCTTCGATAAGGACTGTGACAGAGACAAGTTTTGCAGGCTCCGGCAGTTCTCACTGCTCCGAGCTGTTGTTATAAATGTTGTTATAGGAGTGCAAATTGTAGCAGGACTCATATCGGTCTCACTATTTAATAGATACTTCTGCCGCTGGACTTATTTTCTACGCTAAAAATTTTAGCTCTGCTGTGCCACATGTAAACAAACGAAGTGACATTAATCACGATTAAATATTTTAATCATTTGACAGCACTAACTGTATTATAAAAATCAGTGTCACAAATAGAGACACTGATACACTGAGTCACACCATATAGAGACAATAAAATGTAATGAAGTATCTATTGGAACTGAGACTGCGTATTCACAAGTTTCAGCTTCCTGATATGTGACATTTTGAAGACTTTTCCACATTCAAAAGATATATTTAGTTTTAAACTGTTACACACTACAGCAACAGGCCAAATTTTTCATCATTCTGAAACCCTTGGATTACAGAGGCACCACTTGGAAACAGCGACCCCGCCTGTCAATCAAATATTCATCCCAAAGTCATTGATCCACCTCATATCCTCAGACTCTCTATTTCCTCTCAGCCCGAGACAAGTAACCCGCAAGAAAAGGCCTTGACACAACCAGGTTTTTTCAAACAATGTGCAATGGTGTATAGGAGATAGTGCGCATTCAGACACACAAAACGGCGCTCTTATCTGAAGCTGTAGACGTGCAGACATGAGCAGGAGAGAGAGGCCAGGCGATCCGGAGCAGGACAGAACGTGGTGCGCACAAAAAGACTGCAGCATCGCGTGGCGTCAGAAATCACTGGTGCAATTGAGCAATGCACAAGTAGCATAAATAAAGGCAAAGGCTAAGGCAATGGAAGGCTAAAGGAAAAAAAGGGTTTACAGGTAATACATGAAAGAGATTCTGTAATATCAGATTCAAACAGTAATGAATAGGGAATAATAATAACATAGGTATTATTTCTCATTTGACACAGTGAGTTTACCAGTTCAGTTGTGTAATCAAACTTATCATTGACTTGCGACAGGATTGCTGTTAGCTTTTTAATATTTTGAGGCTGGTTCTGTATTTCAATATATGACAACTCTGGAAACTATTCAGATCACACAGGTCTAACACAGTGCAGTCATCCGACCTTTTTAATGTTGGGGTCATGTCATTGTGAGCTAAGAGGCCAAAGGGATGACAAGTGTTTTCTTTTTTTCTTTTGCCATTCTAAGCTCATCATGTCATTGGCAAATATAAAATATTAATAACCCAATAGTGGAACTTTATTAACCTAAATAATATTTACTATATTTTGAAACATTTCTAAATATGATTCCCCTTTTAGGGTATTGCTTGTATTTGAGCGCTCTGTAAACAGTAGTTTATAAAATATGCTACATAAATTATGTTTATTTGGGTTTAAAAATGTGACTATTCAGCAAAGGAGAGCAAGACAAGAAAACATGAATTGGTCTTTTATATTCTAAGACCTTAGATTGCTATAATCTTTGAGGGAGCGGAGATAATTTTATTACTGATGTTTTAACATGTTTTTCTGTGATTGATAGATTTTAGGATAGGCATGTTAATATTACCTTCAGCTATGTCAGTCTATCTAATTAAATCCTTTTTTTTTTTAAACTAAAAGTGAAAAAGATCATTACATATGTGTTACAACACCTGCTAATTAAATGCTCCCGGGCAAGTTACGTATAAGGTGCATTCCTGGCAGAGCTGAGGGCGTGAAGGCGAAGCGGTGTCCCAGATTACAGTGGGACAGGCCTTTGCTTCAGAGCAGGAGGGCGGTGGCTTCACGAACGTGCTCGATCTGATCCAGCTACTGCACAGACACTGGACATATGGCTTTACTGAAGGGACAGAGGATCAAAATAGCCTCAAATGCCAAATTATTGGTTGCAACTTGCTAAGGCTTGGTATTTTGTATATTCTTTTGCCAAAATCCAAGTAGTAAAGTTTTAATTGAGCACAAGTCAGTTTATTAATTGAGCTAACTCAGTTCCAAGCATGGGAAAATTAATCAGGAAGGGCATCTGATGTAAAACCTGAATTTAAGGAAGAAGACAGACTTATGTGATCAGCTGGAAAAGCAACATTTCTGGTGTTCCATTTTCTGATCTAGCTCATTCTAAACAAACTTCATTCACAGACCTGTACATAAAAAAACATATAACACATAAAAAAGCAAACTGCTACATGCTGTGTTTTGCTAGACTCCTCGCAGTGTGTTAAAACTTCATCCTAACACTAGGCGTAACCATCTAGTGTAAGAGCCATTCGTAATTCTACATGATTAAAGGGCATTGTATCAGGAAGGGCATCTGAGATAAAGCCGTTGGCCAAATCCATGAATCGATGCACAAAATATATGATATGACTATAGGTTTAAATGTGTACCATCCAAATATTAACTTGTGCGACCACTAGTGCACTAATGTCCGTAGAGAGAAGCTAAATGCCACGCCAAATGCACAATGTCTGGGATGAACTGTGCTGTGTCCTGTAAACCAGCCCTGGGGCAAACCGTACCCTTTAAATTCAACACTGGAGCTCCTGTTAAATATACATAGACTTACCTATTATCGTCATATATAATTATATTTACGTAAGCTATGTGGAAATGGGTTTGCTCATTATTTAATCTGTATGTGTGTGTATGTCTTTATACTTTCTGAATCCACAAGGGGCACAAAAGAGTGCATACACATAGACCATAATTAAAGTAGCAAAAGCAGAGTACAAATATATAGATGTGTGTATTTATAAGTAGAATATAAGATCCAATGTATGTAGGTGACACTCAAGAGAAAATGAAAATAGCGTAAATGGTAGGACATAAGATTATAACACAAGGATTAGCTGTTGTACAAGTATGAGTTTGCAGTTACCAGTGATCTAAAATGTCTGACCACATGATTATGACTCAACATGTTTATGCTACATTGCAGATCATCTGTTATTTAACATTATTCAAATTACATTTAGAAAAGTACTTGAAATATTATGGCGTTAGTGTTAATAAGAATTTGAAATCTGGTCTTCAGTATTAACATTTATCACAATATTTGTAGAAGCAAAAAATCCCAGTTGAGTAATTGTTATCATGACAAGCCTTTACCTAACATCCCTTTTCTTGCCCCTCTGACACAGACACGCAATATGAAGGAATGAAGGGTGTAACCTGGTTGAGCAAGATGGCCTCGCTTCTGCAAATAAGACACACACACAAACCCACACACATCAGCTTATGCATGAAGAGGGACTTAGCTTGGGAAATACATACATGCACAAGTTTCTATTTAACTGTGAGATTGCCCTATACCATGTGATACTCATTGATAGGGCCTGCTTATGTCACAGAGGCCGCGTTGCAATGGGACCAGTGCATCTCGTGACAGGGCCTATTGCGCATTCCTACCGGCGCACTGAACCCTACTGCCTGTACAATTATGTAAGAGAGGGCTGCTACACTGTAACAAGCACACAACTGACATTTACCCTTGAAACTCTACATTTCATCATAATCCACCCTGATTTCTCATACAGGAAATACATATAAGCAATGATTGGTTGAGGTATAGTAGATATTGTGGTCAGGCCTGAATACCCTCCTACGTCATCAGATTTTAAAAAGCACTCCCTGTTCCTCAAAGTTTTGACTCATCTTTGGTTTGACTCTGATTTAAGTCTGGCAGCTTTTCTCAGAAGTAACTAGACTTATCTTCCTGTTTATACCTGTTCACACTGGCTTTTTCCAGTCTTGTCTTACTGTAACTGTAACTTACTGAATAGGTTAAATTTAAAACTGTTTTACACATCAATCTATATAACTTACTATGATGACACCTTAAAAGAATTCAACAGATCTTTACTGTATTTCATTATGTTATGTAAATTACAGACACATTTTTCAGGGTTGGGTCCAGTGGCCTGCAGTTTAAAGCAAAAAAAGAAAAGAAAAAAAAAAGACCACTCATAATCATACTAATCAAAATGTCGCTCAAAATGATATTGCAACTCACCCACGTGTTGCTGATAGATATAAGGATTTAAAATTGCTTATGGAGAGATAATATCTTCTCACACTGTCCAATGCATGTCACAGGCCTAGCCTATATGACACATTTCCAGGCCTAACCAGCAGCCACAAGTCCTGAAGCACCACATTTGTATGCCACAAGTCACACGACATAAAATGCTAAGAAATCTAAGGCGAGAAAGATGTTTTTTTAAGATTTGAAGAGGCTATTCAGACTTGAGTAAAAGTGGCGCTAGGTTAGGGTTGGGTTACCGTTTTACCAGCGAAGTAGGTCATCCAGTCGGTATACGCTAAATCACACTTAATAAGAACAGTAAAGAGCCAGCATAACCACGCAGAGACCGACACTAACCGTACGAGTGCCCCACCTTGACCGCGGGCTGGGTCGCTCCTCTCGGCCACTGGATCCAGAGGAGTTCGCGGAGCCTCGCCCACCGCTCTCTTCTCTGCTCCCTCACTCAGCCACTCTCAGCCGGGTTTTTCTTCACATCTTCGCCTACACGCGCTTTGGAAATGGTATTTTAAAGGCGTTCTGGAGAGCGCACTTTGGCACGTAGTCTGCCGGGGAGAGAGATCGCAGCTTCGCAGGACTTCAGCCCCTTTTTTACACAACTCTCTCACTCCTCTCTCTCTCCACAGTGCCCCCTCCCTTTTCGCGTCTCCGTCAAATACACACCCATCTCTGAGCCACACACGCAGCCGGCTTCCCTCCGATCAGCTGGCAGCGTGATGACGTCGGCGGCGGACACGGGAGCCGCACGTCAACGGGAGAGCGCGTGGCGTCAGCACGCTGCAGCTGAACACTTTACGCATAGACGTCTTAAACTCATCTATGCTTAAACTTAAATACTATTTAATCGATTAGGCCCTACAAATAGAGGATATGAGAATAACTAGAGTACCTTAGATTTTATGGAACTCTAAACTGCATGTGTCATGTGCATATGTATATATTCTTTATGTAGCTCAAATAGTTAAATCAGATGTAGGCCTTTGAGCAACCATACAGGACAACCGCATTAGTGTTTTCTAAACAGTATAATATACGGTAGCATATTCAAACTACAAAGTCTTATGCATTTGAGTTAAATATTTGCCTGGCAAATCCAGAACCATGTGTCTGTATTTTTGTATTTAGATTTTTTAGATTTATATCAGTCTGGTCGCCACGCCCTCTGTTGTGTCTGGTCCCCAGCCAAACAAGATCAAGCCATCAGATTACCGGGATAATAAAAAATAAAAAAAAGTACTACACATGAGTTTTGTTCACTGTCACATCTGAAATGAAGAAGCTCACTGGTAACAAATAGAATCAAATTTCTCTCACCTCAGATAAACGGAGTTTAGTGCTTCACTCACTGATTCTGTAGAACTCTGCAATGTTTTATAGCCCTCTGTGATATGTTCCTTTATATTTTCAATAAGACAGGCCATGCGTGTCCCCAATTGGCAAATCCACCTGTCAATCATGCTTATTTGAATACTGGGGGATTCAACGATGACTCACGTCTCCTAGAGTACTGAATAAGTGTGTATTCTGGGTCCCAGGCAACTAAACCGTTCATCTACATTGACTTGGCTATTCCTATCGTGCTTGCATAATAGGCTATCCATAACTATGAAAGCACAGAAGTTCTGTACAGCAAAATTGTAATGAATATCCTAAAGAGAAATCGACTTGAGCATGAAAGTAGAGAATGTGTGTTTCCTGACACAGACATTTAAAGGCTGATCTTTAAATGTCCTCCAGAGAAATCAGCAGGTCAAGATGAACTTGTTACTCCCTTTACCCCTCCCGCCTGCCCACTCCCCCAACCACGCCCCCTCACCTCTCTCACTCTATGCCTGTCTCCTTTTTCTTCCTTCCTTTTACCTCTCCGCCCACACCCTCTTTGCCCCCCTCCCTTTTTCCTTTGACGCAGGCCTGCTGCTGTGTCCCTCCCACTCTCTCCCTGCTTCTTAAATCTGGACTTGTCACTTGAGTCGTGAAGGTAGAGTTGCTTCGTCACTCTCAGCTGACAAACTAAGCACAGGGCCCAAACCACAATCAGCTGTCTTTTCTCTTCACATTATGTCTGTTTAAAACACGGTGCCAATCATTTTTATGTATGTGTTCCTCTTTAAGACAAATGAACTCAACGCACTCATCAAACTGTTTTATGCTGCCACACGTTTCTGTGTAAACTAGCTGCAACAACTAACGTCACTTCTTGTATCAGTCAGTGATCTAGATTAGTAAGATTAAAACAATAAAAACATGGCATATTTGTTAACATTTCGGTCATTATACCATGATAATTGTTTTGCAAAAGTGTTAAATTATTGCTCACTTTTCACATTTGGTTACTTGTTCTTTAGGCCTACTAAAAATGATATATTAAAATCACATACTATTTTGTTAAGTTTCCTGCACACAAGAAAAAGCCTACGTTCAAGCAAAAATAACTTCCTTGAGGTAAAAGATAGTTACTTAGACTTACAGTTTTTCATTTTTAAATTGATGGAGCGGTCTATTCATCATTCCATCAGATTTTTTTTAAATAAAATGTAACTGCATAATTAGTTGCATGTAAGCTATATATGAATATGCATGGACTGTAATTAATCTAAAAGTATTAGTAGTTATTGTAGTACAGCACTCCCAGAGCCACTGTGACCCTGTGCCAAAATACTGTTTCCATGGAGATGATAATCAGCCGCTGAAAAGGCAAACTGTCATTTTACGGAGAGTCTGCTGATACAGACATGATGTCCTTTCACTGACGACTTTTACATTATCTCCATTATTTCATCTGACTAGATTATGGGGAATATAGAGAAGTGAAAGGAATTGTTCTGGTAAACATGGTCATAGGTTCACTTTAAACATAGGCCTTTATTGTTTTTGTTCGCCTTGACCTCTGACAAATTCTTAAGTCATCAACAGTTACATAATTTACACTTTATTTTACAGCCTATGTTAATCAAGACATTGGTACCAAAAAGATGAAGAGGTGGTAGCCTGTCCTCATTAAGTAATTTAATTATTCATTAGTGATTAGTCATTAGTCATTAGTGATGATGATAGGTAGCCTAATACAGTAAAATTACCTGGTTGTAACTTCAATAACTAGAAAATAAGAATGGAGCCTATAAGGCTACTGTGGCTCAGATACATTGTAAATGAAAAATGGCAATAGATATGAGATATTGGACTATTTCATATTCTACTGGAGGAAGAATAGGAATGATAAACAATCAAGCCACTGATAAAAGATACATATAATGTGATTTATGCAATGCAGAGTTTAGTAGTTCTTTACATTGCTTTAAAGGCCCATATTATCTGTTATAATGTTGTTTCCTCATCGAAACACTGCCAGAGTTGTGTTTTGTTTCACACATGTTTAACACAGATCTTGCATATTTAGGCTGTGTTCTTCCCTCAAACAGAAACATGGTTTCACCTTGTGATGTCATGTGGTAATACAGGAAGTGCTCCTCTATTACCACATGAAACTCCATACACTTTTACTAAAATCAGTTGGGTGATTTCGGCCATAGAATTTCCAAACTCTATCCAATTTTTACAATCTCTACAGGGTTTTAGCTTTGGCGACGTAGACAGTTTAATAATGCAGGATAAGGTGTGCATGAAACAAAATACAACTGTTGGTATGTTTTTGGTGAGGTAACATTGTAACATGGCTCACAAGAGTCAATTTTGCATAACAGGACCTTTAAACCGGCATAACTTGAATGCAACAAACATACTGATTAACTGGGTTCATCTGTACTACAAACAATTGTGGGCCTAATATGCAATTCGCACTGTAGACCTAATGTTTTTTTTATTCTTGATAAATTCATATTCAATAATTGCATCATTACAAAGTTTACTATAGTAGTCCATACCTTTCATTTTGTTTTCCCTCATATAAGCATAACAATGACAGTATAGGAATTCACTCAAGAAATCAAGTTGCAATACTTCTACTGTCACTTTCAAAACTAGAATACAAATAGGTTCAGTAACAGTGTTAAAGAGTTCTCTGTTATGGTTTTACACTTGCAACAGTAGTTTTAGTTTCTTATTATATCAAAAGTAAATAATGTTAGATTTTAGTAACAACCAAGCAAATCAGTTTGCATTTTCATCAATATTGAGAATTTCGCTCTCTTCATTTTTCTCTTGACATCTCAATCTATTGCAGGGGTCTTTCTTTGGTCTGTTGTGCATACAGTATTTGTTGGGTAATTCCTGTGACTCAGAGTTAAAGTTTATTTTTCCTGCGTCTTTACGGGCAGAGCTGCAGAGGAAATGCACTGAGCAGACATGTTTCAGCCCTCTGTTTATTTTTAGCATCAACAAGGCATTCTCACATTTAACCATGACTCAAAAGTTTGCAATGAGTATAAAACTTAATTAGTGCTAATAAAATGTCCTTGTTTGTAATACCAATGTAACCAACACATGCTTGTGGTTTGAGGCAAATGTGGAAAATAACTGTTCTGTAACAAACTACAACATTTAACATTTCTTAGCAGTAGTAGTTAGTTTTAGGTTTACCTAAGTATTTGAAGGCCATGACTTTTATTGGTAAAAAAATATATATATTAGCATTTATATTACTGCAAACTCCAAATAGACTTTAAGAGCCTATATAATGCTATTTTCTGGTCTATTTTATCATGTTGTTTCCTCATCAAAAACATACTTGAAGTTTTGTTTTGCTTCAATCACACATGTTTGACACACAATCGCTGCATATTTAAGTTCTTCTCTCAAACCGAAAACAGTAATTTTCCACCTTGTGATGTCATGTTACCACATAACAGGAAGGTAAAACAGGAAGTGCTCCACTGTGACATCTTTGCTAGATATAGATGATTTTAGCCATGGATTTGCCTTTCTCTATTGAACTAAAGGTGACAGGGAGCTGCTAACTTGAAAACTACCACTACATGACATCACAAGGTGGAACAGAGCATTTTTAGCTTTGGAGATGTAGACAGACTAATAAACCAGGTTTACTCAGACATGTGTGAATTAAGCAAAACACAATTCTGGGTTTGTTTTTGACGAGGTAACATCATTACAACATGGCTTAAAGGTCACAAGAATCCATTTTGTGTAATATAGGACCTTTAACCTTCACTGTTCACAGTACAGTACAAGTATAAGGAAGAAACATTATAATCCTATAAATGCATTGAGAAAAGTAAACAAAGTGTTCAGTATTTGTGTAAGATTGCCATATAATAATAACAAATAGTTAGATAAATAATTGCAATGCCCACATAAAATAATATGTATTTTCCAAACCTACTGAATTAAGTGTGGACAGCAAACACATGTTGTTATTGCACAGTGAAAGCTGCAGCTTAATATTGAATCTTTTGAACAGGGTCACCAGATGTCCCTATTTACCTGGGACAGTCCCAGTTTTGACCCCTGTGTCCCCTGTCCCAACATATTTATCCAAAACCATTGATTTGTTCCACTTTTACACAAGAAATGTCCCAGTTGTCCCTATTTTTGACCAGTCTGATACATGTCAACAGGAAAAAGAGGCATAAATTGTCATTTGTTTAGGTAAAATACAGAAAAGTATACTTAAAAATGACCAAAACACAAAGAAAATGTGACTATATTGACTCACAGGTTAGCACTTTTCCTTAATTATGCACTTGTTTCACAATTTTATTATTACCAACCACACCAAACCGGGTGGGTCCCAGTTTTTGATTTTGAAAATCTGGTCACTCTTTATTTGAATCTATATTTTAATGATAAAGTGATTTTTCTTGAGTGCACATTTGTGTAGCTTTTCCCCCTGTATACTTGCATGTTTGAAGCACGGGGAGCCTGGATTCCTTTGGACAGGAATAGGACGGAAACTCCCCGGGAAATACCATGTTGAGAGTGAGACTGTGTCAGAGGTGAGGCATGGAACACATGGACTTTAGACAAACACTCACAGCATGGCAGCCGGAAGTGCATTCACATGTTTACTTATATACAAGCAGGGTACCTCTTTAGTGAAATATGTCTCAATGCCTTCTACTGGTCAGATTGAATGTCATTTATTGGACTATAAAATGCAGAAATCACAAACAAAACTGAATTGAATTTAAGTAGTGTGTTCACTCATGTTTAAGTGAACTTAGGTCTATAAGTACATTTGTTCACTGAAAATCCTGATGTCTAATTGGGTGTGAAATGTGAAATTGCAATCTCTAAATTCACCACTAGATGCTGCACATATCACTGTTCGAGCAGTAAGTAATGTTACAATAGTTGGTAATGTTAAAATATAATTAAACCTTTTACACTTATTTGTATACATAGTTAACGCCAATTTACACACACACCGCATGCTGACTGTGTTGTTCTAATACAGAGGTGCAGATAAGCCTAGGCTGTATGAAAATGTTTGGAACTTGTATTTTTCTTTTTTATAGTAATTTCCATAGGTTCAGAGAAGTTAACACTTCTAACACAATCTAATCCGTTTTCCTAGGAATAATAGCTTTAATTTTAGACCAAACTGAGACAATGTCATGTAATTTAAACAACAATCTAAATACGGACCCTCTTTTATTTCCTTTAATAAATCAGAAACAAAAACGCAAACTCCGCCTTTCCCCTTTACGCACGGTTGCCTTGGAGACGCGTCACCGAGCAAAGCAGCGTTGAAAAGTGATTGTGGAAATGCTCCGGAACAAGTGCGTATTTTCACATATTTGCTCTTTTAAACTTTTGAAAACAAGACAGAACAAACAGTGGTTTAAGTATTCTCCAAGCTCCGGAGTTTTTGAGCGCGTAAAACTTCAAACAGTGTTATTTTACACAAATCTTGGTTTTATTTGTTCGATGCTTCGCTCTCAGCCTGCGCAAAGCGAAGGAGTTTGTTGAGATTAGAGGATGCCAGATGATAAAAACTCTAAACCACCGTCTCAACCACAAAAGAAGAAAAAGAAAAAGAAGACACAGAAATCAGATTGCAGTATTTCACCAAAAAATGCAGGTAAACTATTTTGTAAAAAACAAAACAAAAAAAAAACATGTGAAAGTTGACAAATTTGGTCTATATAAATCCAATGGCATGGGAAATTTAACCACAGGTGCCACTGCTACTGTATTGTTTATGACATTCATTGCATTGCTATTTTTTTTTATTTCTGTGCTTGCATCACCACCCAAGTCTTTATTAATACTTTTAACTTCATCCAAAGTAGCAAAACACAGAAGTCTGCTCTGATAAACACATAAAATTCAGATTCTTTTATTTGACATCCATACATTAAAACCTGTTGACATATTATAGACAAGAAGATAAGTTGGTACACAAAGAAAAGAGATTAGAAGAATGCCAGGAGATCCTAAATAAGACCTAACAGACTGCTACCGTAAGGGCCACCTCAAACAGAACTATTTTTCTAGCTCTCGTATATATAGGGTTACATATTGATGATAAAATGCAAAAATGAATTAATCCAGTAGTTGGCGTTGGAGTGTTAATCCTTTTTACTGGTCACAACCATTACCTGAACTGTCCGAGGCTATTTGTAACCTAAACCTAGCTTTTGTTTGGGGCTTTGTCCAATTTGTTTACATTCATTCTCTTTCCACAGACAACCCCCCCCACCCTGTGCTCTCTGTCCCACCGGTGTTATCCACTATTGGTCCACTTAGACCCCCTCTTCCCAAACTGAAATCTACCCCCAAAAAAGACTCGGAGAGGGGAAGGTGCAAGCGCAAGCAGTTGTCCATGTCCCTGTTCAGTCTGGTGTGTAAGTCTGGGGGATCACCAGTTCAGAGCTTCCTGTCTCAGCTAAGTGGCCCGGCACGGGAGAGCGTCCGCTGGGAGGGGGAGGTGGACGACCCCCTGAAAGAGGAGCAGCGCTTGGAGGTGTACAGGGCCAACCGAAGACAGCGCTACCTCACGCACAGGGAGATGGAGCCGAGGGAAACCAAGCAAGAGAAGTAATCTAGCTACAAAATGCAAACAGAACTATTTCAATCTTCTAAACAGTTTAACATGTTGATATATTTATTTAAACTTATTATCTATAACAAAAATGCTTGTACATGTTCCAGAAAAGTTATATAGTACACCTTAAATGTTGTGCAAGAGACTGGATATGGCAAATATAATAAATAATACACTCATTTATTATTAAGCACTAAGAAATGTGCTATATAATATAAGCCCAAAGCATCATTATTAAAAAAGTGAAGCAAAACTCCTGACCATTCTCAAAAAAACATACCAAAATTAACTAGACTAAATCAAATTTATGTCAGGGATACATACTCTACCAACCAGTACTAGATGGAGGATTAATGCTTACTAAATCTTCATTTAAGCTTTTCATTTTATCACTCATGTTTGACAGAATGCATAGTGTCGTTCTGACGATATACAATATTTTTTGTAATTCATTTCTAACTCCAAAGTGATTTACGAAATTATTTCTGGTGAAGGGCTCAAACTAATGCATTTCTGTTGTGACCTCGTGCTCAGAGGACTTGTTAAAATCTTAATATAGGATTTGCACTCTTCATGTTGAGCTTGTAAATTATGTAGCGCTTCCAGAAAGATACAAAGTTGGTGGTTGAGGGGTGAAACCGGAGCTAGTTAATACCACTCAGGCAGTGGGTCGAGAGGAACAGAGGAGAAAGATGGTTTGAGAGAAGTGTCACTGTCCCATAGAGAACCTGAAGATTTCTTTAAAATTCTGCACAGAGACACGTTGAAGGATGAAGGCGATAAGATTTTTCAACCATATGAAAGCAATCTTTTTATCCACATCCCCTTTCCCATGTATAATATCTAATATATTTAATTCAACTGTATTCCAGACACATGGTACACTTTACAAACACAGCAACAAAATTGTGTTGTCATAAATTATAATGTGTATAAAGAAATTTTAAGGCTTTATAAAATATTGCCTATTTTGTATACTGTTGTTTTCTTATGTTAATGTATTTCTATTGTCATTTCTCTATATCATCAGTAGACATTTTCTCAAGACTGACAGGAGATAAATAGATTTTTGCTCAAATAAACAATACACATGACTGTTACTGCTGTTGCCCTGAGGATGGCAGTAGACAGAAACAATGAGGCTTTACACGTACAAGCTCCTAAAAGACACACATTTAACAGGCCAAATAATTATCTGTTGCGTTTCTTCAATAACAGACTTTTAGCAGAATTAACATCAGCCCGCCTCGCTCTATAGACTTGATATTTAATGATATATATTACATGGTATAACAACAACAGCATTTCTTTTGTGCTCCTTTTGCGGCTCTGTCTTTGTGAGCTGTTTGGGATCCTCCATTGTTCATATTGTGTGTGTTTGTAATTGTTGCTTATTTCAGCAGCTGCACTCAGGACATCAGACACAGCAGCCACTGACAATAAGGCCACGTTATTACCGGTCCTGTAACAGACTTTCAACTTCTCTTACTTTTATGTCATGTTTTCTTTTCCAAGAGTAATGTTTATTATTGTTTATTGACCACAATATAAAGCAACATTCTTAAAATAAGCTCATTGATAATGTAATTATTCTCTACACTTCAGCTTCAAAATTGAAGCCTGCAGCCTTTATGCAGTTGTTTGAAAATGAAAAAGAGAAACGTAGTGTTTGTTATTCACATGCTCAATATATTCTCCTTTAAAACCAGTTAATAATTAAACATAAATCAAAATGAACATGGCGTTGGTGTATTTGTGTGGTATGAAACTACACAAGTCACTAAAACATGAAATCTGTTAGAGTCTATAAAAGTGATACAGCAGATAAAAGTGTATCTATGAGGTATCTGTTGTTGAGGACTGTCAGCTCCACAAACCTACAGTCTAAAAGTTTAAATGGACAGTACATTCTGCCCGAGAACTGACACAAATATGATTTAACAACTTGAAAATGTTCTGAATGGCTTCATGGCAGCTTTAACCAGCTTAGATCATCTGATCTGTAAAAAACACCATGGTTACTTTAGATACACCTGAAATCTTTAGTTGGGTCAAACTCATTCAACATACTGGGCCTCCATTTTGGTGATGACTTGTCCTGACAGGAGCCTCTCGGCCACAGCAGACACAGCAGGGTCAAAGTTTAGACTGACCGCGGCAATCACCTTTTCGTTCCTTCAAACACAGAACATTAGGAAAATAAACAAACTCAGATCACACCAAATATATAGTTAGATCAAACCACTGCTTACTTTATGTACAGTCCTAGAAACTTCCTGTCTTCAACCTTTCCTTTTATGATGACGTCAGTGTAGCCCTCCCCAAAGCCTGCAGTCAAGAGACATACATGTCATTATGAACTATGTCCAGTAACTTTATTATTACTCACTGTATTGACATATTGACACAAACCTATGGAATGTTTTGACATTTTGGATAATTAAAATAATATCTATGTTGTAAAAAAAGATGCTTAAAAATATTAATTCAATCTCCCATGAATCTAGGATCCCAATAGTTGTGCACAATGGAACTACACATGAAAAAGTACTTGGCTTTTAGAAGAAAGGGCTCACCTGCATATCGCATGGTTCTACCCAATAGGACGGTCCAATAATAAGGGACTGAGTTCAGCTCAGTCTGTCTCCCCAACATGTTCAGAGCAACTATCTTCCCTGACAAAATGAAACTACTGTCAGTTCATGAGAAATCCACATGATATTTACAATTCACATACCTACAAATAACATCTTATAGTATTGAATGCAGCGATATAAAAGTCCATCATTTTGTTACCATGAGCCTGGGCCATCTGCCAGTGCCCGATGTTGACCTGCTGGTCTTTGGCCATGGTTAAGGGAAAGGTGCAGATGTCACCTCCACAAAACACATCAGGTACATTTGTTTTCATGAACTGCACAAAAAAATACAAATTTCTATAGATAAGCTATACATAGAGAATGGGCATTTTTGCTAGCTTTTACAAAAACTGCATACCTTGTCAACTACTACAAATTTCTTCTGGTCCATTTGTATTTTAGTTCCCTGAAGTAATTCTGAGTTTGGGTTGACACCTAAAAGAGAAGTTCAGTAAGGTATAATATGGTAATAGCAAAAAAAAAAAACTTTTCCTCCTACTCACCAATACCAACAATCAAAACATCAGCAGGAATCACGGTCCCATTTTTTAACACAATGTCCTTCACCTAAAAACAAAGCCATGTAAACCTTTTTTTAAATCAAATATAAATGTTTATATAGCTATAAACTATCACTGTACCTTCCCGTTTGCCCCCCGGATCTCTGTCACAAATTCATTCATATGAAACTTCACACCTTTGTCTGCCAACATCTGCAGAGAAACACAACTTAATGTTTCATTTAGGCTCAGAAGATTCACACACAGATTCTGACCGTGAGAGTGATTTTCCCAATCTCTTTCCCCAGAGTGTTCTGGTAGGGCATGTCACTGCTGCCGATCACTGTGATATCTGAGGCTTTGTTCAACATGTATGATGCCACCTCCATTCCTTAAAGTTAAACACAATCAGACTATTTGATTTCATTTCATATATAAAGAACTACAGAGCAGCAGAAAAAAGTAATATAAAACTGCAGCAATACACTCTTATCCCAACAAACGGTGTGGACCACACGCAGGACATCCTTGAAAAAAATATTTTTAATCTCAATAGATTATTTTTTTCAATTTGGGCAACCTCTTAGGAGCAGTGAGCAAATGCTCAGGGACCCATCTCCAGATCTTGAGCGAGGCTTAGATGGAGAATGATCTTATTAAGCATTTTTTGGGTTGATTGAGGAAACTGAAGTGCTCATAGGAAACCCACCCAGACATAGGGAGAAACATGCAAAGTGTGCACAGACAGTCAAACCCTGAACCTTCGTGCTATGAAGCATGAGTGCTAGCCACTCAACCACCGTGATTTTCAATAAAATGTGCTGTGCTGCACTGTTACACCATTTACAGTATCAGTTTACAGTTTTAAAAACATGATACTTCTTAATACATTGTGTTAGTTTGAGCTAAACTGACAAAAGCTGTACCAACAAAAGAGGTTCCCACGAGGACGACTCTGCTGCCCTCACACACCGCATGGATCTGCCGTGCATCTTCTGGAGTCTCCAGCATCAGCACATTTTTTAGGTTCATCCCGGGGACATCCAGGATTTTAGCTCTAACAGGTTTAACATATAGTAACATTGACACAGTCCAGTCTTCCTGATATTGTAAAAGTAAATCATCCAGAGCCAGTTTTAGTCTTAAAGTACCTGCAGCCTGTGGAGATGAGCAGCTGGTCGTAGCGCTGTACAACCCCATCGTCAAATGTGACTGTTTTGGCATCAGTGTCCAGAGACTTTGCCTAAAACAAAAGGTAAACAGCACAGTAATCTATTCTCATTCATTAAAGCTACTGGCCTCATCATCTCACTGTGGTCTTCAAGTGGTGGTGACCAAAACAACAGCAACCATATTGTACAGAGAAGAGGTTTAGAATAAGTTTATAACAATAACACTAATGGCTTGGATGTATATTGCAATCTTACAGATAACCAGCTTCTCAAAGCACCACACTACAGTAAACCTGTGTGTCCTGCCTAAGGGCACAACAAGCGCAACCTCTCAAATTTGTGGGAGATAGCTTTACTCTCTGTGGGCCCCAATCACATCCATGGTTCTACTCATACATAGATGGACTCACCTCTTTCTGGAGCCACACTTCAATGTCATATTTCTGATAAAACTCCATTCCTCTCAATAAGATACTCTCGCTTTGCACATTCATCACCTAAAAATAAATGAATACAAGTAATTATCCTAGCTTTTTATAAACTCTAAAGTGCATATGACAGGTAAAACTACTCATTTCACTAAAACATAGTTAATTAATTAAGTAAATCCTAGCTTTCCCTAGTTTGACAAGTTTGGTTTAACTTTATAGGTTTACTTCCTGGTTGAACATGGACAGATGTCATATATATACAGGTTATTCCATAACTGCTAGAGCCACTTTAATTTATATAATAGTTACTGTTTAATAAACATTTAGGCTTATGACAACAAATCAGTTTTGTTAAATGCATGTTTAAATGGTCAGAAAATGATGTTCCTTGCATTTAATTGTCTCTACATTTGGGATGTTATTTTTATGACTGGTGACATAGATATTAATTAATTAATTAATTAATTAATTAATTAATCATTGTATTTATATAGTGCCTTTCATGACACCCAACGCGCTTTACAGTTCATAAGGATATATAAGGATTCCTTTTTTAAACTTTAGAACTAATTTCAGCCTTTATATTTGCAACTTTTCTTCTCAAACTGCCACTTGACTGATGTAGGTCTAAGATAAATATTTACCACAGCTATTATCGCACAAAAGTAAGACCACATTTGAAGTACAGACCTTGCTGAGTCGTGTTTTGTCATATGGAAGGAGGTAATCTCGTGACACCATAATAATTCGTCCACCATACTTTTCTTGACGAAGAGTTTCTGCACAGCTCAGAGATGTGGCCCCTGCATTTACACCGACAGCATAATAAGTATAGATTTAATAAAAAATGAAACAAGGTATCTAGACTGTGCATGTTACACTGACTAAATAAATGAACAAATGAGCAATCTTTCTGAATAAAGGTTAAATTTGCCTTCCTGTTAAATGTATAGCATTTAGTTCATGACAATTGAATAGTGTGTAGTAATACCTCCGCCTATGAGCAGAACTGTGTGTGGGTTTCCTGATTCAGCTCCTCCCATGTGTTTTATCCTCTTCCCCTGTCTGATGGTCTGGGTCACACATAAAGCACTTTTTAATATTCAAAGTAAGATGAAAAAGTTCACTCAATAGTTCATTGAAATAGTTCACTCGAAAAAATATATACCTTTTTGTTTATGGACACATACACTTTGCTGTTTTGAATCTTGACCTTAAAATGAGAAACACAAAATAAATCAAAATAATATTTATAGAAAACAAACACTGAGTACATTTGGTTTGTAAGAAGTGAGAATGTTTAGGATACAGAACACAAGAATAATACAGCACGGCAAGCACAAGCTATTACTAGAGCTAGAGTTAAGTTTTTGCCCACCCTACCAGTAATCTATATTTATGTTATTTATATCTCAGTGCCCCCACATTCAGGGGGCTTGCACTTGGCCTGATCTGCTGCAGTGAGGTGTCTTGTACCTTGTGACAGGGCAGACTGTCAATACCAGGAAACTCCTCCACATCTCCAGTGTGAGTGTTGAAACAGGAGCCATGCCACGGACAGCGCACTTTGGTCCCAGAAATCACACCTGAACACAAACCATTTACATTTTATCTATCGCACTCGATCAATCAGTATTAGGAGTACTTAGAATCTATAATATACTTAATTGTTTCCCGATGAGCAGTACAGACAGAATACCTGAAAGCTACACAAACACTTAACAAATGGTACTTAGATGAAATTGAAGTTAGAGGTTTGGAAAATTAGGATTGTGGGCTTCATGACATTGTTGATTTAACCAACAGAAAGGTACCATTATAATAATAATTATTATTATCAATAATTGTCATAGTAAGTAATGTTTTATTTATTTACTTATTTATTATTACCTTTGCTCAGTGGAGCGCCATAGTGGGTGCATTGGTTTTCCAGAGCAGAGTATCTTCCACCAGTCCTCGTCAGCAGCACCGTGTAGCCCCCTACATCCACCTCCTTCATCCTAAAGATACAAAATCAGTAAAAGTGGTTGTTCTATAGGACACACATAATTAAAAATAGCAACTCAATTTAATTTATTTGTTTTCCATTTTTTGTTATTCCTGTAAGTTGTCAAAGGGCAGTGCATATCCCAGCTACTATAGTCTTTTGAATTGTATATCAGTGGATAGTTCCACCAAAAATTTCTGGCAAATATTGAGACAGCATTTTCATGAATCATAATCACCTATAATGACCATTTTGCATTTCACAGTTAGTTTGTGCATAAAAACAAAAACACACACATTCTAAAATACATTTGACGTTGATACAAAAATAACTTACTGTCCTTCTTTAAGGTCAGACTCCAGACACACAGCCTCCGTCACCTCGTCCTGGTCCTCCTCTGGATCAGACTCTTGAAGCTGGCAGGCTGAACACACAGTACAAATGTGATACAAATAGTACTAATTGATTTATAGGACTTGACTATAACACAAAATATTTTTTTCTTCATATTGATCTCAATTTTCAATATAATTTTCTTTCTCAAATAGCTCTGAGTTTTTAAATATAAACAATAGTGCCATTTAAAACCAGTCAAATTTCTTTTCCTGTAAAGTCTGAACATGATTTTACTGACAGAAGATTAGATGTAGAGCTCTCGATTGAAAAGACTCAAGCTGATTAACAACCATTCGAAATGATTGAAAATGTGATCAATTGCACAGAGTATAATCCCAAAATTTATAGTAATATTAATATATACTACTACTAAAATGACAAAATTAATGCAACTGCTAATACTGAGGCACATGCACCACTCATTAGCTACCTTTACCCAGTTGGGTCGAAAAAATCCATTATTGAAAATTATATTCTCATATCTTCTTTCTCTGTATCTTTTGCCTGACAGGTTACTCACGTGGCTTGGTCACAGACATGTTCCTGGTTTGACAGCCGTTCCACAAATGAACAAATCCTCCTCTGACTCACAAAATGTCACACAGATAATACATTTTAGAAAAGAAAACCATCATCCATAATAAGAACTCCATCTCTGCACTTCCTACACCAGAAACAAGTCATGTTTAAAACATCTGCTATAATAAAGAATCCTTTTAGATTTAGTTTTTGCAAAGCATTTAGGTGGTTGCCAGTGCTCCTGTGCTGCTCAATATTGTCCACAAAAAAGCGCTGGTCCTTTTGTGTGGGACAAACGGCACAGAGGGAAAAGGCTGACTGGGCATCCACTTCTGAATGGACCCAACAAAGACCAGGTTACAACTGCAACCAATTCATTTCAACTTGACAACTTCAAACATGTTATGCAAAAGACTGACACACAATAAGAATAAAGCTTCACTGGTAGTTTTAAAGGTAACAGTTGTAACATGCACTCAAGCAGTTTGGAAATGTCCATAGAATCACAACTGAAATAGTGACGCCTTTAGCTGTCAGATACTGAGAACACATCAACTGGATTTATTCATATATGATCTGACACACTGAAGTATGAAATATATTAGAATATTTAAATTTGTTTAGTTCATATCTAGAGACCATGTTTGTATTATTATCATGTAAAATTGACAAGAATTCCATGTTTAAGTGTAAAAGTTACATTTGCTATATATTTGTGGATACTTTTATAAATTAAGACAATTTATTTACTGTGTATCAATACTTTTATTTCTATTCAAGTTCAAGCATTTGTGCATGGGTTTAAAACTGGTAGTAATATGTACAATCTGCACTTCATGAAAAATATGAAGCCCTCTGCTCCTCTGTGTTAAAACATTTCAGCTGTTGGCCTTCTTATGCTGCATAACACTCAGCTAAGACAGTCTAAAGAAGTCATGGGTTTCAGGGTGAATTAATCTATTTATTTTCAGTATTTTAATATACCTATAAAACAATAGCGTGTATAATTTATATATACTTTCATAATGAGCATTCATTTCTAATGAAAAGAAATCTTCTCTTCAGTCTCTAAATGATGAGTTTATTGTTCTTGAAAAGGCTAACAAGAGTGGGCTTTTTACAGTTGGTGTCATTGTGGAGCTGTTCTCTGATTTTGGGCAGTAAAACCCTCTCGACCCTGAGCTCTGTCTCATAGTATGGGCACATTCTGAGGTGCTCTGACAGCGGTGGGATGTCACGGTAAATCCAGGAGTCCACAGGAGCGAAAAAGGTGCTGAACTCCCAAATCTGAAAAACATCATTCTATCATTTACAGAACAATCATAACATTTGTGTAACAACATACTCTGGTCTTTGCTATTATTTTAATTTAACTGTCCATATACAATGTGTGCAGGTAATGTACAATGTGAATCTATAACGTTTTCACAAAATACAACACTTTTATTTAAAACAGTACATGTAGACATACAGTTGCATGCATGATTTTAACGTCATATACATTTATACACATATCCTATACAGACCTTATGTGTCACTCTCCACTTTGCTGTCCCATTGGAGTATGTATTCCTGCCCCAGTGCAGGGTAACCATGCCCCTGTCCTGCAGCTGAGAGGAGCACACCTGCCTCATGAGGTGGGACACCAGGGCAAGCTGAGACAGAGACAGACTGTCCAGGAAACTGGCCACGTGACACAGCACCTCATAGGGCAAGGAGCTCAGAGGGTCCTCTCCCCCTGCAGTGTGACGCCCTCTCCTCTGGGGGGCGCTCTGATGAGAACTGGAGACATCCTGAGTGCTGTTATTGTCCTGGGACAGGTGAGATGATGGGTGGAGGCTGAAGCAACCCAGTTCTCCACTGGATGGAAACAGATAAATCATTATTGTTGTCATCATCAATAATAATAATAATAATAATAATAATAATAAATTTAAATAAATAAATTCTTATAAGGCTGAGTTGACATATTTTCTTACATTCTAAGATATATATATATATATATATATATATATATATATATAATTTATTTGAGATATATATATATATATCTCAAATAAATTATATATATATATATATATATATATATATATATATATATATATATATATATATATATATATATATATATATATATATATAATTTATTTGATATGGACATAACAATAACATTGGACCAGCCAGATGCATTGTTTCAAGTGTTATAGCACAAGTGCTAATTTTCAACAGGAGGCTTTTAGAAAAGGTTCAAAGTAATAAAACAACAGTTAATAATGCAGTTATATATATATATATATATATATATATATATATATATATATATATATATATATATATATATATATATATATATATATATATATATATATATATATATCCTGTTATAAATATGTCAACTCAGCCTTATAAGAATTTATCACTCTCTTTTACAACTAATTAAGTCACACTGGGAAGTCTGATAATTATTATGTGGCACCACAATAGTACAATGTTAGCATATTACTTAATAAGTGAGTAAGTGTTTATTTATATAGCTCTTTTCACAGACATATGTCACAAAGATGCTTTTCAGAGCATTATTTACAATTCATTATTCATTCGCTCCACACCCAGTGGTGGAAACTATTGCTGTAGCCACAGCTGCCCTGGGGCAGACTGATGGAAGCACAGCTGCCAATCCAATCGACGCCATCAGCCCCTCCGACCACCATCATCACTCACACACACACCACATTCATACTAGGCAATGTGGGCGAAGTGCCTTGCCTAAGGACACAACAACAACAGTTTTTGTGACTGGCGCCTCACTGTGTACTATACAAATTATGCAGCTTTTAATATGAACACAAATGTGTAGGATGGATGGACTACATGGATTTGTGCAGTGTGCTATTGTAACCAGTAGAGGGGGCCAATGGTGATAAGCGTGCATTAAATCTATCGTACTGCTTTATTTAAATATATGTGTGAAGTGACTCTCACTTGTATTTGACAGTAGCATCATAGGTTGATGGGCGAAACCTCCTTTGACTGTAGGTACAGCCCAGATATGCCAAAGGACAGCGTTGATCGAACCAGCCGTTTACACACATGTGGATGTCACTGTGGATGTTCCTGCAAAAATACCACTCACTGTCTGAGGGCAGAGGCAAACAACTGGGCCTATTATAAAAACAAACACATGAACTACTCAGGTCGGCTAAACGTAGCCTAGTACTGTGAGAACTAATTGAATAGAAAGTTAACGGAAGTTTAAAAAGCTAGTAAGATAAATGCATATAACAATAAATAGGCTATGTAATAAGCCTATGTGAATCAGGGTGTACTGAAAAGCGTCTTATTAGTCATTAATCAGTTACTAGAAATAACTGAACCACTAGGGGGTCACAGGTCATATTGAGCGGATGAAAAGGTTCAGCATCACAGACACGCACGTCCTGCGCGCGTAGATTTCAGAAAATAGGATAGTGGCAACACTCATGCCTCACAGCAAGGAGGTTGTTTGATCCCCGTTTCGCCCGGGCCTTTCTGTGTGGAGTCCCCCCCCGTACTGTAAGCCATTTCTAAAATGCTAATAAAGATTTGTTTCATATTTAATAAATTCCAGTTCTTATAAGCAAATAACTTTATATAATTGGTTGTATTTTTATAATAATTTAACAATATATGCATAATTACAATAGATAATGTAATAGATAACAAGTGACTTTTATATGTGCTAAAACAGGCTCTTTACTTAAAAACATTCTGGGTGAGGATGCCCCTGAACCCATTGCATCACATGCCATAGAGCATGTACTTATAGTACAATCACTGGGTCGCAAAGGCACCCGTATAAAAAGGTCACTTTTGGCTTAAAAAACGACCCACCCCCCTTGGAAGTCTAGCTACGGGCCTGATGCATCTATTGTTGTATTTGTGGTTTTACCATCAGCACCTGGGGCAGGGATAGAGAGACTTAGTTAGTGCTTTGACATGTACTTTTGAAATCCTCGCGTTTGCCGTGGTCAACCTTTACAGAAGATAAATACATTCCTGTTCAGCTGGTTAGTTTCGTTGCAGACCTGCCTCAGCGGCTGTGGTGGTCCGCTGAGCCAGGACCTTAGACTTGATACAAATGGGAATAATAATGTTTCTCACTTGTAGTGCAGGCCGTACTCGCGGCGCTGGAAGCTCTTTCCGCAGAGGAAGGTGAAGGCGGAGCTGGCCTTGTGGTGGCGGCTGGTTACGCTTTCTACCTGCAGCTGCAGATGGAGCTCCGGAGTTTTGGACTTGGACATGTCCCGAAGACTCGCATCACTGGGGAACGGAGTAGACAGGAAGTGGTACGTCTGCGTGCCTTCGTCCGTGAGCAGAGCGTCTGTGCTCAATCGCTCGGCGATCATGTGGCCGCGCTGCTCCCTCTCCAGAGAGCACAGCAGCGAGGCCTGAGGGGGAGAAGGCAACCGGACAGGTGAGACTGAGAGCAGGTACGACCAGAGAGAAAAGATCTATTTTACTTCTCTCATATAAGGCTATGAGGAATTCAGCTGATAAGAAATTTGCCATAACCAATGTATTTGTTACAAACTAATCAATAGCCGACTATCCAAACCCAACTTCAAAGGTCATGACCAACAGAAATATTATTTGAATGTATTTCTTTCACAAACTGTACAAGCTCTTGGTCACATTTCCTCACATCTATAGGCATCTATAATAGGATTGTCCTCACCTGTATCTCCTCCCACACAGGCATGTCCTGCAGCGCCACCCACAGATCGCTGGTGTCCACTGCTTTATTTTCTCTTCTTTTGACCCAAGGGTTTCTGATTCGACTGGGCCTGGCTTCAAAACTGGTTGGAATTTTGAATGTGCGCACTGTTGTAATCTTCATAGGCTCTATGTGTCCATAAGTGAATGTCGTCTTTTTCACCATGGGACATGCAGCAGCTTGGACAGGAGCCATAGTGTGTTTATTAACAGCTGCTGCTGCTGCCCCTGAACACCCCTCATTGGACTCATCCTCCTCTGATACAGTACCTAAACTCTTCTCTTTCCCAGGTGCTGCACCTGCCTCTCTGCACCCACCCATCTCCATACTGAACATGCGCTCCCAGGCATTGTAACTCTCCAAAAACTCTGGGTTGACTCCTGGCTGGAAAGCCAGGGCCTCTCTCTCCAATTGGGTTAGTTCTCGCTCTGGAGCAACCTCCAACAATTCCTCCAAAATATCCTCCTTTTCTTCTTCATCATCATCATAGTCTTTCTCATTGTAGACTGTATTGGCTTGTATAGTATAGCTTTCAAAAGATTGCCATGTTGTTTGCTTTAATGCCTCTTCTTTTAGCTGTGCAGCCTTTTTGAGTTTTTCTTTCTCCCTTTTCTTCTCCTCCTCTTTGTCTTCCTTCTCCACTCGTTGGGTCAATTCTGGAAACAGTTTTTTCATTTTCAAGGAGTGAAAAAGCCTGTCCTGATCCTTTAGAGCCATCTCTAAATCCAGACATTCTCCTTTGGCCCTTTCACTCATTAGATTTTCATGTAGCTCTGTGTTTTGGTGTGAATGAGCATCTTGAGCAGGCCATCTGTTCCACTCCATGGAGCAGGAGACCACACTGGCGGGGCAGTACTGGAGGTGCTCTGCCCTGGATGAGCGGGGCATTTGGAGGGGGCAGCCAAACTCAGCATTGATACATGGGACACACACATTGGGACAGAGCAGTAGGTGGTCCTCCTCTTTGCACAGGTGGAAGAGCGCCCCACACAGGAGGCGACAGGTACTGAGCGGACAGGAGACAGAGGGCTGGACCCGGGCTCTGCAGCGGCGCGTGTAGCAGGAGTCGCAGTGGGTGTGGCCTCCTTTGTGACGCTCACGGGATGAGCGGGAGCATGAAATCTGAGGTGAAATATGCAGTTTATTGACAAAAAATGCACTTGTGCCATGGATGAATTTACTCATTCACCAACCACAAACAACAATATTTGAAAATTTGTTACATTTTTAAATCACAATGTGATGCCTAGATTGGAGCAGCAGGCAAAAAAATGAAAATAAACATTTGGGGATAGACATACTGGAACAACTGGATAAACAACTCAACAATCTCATCTCTACCTGTATTAAATAACTTGTCACTTTGCTCAGGTTTTCTACAGGTCACATTGTATAACAGTGGCCATTTTAAATACGCCATTGTGGCAACACAACACAATTCTTTTGGCGAAAGATATGACAGATATGGCTATATTTATTTCAACTTCTGGAACTTCTGGAAACATTAATTTACTGTGTCCCATATAGTATAGAGTGGTAAAAACACATGCAAACACACTGATAATTCATATAAATGGCATAACATTCTGCAACATACATGATGAAATGTATTAAGTTTATGCATGCCTTAAACAAAATATACTTTTGTATAACCAAGTATCCTACCATTTTAAGCTCATCCATTGGTCCCACTTGAGTACTAAGGTGTAGATCTGCGGTAGAAAAAAACAACTATTATAAAATGCCTAGATTTCAGAGTTCATTCCTAATCGTTTATGCGTCTAAAGGACATAGACTCTCCTTGTGCCCTGTCATGTATTTTGGGGAGTGTGTGACTGCACTTAAAATGTGTGTTAGTTAAAAATAGTACTGACCATGAAATGTTACACAGGTGCTTTCCAGCATGGCTAAGGTTACAGGCCCAGGACACTTACATCAGAGGAACTCAATGATTCGAGTCATTTTGTTTAGCTGTGAAGACATAGACAAGCCTTTTTTGTACTTTCACTTTTTTGGAAACTAACATTTTTTGTGTTTCTTTTTGTTTGTGTTTTTTTGCTGTTTTTATCAACACATGGACAAGTCTTTCGTCTTGGAGAGTCTTGGCTAATTTTAACATTCCCTTTCAGAGCTCCATTGAATACTGCTCTTGGGTATGAACTGTCGTTACAACTTTATTTTGTAATATAATTATTAGGAGTGAGTGTGAGTGTGTGAATTGTATTCATTACAATGCAAAAGGCGTATATACCCATGAGCGGTCATATTAATGACCAAAGGCAAAGGAAATATAGGTCAGTGGAGCTCATGTTGAAATTGCAAGTAAACATAACCTGTATTTGTACTTAACTGTCAGTATAGCTACACGTTAGTCATGTCCAAAAATGTAACTTGAGTTGTTTCATATTAGCTGTTGTAATAATAATAAAGTAATAATAATAATAATACATTTTATTTATTAAGCGCCTTTCTGGACACAGGACACAGGTCGCCTTACAACAACATAAACAAATTAAGTACGATTAAAACATGAGCCTACAGATAAAGTGGGACAATATTCAATTGATTGATTGTATTTATATATATTTATTTATTTTGCGGCACGGTGGTTGAGTGGCAACACTCAGGCCTCACAGCAAGAAGGTTGCGGGTTCGATCCCCGGGTCGGCCGGGCCTTTCTGTGTGGAGTTTGCATGTTCTACCTGTGTCTGGATGGGTTTCCTCCGGGTACTCCGGTTTCCCCCATCAACCCAAAACATGTCCCCACCCCTATGAACTAACATCAAGGACCATGACATCCACCCTCCTGTGGGCTCACCACCTGCAGAGGGGTTCATAGAAGGGGTCAGGTGCTATGAGAATTGGGCAGCAAGCTGCCCCCGCGACACAGCCGGATTAAGTAGGAGAAGATGGATAGATGGATGATTGTATTTAGTATTGTATTTTATTAGTACGCTATAAACACAACATTACACACTATTGTCCTCCAGAAGGAAAGGTGTTAAATGCATTAAATATTTGACCGTTTTGTTGACTGTGTTTGTTTTAAATTTTGCAGCAATTACTGAAATCCAACACCTTCAGCTATGGTGAGTAGCACATTTTACACTCTTTCATTCATTGTTTTTACACCCACTGGATTCAACATTTGTATTATATACTTCAAAGATACATAATTAATCATACCAGGTTGCTTACAAAAATCAGTAATCATGAATTTGGGTCATAATTGTATCAGAATAATTAAATAAACTTAAAAAATAGACTTGTTGAATTTTTTTTAATGTGATTCATGTTTAAAGAGGTTTCTTGATTAAATGGCTTTTTTCAATGAACAGGTGTCCTGCTGCCCATGAATTAAAGTTGCAACAATTGAAGCAAGAGTTGTAATCACAGTTAAAAGTTCAGTTACTTGAATAGTACTAAATCAAACCTTCTTGAATTTGTTCCACAGAGTTCACGCTCCCGCTCATCCCGTGAGCGTCACAAAGGAGGCCACACCCACTGCGACTCCTGCTACACGCGCCGCTGCCGAGCTCGGGTCCAGCCCTCTGTCTCCTGTCCGCTCAGTACCTGTCGCCTCCTGTGTGGGGCGCTCTTCCACCTGTGCAAAGAGGAGGACCACCTACTGCTCTGTCCCAATGTGTGTGTCCCATGTATCAATGCTGAGTTTGGCTGCCCCCTCCAAATGCCCCGCTCGTCCAGGGCAGAGCACCTCCAGTACTGCCCCGCCAGTGTGGTCTCCTGCTCCATGGAGTGGATTAGGTGGCCAGTGGATGAAACAAACCCAAACAATTTTTTAGTTTTACAAGAAAATCTGCTGAAAGAGAGATGTGAGCAGCATGAAGAGGCGCTGGATGTCAGTTTAGCGTTTGTGGATCAGTCAGAGTTATATTCACGACTTAAAATGAAGCCACTGTTCCCAGAACTAATGGAGCAGAAGGAGGAAGAGGAGGAGGAGGAGGAGAAGAAAGGGGAGAGCGCAGTAGGAGGGACTCTTAATGGGGAGGCTGAGGCAGAGCAAGGTAAGGCTACTATGTAATATTTTATAAACTAAACTATAACCTGTTCTCTTAACTGATTCCTTATTTTACTTTTTGTATTATACATTAGTTCTGTAATTGTATCTCATAATGTTACTAAAATGATAATGGATTTCTTCATATTGCACTTTATGAGTTTAAGTGAAATGTGGTGACAAATCTGCCAACCACAACCTACAGGACTCACTGACAGCACGAGCTGGTTAGAGATGGATTCAAATAACTCACGTCAGCTCTTTTAATGTTCTGACAAAATAACTATATAAAACATCTGTTATTCATATATCTGCCTTAACAGTGTTATAATTGTATAAATGACCACAGCAATGGTCAAAGTGTAATCTTTGTTTCCATTAATATGCTATTTATCTTTCTTCACCTTCCACATCAGCACCTTTGCCT
This sequence comes from Odontamblyopus rebecca, assembly GCA_030686955.1. Taxonomy (NCBI): domain Eukaryota; kingdom Metazoa; phylum Chordata; class Actinopteri; order Gobiiformes; family Gobiidae; genus Odontamblyopus; species Odontamblyopus rebecca. The sequence continues at coordinate 16,610,248 of CM060664.1, forward strand.
GCCCCTGTGAGTGAACCTGTCATAGAGGAACCAGTGAAAATGTCCCACAGCCAGATGTTAGACCTCATCAAAGAGAAGAGCAGCATTATGGACATGATGTTTGGGATGGAGCGAGGAGCATGCACCTTGGCTGAGTCACAAGATGAGCCAACACAGAAAGACAAAACAGGACAGAACGAAGAGGATAAAACTCAAACTTCAAGGGCAAAAAGTGAGGATCCAGAGAAAAATGGAGCTGCTGCTGAGGCTCCTGAAGTGGACACTAGTAAAACAGGACATGCCCCTTGGCAGCAGGGGGTGCTAGAGAGAATTGGGAAGGAGCTGACCCCTCAGGAGTTTAACATGTACATAGTGCACCATGGACGGATGCTGATGGCGTTCGGACAAATTGAGGCCTGTACTCCGAGAGAGAGGGACTTTGTTTATGGCAGTCTGGAGCCTATTCCAGTTCAGACAGTTCGCACTTTCAAGGTATGAAGTGTTAAGGTTGTTGGTTTTACTCAGGTGAGATAAGTCAATTACACTATTCTGTAAATTCAAGAGTAATGGTGGATGATATGTTCTAATTGAAAAGAAGCTATTGATTTCGTAATTAACGGCACTGTGGAACCCTTAATCAGATTTTTTTTCCAATTTAACATTTTTAACTCTCCCTCCCTCTCAGGTCCCAGACAGTTATCACTACAGACACAGAGCTCATTTATATGACACTACAGCTCGAGTTCAGACTGCGACTCGGGAGACGGACACCTCAGATCTGTGCTCCTCTGAGGCCCAGTGGTTCAGCGATGAGGCCAAACTCACACTACTGGGATACGCTGAGAAGGAGGTCATGGGCCACAAGGTATAGGATAAAGAAATGGTTGTCTGACAAATACAAATATAAGAAAACACTGTTATTTTGTTGAATTAATGTTTAAACTACCGTATTTTCTGGACTATACGCCGCTACTTTTTTCCCAGGCTTTGAACCATGTGGCTTTTAGTGCGGGGCGGCTAAATTTTGATTTTTTCTTCCACGGCTAGGGGCGCTCTAACCGGAATTTCAAAAACAAGATAGACGGAGAAGAATATGCTACTTTTTATTTAGCAGATATAACACGCACGACAAATTACTCACTGGTAATTATTTTCAAATCCTCACCCCTTCATCATGAAAAGCACACGAAGGAGTTTGTATGATGCAAGTTTTAAGTTGAAGGCATCGATCTTGCTCCAGGAAGGAAACCGCTGTCGAGCCCTGCACCCGCGGGACCCGCAGGACCAACACAAAACAGCGCGGCGCGGAACCATGGATGTAATAAGAGCATCTGAAAGAACATTCTGAAAGAACATTTTGAAAGCTTATTGCGGGCGCGGGCGGGAGCGTGACCGCACGAAGCGGGCGGTAGCGGTACTGAAGACTGCGGGAGCGGGCGGGAGCGGGACTGAAAACAATTTTCAACAATTTTCAGTCCTGCGCAGACCTGTACCTGCTGCTGCACGTAAGCTTGGCGTCAGCGGAGATGATTAAAGTGACTTGTGGTTTCACTGCACAGGAGAAATCAAGGTAAATCAATTACCGGTTCTTTTCAGTTTCTGCCGTGTTAAAAGGCACCGTTCGGAAAGAATCTGTTCAGGTACATAAATGTACATTTACAGTACAAAATCGTTCTGTACATGCAGTAAATATCTAATTTTTCAACATAGATATCAGCGGCTTATAGCCCGGTTGCGGCTTGTACAACTTTTTTCAATTTTTTTTTTTAAATAGCGTGGGTGCGACTTATATACTGATGTGCTCAATAGTCCGGAAAATACTGTATATATAAATCTTAAGCGTTAACTTTGATGATCATCAGTGTGTTTAGAATTCTCTACTTCCTGTAATTTTAAAAATATTTTTCAACTTTTCTTTGCAAATTGCTTCTTGATTTGTGTAAAACTGTAATATTTACAATAGTTATTAACCCAGTAACTTAAGTCAAAATCACAATCATAAAATCTATCATGCACTTTAATGAAATGTCAATTTATTGTCAAATTATTGGACTTTTAATTAAAAGTTGCATTAATCATTGCATTCATTACCAGGTATTTTCTTTTTTTTTTTAATAGAATCAATATACTCAAGGTCTATTCATTATACTTAATCTTTACAAGCATAAAACTATGCACTGATGGAAGGAACAGATGACTTTTTATCAAGATCAATGGTTACGCTAAATGTGTTAATAGCTAATAAATGTCTTTACATTCGCAATTTTATGTCCTGTGATTCATTCTGTTCTAGATCTGTGAGATGAAGGCCTCAGATGGACTCTATGTTGATGAGGGCACACAGACTTTTTCTTTCCGCTCAGCTCCATTCACCTCAAAAACCAAACTGTCTGATGTCATAACAGACACAGACCGGACAAACATACTTCACCTACAGCTTCAGGCCGAGCCCGTGAGCAGTCGAAACAACCGAGGGAGTGCCTTCGCCTTCGTCTGTGGACATGTTTTCCACCGCAGGGAATACTCCACCCATGTCAGGTATCTGTGAAAATATCATATTTCAATCAGCTATTATATTATGAACGTCTGTCTTCACTTGTATAGATTTTAAAGGGTTCTAAATAACTTGCTTGCTGCTTTGGATCAACATAATATAATACATAATACATTTATTTAAAATGAACCTTTCTGAGTGTCAATCAGCACAACCTTTTAGGACATAAATCGTCTCTTACTGACACATATTTTCCAGTGGCACATACAATGATGAAACTATCATCTCTGTTTTTAACTCAGTAGTCACAGTAGGTAGTCTTTATGTATGTATTGTTACAGTAGCGTTTGACTAACTATCTTATTTCATAGAAATGTCCACTGTGATATCCAGACGGGACTCAGTGGTTGGTTCCAGCAGAGATGTCCTTTGTCTTATCTAGGATGCACTTTTAGCTGCAGGAGGTTTCAGCCATCAACACACAAAGCTAATATCACCTACAAGTAAGAGTAACAACTAAATGTATTATATAATGCACAATAGCTTACGTACAAGTGAAACTCTTTGGTGTAATGTTGTAGCTTTCACGTATAAATATATACATAGAAATGATCATGATCAATTTAGCTTTACATTCAGATAGAATTATGGACTTAACATTACAATTTTGTCTTCATTCCCTTATTAGCCATGAGCTGAAGACTTTTAACCTCCGCCCTGCTCCTCTCTGCCCTCTATGGGATGACTCTCAAACTGCAGGGGAAGAGGACCCTCTGAGCTCCCTGCCCTATGAGGTGCTGTGTCACGTGGCCAGTTTTCTGGACAGTCTGTCTCTGTCTCAGCTCGCCCTGGTGTCCCACCTCATGAGGCAGGTCTGCTCTTCTCAGCTGCAGGACAGGGGCATGATCACCCTTCGCTGGGAAAGGACCAGCAGTTCACGAGGAAAGAGCCAGTGGAGGGCAAAACCTGTGAGTATTATCAACATGTGTCTATATGTGACTAGTATAAATCTGTATCTAATGTCTGTGTCCTGTAGGTTTGGGAGTTCAGTCACCTCTTTTCCAAAGTGGATTCTTGGCACTTTTCAGAAATGTCTCCCATCTCATGTCATCTAAAAATCTGTCCATTTTATGAGCAGCACGTTCATAGTGCCCGCGTCCCTCTGCCCAGTTTGAGCTCAGAACAGAAGAACAACACACAGAAACCAACTCTGGTTGATCACTTCACCAAAAACAAAAAATTATAAAAAAAAAAATAAAAAAAAAGGCCTACATTCTGTTTTGAGATGGTGTTTTGAGACATTTAGTTTTGCTAGTTTTTCTCTTTAAGGTGTAAAAAATTAAAAAAAAATACTAAATCTATTTGAGTTTTTCCTTAAGTCTGGTTTACATTACACATTAGCTTTGACCCCAAAAGCCCATTGATACAATGAAATGACAACAGGCCTCTCCATATCAACAAAACAACAAATATACTGTAGTCACAAGCAACAATGATCAGCCTGCATATGAACCAAATATGAACCAAATAGTCTTGTAATAAACCAATCCTGCTATGTTCTGTTTCTGGGTCCAGTGAGATTTGTCATCACTACGGCAAAACCATAAGAAATATACCATGTGTGTCATTGACATTCTGACATTAAAAAAAACAAACTAAACTTTTTTATCAACATGGGATAAAGTTGAAACAAATTTTCACTGAGTGCATAGCACTTCCTGTTGTAAAGCAATAGCGGCTTGGGCTCTATAGGAGCTCGGCCCTAGACTTTTTGCAATTTCGTATGGTGTTCCTTTTGGGATGTTATTGCAATATAGTGTTTATATCAGATTTCATGATTCAAAACTGTGGAACCTGACTTAAGCTTTTCTTCATAGATCATATTGTAAAGGCACCTCACAATCTATTTGTAAAACATTTTAACAATTGCAAATCTGAAATAAATAGTCTGATATGTCACTAAAATAGTTCTGAGCAATGCAATAACATCTCCATGGAGTCAAACAGGAAGTGGACACTCCAGCAAAAAACTACATAGTGCACATGTAAGGGGCACGTCAACTTATAACTTTTTTCTAAATTCTAAACAATAAGCATTTGTAGGCATTTGTGGGCCTTATTGTAAAGAGAAGCATTTGTGGGCCTACCTTTCACAATTGTCCCCTTGCTCTGTGGGCGGGGCCAGTCGATTAGGGGTTCTAACTCAACTTACCCCACCTGGCAAACAGCCTGAAAAGGTTACAGGAAAATACACTCACATATATACCTTAGGAGTGATAAATCAATAGAAATTAAAGCCGCAAGCGGCATCAAATGGCCCTTGCCTTAGGATGGGACAGAGGCTTGTAGCTCTGGGCTGTACTTGTCACTAATCAGACAAAGTCAACACACATTTGAAGCTCTGATGCACTAACTATGGACTGTGGAATAACACTGGTGTTTTCAGGTATTGTCATGGCCACACACTGTGCAAAATACAACATTGATCTCAGGACTTTTTTGATTGGGATGACATGAAGAGTCACTATGCAAAATTCACATTATTCCATGATAAATTCATGGCTTTAATGGGAAACTTTGGGATCACTTCCAGTAGAATAACATGGGTGCTTTTGCATATCACTATGGCAGAAAAGTTGTAAATAAAACATAATAAGTTATGTATGGTCCAAAATAAGTTTGGGTCATACATAATCAATAAAAGTCACGCTTTTCTTGATCATGTATGACCCAAACTTATTTTGTTTAAAATTTCATACACTTTGGAAAAAACTAAATTGTGCATTTCCATATAAAATGTAGTTTTATTTTGTAGGGGGGAAATATCCCAAATTCAAATTTTCAAAATGAATAAATTTATGCAATTAGGCAACGTTTTACAAGTCTTACAACACGTTTGGGTCAAATCCGACTTTCTATGTGTCAATGGAAGAAAATATTGAGATTATAAAATTTAATTTCCAACTTCGTCACACCTAAATCATGATAGAATCCAAGTAAATTGCAAAATGTTTTGAGTTTTTGATTGGTTTCACCCATGCACTCTTCGTCGGCAAAGCATTGGGCCCTACGCCCTATTGTCTCATAAAAACACCATCACTTTCCCTTTAACGTAAAATCCAAATAATCAGCTGATATCTTTCTGGAGCCCCGCCCCCGCGCTCTGTGGCACCGTAGAGCAGCTGTTGTGGATGCTGCAGACGCACGTACGACCAGAAGGTTACAAATAGGTGATTTGTACCGTCCGCTACATACATTTTCTTGTGCGAAACAAAGCAGTCGTATAATCTCTTTTGCATCCGAAGATACCACGTCGTTTACAGTCGTTTAGCACCGGGCTTTTGTTTTCGCTGCATCAAGGACAGAGCCATCAGAGCGAAACGGAGATCCATGAAAGGCGCTGGAGGCAGGACGCCGCTTCAGTCTCAGGGTAGGCCACTGCCACTGCACACAGAGCTAATGCAAGAGAAGGGGAGGATTAGACTGATATGATCAAGATCATTACGACATGACTGCCACGTTGCTTGAGATGAATGGTTTTATTACGCATCCATTAGCTCTCAACATGGACCTTGCAAAGCAAAGCTCGCCTGTCTCTTGTCCATTCTTGTCCAGCTCTAACTCTCATGCCTCTGTATGTGCTCGTATCGGTATTGCTGCAGGTTGTTGTGAGAGCGCAGAGCCATGGCCGCAGGTAGGCTGGAGCAGCAGGTGGCCAGTGTGGAGCGGGGCATCGCCTTCCTGAAGCAGGAGCACCGGGTCATGCTAACCGGGCTACACGTGGAGATCACCAACCTGAAGAGACGCTGCCATGGTCAGTCTGTTTACGAGTGCTGATGTGGAAGAGCAGCGTCCATAATGCAGTGCAAATCAATGTGATATTGAAACTACTGAATGGCCCATGCTGAGATGAAGTCAGTGCTGTAAAAAATGCAAGCTATAGGGTAATAATCTGCAATTCAGCACTTAGCACTATGCACTATGTAGCACATAATCTACAGTTCATCAAGTCCATAAATGGGGGACAAATGGTTCTGTTGTCTTATACCTACGGTTTCAAGGGCCCATTATTTTCCCATCAAGGGGTCTCTTGTGTGCCTTCTTGACCAAGGCCCAAAATTCTATCTGTCAGGTGGACCCAGTGTTGAATAGTATTTTTTGTGGTATTTATAGGCATACAATAGGCCTAACTATTAAAAAACTATTAAAAAATCCATTGCACACACAATGTCCCGCAGTCAGAACAATGTATTTTTTTATTAAGATGATTGGTTTGCTTTTCTTCTTCATATTATGCATTTATGGAATTATTATGTTTAATAAATTCACAATTGTAACACTGTTTCTGTCATAAAAATGTTTCATAATCATATTTAAATGCTGTATTTTATATGGTTTGTCTTTACTTTTGCAGAGTTGGGCTGTGAGCTGGACTCTAGATTTCCCGACAGAAACCCTGCAGGTATCTAAATATATCAGAGAAAAGAGGAAGTATACATTTAGCCTACAGACAGTTTTTCTGGTCATTGTCACAGATGAGATTGTCTTTCATTCAGATCAAATATGGGCTAAGGTTACACTGATACAAGAGATTCGAAGACAGAGAAACATATAGAAAGAAAATATAGAAATAACTCTTCATTAGCAGATTCAAAGGCATTGTTTGAAAAATTACAGATTTTTTTGCAGGGCACTGTTATGAAATGACACTGAGTTACACTATGGCCTATTTGCTAGTGCCAGTATAGATCCACTGTTGTAAAACCTATTTGGAAATCACTACATGCTTGCAGGTAGATAGTTTGACTTCCAAAAAAAAGAAAAACATATGTTATGCATTTAGATTAAGATTTTTTTCTCTTACTCACCTCGTTTGCATCCTGGAGAGGCTAAAGATTTAAATAGATCAAGATTTAAAAGAGCTAAAACAAAGGACCTTCTGCAAAGTACCTGCTACCTTTAGCATTTTGCAACAACACAATGCATTTAGGCAGTTTTCTATTGCCACAGTCCATGATATTAGTTTGAATTACTTTGCTTATATTATCACACATAGTATCAAGATCCCAGTTTTTATTAAAGCATTTGTTGTTACTATCTTCCAGATGAGGAAGCAGAACTGGAGGCGCGTTGTGAAGCAGTGGAGCGCCTCCTGGAGGACCAACACTGTATGATACTGGCGGCCCGCGGTGAGCTGCGCGCCGGACGGGCCCGAGTGTCCGCACTGGGACGAAGCCTCAGGGAAGAGGAGAGATGTTTTTTAGAGGAACTGAAACGCAGAAGCCATAAGATTACACTGATGAACAGGGAGCTACAGCGACAAGATTTGGCTACGTCTAGTCTCTGTCAGGAGCTCCATAGCGCCAGGTTAAAACTATTTCAACAAAAACAAGGTGAAGAGTGCAGAGCCGAAGGGACAGAGGAAACAGCCAAAGACCAACAGGAAGTAGTACAAGAAGAGGATGAGGATGATGATGATTATGAAGATGACAGCTCTGATTGGCTTTTATCCCCGCCTCCATCTGAGTCCCCTGGCCAATCAGAGCTTAGAGTCCAGCGCAGCAGATTGAGCATCAGAGAAGAGCGGGTCCGAGCCTGTGTCCCACGGGAGAGGGTCACATCTCCCCAAAGACCCCTCCCTATGCCTGACCCTGCTCTCTTCCTGGTCCCTCTAAGGTACCGGATGCTGCGACTGAACCGACCAATCAGAGAGAAGGAAAGCGATCAGCTGGATGATGAATGGGAGGATATAGATGAGGGAGCGATGCACAGCAGAGTGGACATGGGTGCGGGGGAGGGAGAGACTGCCCTGTGAAAGTTATTGATGGGTTAGAAAAGTGGTCTTCCATTGACAAAACCAGCACCAAATGCCCCCGGAAAAAGATATCATAGGAAATAATGGAAATATGAATGATGTAACTTTGGTAGGCTTGTGAGTTGTTGGGCTGTGTTTGAAATGGCATACAGAAAATATTTACATTGAAATCATTGATGCATTTAAGTAAATAATGTATTGAGCTACATATGATCTGGGGTGGGCAATATGATAAGAAATGTATCTCAAATTTCGTAGAACCTACAAACAATTTAGGTTTTTCCCCCAATAATGGTCGGTGTACTTTGTAGCTTTATATTCCCTTTCAAGATGGGTAAAACGTACAGCTCCTTCAGAGACAAAATATTAAGAACTAATTCTTAGTTACAATGTGGGTCTGGGTGTGCTAGAGGGCACTCAAGGGGAAGGGAGAGGGGATTGACAAAGAAACAATTTGCATTAACATACTCATACAGAGGATGAAATAATCTGTTAGTTAAACATTTGCACAGGTCCTTAAAAATGTCAGTCTTAGTTTACAATTAAAAGCAGAGCAAGAGATCACAGACTCCAGTTTGACTGACCTTTGAGCCAAGATCCAGTTGTTTGCACTAGGAGATCAAACTCAGGTCGAAAGATTCAAGATCATTACAAGGTGAAATCACAATTTGAATGCTCACATTGCCCACCCTGACATATGGCTATAGTTTTCAATTAAGCACTAATTAATTAACCAAAAGTGTTTAGTTGTTGTGCTCAAAATAACTAATAATTACCCATTGTAGTGCAAGGAAGTATTAACAATCTGTGAGAAAGTATGTCAAGTTAGTTTAATTTAGGCTATTTGTTTTGTCTTATTTAACCAGATAAGAACCCCTTTTAAATAACATTTGATGTAGTTTACAAAAGTGAAACTAAACTGATCAAATGGTTAGCACACACTTGCAAATGTACATTAACAAGTCCAAGTAACATATTAAAACAACAATAAAACCTGCATTGATAAAGTGCATAGTAGAAATAATATTACTCATGTAGTTTGAAATGTTTACATCAATGGTTATCTTAATTAAATAATTTTGATAGTATAAATCAACTAAAAGAACTACTAACATTTGTACTAACCTATAACTGCAAATATAACTAACAATCCCTGGATCATATGTGTTGAAAAATATTCATATATATATACATACATATATCTCCCATTTCAGATATTAAACAGTTATGCTAGTATTATTTGTGTGGAAAACGGTGTGTAAGAAGGCTACTGTATGCCACTTCAAATAGACTATGTAAGAAATAATTAGTTTCACTGAGGTTGCAATTGAAAATGCATTGTACTTGTCCAAATAACTGTCAACACAATTAACTGGGTGAAGATGCAGCTGAAGTTGTTTGTGGGAAGTATGGTCATGAATACTAAAAGGTTTCCTGATTGTTCTCGTGTTTCGAACAGGGCCCCCACTGTTGGACTGCGTTCTTGGGACAAAGGTTCAGGAGTTGTTCACAGCTTTGTTGTAGCTCCCAGTCCTAATGAGATGCCTCTGTTAAAGGCTGTGGCCCTCCTCTGCTTGTCACTGCACTACTGTGTCCAGGCTTCAAATCCACTGTAGATGGCTTAGTGACATTTTGTATGATTTGCACTTTATTAAATTCATGCAATGTGCCTCGTAATGGCAAATGGACAATTGTGTTTTGTCTTAATTGTATTATTCACTTTCTGTAATATAAATATAGGACTAATTAACTAAATAATTAGTGGTCTTGTACTTTTAGGCCTTATAGGCATTATTCAATACGTACTGTATTTCAATCAAGTAGTCAGACTATAAAATTATAACATTGAAAATGATATGTGGGACTATCCATCAGCCATAAATATACATGATTTGTTCTACAGTTGTAAAAATTCCACTTGCCTGAATAATTTTGGATGGTAGATTTGAAGAATGTGATAGAATAGACATGCCAAGTAGGCTATATCAATTGAGCACCGCTTTTATCATGTAGCCTACAGCCTGTTTGAGTCTACATAGTAGTGGCAATAGTAGCTACTGTCTACTGCCGGCCTGCTTTTATAGTTAGTTTAGCTACATTTACAGTTTAGGTCTAAGTGAAAAGTTTGTAGTGTAAACAACATAAAGGACGCCAAACTTATCTCCAAATGTCCCGTTTCTTCCCATCGTCCTCCTGGAGCCCGTGCTCAGAATCTTTGATGTCCGCCGCAGTGCTGCCATGGCAACCTGGAGGATGCTGTAAAGCTCACGGGAAGTCTGTAAAAGAGCAAACCAAATCATTGGACAAAGACTTTCGGGCCAAGACTTTTAGTTTGTACACTCATACAACACATTGTTTATTTTTTGTAACATTTATATTCATTGGAATATTTTGTCAAATCTTGTCCGAGTACAGGAAGTTGCATCACAAACAGAAGTAAGGTCGCCCCCTTCTGGATTTGGAAAAGAAGTTACTGCTGCTCTCTAGCCTGTCTTCACCTGAAGGCAGACACACGGGACTGAACACGGACGGAGAGACTGCTAGTCAAGAGGGAAGCCCGCCCGAGGAAGCCCAGAGCAGCCAAAAGAACAACAGAAAGGCCTGGAGGAGACAGTTTAAAAAGAGCAACACTACAAAGGTATGGAGGACCACTTCACTGCTTCAGTGCACATGTATGTAATATCCCTACTGAGTGTACAAAGAATCTTTTGTCTTAGATTTGTTTGTAATATTCTATACCATTGCATAATGTATTTGGCTTGCCTACCCTGATTCAAACATCTATCATGTGTGTGATATCATTGTAATGTAGCCTGCTGTTAACTTCTGCCAAGATAATATATTATTTCCACCACATGAAGCAAACATTTGGTGACTGTAAAATAACACGGTTACTCTGGCAATATGACAACGTAGTGGCCTAGTAATGAGAAACTAGTTGCCACCATTCAACACCAATATCAAACTGGACAAAATAGTTGCATTAACTTAGAAGATGTTGTGAACTATCTATTACAACTAACAGAAGAAAAAGTATATATACTAGCCATATCTGTGCCATCAGCCTCTCTGACCACCATTTGTTACTCATGCACCACTTATTAGGTAAACTGGGTGAAGTGTCTTGCCTAACTAAGGACACAAATTCCACTGTGGCAGCTGGTATTCCCAGCTGTCTCCCATCCAAGAACTAACCAGGTCCAACAATGCTTTTATCTTCATATGAGACTGAGCATTCTCATAATGGTCTGTATTGTATTAACATGTGCTTTATGCATATTTTTATGTAGGCATCATGGGAAATGTAGCCCAGTGCTGCCACTTTCTCTCCAACTACTTCAAATGTCCAGATCCTTTAGCACCATCTGTGGCTGAGAGATCTCCTTTACTCTCCAGTGATGAAGAAACCAGGTCTAATTCCCCAAGCCTCCATGACACAGAGGACGACATGTTGACCATATCTACTGATCTGACCAACCCCACCCTCGAACCTGAGCATTTCCTGTTTCCTGATTTGATATTGAGTAGTAAATTAGGGGCAGATGGAGCTGTGGTAGAGCCAATGGTTTGTCTTTTGGTGTCTGAGGAAGAAGAGGGACAAGAAGCAGACCGAAGAGAGGATACTGCATGTAGACGAAGGCTATACTCTGAGGTAGAAACTCAAACTGAAAATGAGACACAAATTTTAAAATCGGAAGAAATTCACACGCAGGTAGAAGTTGAGACTCAAACTGAAAGATTATTAGAAAGTCCCAAGAAACAAGAGGAAGAAAAATGGACTGAGATTAATTTTGACATTTTCGGAGATAGTTTAAAAGAGCACACAGGAATGACAAAACATTTTGAAGATGCAACTGATGTAGAAGTAATTCGTCCACTAAAAATAGATATACAGTCAAAATCGGACAAGCAAAATATGAAAATTATAGCTACTCAAGAGGAAATGATTTCAAGTTGTAGGAATAATGGTTTTCCTATTAAGTTACGTAAAAACAGCACTGAGCATAATACATTGAAGATTCATAATAATATAGCGCTTATAGTAGAGCAAAGTCAATGTTTTGTAGAAGAGAAGGACAACATACTGGTAGAGAGTAACATTGAAGTTAAGTGTGAAAACCTGGACTGTTCTGATAAAGAGGTTTTAGATACAATTGTAATTAATTCTGAATGTGTAGGAAATATTTTGGTTATAGAGGATACACAAGAGACATTAGCTTCTCATGATCAGAAAGAAGAGTACACATTTATCAAAGGAGACAAATCTGCTGAAAGCCCTGTTCAAAAGGAGTATGAGGATAGCGAAGTGCTGTCTGTCATGGATTTGGATGCTGCTCTTCTTCATGCTGAAAATCTGAATCTGCCCGGAGCAAAGCAAATGACCCTCTTTCTGGTCGATAAGTTGTTTCTAGAAACACCTCAATTTAAAGGTAAAGGTAATTTAAATATATATGCCATTTCATTTTTCATTGTAAACATGTAACTAAACAGTTATTTGAATCTTGTTCAGCAGTGCCGCCTTGTCAAACTGAAGAGGAGTGGTCTGAAGAAATGATCGAACCACAAATAGATGAAATAGTGGATCTACAGGAGATGAACTTTACTGTAAAAATCCAATCTCCAGGAGCAGACATCTTCGAAATACAGGTGCTTCATTGTAAAGTCAAAAAGCAAAGTAATAAACTGTGAATAGAAAAGGTGGCCAGGTTTGACAAATGGAATCCAGATTATACCCTCCTTCAATACTTTATGAAGATGTGTGTCTGATCACTGGCAAATCTCCCCATTTTATAATGGGTGTGGTTGATAGGTGGATTAGATGGGCATAAACCGTATTGGAAAAAATAAAGGAAAAAATATCACAAGGGCTGAAAAAATTTGCAGATTTCTGCAGAATAAATGAACCTAAACTCTGATAATCTAAGGAGAGATAAATATGATTTTATTTGTAAACCATAGCTGACCAGTGAGCTCCATATGCATCATTGAAAAAAATTTATGACTGCAAGATTACGTTTGACCAGGCTTGAGGTGCAATAGAGGGTGTGGGGACCAGACTTATAAATGTGTTTAAAAATACAGAGATATAATTTTGGATTTGCCAGGCAAGCTAAGCAATGCAATTCTAAGTAAATTATAGAATACAATTGTAATTTTAATCCTTGGATCTAAATTTGTTCATGAATCTCTTGCAACTTGTTCGTGAATCTCTTGCAACTTTCTGCGTGATAGGTGTAAGCAGTGCCCTCCTGTTTAGACCCGAGTGCCTGTTTAGGCCCGAAGCTGGCAAAAGGCCTCTTAGTATCACTAATTGATGCTCCTAGTGGCCGGGAAATGAAATGACGCGACATGACTAGCCCATAGTGACCAGGGACCCTCGCCATGATGTACCAATGCACCAGAACTTTCTGAAAATGTAGTTTGTTAGCCCAAAAAAAAGCGGAACATTGTTCTTGTATCCGAGTATTCTTTCTTTCATACTTAAGTAACCTGTATTAAATACTCTGAGTTATTTAATACAGGTTACATAATCTAGATAGGTCACACTGTCCTCCCTGTGTTACTATGGCAGAGTGGTTGTCCTGTCTCCTCTCAGTGAGGAGGTTAGACTCCTGATCTGTCTGAGTGGAGTATTTACATTCTCCTGTGTTTCTGTGGCAGAGTGGTTATCCCTGTCTCCACACCAAACTCTTTAAGAATAAGATGAGAGATACAAGTTTAAAGGTTGTTTTAAAATTGAGGAATGTGAAATTGAAGTGAAGAAAAATATAAGTGAGTTTATTTATTAATTTATCAGTGTCAATGCACATAAAAACACTGACCTACACAAGAGAAGTCATATGCTTGTGTCAGGTTTCAGCAAAATTGCTAATTTCCACATTTCACTATGAATTCCCATCCAAGTACTGATCAGGCCCCATCCTGCTTAGCTACAGAGATCAGGTCGTATTGGGCTTTCTCAAGGTGCTTTGGTCGCCATGTTTTTTTCTAATTATTTTATTGTCTGTTTATTTTGAAATGTATGTGATTTATTTAAAATGTTTCCAACGTTCTAAACCTGCCCAGAGCTTCTGTCACTGTGGACTTGACCTGTGATATCACAGATGTCCTGTGGGGTGAACTCAGCTCAAACTTCTTCAGTTTAAGCCAAACTTTTGTCAAAGAACACTTTACTCACTCTACTCCACTGTACGCATACAGCTCTAATATGGCCACGGCACGGCACCCCCACCCCATCTTCCCTGTCCGAGCTTCAGTTGAGCCCTTCAGTGCAGAAGTGCAAGGGCCCAACAGGAGAGAGGCAAAGACCAGGGCCTGTGTCATGGTGATAAACTGAGTGGAGACGTACCAGAGGAACCACAGCTATGTTAATGGCTGCATCTACACTAACAGCTACGCTAACCTCTCGCTCCACTGCCATCTGGACTTCGGTCTGGGCAAAGACCCATGCACTCACCTGTCCGAGCTGCTCATGGGATACACAGTCCCAGAGAAGGAGCTGGTCCCATCTGCTCCTCAAACTACAGAGCAATCTGCTGAAGACCACATCTGAACCTGAAGACAATGGAGAACCAGAGTTCAAACCATACAGCGTTAGTCCAACTGAGCAGAACTCCAACTGCCCACATTACCCCAGACTTCCAGCTGGACACCGACCCCAACATGTGCCTGTCTGAACTGCAGATGATCTGGAGACAGAAGGTTCCTGAGTACCGCCTGGTGATGGGGGAGCTGGTGAGCAGCAGCTGGGTGTTCACTATGGAGGTGACCCTGGACCAGTGCACTGCCTCTAGCGCCGGACGCTCAAAGAAGGAGGCCAAGAGGAACACATCCACTGCACTGCTCCTCATAATGGGATTTACAGTCCCAGAGAAAGTCCAGCTCCAGAAGAAACCAGAGGAATCTACATCACAGGAGCATTCAGAGGGTCTGTCCCCTGAAACAGCTCCAGTGAAGGCAGAAGAAGGTTCAGAAACACACCAGACTAGGACAATCAAGAGGATGGCCACAGTCTACAGACCAAAGCTGAGGAATGTTTCCTGGTTCAGTTGTGGTTCAGTCCTGATTTAGTCCTGCTTGATGTCCTGGTTTAGTCCTTGTACAGTCGTGGTTCAATTCTGCTTTTGTCTTGGCTTAGTCCTGGTTTAGTCCTGGTATATACTATAAGCAGATTTTCCAAGCTTTGATCTTGATCTTTATATTTAATATGTCACATTATATGCCACGAAATCATTCTTCAAAATGAATTTCAATTTGCAGGTCTCTGGGCAAATGCTGGTTGCTGAGCTTCACCAGGTTTTGATGGACCATGAGCTCACCTGCCATCGCACATGCTTCTCCCTGCAGCTGGCGGGTGCTGTTCTGGACGGCCTGTCAGAGCTACAGTCCATACAGGGTCTGCAAGAGGGAGAAGTCATCAAAGTAGTGGAAGGTAGTGAATTCTGTTATTTTTTTTCAGAAGTTGTGTATGTTATATTCATTTTTTTTTCACTACACATAACAGCACCCTATACGGTTCGAGATGCTCGTCTTCATCTCAGACACGTCAGAAATCTCTTGAGAAGTCTGGACCATACAGAAGCCTACAATGGACAAAAGGGATGTTCTATTTCTTTTGTAAATTTTATCACTCAAATGGACAAAGGTAAATCCAACAAAAAATATTATCTGTATAATTACTCTTATTCATTAATAACCCATGGCTCTCCTCACAGATGTTGAAAACAGGGACCAAGAGAGGTTTTGTATGCCTCCTGAATATGTCCTCCCTGGATGCAAAGACAGACCACTGGCTCCTCTGCTACCACAGAAAGATGATTTGAAGGTAGAAAATTTCATACTTTTTGACAAGGTCTGCATAACAACATTTGAAAATGGCAAGAAAAATATGGATAACAACAATGTTTTGTTGTGATGTAACCCTCAGTGAAAATACTACATGCAATTCAGTAATGAGTTCCACCTTATTCTTATAAATTAAACGAACTATGCCAATAACAAAACCATATTGGGGAACATAATTTATTTCCCCAATCAACATAGCAAGTTAAAAAATGTAGTGCTATGTTGTGCGATTATATTTTACACTTTTTGCAAATATTCAATAACAGTTCAATAGCTTCTGGACTTTTTGTTTGAAAGCCACTGCAGTGTCTTCAAGTGCTGACTTTGAGTAGCTGGAACCCTCCTCCAGGAAACAGGAAGATGCATGGAGACCTGCTGTATTTGAACGTTCTGACTATTGAAGACAGAGAGCTCAATATCACTGCATCAACCCGGGGTTTTTACATCAACCAGTATGTGTTTAATTATATTACATATTTTCACATATAAATTCACATAATTGATCACTTGCTACTTTTGTAGATCTACTGCCTTCAATTTCAACCCCAAACCTGCAGTTCCCACGATCCTGTGCCATTCTCTGGTGGACCTGTTGAGCCAGATCAGCCCTGTATTCAAGAAAAACTTCACAGCTTTGCAAAAGAAGAGGTGAGAAATAATTTATTAAAACAGGTTGTAAATTTCTTTCAATTTTAAAAAGTGAACCTGACTAGCAGGCTCAAACTCTATAACAGAGCATGCTGATCAACTGTCAAAAGGCAGATGCTTTGTCCAGGTTTATGGTTTATATCTCGGGATGTATGGTAATTACTGGACCTATCCACACTAAACATAAATGGGTAGAGGAGTAGTATTAAAATCATATCATAGAAAAGTGTTGATATGTACACTTGACTTTGATATAGTAAAATAACTGTGTTTCCAATCAATGACTTTAAATTACTGACAAACAAAAGATTTTAAGCTCCATGTTGATCGGATGTTATAGGGTTCACCAGCACCCTTTTGAGAGGATACCAACTCTATTTCAAACATATGTCTGGATCGCCCCTTTAGCAGACCATTCACTGGATGGGATCAGAGCAGAGGAGACACACAGCAGCCACATGGGGCAGGATGACCTCACTGCTGGACAGGTTAAATAAATCATACAATCTTAAAGGCATAATGCACCCATCACTGTCCGTCTTACTGTTTTGTGTTGTGTAGAATCGAGACTGGAATGAGGAGCTGCAGGGATCTAGAGAGCTCTCAAAAAGCACTTTACAAGACCGAATCTTAAGAGAGAAGAGCATTTTCAAGGTAAAAATCTGTATGCTGTCAAGAAATGTATAGTATAATTTATATGTAATTACCTACCTCATGGAATGAACTTTTACTGTGTTTTACTTACATTTCAAACTCAATTTTAAACAGGAAAAGGCTTGATACTTTTGATTCCACAATGATAATTAAAATACTCTTATAATGATGGTGTTTTTTATATTACCATGTGGTCTGATACTACATACTACTACATAGTTTAATATCAATCAAGAGCATTCTAAAACTATTTAGAATATTTATATAAAGACCCAACTTTTGTCTTGTTTATGTAATTTTGTCAGCATCTATACCTGGGTGTCTAGTTTGATATTAGTTTTAGTGTAGAGGTATAATTTTTTGGCAAATCCAACATTACTGTATATAAAAGACCTCCCAGTTAGTATCATAATAATATAAAAATTATAACTTTATAATGATGAAATTGCTGCTGGGTGTTAGGCTTAGACTTAGACAAACTTTATTGTTCCACAAGGGAAATTATTTGGACACAATAGCTTGCACATCACAGTATAATATAATAACAAAGAGTAAAAAATATAAATTATTATAATAAATTCTAAATAGCAAAAAAGATAGCAAGAGACAGGTGTCAAATAAGGCATAGTTATATAAATGTATGTATGTAAAAATAAGTACCGGGAGGTCACAGGAAGACAGTGTGACAATGATATGATGATTGACAGGACATAGGGTTATTCATTACATAAGGATGAGTTTTTGTATAGCTGTAGGGAGTATTATGTGCTACATAAAGGTGAGTTGTTGTACATCTGTATGGAGTATAATATGAATGTAGTCCTGTCTCACTGTCTGAGTGGAGCTGTAGGAGCCTGTTGGAGAATGAGCTGCTCTCTCCCTCTGTAGTCTGGTGCAGTGGGGGAGCAGGAGTGTCCATGATGAAGAGCAGTTTGTGGGTGTTGGGTCCATCTTCTTTGTCTTATTCTCATTTCCAGACAAGTGCTGACTTCACAGTGGCTGCAACACGAGGAGCTGAGTTTGTCGTTGATGGTAATGCTGTGCCTTTAAATCCAGGAGAGGCCCCTCATCTACAAATGTTCATCTGGAACAACATGTTTTTCAGCCTGGGTTTTGATGTGTCAGAGCACTTTCATCCTCTAGGGGGCGACACTGCTGCACACGCTGCTTCTCTTAGAGACCTGAGAGGGGCACAGGTAATGGCTAAGTTCAAATAAGAGTGAAATGCATATTTAATTGATACTTTGCAGCTGATGTCATTGGCATTCCCTGGGGGTGTGATGCTAATGTAGGCACTGCTCTCTCTGAAGCTCTGTTACTCACATGAGACTTTGAATTGAGCTTTGTTTTAACATAGTCTTTACCATAAAGAGCTGACTTAATCAACACTGCAACAGGTGAGATGTTAAAAGAAGTCCCTCTCTAATAACATTATAGTCACAAGCTAGGTAGCAGTTTTTTGGTTAGTCGCTCTCACTATTTTGTTGAAAATAAAACACCTTAACGGGACTATGGACACTTGGATTGATCACAGGCCATTGAACATGTGCTGCTTAAATCCATTTTGTATTTTTTCTTGAGTTTTCAGACTATATTAAAACATTTTACCAGTTTTTGTTCATGTGTGCATTGTGTCACTATGGTAACTGTTCAACACGCCAGTAGAGATACGTGTAGAACACCTCCTACATTATGTCACTGCAAAGTATCAATATACACTACATTTCATAAAGCCCATGGCATTATTATTCAAATCTCTATATGTTAAGGAAGTTTCTTTGCTGTGGCAACACTCTTCACAATGTTGCAATGTATTGACATGCATTTTTGTGGTAAATCTGAGTATAGCTCAAATGGTCCATGTCAGTTATCAAATATTGTATCAAATATCAGTGTTTTGTTTGAATTCATAAAACAAAATCTTTTCTTCAAGGCTTATGCATCACTGGACATTAACGGTCTTCACACTCTTGGGACAGCTGTGATAGACTATCGCGGAGTTCGAGTTATTGCTCAATCCATAGTCCCGGGATTACTGGAGAAAACTCAGGAGCAGCCTCTTGTCTATGGATCTAATGACTATGGGAAAACAGTCTATACACACCCAAGGTAACATGTACTTATATATTTTTTATTTTTCACCTCTTATTTACTTCAGACAAATCCTTATCATAGGTTTGTGGAGCTTTTGGATAAAACTTGTCACCCTTTGAGGATCCAGCCTCACACTGTATTAGACCACTCAGGAGCCCCAGTGGAGCTCTGCTCTGGAGTCGAAACGAAAGGGATTTTTGGAAATGATGGCCGAGCCTACATCCTGGACCTTCTGAGAGCTTTCCCCCCTGATCTTAACTTTCAGCTGACAGAAACAGAACATAAAAACAATGAAGTAATACCAAAAGAGTGTGTTCAATATGGATACCCACGTCAGTGTCGTCACAGACTGGCCAGCCACAGACCAGAGCTGGTAGAAGCATTTGTCCAACACAGGTCAGTACAAAACAACTACAAAGTCTGATTTGAAAATTTCTTTTTCAGTGATGATTTAATGTCTGTCTCTTTGGCATCCTTACTTTAGTATTTAAATTCTTGCATCTTGAATTTTCTCTATTGTGGGACAATCAAATGTTCTTTTATCTTGAGCCAGGTATGATATTTATGTCAAGGCTGTATCAAAAGGGCTTACAGAAACTGACAGTTGTGGAAAGAAGCAAGAAGTGGTGAAGGAGTTGGCTGACCTCCATGAAAACAACAATTCAGCACTGAATGTTGAAGGTAACTCATGGAAGTAATTTTGAATAAAACTGAAAGATGGTGATTATGGAGTGAATGAATAGTGCACAAAATGGTAAAGCAACTCAGAGTGCCTGGAAAAAGCGCTGTACAAGACTAATGCGTTATTATTATTATGCAAAACAACATTCACCTAATATTGTTATTACATGGCTATTTATAACCCAACTAAATGGACACAACTATACTCCAAACTGGTTTCAAAGCAGGTCTTAAAAGCTTTGTAATTGTCAACCCCTCAATGAAAATCCATATAGTAAAATTGAATTGATGTAATAAAGACCAACAGTTACAGTTACAGTAATTACTTCACTGACCTCAAGCACTAGGGATTTGCAATTAATTTCATGTTGTTAGACTGACCCATTTATACAGGTAACTCTTTTGTTTGCAGATGTTCTTAAACAAGCTGTGATCCTGGAAGCATGTAGGTCTGTGGGATCAGTGAGTGACTCCAGCTTTGACATTCGTTTCAACCCTGATGTTTGTTCTCCAGGTACGGGAAAGGGCAACACATGCTGTCCTGGTTTGGTCTTTGTTTGAACCATGTTTACTTGAACTTGGTTTGTCCTGGTTTTGTTTTGGCCTAGACTATTCCACATTTAGGTCCCGATTTAGTCCCAGATTCATCCCACTTATGTGTGTGTGGGTGTTTGTCGGTGCAAATCAAGTATAATTTATATGTTTCTTTTAGATGTCACTTTCCCCACGGAATGTGCAGAGGAGTTCCTGAGGCAAAGAGAGTTATTGTGGCATGTAGCTGCTTTTCTGCTCTCTCACCAAATCCCTGCAATGGTGAGTCATTAAAACCAACAACCTAATAATCTATTGCATAAGACAGTGTCATTGTGTCATTAGTGTTAGTCATTTTCTTGCCTTTTACCTGTGCCTGCCCCAGCTGACAGAGTGCCTGGCCCATCCCACTGTAGTGATGGATGGGGCGACCTTGACCTCCGAATTGCACCGGCATGGCATAAATGTGAGGTATTTGGGAACTGTCCTGGAGCAGCTTGACTCAATGGAGGAGTGTGTGAGACTCAGTCATGTAAAGGTACACAAAATCAAACAGTATTATTAGATTGACATACAGGGTATCCCAAAAAAATTGACATCATTTTGAAAGCAGTTATCTTGAAAATTGCTAAGTCTAGCTCAATGAAATTGAACAGTTTAGGTGTTGAACATCATAAGTTTATTATGGGACTTTGTTTAGTTGGTGTAGCTTTTTTCCAAATTTTGCATTGAGGACTACACAGTCTTGGGTGCGAGCATATTCCAAAACGCAAAATGACTTCTCTTTAGTAGTGAACGGCATGGCTCAACCTTAAAACAGAGCAAAAATAAAACAATAAATATAAAATCTTGTTCTGTTTCCGTACATTCTGTGAAAATTTGAGGTTATGTCAACAAGAATTGCCCAGTTCACTGGCCTGCGAAATAATGTCAATTTTTTTGGGACACCCTGTATTTTGCTTGGAGCATTTAATAATTATAATTATGGCTTACATTTGTATTGCACTTAAAATGCTTGACAAGCCTCGCTACAGTCTTGTCATAATAATGACAAGACTGTAGTCAGTCTACCTAAGCATTATTACTATGCTTAGACTGACAGAAATTAGACTACAAATCTGTGCTAGATGATTGATCTGGACCTTTTTGTTTCACAGAGGATTTGTGTCAGTGAGGTCATTGTGAGAAGTACCAAACATACATTCAGGAACTACTTGCAGGTATACAAATTCTTTCATCACTCCACTGAAAGCATACATACAGACACACTGTCTCTTGTTTTAATTGACACTTGTCCTTCTTTCTACAGGACGTGGATCCGGCCTCTCTGTCTGCTGCTGTCAGTCATTTCCTAAACTGTTTCCTCGGCTCTTCATGTTTCGCCCCAGGAGGAAGATCTGAGGAGATGGTCACTAAGCGCAGGAGTCGCAGACGACGCAGACGACTTTCAGGAAGTGTTTGGGCAAAGTTGACCCATAGTGACCTTTGGGGCAGGATCAAAAAAGAGGCACAAGAATATTTTAGCTACCACATAGAGAGGTGTGGTCCCAGAAGTATTTACTTATTTCTTGGAGTGAATATCATTAAAATCATCAACACATGAAATGTTAAAAATAAGTAAAGAGGCTAGTAAAAACTATGTTTGTTGAATATTTATTTTATTTTGATTAGATTGTTTTCTATTAATAAATTATGAATGAACTTTGCACTAATGAATAACTAAGAAATAGATTACAGTACAATTCATTGCCTGTTAGAACAAACAACAGAAGTTCAGTATTGATGATATAGCAGCCTACCATTTAATGTTTCTCTAATATATAAAATGTTTGACTCTGTTGTTCTTGTCCTCTCTTTGTTCAGTGGGAGCATGGATGAAGTCATTGAAAAGCACAGCCTTCAGAAGGCTTCTTTTCTGAGAGCGATCTGCCTCCAAACCGGGATCCAGGTCAGACATCTCATACATGTTTTCATAAAACATTTAGATTTACATTTACATTTAGGTGTCAGACAAAGTTGCTGCTTCATGGAAAGGGCATTCACATATCCATAGCAATTATTCCAGCAGCAGAAGATAAGTAGTACTGGTACTGTCTCTTTCTCTGTATAGGTGCTTTTGAAGGAGTATGCATTTGAATCTCGACACAGACCAGTATTTATTGAAGAAGATGTCATGAACATGTTCCCCGTCGTCAAACATCTCAGTCCAACTTCGTCAGATGCCTCTCGACTTATTCGCAAGGCTCAGAGGGCAGTACAAAAGGGTGAGTCAGAAATAGAAAACTTGTATGCACATGCCTTTTATCTATCCATCCATCCATCTTCTTCTGCTTATCCGGGGCCGGGTCGCGGGGGCAGCAGTCTAAGCAGGGGCTCCCAAGCCTCCCTTCTCCCCAGCCACTTCCTCCAGCTCCTCCGGATGGACCCCGAGGTGTTCCCAGGCCAACCGAGAGACATAGTCCCTCCAGCGTGTCCTGGGTCTTCCCCGGGGCCTCCTACCGGTGGGACATGCCCGGAACACCTCCCGAGGGAGGCGTCCAGGAGGCATCCGGACCGGATGCTCGAGCCACCTCAGCTGGCTCCTCTCGACGTGGAGGAGCAGCGACTCTACTCCGAGCTCCTCCTGTGTGACCGAGCTCCTCACCCTATCTCTAATGGAGCGCCCGGCCACTCTGCGGAGGAAACTCATTTCAGCCGCTTGTATCCGCGATCTCATTCTTTCAGTTATTACCCAGAGCTCATGACCATAGGTGAGGGTAGGAACGTAAATTGACCGGTAAATCGAGAGCTTCGCCTTTCGGCTCAGCTCCCTCTTCACCACAACGGTCCGATACAGCGACCGCATCACTGCCGACGCACCGATCCGCCTGTCAATCTCACGCTCCATCCTCCCCTCACTCGTGAACAAGACCCCGAGATACTTGAACTCCTCCACTTGAGGCAGAGACTCCCCACCCACCCGGAGAGGGCAAGCCACCTTTTTCCGGTCGAGAACCATGGGCTCGGATTTGGAACAGCTGATCCTCATCCCAGCTGCTTCACACTCGGCTGCAAACCGCCCCAGTGCACACTGCAAGTCCTGGTTCGATGAAGCCAACAGGACAACTTCATCCTCAAAAAGCAGCGATGAGATCCTGTGGTTCCCGAACCGGACCCCCTCCGGCCTCTGACTGCACCTAGAAATTCTGTCCATAAATACAATGAACAGAACCGGTGACAAAGGGCAGCCCTGGTGGAGTCCAACATGCACCAGGAACAGGTCTGACTTACTGCCGGCAATGCGAACACAGCTCCTGCTCCGGTCATACAGGGACCCACCCCCGGATGCTACCAAGGAGCTTTCCGACCACCTCAGTGACTTCGGCCAGGGTGATGGATGAGTCCGCCTCTGGGTCCCCAGCCTCAGCCTCCTCTTCGGAGGACATGATGGTGGGATTGAGGAGATCCCCAAAGTATTCCTTCCACCGCCCAACAACATCTTCTGTCGAGGTCAACAGCTCTCCACCCACACTGTAAACAGTGTTGGTAAAGCACTGCTTCCCCCTCCTGAGGCGCCGGACAACACCCAGAGACTTAAGGTACTCAGGACGGATCTCATCCACCCCCGGATGCTACCAAGGAGCTTTCCGACCACCTCAGTGACTTCGGCCAGGGTGATGGATGAGTCCGCCTCTGGGTCCCCAGCCTCGGCCTCCTCTTCGGAGGACATGACGGTGGGATTGAGGAGATCCCCAAAGTATTCCTTCCACCGCCCAACAACATCCTCTGTCGAGGTCAACAGCTCTCCACCCGCACTGTAAACAGTGTTGGTAAAGCACTGCTTCCCCCTCCTGAGGCACCGGACGGTTTGCCAGAATTTCCTTGGGGCCGTCCGATAGTCCTCCTCCATGGCCTCCCCGAACTCCTCCCAAACCTGAGTTTTTGCCTCTGCAACCGCCCGAGCTGCAGCACGCTTGGCCCGCCGGTACCTGCCTCAGGAGTCCCCCGAGCCAGCAAGGCCCGGTAGGACTCCTTCTTCAGCTTGACGGCATCCCTTACTTCCAGTGTCCATCACCGGGTTCGGGGATTACTGCCGCGTCCCCATGTCCCCAGCCTCCCCCGGGATCCGGGAGAAGCTCTCCCAGAGGTGTGAGTTGAAGGCCGCACTGACAGAGGGTTCTACCAGACGTTCCCAACAGACCCTCACGATACGCTTGGGCCTGCCAGGTCTTTCCGGCTTCCTCCTCCACCAGCGGACCGAACTCATCACCAGGTGGTGATCAGTTGACAGCTCTGCCCCTCTCTTCACCCGAATGTCCAAGACACACGGCCGGAGGTCAGATGACACGACAACAAAGTCGATCATCGACCTCCGGCCTAGAGAGTCCTGGTGCCACGTGCACCGATAGTCCCCCTTGTGCTTGAACATGGTGTTTGTTATGGACAAACTGTGACTAGCAGAACACTGCTCAGGTTCAGATTAGGGAGGCCATTCCTCCCAATCACCCCTCTCCAAGTGTCACTGTCATTGCCCACGTGGGCGTTGAAGTCCCCCAGTAGAACTACGGAGTCCCCGGTCGGTGCACTGTTCAGTACCCCCCTCCAGAGACTCCAAGAAGGCCAGGTACTCTGCACTGCTGTTCGGCCCATAGGCCGACACCACAGTGAGAGACCTGTCCCCGACCCGAAGGCGCAGGGATGCGACCCTCTCGTTCACTGGGGTGAACTCCAACTCCAACGCAGTGGCTGAGCTGTGGGGCGATGAGCAGGCCCACACCAGCTCGCCGCCGCTCCCCACGGCCAACGCCAGGGAAATGGAGAGTCCAACCCCTCTCAAAGAGTTGGGTTCTAGAGCCCAAGCTGTGCGTGGAGGTGAGGCTGACTGTATCTAGCCGGTAACGCTCGACCTCCCGCACAAGCTCAGGCTCCTTCCCCCCCAGCGAGGTGACATTCCATGTCCCCAGAGCTAGTCTCCATGTCTGGAGATCCGGTCGCTGAGGCCCCTGCCTTCGACTGCCGCCCAGATCTCGCTGCACCCGGCCCCTATGGCTCCTCCCATGGATGGTGGGTCCAGGGGAGGGCGGTCCCACGTCGTCTTTTCGGGCTGTGCCTGGCCGGGCCCCATGGGAGAAGGCCCGGCCACCAGGCGCTCACCTTCGAGCTTCCACCCCAGGCCTGGCTCCAGGGTGGGGCCCCGGTGAGGCCGATCCGGGCGACGTATCTGGCCTCTGCATGTTCATCATCATATGGGGCTTCTGAACCCCTCCTCGAACCGCCACCTTAACGTGGCGGAGGGGTTTGAGTGCCCAAATGATCCCAGGAGCTATGTTGTCGGGGGCTTTATGCCCCTGGTAGGGTCACCCAAGGCAAACAGGTCCAGGTGGACGGGTCAGACGAAGAGCGGTTCAGAAGCCCCACATGCCTTTTAGTTGGAATTTAAAAAATATATACATCGCTCCATGTTATATTATATATGTATTTAATTAAGGAAATAGGATACAAAAATCAAGTCTAAGGTCTAAACTTATACTATGTTTGTGTTTTTGTGCAATATGTAATTGCACTCCATAGTGATGGGGCTAAAGTCAAGTTGATTGATATTTTTAAGAAAATAAATTCAGATGCTTATCAACAACCTCTTTCAACCTGGTTAACTCAAGATTCACAACCTTTAGGTCTCCTTAATGATGGCTATGACTTAATCAGTCAGGCCATAACCCTGTTTACCAGCGTCTGTGGTGTGCTGCATGAAGATGTGTGCTCCTGTCTGCGTCTCCAAGGACGACTCAGCTACATACTGGGACACCATACAGAAGTAAGACATTTGTCTTACATTTGTTCTTTTATTTGTACTATGTGCACCTCTTTTTCCATGTTCATCAGGCTATAAACCTCCAGAAAAAGACTGTTACTAGCAGTGAAAGAATCAAAGGTGTAGACCATCCTCAGACCATTCAAGATTACGTAGGTTTCAATAACAGATGAAAGATTAGTTTACTTAATTGATCACTGTATTTATTTATTTATTCTGGTTTCTGATGTAGACTTACCTGGCTCTGTACTGTTTTGCTGGAGGTCAACACACTACCTCACTCCAACTCCTGTACCGAGCTCGGTACCTGTGTCTACTAGTATGTGGGGAAGACCATCCACAAGTTGCATTAATAGACGTAAGTTTTTGTTTAAATGTAAAGTTGTAAATCACTGCTAATGTCATTTGTAATTGTTGCTTTAGAGTATGCTGGGCTTAATGCTACATGGACTAATGGAGTATGAGCTCTCCCAGAGGTTTCTTGAAAATGTCTTATGTCTTGCTGTAAAATACTATGGTGCCATGTCTCTGAAACACGCTCAGAGGTAAATATAGCTTTCTTGACAAATGTCCAGATTTAGTGTAATGCAAAATCTCAGCTCAAAACCAATGAGCCACTATTTCACAGTACGCTTTTGTCCTAAATTACTTTAATCCAAAATGTGTATGTTCTTTTTTCAGTCATCATCAGCTTGCCACTCTTCTGGAAAGTAAAGGTAACTTCAGATCTGCTCTGCACCATGAAAAAGAGGCCTGTTCTATATATCAGAGCCAGGTGACATATTATAAACAATACAAAGTTAAATATTTCTCTTTGATTTATGCTCATTGTATCAACTATTTAAATTGTTACAATTTAGGTTGGGAAGAACCATGATCGAACTAGGGAAAGCAAAAACTACCTGAAAACACTCACTCAACAAGCTGTGAACCTCCAGAAAGCACTTAATCAAATCTACTGTGAAACACCCAGTGCCTGCATATTACCTCCAAAGGTATGTTCATAACAACCAACTATATAAACATTCAATTCACATAAAAAATAAATACATTATGATTTGAAAGAAAAAACTGAACTACTGCAAGTACTCTATTGGAGTTGTCTTGCATTGCTGTAGTAATACTTTTTAGCAGCATAGCAGCTTTTAAATTAGTATCAGCAAATTCTCCTGCTTTTTGCCCTACTGTTTTAAGATGTGTTGCTGCCCTAGAATCCAACAACAGAGTAGAACAGTAGTTTAAGACAAGTATTGACAAAGGTATAAATAATGTATAACTTTGTTTTTAGCTCTCAGTCCCAAACGCAGCTACAATCCTTCAGCAACTGAACCTTACCTGTGGCATTGTTCTTGTTCCTCTCAGGTATGTAACTATGACACTTGACTTTGGTATTTAGAGAGTTTGAAGATAAGGGGTTCCTGTATGTCTGACCCAGTTTGTCAGCTATTTGTGCTGTGAATGAACTGTCAGTTGCATTTAATGAACCACTTTATTCTGGGTTATTTTTTTGCGCATCCTTTCGAAATTGTCACTAATAGTAATCTTTTCTGTTTTTCCCACTCTCAGTGCAGAAGAAGTGACCAAACTGGGGACAAAGATCAAAAAAGAAAAAAACTGATAAAGTGAAAAAGCAAGAAAACATCAACTAAAGCCAAATCATTCAACAGCTGCACACAATACCACAATGTTGACTGTATTGGATAGCTGCAAAATAAAATGTCTCTTTTGTAAGACCCCGCCAGACAAAAGGAAAAGAAAGTCAAAACTGGGTCAAATATATGTTTTTGATGTATGATAAAGGCATTATGACAAACATGTACTTTTTTTTCTGAAATTGCACTGCTAGAGTAAACACAAATAGGCCTATAAAACAGTTTTGTGGTGTAAGTGAAAAAGCCTAATTTATAAATTTTTTATGTATGCACTGGGGGTCGCTGTTGGGACTGTGCTGTTCTAATAGATTTTTGGGTAGCTTTCATAGACTGTATAAAAGAAATGGTACCTTTGCAGGTCAGTACCAATAGAACTTCCGTCTAATAATGATTTTGGTTTGAAAATATGAAGTTAAACGATGCCACCATGTGCTCATGTTCAAGTAAACATCCTGTAGCATATATATAATGAGCCCAAAACCAGTTTTCTTAACATTTTTATAAATTTTGTAAAAAGAAATGCATTACCATTTTGAACAGGTCTTTTCTCCTTCAAAACAAAACACGTAACCCACTACGTTGGGCTGGTATGTGGCTCTAAAATAATACAATGTTTTCATATAGATTATCATTATCAGATCATATCAATGTATTTATACTTTTTTTTAAACTGATCACACTCTTTAAAGGTTTAAGGTTAATCCCTGCTGTTATGATATTTATCGAAAATCTGCAGACGTCTAATGCACGTCACCGTCAGCTGAACGTGCGCGCCCCCGTGTCCCAGTCGCGACCGTTAGCTGTGGCCGGAGAATGCGGCGGCTCCACAGAACCTAACCCACCGAGCCGGCTCAACCCACAACAGCAGGCAAACCCGGACTTCTACGCATGTTTGCAGCACCATCTGGACTATGAATTCTTCTATATGTGTAAAGGTAAGTTGTCTGTGCTTAGACCTATTAGTGTCTGTGTTTCGGCACTTAAAATACTTGCTATGTTGACGACGATTTGGCTGCAGTGTCTGCGCTCTCCCGTTCAGATCTCAAAATGGCGGACAAGCTAAGCTAAGTGGGCATAGTTGGCACTGGCACCTCCATCCATCCAGTGGGTCCACTCCAAAGCAGCATGAACAATCGCTCTGAAGTATCTTGGTGGACTAAATAGCATTTCATGCATAAACGAGAAGGGATGAGGTGTCTCGCATACTTGTTGTGAGGTGCTGCTAACGTTAGCTTATTTTAGAAAGTTGACAAGAGTGGGCTAACGTGGTTAGTGACCCGGCCACGCTAATGCTGTCATCCCAGTGCCATGTCTGCGGCCCTCAGTAATATACTGAAATACTAAGAGTGGAAATGGTGGGTGGAATAATGAGTAACACCGCTACGCCATTTATCAGCGTCTTGTGCCGAGAGCCGAAGTTTGGGTTCTCAGTCTTAGCGTTTGTTTCACGGAGCCATTTCATCATAAGCCCCATTTTATTTAAATTATGCATGTAGATCTTTGCACAGCTGACGACTTAAATACACCCTTAAACATACTTTAGGAGTATAATAAATGCCTAAAAATACTGTATATTGAGTTGACAGCCTCATCCTTTACGTCATTTTGCTAAAGCTAGCGTTAGCTTCAAAAGGGCGTTGCTGAGCCATTGCTGCAACTTTGCCCTTGTGGCCATCGATGCTTTGAAAGACACCACTCCAGATTTTATTTTCTACGCCAAAGATTTAACACATTTAGCAGTTGTAATAGTAAGGGGGTGTGCTGTTTTTGTTCTGGTTTGTCTTCAGCGAGTCGATTCACATCGGCGAGTCGGAGAAATCACGATCAGGGTGGAGACTGCGCGGATCTCCACAACATGATGATCTGATGGTCATAACATCAGACCAGGCTTTAGATATGCTCACGTGTTATGGCTACAGGCATGTCATTTCTGCCTCAAACAACGCATTATACGGTCGTATTTGTATCGTATATTAAGATTTGTCCCATTACTGCGCATGCATCAATACATGCATCACATTGTGACGCTCCTATTTTTATTTAGGCTCAGGAGTTTGTATTTGACATTTTATTGTTGTTGCCGCCAGTTGTTGTAACAGCCTACAACTTGTATAAAATGTATGTAATTTAAGTTGCCTGAACCATTTCTTACTTAATTGTTCTGGAAAACATTGTTTCATGATTGTACAAATTATTTGTTCAAGTAGAAAATTGGAAACCTAATTTCTAAAGGAACAGTAAACGGACAAATGACTCACTTTATTTGATTGCCTTTGCCTTTTACCTTTCAGTTTTATTCTGAAGCACACCAACCTGTGTTGTCTGAAGGTCACTCATAACAAGGGCCATGGTGACAACAAACAGCAGTGGTTTTTACTTAATGCACAGTTACAGTGTATGACTTGAACTGACTGATAACATGCACGAAATAGGATTCCTCTTGTGATCTTTCGGTATGTGCTCAAGTTTGTAGAAGTTCTGCACTGTTGATTCACTTGTCTAAACTGCAGGAGTGTACTTTCCCATTTCTAGCCTGTATGACCTGTTGATGTCTCTGATGTTGATCTAACAGGTGTGATAACTTTCTTATAGAAATGTAACACTATCTCATGTAAAAATTGAGTGCAAATCCAGTGGTGAGTGTGTGCAGATGAGCCATCAGTTTGGATAGAGACATACTTAAAACACTGAGCCAATTGATTCCCACAAGATCATTTGTCTCAATTTTTGAGTGGACACAGAAGTTTCAGTTTTATTTATTAATGAGAAATCTTATTTTTATGTTACGAAATGTGGGCTAGTCTAAGACCACATATGTATGACTTCATTTACTCAATAATCCACAATTAATGACTCAATATATCAAAGTGAGAAATGAGTTTCCCTGAAAAACATGAGATACTGAGTGCAGGTCTTTCAACGTTTGCCAGCAGTAAAGCATGTGACTGAAATGCTTGAAATCTTTGAAAATGCATGAATGTTTTTCTGCACTTCTATTGAATAACCTTTCAAGGAGGACAGTTTTGGTGAGTTTAGGCCTGTGTCAAAGACAGAAATTGGCTTGGCTTTGAGTGTTGACTCAGTTGAAAGGTGGTTAAGACTTTTGTCACCACTACCTCGTCATTAGATAAGCATGTTTTAGAGACAGGACTTTGCTCTGTTCCTCTTGATTTACACCTGACTATTACCTGCATTAGGTGAGCTGTAGATAAGTGCACACACTTTGATAAGGGGAGTGTTCATGTCCTTCTTATTTGCATAGACGACTCTTGTTTATCTTCACTCTGACCCTGACGCAGGTGTGAGTTGGGCCTTATGTAATGCTTATGTTTGTCAAAAGGCTGTTCTGGGTGCTCAGAGCAGGAGCTGTGTCCTGCGCTCACAGCTCTCATTAAGTTTGCAGCACAGTGGTTTCTAGGACACTTGAGGCCTGTGTTTTGTCTTGTGCACCTCCTACTTGCTTTCACTGAAAAGGGATCCACACACGATTCCCTACATCACAATGACAAATGTCATTGGTGGAACCAACAAGAATGCAACTATCTTTAGTTATTTGAGTTTATAATCCCAAATATTCCATGGGACCGCAATTCATACTACAAAAGTTATTTTCCTTTCTTTAGATCAGGGGTGTCAAACTCATTTTGGTCCGGGAGCCGTATGCAACCTACTTTGATCCCAAAAGGGCTGGATCAGAAAACTCAGTTCTCTCTTCAAGTTATCATATTTTTCTCCGTGTCTCGTAGTGGTGTTTAAGATTATATTCCTCGAGCAACGCCACTTGTTCCAAACACACTGAGCACAGATTTCCCATTCACCTCTGTCAACAAATAAGAATTAGACTATTTTTCTTGGGAAATCCTGAACTCAGCATCTGCTTTTCTCATTTTTTGACATTTTGCTGATGAGGGTCACGGTCGACAGTCAAAATGATCATCCTTTAAGAGCGTTTGGAAAGAGGAAAGTCTTCATTTGTGCTGCTCTGGTGGGAGTCACAATGTACAGAAACGCCGGAGACGCTGCTATGCTAAACGGTGCAGAAAATTAACAGAAAAGTCTGAAAATTTTAAGTATTTTAATAGAAAAATCAGCCGAGGGCCAGATTAAAGGTCTTGGAGGGCCGGATCTGGCCCCCGGGCCGCATGTTTGACACTGTGCTTTAGATGGTTGTAGTATGCTTTGTTTGTCAAATAGATTAGGGTCTTCTGCCTCTAGTGTTGGACTGATCTCGCCAGATCTCAGAAGCTAAACAGGCCCGGGCCAGGCGTGGTTAGTACTTGGATGGAAGACCACTGGGAATATCAGGTGCCACAGTGGGGTGCCAGTGTCAAAAGCTGTTGTGTCCTTAGGCAAAGCACTTCACCCACACTGCCTAGTATGAAAGTGATGTGAGTGTTGGTGGTGGTCAGAGGGGCCTATGGTGCAGATTGGCAGCCTTGCCTTCGTCAGACTTCCCTGGGCAGCTGTGGTCACAGTAGTATCTTACCACCACTGGGTGTGGAGTGAATGAATAATGCACTAAAATGACTATATTATAATAATAATAATAATAATAATAATAATAATAATAATAATAATAATAATTATTATTATTATTATTATTATTATTATTATTATTATTAGTATTAGTATTATTATCCACAATGATGAAATAATAAGCAACTTAGACTTAAGCAGTAGCTCCACTTTTTGTTTTTAGTTTGAAGCTATTTTAGATTCACAAACCTCAAATACCACAGTAAGATGATATTCCCCTTTGGTGTCATGGCTCTAGGCATGATTTCAGCATGTAATCAATGTAAGCTCTATTGTACATACCACATGCATTTTTGGTTGAGCATTATTTTGTGTTTCATTTAAGATCATGGTGCTTTTAATGTATAAATCGTATAAATAAGTCTTGGAGACTCCTCCATCAGGAGCATCCTACACTGTCATCATAGATCTATAGTTGTTTTTATGTCATTTCTCCCATTATTTGGTATCAGCAGTACTGGACCCTGTAGTTGACCCACACAGACAGAGCTCTGGTGGCGTGTGTCTGGGGTTAATCCTGTTAGCGGGTGCTCTCAGTCTACAGCTCTGAGTCACTGAGGAGTAGCCGAGTCGGGGACTATGTCTTTGTCTCATCATTAAGCAGCTTAATGCCACTGTGACCCCAGGTGCCACTCTGGCTTAAGAGGTGACTGTTTACAACCACAGCCGCTCCTTGCCGCGTGGTCGCCGTGGTCATTGGCACAGTCCTATTAAAAGAACCAGTGTGGAAGTGTGATCCAACCATGAAGCAGCCACAACGTGATGGACAGAAGTTAGGAATTGGATTTATTTGGACAATCCAATTCTGATGTGTCATAGCTATTGTAGTAGTTTACTAAAGTGGTAGCCATCATCAAAATATTCAGCTATTTTGAAATTTTATATGCAGTTGGTGTGTTTCCAGCTCCATCATAATACAATTCACTTTCTTTTGAAAACCGGTCACTCCTCTCCACTGTAACTGCTGCACTCAGACTCGTCATATCGGTCTTATAATTCTACATGATCAAGACAATCATGTAGAATTATAAGACCAAATCAAGACAACATACAAATCAGGTGCCATCTTTCCCTGAAGGTGGCCTTGTTAGCGTTACTGAGATAAGGTGCGTTACCTTCAACAGCCTCACTCTGAATTGGCTCTTTGGTCACTCTGATATTCACAGTTGGAATCACAAATATCAAACTCTGCTCCAAATTCGCCCCTTCATGAGCTTCATTTGGCTTAACACTTAATCTCCTTTTTATGAGGTCTGTGCGCTGTCCTTTATTTTTACTGTCATAAAAACTTAACTAGTATATTTTAAAAAAAACAAACAGTAGTTATTCCTCACCTTCCCTTATGCATTCAAAGCACCCTAATTATTCACAGCAGTTAGTTTATAAGCAGTTTTCACAACTCTGAGACCAGTATGACTTTTACTATGATGGTAAAGCTAACCACTAGCATGCTAACACACACCTCCTGATACTTGGACAATAAAATGCCTTCTAGTTAGGTAAAGACAAGCAGCACAGCATGTTACAATACATGCAGCACATATATCTGGACTCCACTCTGATTGTACTAAAACACATGCCTTAATTCTCATTGATTTCAGCTATAGATCTAATTAAACTAATGTAAGTTGTCCATGTGAATCCAGGAAGCAGCTGCAGATTTATCTTTGAATGCACAATCAGCAGCTGTTGTCTGGTTAATTTAACCTGTGTCCATGTAGTAAGCGAGTCATTTTAACCTCTGTTTGTTGTACTTTGAGTGGTGTATTTGGTTCTGTGAGTTGATGGGTCATTTTTTTTTCTCTAAGATCATAGTTTTTACAGTGTAGTGTTTATAAAATGAAGAGTTCTGTCAACAAAGACAAATGAATGATTGTGAACCAATGTCTCTGTTCTGTTTATGTTTTCAGCGTGAGAAACTCTCATCACTGACAAATGCACCTCAGCTGTAATAAATGACCCCTTTCCACACAAATGATATGATGGCTTTCAAATATGACATTATCAGACCTAACCGTTTCAGACCAACCCCACTTGCCCTCTTTCCTGTGTATTTCCTTTGTAAACTAATTATAAATGCTCAAATTGTTCTAAAGAGCTTTTTGCTGATTCTACTGCACAGTGGGCACAACCTGGTGTACCAGGTTGACTCTAGATACACATTAACTGCCAGTTTGTGAATGATTTCCATTCTCTGGCATTGTCATCTTAGTGTTAAACTCATTTCCACCTCCCTCTCTTCTGCAGGTAATGGGAGCGTCTGATTGGTGAGCTGGTTGTCCTTCTCATCAAGCCTAGACCTCCAGTTGATTGACAGCGGGATATCCCATCAGCCCCTGCTCTTCAGCTCTTTGACGCAGCCCCGTCGCTGTGGGACCCTCTTCTCTTCTGCTCACTCCAGCTCTTGCCCCCAGTCTTAATCCCCCTGAGGGGCCACAGCGCCATGGTGCTGTCGCAAAGACAGAGAGATGAACTGTGAGTCTGCCACACCAGACACACCTACATAGGGGTACCAAACCCCGCTGTTATTTGAACACCGGTGCCACGTAATGGTCCATTGGATCAATATGCTCCAGCCTCATCTGTGCTCTTAACGGAGTCACACATCACACACCTGCACGACGGACCCACAGTTGTTTGAAAATGTTTACATTTAATTTTCCTTTATTTTGGTGTATAGACCAAACCTGCTAGTTTAGTCTCACATGTTTCGTATTGTGTTGTTTTTATAATGTCAAGTAGACTGTAGATCATGTAGGATGTGGTGCACTTGTGTTGTGAGGATATTATGAACATGTAACAGATGTGGTCTTGGAGGTGATTCACTTTACAGCGTCTTGGTGAATATTTCATAACCTCATGACAGGACCCAGGAGGAGGAGGGGCTGCTTAATGTGATGCAGTAGAGGAATCTGCCCTGTGTGTGATTATATTTACAGTAGATAAGGAGGAGTCTAATTTAACACAATGTGAAAATCTAACAGCTCTACATATGCACGTGACACTTGGGCATCCAAACATAACTTATATTTTAGCACACGGAGACCAAGTCAAGTCATGCTGACGCCCTGAGGAGAGTAATCCAAATGTAACACTATGATGATGATGTAGCTTGTAATATCTAATGTTAGCCTGGTTCAGATTGATTTCCTCTGTTCAAATCTGTGCCAAAAGCAGCATTATGGCAGCATCACAATCTTGTTGTGATCCCAATACTGCTGTTAATGCACACTGCACTCTGATGCTTTTCACTCATTTCACACAACTTAGTACGTATGAGTTTTTTCAAACTCATGCGTATTAAAAAACACTGCATGAGTATGAAAAAACATTAAAAGTACAGTTGGTACACTGAAAAATGCCAATAACCCAACTAGTGATGGACAGTAATATTCAGCAGCCTGGAACAAATATATCGGACTGCATCCTCCTTTTTTACAGTTTTACTGCAGCTGACAATAAATTACTTTTTAAACAGTTAATCCTTTGAAATATTACAGGGGTAGTGCACCATTTTAGATAAAGCACTTAATGTAACAGCCTGTACTGTACAGTACAATTACTGTCATAAGATGGACTATATGTGCTAAGTAAAAAATCACAAATGATATGCATGATTTGTTCCTAGAATATTTGGTTTCTTTGTATTGGCTGTTGTGTAGTCACAAAACAAAAATATCAAACTTTATTTTTATTACAGGTTTGCCAAAAATATCATCACATCTTTAGTGAACATAAAATGTATAGATGAACAGTTTAATCCAGAGAATGCAATCTCCTTTACACTGTATTCATGACTATACCTGTGAATTTATTTCTGATCAAAGTTAATTTATTGAACTTTACATTTCCTTTTTAAGTTTTTTGACATTGCAGCTTTATACAGCGTTTCTCTACCATCCATGTTCACATTCTGCACAATGGTTCATCCTTTAATGTTAATAGTCCACCTCTGGGCTACATGGTGAAATATCAGCTCTGCTCCAAATCTTTACAAAGTTTAAAAATAGTAACTTTACTCATGAAATATTTAACTCCTGACGCATAAATGAACCTCTCCACTTCTTTATATAACATGTAGCCAGTGGGCGTCTGTGGTCGCCCTGTCAGCTGCCTGCGCCAAAGCTCCACAAAGTGGTTTCTAGCTCAGCCTCTTCCCTGATTTAATGTTGTTTCACATTCTGATATTTGCACAACTAGAAACTCCCAAAGGTCCCATGTCAGGCAGGGCGTGCCCTCTTCTGTTTTAAGGAGGATCTGCTTTGTTCTTAAGGTGGTGCTGAGGATGGATGGTGTAGATGTAAACGAGTCCTTAATCAGTAGTGATTTGAACAGCAAGCTAATAATGTGTTTTCTTCTTTTGTCAGAAACCGGGCAATAGCAGACTACCTCCGCTCCAATGGCTACGAGGAGGCATATTCCACCTTCAAGAAGGAGGCAGAGTTAGATATGGTACTTTGAAATGTTAACCCTTTAATGATTTGTAATGTCTAAACTGTAATAGTAATATCCCATTATCTTGTTTTGTTTCTCGCAGAATGAGGAGGTAGATAAAAAGTATGCTGGTCTTTTGGAAAAGAAATGGACCTCAGTCATCAGATTACAAAAGAAGGTAAGACGTTTGGGCGGTATTTTTGATCTGTGATGATCCAAACATTTGCATAATGGATGCAACTGATTTATAATTCTAATTGAATTGGTCAGAGAAAAATTGTTGCCTGGGAACTCCTGGTGGTTGAAAATGGTAATGAAACATAAACCATGATTTGTAAAAGAATAATGAAAAGAGTGAAATTATAAGAGTTAAACCTGGTTGAAATTGATGTTTGCTGCTGTAGGGTACGGATGAAGATACTGTTTGAAGGAGTTCTGTGGTATAATGGGTCTAACCTTTGTGCTGTGCAGGTGATGGAGCTGGAGTCGAAGCTGAACGAGGCCAAGGAGGAGATGACACATGGAGGGCCTGTGGGGCAGAAGAGGGATCCCAAAGAGTGGATTCCTCGCCCCCCAGAGAAGTATGCCCTGAGCGGACACCGCGCCCCTGTCACACGAGTCATCTTCCACCCGGTCTTCTCTGTCATGGTCACAGCCTCCGAGGACGCCACCATCAAGGTTTGTGCTTCTGCTTAGTGTTGGTACAGTTCTCCTCACATGTGAAACCTTACAGTACTGAGGCTGAGGACGAGGCCTGTGAGTTTGTTTAGTTTCAGCGCAATAAATCTTAACCTTTAAAAATCTGTCAGTACATTTTGCTGTGTGTGTTGACATCTCTATTGGACACTAGATTATTTTTACCTGATGAGAAGGGGAAACTCAAATTAAAGCCAAACCTTTGGCACAAAGTGTGTGGCCCAGTCATCTTTCATTTGTAACATTCTGCCCATTAGTTTACATGTAAAATGCATAATCTTCAACTTTATTTTCACTTGCGAACGATTATGCAAAATACATGGCAAATACAGAGCATTTTGTGGTGTGGCATCAGCTGGTTTCCACAAGTGTGCAGTGTAGTGGTTAGTACTTCTCCCCTAACAAAACCCAAAGTGTAATTTCTGAACCTGAGTAGATCCTTTCTGTGCAAGGTTAGCCTGTTTCTCAGTTTCAGTAGGTGTGGCTCCTGTTTTGAACATTAAATGAAATACAGTTGGCGCAAATAATTGAATGAGTCGGTGCATGTCTGTCTGATGGTGCAGGTACTAAATGTCCACTCACTGCTCCTGGAGCTGCAGCTTCAAAGCCTCTGCACTTGTGAGCTCCTACCCCTCCTGGCCCTGGATTCACTTTCTACTTTTGCCTTGTCACTGCTGGTTTGTGTGGATGGACTGATGCTCCTGTTGTTGGGGGCATCTTTTCCCCAGAGCACGGCATCATGGGAAATGTGCAAGCCTCAGTTTTCTTTTGAACTCTTCCCCATGTTTTCTTTTAAAGGCTTTGTATTGATTATTTGAGAACTGTGTCAGCAGGAAGTGGGTTTTACACTGAATTAAATGGCCACGGTTTATGCTCCAGACTTCAGTCTAGGTTGCTTATCAGTTATTGGCAATATCCTTTGTGGTACTAGATTACACTACATCACTACATTAGCTAGACAAGTAGGTGTGTAACTATTTTGGCAATGTTACACAATGATGTCAAATACAGTTAAATATAAGTTTGAGTACAGCTTCTTGGTGGAAAGCCGAGGGACTTGCATAGATGATAATCCTTCTCTGACTAAAGAAAGAATAACATAATTCTACATTAGTGTGAGCAAACCTATTATATTGCAATATATCTGGGTAACGGCTAATAGAAATCTGATTAGAATTGAACCTTTTTATTCCCCTCCTTTAGAAGCCTGCGTATTATTTTGTTTCCAGGTGTGGGACTATGAGGCTGGGGATTTCGAGCGCACTCTGAAAGGCCACACAGACTCTGTTCAGGACATCTCCTTCGATCAGACGGGGAAGATTCTGGCCTCGTGTTCTGCCGACATGAGCATCAAACTGTGGGACTTTCAGGGCTTTGAATGCATCCGAACAATGCACGGTGAGAAGCATGCTTTTAGATGTTGGGAGTGAACGCCATGTTTAAACAATACCTGTTTGAAAGCATGAACTTCCTCCTTCCCTGCGTCATCTGTCCTTTGTATTCATGTTCTTTAAACTGCTCATTGGCTTATGGAACTGACTCTAAATGTGCTGTTGGTTTTGTGTTTCAGGGCACGACCACAACGTGTCGTCTGTAGCCATCATGCCAAACGGAGACCACATCGTGTCTGCCTCCAGAGACAAGACCATCAAGATGTGGGAGGTGGCCACCGGGTGAGTCGGAGCAGGACTTGAATAATCAGACGTCTGATATAACGTGGAAATTACAATGGTAATGTTAGGATTTGTGACACTTCATTATATGTTTGAGATTATTCATTAAAGAAGGGGTCTTGTGCCAAATCGGCAACTTTCTACCATGTTATGGCATTTTCTCATCAAAAACATACCTGAAGTGGTTTTAGATGTCATCCATGCATGTTTGAATAATTTGGCGATCTTTCCAGGGCCCAAATAAAACACTTCTTATGGTTAGCTGTAAGATTCTGTGCAGGGATTAGCCCACAAGCCTCCGCCAACCATGTTCCTGCATAGC
Source organism: Odontamblyopus rebecca (assembly GCA_030686955.1). Classification (NCBI taxonomy): domain Eukaryota; kingdom Metazoa; phylum Chordata; class Actinopteri; order Gobiiformes; family Gobiidae; genus Odontamblyopus; species Odontamblyopus rebecca. The sequence continues at coordinate 16,650,093 of CM060664.1, forward strand.
ACATCATAAATACACAAAAACATGATCCCAAACTGTAGACCACAGCTTGAAAACCTGGGGGAAAGTGCAGTAGCTTCATTAGCAGGTTGCACTCCGATTGTGTTATAACAGCAATTTGAAGGGAGAGTGACTTACCTCAGAGGACAGAGTCAACAATGAAATAAACCTTTATATAAAAGAACATTTCTGTGAATGTAGCATCAGCAATAAATAACAATAAAAGGTAACATGGTAATAAATGTTATGTTAGCTGTTAATATCCTACAGAAGTCAAACATCCTTCTTGTAGAAAACATTTGTAGAAACTCTAATCAATTTAGAAAATGCATTAATAAAAGGAAAATTAAACATAACTATTGACTTGATTAATGACTGAATCAGGTATAAAGTTGGGAATCCATTAATATTTCCTTTAAACATTTTAAGGCTTTAGACATATTTTGCTTTTCATATTGTCAACATAATAGTTAAAAATCATGTAAACCTTGTGTGGTGCAGTTACTGTGTGAAGACCTTCACGGGCCACAGGGAGTGGGTGCGGATGGTGCGTCCGAACCAGGATGGCTCTCTGATCGCCAGCTGCTCTAATGACCAGACGGTGCGCGTTTGGGTGGTGGCCTCCAAAGAGTGCAAAGCTGAGCTGCGGGAGCATGAACATGTGGTGGAGTGCATCGCCTGGGCTCCAGACAGCGCCCACCCCACCATCCTGGAGGCCACAGGCTCAGAGGTGTGTGCTAGTTTGCTGCTAAACACATTTCATCTCTTAGCATTCTTATTAGATTTATAGCTCATGTAGAGTCTTGGTAGTCCTATGATCTTTTGTAGTTTTTAGCCCATGTACCCACATAATGTACAGAAGACATTTAGGAATGAGAATATACTGTATATGTTGGTCAGTTTGGACAGAAGTCAGATATAACCTTGGAGTTATAAGACCAGTTGTTAAATGTGTGTGAAAATCAGAGATGTCTCCACCTCCTGCTGTTGTCTTTGACCTTTAGTGTGACTTTGTTCTGGCTGTAAGTTTCAGCAGCATAAACAGGACTGTCACCATTGTTTTTGAAGGCACTACACCCCTCTGCATTTCATGCTTCAGTGCTCCTTTATGTGCACTTTCACAAAGTGCTGTGAGCGCAGTCAAGTTGAGTACGACTGTAGTCAGTCGCTAGCTCTGAGTTGTCAAGGTGATTGTGGACTTCAGGGCTCTTTATTATGGATAATTTATGATACTATAAACGGGCTAACCCAAGTGACCAATTTTATTGTTGTAATGCACTTTGATTGATGATGTGGTAGCTTGCTTGATAAAATGTACATGTAAATGGACTGCGAGCAGCAGAAACTAACTGGTGTTTGAGGTATACTAATAGATCCTGATTTCCAGAACAAAAAGAGTGGAAAACCCGGCCCATTTCTGCTCTCTGGATCCAGAGACAAAACTATTAAAATGTGGGATGTGAGCACTGGCATGTGCCTCATGACTCTGGTGAGTGAAACTTGCTTTTACATAGAATTTGTAAAAGCCATTTTAGTTGCTTAGTAACTTGCTTGTAATTTTTGCTTATTTGTTGTAGGTGGGCCACGATAACTGGGTGCGTGGCGTCTTGGTGCATCCTGGAGGCAGGTTCATAGTGAGTTGTGCAGATGATAAGACTCTACGGATCTGGGACTACAAGAACAAACGCTGCATGAAGACTCTGTTTGCTCATGAACACTTTGTTACCTCTCTGGGTAAGATCCTGCCTCCACAATCACTGTCCCTCAAATCTATATACTCTGTTTACTAATGATTCTACTCCTGGGACTTTGCAGATTTCCACAAGACTGCCCCATATGTGGTGACGGGCTGCGTCGATCAGACAGTCAAAGTGTGGGAGTGCCGCTGAGATTTATTCCGAGCCCCTCCCAAATCCAAAAAAGCCCACCCCCTCTGCCCCACTCCTACACCTTCACCTGCTCCTGTCCCGACCTGTGGCACTCCGATCCATAGTTGACCATGGCGCTTTTCCCTCTCCCTCCGCCCCTTCTCTAACAACAATCCAGCCCTTACTACGATGACTATTGTCCTTTTATGTAAATTATTCTGGATGTAGGGTACGCTTAATAAATGTCACGCAGTCTCTGACACATGAACACACTCGAAAAGATAAGAAGTATTCCTTTGCATGGTGAATCAAACTTGAGAATTGTATACTGCTGGAGTTGACAGAATTGCATACTGTTATGACTTTCCATCTTGGTCAAAGGGTGTAAAAAATTGCAGTTTTAAAAGAAAAACCCATGTATAGCCTCTCATTGCGGAGGTATAGTTTTTTTTGTTTTTCATGTTTTCATTGTGCTGCGTGGATGAGAGAGGGCACTAAAAAGGGTAAAAAGACTGAGAGAATGGGGAATTTTTTAAAGGAAATTTGAAGCAGGATTTTGAATTGAGAGAAATCGAAAAGGTGTGTGTGCGCCAGAGTGTGTGATACGACAGGAGAAACTACCTTAGCTTCTCGTCCACATTGTCCATCGATTCATCTCTTTAAACGCTTTATACTGTAGTAGAAACACTCACAGGACCTTAATGGTGCCCCGTGCTGCTCAGAACACGGGCCCAAAGCAAGACCAAGTGTTTTGACAGAGGAAAAGTAACAGGCTCACATTTTAAAGAGGTTTTTGTGTGTTCGTATGTTGTCCCGGATGATCTCTTGCCCAGTGCTCGCTATCTCTGCCTTGTTCAAAATCCCATCGAGGGCCTCCACATTCAAGGCGGTCATCCTGCTTCTGTGGTCTCACCGCTTTCTCTACTACTACTATTACACACACACAAACGCACACACGCACAGTACAAGTTGTGTATCAATATATCTGGATGTCATTGTTTGCAACATAAATAAAATTCTGTAAATATAACTTATCCAATTGTGGTCTTTTCATGATTTCATTATTTTAAAACTACACGTTAGAATAGTGCATAAGCAGTGATGGGGAGAAAATGTAATTAGTTACAGAATACTGAATGTATTTTATAATTTATTCTGATACATTGTCCAATTAGAGTACTGTATTCTGAATACTTCAACGCCAAATTGCATAATATAGTGTAAAAAACATGCTATATAATTATAAACTTTTGTGAAGCATTCAGCTGTGTTTTCTTTTATTCTCAACAATACTAGGCAGTTCAATGCCTAAATTGCATGATGGAGTAGTGTCGTGTATTCCACCACAGTGAATGAAGAATGCTCTGTTATTAATTCTCTGTAAAGCGTCTTTGGGGACGTGTCTGTGAAAAGTGGTATATAAATAAAGTTACATTTAATTGAGGAAAGTAACTATTCTGAATACCACCAAATGCAAGTGTGACAAATGGAATACGCTCAAATTAGTATTATTATTACTCACAAAGATTATGTGTAGAAAACAGAAATCTGACAACATTGTATGAATAATAAATTACATCTAATTGTTATAGTAATTTTACAAACAGTAATGTATCAAAATTCATATAAGCAGCTTTCTCAACTCCATTCCTCAATAATTTGCCATACTTAATTTTTAACTGCATATGAATTTCCAAATTGTAAATAGTCTGTCTAAAAAATATTTGACCTCATGACACAAATTGTTCAGTGGGAAATAATCTGAGACCCCTTCAGACCATCACATTACTCGTGTGATCCTATGATAGTTCTCACAGTAGCCACAAGCCCTGGCCCTAGGATTAAGAAACACATTTATTAATATTGTATGATCTTGCCGTGAAATGCTAATGTAGTAAATTTCAAAACAATAAACAACAATATTAGCTGAAGATGTTCTGAAATGATCCCAATAAGGGAAGAGCATCACATCGTCTCTGGTATGAGTCACATTATGGTTTATTAAGACAATGTTGCCTCTCTAGTATCACTGATGTTAGAGCGGGTTTCTTTAATGATTAGTGATTACTACTGCGAAAGTGATAGTGGCACCGGGTACAGGAGCAGTGCACTGGGAACAAGGCAGTTAATATACCTCTAATTCAATTCTTCAAGACCAATCACTTAAGCTGAGTGAGCAGAGTAAAGACATCAGGGGTCAGTGGGCCAGTTCATGCTCCTTATCAATTATGTAGTTCCCCGCCCTCACCTCTTTCTCTCTTTCTCCATCCTCTCTCTCTATCCTCCTCTCTCATTTGCTCTCACTCACTCATACCAGCCTCACTTCCTGTAACCTCCACTGCAGTCTCCTGGCAACAGTTTCCACGGCGGCGAGACATCATCAGCACCACACCCTCTAACAGCCTGAGAATCTACAGAGAGAGTGTGGGAAAAGTAAAACAACGCATGATAACAGGACTATTTCAATAGAACTGATTTTGTGTGTTGGATTCTAAAATATGAATGCAAATACTTCACCGATGTATAATGTCTTACGAGAAGGCAGCAGCTTTATAGAATACAGACAATCATTTAGAGCTCATTAGCAAATAAATGTGACCTACATTTTGTGGAAATATGTCTATCTTATGATGAATGATGAGGCAGGACATGCCAAAATATAGGCTAGATATAGGCAACCTGTAACTCGGGATCTACCAGTAGCTCTCCTCCCACTTCCAGGTAGATCGCCAAGGGATTTCGTAACTAAAATTAGATTTCATTAAATGCTTGTTACCACTGTAAACATATCGCCTGTCTTTGTGCACTAATACATGGATAATAGTTGTGTAAATGTATTATAGGCATCAGACTGTACCCCATCTAAGGCTCTGATATTTACTCAATAGTGGCCCCTAAAATTAGTAGCTCTCTGTCATTTTCGTTTTGTAAAGGCAGCTCACCTGAAGAAAAAGACTGGAAACCAGCTAGATACACACGGTTCTAAAGAGTCTGATTAAATGCCTATAATAACAGCCTCTAACTTAAAGGTTCCCTGCGTAATTTTTCTGGTGGAGGGTCTCCATGGAGACTTGCTTTCCCTTCTGTGGATAGGGACGACTCTCCATAGATCTGCTTGTCTCCCTTGCGAAAGATAGGTTTAATCTGTACTGTGTAACATAGACAAAACAGTCACATTTCCATGGAGACAAACATATAGGGGACCCTCCATCAGAAAAGTTGCGCAGTGTACCTTTAAGGAGTTCAAACGTGGATCTCTCACTTAAATTAGGCCTATTAGAAGAAAAGTCAAAGCTGAATCCACGTGGGAGACACTGCGGGGCTGCTAAGACTAGACTCTGTGGCTTAATGAAAGGATAATGACCTGCTGCAGACACGAGACCTGTTTCTCTGCAGAGGCAATGGAGGGGAAGAATTGGCCTACTTTTGCATCTCTGCCTTTCCTTACAAATTTAGCAACAAAACATTAGACCGACCTTTTTAGAGGCTAGGCTGTGTCACCAGGGTTAAATACTGGCTAGAGAAATTACTAGGAGCAACAATGACTAAGAGACGTGAGGAAGAGCTTCCAAGGTCACGTATCCATCTGACTAGTGTCTTTTTGATGCTGCAATAGGCCTTTAACTCCACTGATGGAACAATGCGTTACAAAGCTTTTCTCCGTGCGTAAAACAGGCTCTGCGCAGTTGTTTGGAGGTTACGTGGAGTTATATTTGGCATTGGGACTCCTTGGCTCATATATAGGTTTGTGTGTCATCGTGCTATAAGCGCCCTGCGATAGTTTACGTGACCGGCGTTTTAATCCGATCAGAGTCGCTGGAGGTTGTCGAGGAGGTTGTAGCTTTAACAAAGCCGAGGGAGCCGTGCAATGGCGTCCTCTACTGGTGATGACGAGAGGGTGGCGGCTATGAGAATGAATGGGCAAATATTGGCTTTGCATAGTTAAAATAAACCAGTTGCAATACTTGATGCATAAAAATTATTGACAAAGCCTAGACTGTAGGTCACTGCTTAAAGGAGACTGATATCAAAGATGTTTTCATCCAGTAGAGTTTTTTTTATCTTAATGTTTGACAAGGCATGGAATAAACTATCGAAAAAAGTAGTCTATAGGAATATATAACTATAGGCCCAGGGTTTAGGCTATTATTAATTTGCCCTATAGCCTTCTATTATAGGATTAGGCCTATAATATCGCACATGTCTATCAAAGAACTAGGCCTGGAGTTTAAAAGGAGGTTTAGTAAAGAGTGATGTAAATGTCAGTAGGAAACTCATAATACATATGAATAATTTAGGTGACTTTTGATAAAAAACTCAATTGTCAATTTTGCAAGATGCAGCTACAGGTTGCCTAAACTGAAAATAAATAAATAATACATATTTTGAACCTATTTCATTATATTTGATCTCCTCTTAAATATCATAATAACTATTATTTATTAACTACTATCTATTTATCTGCTTTAGATATTTTTTTTCCAAATAAAAATGATCATACATGGTTTAAATGTCTCTTGGAATGTGTATTAGACATTTCTTCCATAATATAATCTACACTAAAAGTGATCTTAAGTTTTGCCTCAGAAAAAGTCACCCATCTGCACCAGCTCATATTCTTCACATGGCCGTGTTAAAGTAGAGAGCGCCGCTTTGATTGGCTGTTGACTGTTGATGCTCTAATGATGCAGCACTTCTATGTAGGTCAGACCCTCCCAGCTGTGCTCTCTGTCTCCTCTGTACATTCATACCACTCTCATCCTTTTTCCCTCATGTGCTAACCATGTGCTCTGTCTCTCCCTCCTCCTCCCATCTCTCCTCCTCATTCATTTGCCTCATACAGCCATGCATGCTGCTTTAGCCTGTTGCAAAGACACTTCCATATCCAAATACTTGATTGTGTTTTGTGTTGATCTAGAGCCACACAACCTCTGATACAAAAATATTCAACTCTTTCCAATGTATTTGAGGAAATAAAACCTGTAATCTTGTGTATTATATAATTGTCTGGTGGAGGTCCGCCACCTGCTTGTCTCTATGAAGTAATTTTGCTTTACCAGAAATGTTCCACAGTATTGCATTAATACATATAAATCTCTGTGAAAGTCATATTTGTGAAGAGGTAAGCCCATGCACAGTACAAAGGTATGTTTTTCAAGGTATTTTTAGCACTGTAAATGCAAGTTATATATGTTTTTATTCCATAGTGTGGAACTTTCTCTCTACCTGTAAGTAACAGTATGCTACTTTTACTTACAGGTATACACAGTTGTCATGGCAAGACACTCAATCCCAGCAGTACGTATGACCAAGGGACATCCAATCACAAGATGTCTCCACGGAACACGCTACACCTCCATATAGATTACATATAGACAAAAGCAGCTTTTCATCCATTGCTTTTTAGTATTTACCACTAGTGCTGTCCAATAGGATATCGTCTTAAATTTGGTTTCACTTCTGGTTTTAAAAGAAACAGACACAAGATAGACGTCTGTTGGATATATTTTACTGTCTGTGAAGCTTTTACCGATAATATTTATCTGTAAAAGGTTTCAGTGATAAAGGCCTTCTGTATGTTTTGTAGCGTGTTATCATGTAAATCTAATTAAAGAAGTAAAAGTTGCATTATTGGCGGACCGCTTGGATTGCATTGTTATATTTGTAATATGAGTCAAATGGAAAGTGAAACCGCATTACTGAACAGACTCAGATCATTCAGCAAGAATAGAAATGACAGTTTCAAAACCTCATATATGGATAAATCCTATAGGATAATCATCAAATAACTGCAGTTAGGTAAACGCACATTCAGAGGGTTTGTGGTCTGTTGGTGCATTCAAAACACAATGTATTCTTATCAACGGGAAATAAACTTCCTTTGTCGTAATTCTGGGGCAGTTTTGAGAGCAAATTTCTTTTGCCTACCTGCTCAAAATCATAGAATAAAGCTGACTATACAGCTGAAGTCCCGCCCCCCGGTTTGACTGACAGCATGGATCTTGAGACAACGGGGTGGCCAGTCACGCTCTCGCCATGCAAATGAGGCTGGCCCGGGCCGGGCGGGTGCCCATGTGGACCAGCACCATGCCTTGTTGTTCTGGACGCTGATTGGCTCTGCGCTGCCTCATCGGCCTTCACGCGCTGCGGGCTCGTGGTCTTCTCCAAAGCCGGGAACAGGATCAGACTGGACTGATGCTGTGGTGCAGAACTCGGTGACCTGATTTTACATTTAAGTGCAATATTGAGATATGTTTGAGGAAAAGTGGTTATGCGTGTTTGTTGGGATTGCGCAGAGTCTTAGACATGTGGCATGGATTATACTGTGTCATGTACAAAACATAGGCCTGAGTCTGAAGCCAGGAATGCAAGCGTCATGGTGACACGGAAAGAATCACTTTTACTGTAATCGTGGCCTATAAATCACGACTTTATAACAACCTCTTGTTCTGTTTGCCGAGTAATCAGTAACAAACAAGGAACTGCTCTTTAGTGACGGTCACTGGTATCTTCTACATGGTCAAATGCTAAAACGCACCCCACCAGTTCTGTTTTCGGCGCAGATTGCGGGGAGGTTGTGTAGATCCATGGGCGGGTGTAGTGTCCGTGTTTTGGCGCAGACCGTAGTAACGGGGCGGAGCGGCAGTGCAAGGGGCGGACCTTAGGAGAACACGACTCGCCTTGTTGTGTGTATTCCCGTGCTCGCATCGCCATCTTGTTGCAATCCTATTTTTTACGTATGCAAGGATCTACCTTCCGTTCTGCTCTGTTCAAAATCACTCGTGTTTTTTTAAAGACACGAGACGCTCAGGCGCGAGGTGCTAATTGGCGCTTCCTCGCGGACACCACACAGCCACGCTGATTTTCCGCCTCTGTCCCAGGCACCGGGTCGCCGTGCTTAGCATTTACGCGCAATGAGCATCGACACACTTTTGGAGGCGGCCAGGTTCCTGGAATGGCAAGCCCAGCAACAACAGACCACACGTGGTGAGTGGTGTCTGCAGTGCCCCATTTTCACCCTATTTCCTCAGGACTGTCTCTGTGCCCACGGAACGGGCTGCACAGACTGGGGCACACGCCTGGATAAGTTAGAGCGGTTTAATGTAATACTTAATGCCGGGTTTTATCTGGTGTTTGTAAAGAAATAGACTTGCCTATTTGTGAAACTAGACTTTACGCGCTCTTGATGTGCGTAAAGACAATTGCAACACTCCAGTGAGTCACCGCGCGCGTGTTTGTGTGGCTGAGGAGTTCCTGTCAGCGCTCTGCTCCTTTTATGTGCACTATCTTTGTTGTGCAGCAGAGCTGGTCCCAGGGGCGCAAAGTATTGCAGGGACGGTGTGACACAAAATCAATGCAGATAAAGACAGATTCAGAAGGGCAAAAAAGTCTCGAAGAAAATCTCAAAACAACTCGATGCGAAACAGAAAGTATGATTATGCGACTCAAAATTTCTTTAAACGTCTTATGTAACTTACCTAATATTGATTAAATGTAAAATGAAAACCTCTTTGAACCACTTATCCCTAGACCATTGTAACTCGTGTGAAGTCTGCACATTTATCAAAAAAGCAATGAAAGCGTTGGGCTATTGATGTTATAGGCTGGTAACATTTGTGCGCTTTTTGAAGCCCTCTAGTTTGGGTTTGGCCCAGTTTTGCGCGTCGACTCTCGGCAGGGCGGTGGCGAGCGGAGGCTGCTCTTTACATAATGCCCTGACATTGCTCAGAAAGATATCTTATGACACACACTGGGGCGGGACCTCGCGCACACTTCACGAGCCGCTCGTTTGTCTGTGTGCGCGCTTGCACATAGGCTTTGTCAAATGTCCGAGTGTCTTATAATGAAGTGAAGCCTACACAGCGCCAAAGATGATTATGATTGGTATCTGCGCTATGTGATGAGAAAGACAGAAGAGGGGGCAGCTTTTTGTGTTTGTGCCCTTTGATGACGTGTCAGACACTTTACCCCTCCCCCCTGCATACCGCGTGCTATGGCCCGCCCACAGCACCACGTGCACTCGGCCTCACCCCTCCTCTCCGCTTCAGCCCCCCCACACACGCACAAAGATCACGGCAGTCTCCTCCCAACGTCTCCCATTGAGCGCGCTGATGGTGGCGGGCCAGGCTCACAGAAAGGGGGGTAAGTAGGCCAGCCTGCCCCCTCCTCTCAATGCTGGAGTTATGTAATACTTACGTTGCGTGAGGATGGCAATCTGGAGCATGGATGAACGCTGTATGAGCCTGGAAACCCAATTGGACTTACTACTGGGTCAGGAGGCTCAGATACGAAATGTAACAGTCTTTGTTATGGTTTATTTCCAGGTAGTTTCAAAGTCATACAAACTTCAGTAATTAGATCAAACTTGATTGGTACATTTTTGCAATAAAGACAAGGCTATTCATTTCCTTAATGCACACAGGCAGCCATTTAGGTAATCTCCCCTTAAAATAAAACTGTATAAGGTTTAAGGTAGTTTTGATATGAGATTTGAATTGATTTTGACTCTAAATTGACAGTCTGGCTCTAGTTTGATGAAGTCACTATGAATGGCAGAAATAAAACTTAAATTATTGTTGTCACTGTGGGTGTGGACAGTATTCAAAGAGGACGTAGGTGCAATGATGTCATCCAAGCCCTTCTAAAGCCCACAGTTGTTACCTAACACTCTAGCATGTGGCGAGTGTGTGTATAATGCACCAGTATGAGGACTGCAGTGTGTCAAAGCGGCTCTGAGGAATCCCTGGGATCTTCTGCCTGTAATGTCGCTGTTTCCATGGTAACGAGGACTTTCCACATGCCTTGGATCCTGTGCTACCAGACCAGGCTTGTGTATGTGTGAGGTTTGGCGTGGGAACATACAGCCTCTTCTTCCATTTTTGGTGCTTTTGTGCTACTGTGAAATTACATTTGGAATTAATGATAAAAATGAGAATCACATCTTATTTTTAAATGTGCCTTTAATGTCCCTATACATGTTGAGAGGTTCCAGTGTTACACAAACTTTACTTAACCTGCATAATTAAACAGAAAATAAATATTTATCTTTTTCCTTATACCACGTTTTGCACCCCACAAGTTTCTTTTTATCAACTCTTTGTAGCGTTGTAGGACTACCTATATTTAGGTTTGCATATCTTCAAAACAGTGATTTAAATGTCATGTTGTGAACAATATAACGCCCACATCGTTTACATGTATAGCCTCTTCCTTTTTTGGCTTGTTCCGTGTTACTGCTATTCATCTGTTGTCATGATGCCCACTCGCCAGAACCCACCTGCTCCTCAGACCTCTTCTCCTGTTGGTCTGGAGGCGCTGTCGTATCGCCCAGAGGTGCAGTGCCTTTTTACCTCTGCAGTCCAATCATTAGGCGCAGATTTTTGTCCTATCGGAGTCAGACAGTCAGACGGTTAACCCCCTTTGTCTAATCTCCATTACATCATCTATGTCTGTCGGTACGTTTCAATGAGTATTTTGTACTGTTGCATGCTGCTTTAAAGTGTTTAAGAGGACACGGAATATTTATCTTATATTTAAAGCAAGATATAAGATACATGACAAATTACCACATCAGCCACAAAAGAAAAAAACTCCCACATATCATCATCATTCATTATTTAATCATTCATTGTAATATTCAGATGTATCAGAGGTTGTAGTATAATTTCGTATGCTGTGGTTTACTTTAGTAGGTTTTATTGCATTCTCTTGCCAAAAGTACTCCTTGTACTTTCCATACTTGTCAGTCTGAAGTTAAGGGTGCATTCACACTTGCATTCTCACTTAACACATCAAAACTGACGCTAAACTCAGAATTATACTAGGATTATACCAGCACTAGCCAAACTAGGTCTACTTCAGGATTAGTCTGTGCTCAAACCAGGACAAAAACAGGAAACAGTTTAATCTAACAAAGCAGTGTCTGCTATCTCATCACCAGTACAGTATAAATAAACTACATTGTATATGATTTTAAATGTACAATGGTATTTTTTTTATTAACATCGCTGTGTGAAAGAAACGAGATTGCTATGGAGAAAAGATGTGTCATAGTATAATATTTGGTATATTACATTGCTGTTGTGAAACTGATAAAAATGTTGTTTAAAAAGACATGATTGGTAGAACAGAGATCTATGATTGGTGTGGGTGACTGAATCTGTGGGTCATGGTAATGAGCATAATGAGCACTAATTACTTACATTAATAAGCCTCACCCCTCTTCTTCTCTTGTCAGAACTATCAGTATTAGATTTTTATATCATCTCCATTTTTCTGCCCAGCTACAGGGCACTTTCACTTTTATTTCCTACCTACACAATTGCCCACTTACCCGAAGATAAATGGTGCATTCCCCTACAGTTGCACAATGCATTTTTGTACTTATGTAGAACATTTTACCCAGTCCTGATGATGGAATTGGTTTCAGAGGCCAAGGGCAGATTAGTAGCCATTTTACATCAGTCTGCCCCAGGACAGCTGCAGGGGCAGCCTGATGTAACTACAAAAGCAGTTGTTAGTTTCTACAGACTAGAGAATAATGCACTAAGTGGTATTTATCCAAGCGCGGTTTCCTGTTAAGGATGCCATTTTGTGGTCATGCAAAAGATTAATTCCTTTGCCAACTTTTAATCTCTCTGAAAACCAGAGATCATGTGACAGAATATAAAATGACAGCTTTTTGTCTTTATCTTACAGAGGATGAACGCAAAGACAAGGGGATCATCAAAAAGGAAGCAGAGCCGATTCGCATTGACCTGGTGAACTCCTCTCAGTCAATCAGAGCGGGTCACATCACCTGGAGCGATGACAAGAAACGGCAGCACCTCTCCCCTGCTTCAGCTGCCCCCCCATCTCTGGTGCCCCCACAGGTGCCAATCGCTGTCATCCCCATGGTACCGGTCGTCACAGCAACCCCCTCCGTCCCGCCTTTACCCCTGACCACGCCCATCCCCACAGCCGCCACGCCTCTCAACACCTCCTCTCCGCCCGCCAAAAAACCCTGCTCTCCGCCCCAGCAGAACCATCGGCATCTCCTCTGTGCGACCCAGGTGAAGGTAGAGCCGACCCCAATTGCATGTGGGAAGCCTCAAGTCCAGATCCCATATGCAGCCTCTATGAACGGACCAGCATCACAGCACCCCCTAGTGGCGCACCAGATGCAGCCTGCACTCCAACAGCAGCGGCCCAATGGTGTGGCCATGGAAGATATGAGGTTGGTCCAAGGGACGAGGAGGCCAGGAGGGTCAGTCTGTGTCCTGTCTGTGGGACTTGAATGAATTTCAAGTTTAAGTGTATTTGTTTATATGTTTCTCGTTTCTTTGCAGAGCGGGGACGAGAGAAGTGCACAACAAGCTGGAGAAGAACAGGTTTGTGTTTTAATTTTGAATTAACTTTTTATGCTCTTAGACCTTTCACATTATTACATTTTAACTATGACAGTCAAATTTAATGTGTTTATCTAATTTATTTACATAAAGTAATCATATGGTCTGTTTAATTAGGCTTAGATTTAAAATAGATATTTTACCAAATTACTGCAGAATACTGGAAGCCTCAAGGCAAACACAGATTGAATGATGAATGAAATGTCTATACATACATTATAGCCAGCTGGGCTTGTAAATGATTTATTTAGATTTATGAACTAATGAAATTATATAAAAAGTGCAAAATACAATTATACTAGTCATTGTGAATTAAAATATAATTTCAGATAATCTGTGATAGGGCTGGGCGGTATACCGTTTGAACCGGTATACCGGTAATTTTAATTTTTATGATATGAATTTTTTATTTACCGCCATACCGTGTGCGCGCGCATATGTCGGCAACACAGAGCGGCGGAACGTCGCACAGCGGTAGATTGAGCGGGGGCTGTTTTTCAGTGTTACACCAAACAAGCCAACAAGCCAGGTAAGGATAGCGAGTTGAGTGGTGCGCGCCCGCCAAAGGGACCGTCCGCGCAGTGCCCCGCGACACGGCCCCCCCCCCCCCCGGAGAGCGGGAGCGCGCGGAGCCGCGCCCGGGCGAGAGAGCGCAGAGCGGGAGTGCACGGAGCCGCGCCCGAGCGAGAGCGCGGGTGCGCGGAGCCCCGCTCCTCACCCCCTCGCCCGGGCACGGCCCCGCGCACCCCCGCCCCCCGAAAAATGGGCCGCGCCACAAAACACCACACAGACGGCCCCCCCAGCAAACGCGCCCACCAGGGACGTCTGTGTAGTGTTTTGTGCTGCACTGCCAACGTTACGCAGAGATTGGGGAGAAGATGCAGATTTTACTTTCATGCAATCTTCGTATTCTCCATCTAAAGGGACCGTCTATGACAAGAAAAGCAAACGTTGGAATGATATTACCAACTCTATCACACTCCACTTAGCCAAAGACAAAAATACCGTTAAATACCGTGATACCGTGATAATTTAAAAAAATACCGTGATATCAATTTTTGGTCATACCGCCCAGCTCTAATCTGTGAGGAAATGTCTAAATGGCTGCCTCATCCCTTCTTAATAATCTTATTTGATACTTTATGTATCTATGGACAAATGGTTCACTGATGCATGAGGCTACTGTTTTACAATTAGAACCATTGCCACCCTTACCTTAGAGAAAATAAACAGCGGTAGTGGCACAGCTTTATAGAAATTGTCCATCTTTATCTCTGTAGGCGAGCACATTTAAAGGAGTGTTTTGAGACTCTGAAGAAGAATGTCCCAAATGTTGATGAAAAGAAAACGTCCAATCTCAGTGTCCTCCGCAGCGCCCTTCGTTACATTCAGGTAGGACTCCTCATTGTAGAATTTTTCAAATATTATGTCTCTGTAAATGTGACAAGACATACTTTTAGGATATATCTTATACAAATGTGCCTTAGTTTCTCAGAATTTACCCTGATTTCTGTTTCTCCCAATGCTTTCTTGTTACAATATCTTTATCTGGTTATGGTCTTTTTGTGATAAGATAAAATTGTCAAAATGTAAGGAAAAGACCTAAACATCTCAATGTTTTTAATCAATAGGCCATTATTTACGGTAAGCCTCACAGTGTAGGAAGGTGTGGGCTATTGATATGATATTAGGATGATATTGCATTTATTTTATAGCCCAAAGTTTAATGCTTTTGGTTCAGTGTGTGTTTTTTTGTTAAGATTAAGATGCATTCTAAATATCACTGCACTGTTTCTTTTCATCATGGAGTTGGAGTGAGAAGTAATTTAAAACAAGTCTGACTGCTAGTTTTTGAATGTACCTTGGGGATGATGCGGTGAATAGTCTGGTGCACTCTTCATGTTTGCCTAATAGGGACTGTAACATGTTTGCTTGAGGGTTAGCTTGGGGTATAACTGTGTCATTGGCTTTTTTAAAATGAAGTTGTTTTTTACCGGGTAAAGTTTACCACCTTTGGGTTTTATGCTTTTGTTGAAATGCGCACAGTGAACACTTGAATTTGCACAATCTAAGTCCAGTGTTTACTGCATGTCCTCATAGAGATATTACTGTTACCTAGAATGTTGCACAAGCGTTCACCTTTTATAGTAAATCATTTAAATTGCAGACAAATCATTAAACATGTTAATGCAATTTATGTAAATGTATAGGATGTAGCAGGTAGAGCATCTGGTGTGAAACCTTTTCCAATTGAATATGCAAATAACTGCACATTGCACAATGTGAAGCAGGTGACTTGACACTCCAAAGCCCAGATGGGGATACAGTTTTAGATTCACAGACTCCAGATAGTTGAACAGTGAACAGATATTTATGAATTTAGAGACTAATAAAACGAATAAGTGACTCAGAGAGTGACGGGTGAAAGTGAAAGACAGACAGGCATGTAGTTTGGTTTTACCCTTGAATAAAGTCTGGACGACACACACAGATGTCTTAGCCTGTTCCCTCTGATACAGCCCACCTGTAACAGACATGGGTATAACACAAGATGAGTCTCCTATGCAACCCTTACTTTGCCTAAAACCTTAAAACCTAAAGGAACTAATGCACTGGAACATTTGTATACAGATTTACCATTTACTGGAATAAGCTGAAACAGAAATAATGCTGATACACAATCATCATGCTTTGGAAAAAATATCTCAAGAAATCACTGTCTGCAAATGAAAAAACTCTACATGGTTTAACCAAACACTGTGATTAACTTACGCATCTGTGTTTTCTGCCTCTGTCACATACGATAGAAGTTGCTGTCATGCACTGATTGTCAGTGTGTTATGCTTTCATTTTGAAGAGTAGCCTGTGCACTTGCAGAGCCTAATGGGGATCCTTAAATAAACAAATAAACAATTCACCTCTACATGCACATCTTCACCCACAGCTAAACCAGAATTATACTTGAAGTTATATATGATTGCTCTAACCACTAACTACTGGGGCATTTAAACATTTCCTAAGCATGCCTTTTCCATCTTTGTAAAATTTGATCTAAATCGGTTGCTGCTATTGTGGGCTGTAGCGGCTCTGTACCCTTATTTCACCTGCTGTTTGGTGAAAGTCGCTCCCTCCCTCTCCCGGCGCCATGTGCGAATGGAGCACATGGCCACTTTGTGCCTGATACTGTCACCGCTCTGCTCTGCACCTTTAATTTGTGACAGGCGGGGGAGGGGTGAGAGAGGGATAAGGAGGGAAACGAGAAGAGAGAGGGAGGACTGAAAGAGGAAAGAAGAGAAAAAGACAGCAAGAAATGGAAAGAGAGGAAAAAGAGAGAGGGACAGAAAAGAGGAGCAAAGGAGAGAGGTGGGGGAAGAACAGAAAGAGGAGAGAAAATAAAGAGAGGGGGTAGATAGAGGAGTCTAAGGAGAGAGAGAAGTACGTTTTGTTCAGACTGCCTTCTCAGGAGTTGGAGGCACTCGCTGTGTTGCTCTGGTGATAATGAAGGGAAAATGTGTAGATCATATACATTCAATTTTATTATTTTAATTTGAAATGTTTATTTCCATCGGTTTCTGTAACAGTGACAGTTTATAGTTCTTGACAATGCACAGGCAGTTACAGTTATTGAGGGAAAAATTAGGTCTGCTGTATAGTAGGAATATTATGATCATTATATCATACTGTTGTGATTGGTCTCCATTCTCATTACAAATGATTAAAAAAAAAAACAGTAAAGAAAAAGCAATGCAGGCTGCTTCTCATTTGTTATGGGAACTATTCATTTAATTCCCTATTCCCTAAATTTATAACCAAGATGATCCTGCTCCTGTTCAAATCCTGTGATCGCTCTATTAATTCTGAGACAATGATGAGTCAACATCAGCAGACATTAAACACCCTTAAAGAAAAGTAAGTAAAAGAAAGAAAAAGAAAGTAAATATAAGAGCAAAATTGCTTCTAATCTTGGATAACAAAGGAGTAATGAATAATAAAAAACTATAAAATGTCGCCCATTTAATAATTTAATTAGTCATCATCCTACAGCATGACCCTCTCGTGTCTTTTCGAGAGCCCCTGCGAGTGTAGTTGCCTTATTTTTAAACTTACTCATGGGTTTCCTGCCCCCTCCACCCTCTCCTCTCTTTATACCTTCTCTCTCCCTCTTCCCCCCTCTGTCTCTCCCGCTCTCCGTTCACCGTTGCTCTATTTCTTTCTTTTACTCCCCCTCTCTCCTCCGCTCACGTCTCGTCATGTGTCCTCACCAACACCCGTTACCATAGCAACAGGCGGCAGGTGGCGGTGCTTTTCGTTGGAGCCAGTTTTTTCCGATAAGAAAAGTGTCTTTATTTTGTGCCAAAATTGTTTAAAGTAATTACAGACGAACATATAGTACAGTCATTGTATACAGACATTGCTCACCTGTGGCCCATGGCTTTAAATTACCCACTATTATTTTCATATTGGGCCATTATAGAAGGTATGTTACTGTAGTATCTACGGTAAAATAGTTAAGTAAATCACTGCCTGAATATGATTTAAGCTTATGGATCGAGATTGAGATCATCTCCCTTAACATATGAGGGGCGCCAGTCACAAAAACTGTTGTTGTGTCCTTAGGCAATATTGAGTGATGGTGGTGGTCGGAGGGGCCGATGGCGCAGATTGGCAGCCTCGCTTCCGTCAGTCTGCCCCAGGGCAGCTGTGGCTACAGTAGTAGTTTACCACCACTGGGTATGGAGTGAATGAATAATGCTCTAAAGCGTCTTTGAGTGTCCTGAAAAACGCTATATAAAACTGATGCATTATTATTATTATTATTATTATTATTATTATTATTATTATTATTATTATTATTATTATTATTATTATTATTATTATTATTATTATTATCATATGAGTGAACAGGTTATTCAATCATTCTTTTCTTTTATGATGGCACAGTTTTTTGACGTTTTGAATATATTGTTCTTCACATTGCATATTTTAATAGTTATGATTTATAGAGATTTTCAGGAGGCATTAAGGGCGTATAGATGTATTAAATTTGGCATTTGGGAAAAGCATGAAGTGTAAGTGAACAGGGGTATGCACAAGGTCTAATCACATCACTCAATGTATTTAATTACTTCCACTGTTTTAGCCAATAGGGACGCTCCATAGGATTATACTCTGAATCCTCCTGGATGTGGTCTCCAGGGTGACTGTTTCCTTGGTGATGATGGGATGCAGCCAGGGCATGTGAATTGGCAATAATGGTGACACGTTTTCAAATGGGATATAGGCAAGGCAAATCTGTATCTGTATAGCACAATTCATACACAAAGTAATTACATTAAAATGTTTTACAGATTAAGCAAGGTGTTAAAAGAGTGTGAAATGGTTCATATGGAACTAACCTGTTAGAGATGTACCTTGGTGCTAGGCCATGGAGAGATTTGTACACAAGCAGAGCTGCTTTAAAGTCTCTTCTCTGAGCGATATGAGCCAGTGCAGGGACCTGAGCACAGCATGCATGTGCTCGTACTTGGCCAGAACCCGAGCTGCAGCGTACAGGATATACTGCAGCTGTCTTACCGTGAGCAGATCATTGCAGTAGTCTAGCCTACTGGAGATGAATGTATGGACAAATCTCTCCCGGTCTGGTTTAGACAGGATAGCTCTGATTTTTGCAAAGAAAAAGCTGCAGATGTTATTATTTGGACGCAATGCCTTCCGTTTTGCAGCAGCACTTGACTGGAACACACTACAAAACACCCTGAAACTCTGATTCCAGTCTCCACCTTTAAGCAAAACCTCCAAAACATGTTAGTTGAACTTGTTCATGCTGACATTCTAAACCATATTTACATACACTTATTTAAGCACTTTATTCTTGGTTTCTTCTTTATTGTGTATTTTTTAATGTAAACGTTTGTTTAATGGTGGTATGTGTATGTCTGTGTATAGTTGTATAGTATGTCTTTATTTATTTCTGCAGCCTCTTGACCAGGTCATGTTTGTAGATGAGAAGTGGTTCTCAAACAGTTTACCTGGATAAATAAAAGTTAAATAAAAAAAAAAAAATTTGTTGGGGCTTTTAAACTTCAGGTCTCAGTTCATTATTACTCCTAGATTTCTAGGATTGTTTTCTGTGGCATGTGTGTAGCATCTTGTGTTCTTACAGCTTATGGTTAAAATATGTATAAAATATCATCCTTATTTAACAAGTTACACAAAAGTGCTAGAATAAATTGCATGCTTAAATATGTTTGTACCAGTTGCAGTCCTAACATGTCCTGAACTGCAGCCACTGTCACCATTTTAGTCTCTCTGCTCCACATTGAGGACATTAAGGAAGTGCTTACTATTAGTATATCAGATGATTATATTGGGTATTTTCAGGTTAGGTGACTTGTGAAATGGGATCAGCTAGATTGAATGATTATATATCTGCATACCTGTGTATATACATAAATATACTAAAAAGTTTACATATACTTTATAATGCAGTGTAATATCATTAGTACAGGTATTACAAGATCTATTCAAATGTTATCTTTTGCTACTCAAGAAAAACTATGTAAGTAAAGGCAAAAGAGTGTGCGACCTGTGTTTTGGAGGTGATCCTTGTATTTGCTTTGAGCTGGTTCAGGTTCAGAGGGCAGCGAGGTTTTTGTGTTGTGGAGACTGGCCTCGCGTGTGCAGCCGTCACGTGCAGCTCTGACTGTAAACAGCTTTGCTCAGTGAAGGGAGCGTCCGGTAGTAGGATCATGTGCCCCACATGCTCAAATTTAGCACTAGATCCTGTTTTCTGGCTTTCATTTTGGATTTTGTCACAGCATACAAACTCAAACTCAGAAATGTTAGATGTGCAAAATATAGGAAAGAAAATCAAATTCTGTTTTATCTAAATAATACACAAAATGTCTCTTTCCTCTTTCAAAAATGTTAGTATGATATTTTTAACATTCTATACTATTTGGAATATACATAACTTAATACTTTAAGTGGAAGTGAATTTAAGTGGATCTATTTGACTGGTAATAATTCAATTTAAGCATATGAAAGAAAAATGCAGGACGGATGTATTTTGAGATTCTCACGTCACTGCATTTTCACCATTGGGTTTGCAATCTTTTTTCTGTTTGTGTCCTTTATGAACAAATTCAACAGTTCAAGAGTTGAGCAAGGTTTCTGCCCACATCTGGAGTAATTCTCCACCTGTAAGCCCCCGCCCCCTTCCTCTGCATTCAGTCCTGCTTTGTAATCTGTGTTAATATTCTTATCCTGTCGTGTGTACGTCAGATGACCTGGACTCAAATTGGGTCACTCTAACTTGGCGTCGGGAAATCTGTGCCGCAACTGATGGTTAACTTCCTCCAATTCACATTACCTCAGTATTGTCCGGTTCAACAGGCCCAGAGGAAAAGACTATTTGAACCTGCAAATACCTTTTTGAATGTCTATAATAAACATAGTACAAATGCAGGTCCAAAGCCAGGTATAAAGCAGCAATTTTATTATGCATTCATTAATCATTAAGACTAAACCAGAACTAAACCAGCACTAAACCAGGACTAAACCAGCATTAAACCAGGACTAAACCAGCACTAAACCAGGACTAGACCTAGAAAAAACAGGACCTAAGTGACAACCACAGGTACCTCTTTTGAGCCATAACATATTCAGTTTCTGTATTCTGTATTCTGTTTGGTTAATCAGTCACTCCAAACGCAAGGTGGACTCGGGAAATAACATGCTGTTAAATGTTGATTCATAGGTGACTGTGAGGTTAGTAATCTGCTGATATCAGCTGTGATTGTGTGAATGTTTCGCACGAGTCTGACCCCAAAAAACAGGCTGTGTTCCCAGGAAAGGGGGGGCGACAGCCTTTTAGACCTGCTTACATTTGCATGAATTAAAGCTGCTACGGAAACCAAAAGTGGACAACTCTATGTGTACCTCTATTGTGCTGATTGGGGGTGTAGGGGGGTGGAAAGGCCAGTGTAGCGGTGCTGCTTTTGCAGTGGCAGTAAAGTAGTTCAATATATTTGACTGTAAAGTATAATTTAGTCATGTTATTTCTATATTTTCTTCTATAGACTGTGTCCCCCTGGCTTCATTCTATGTCCATTATCTAGGAGGGCAGGGCAGCACCCTTAAAAAGACAGAATATCTACCCCACTGAGGGGCATATTTTACGCTGCATCTGAAACTATAACATCAAAATGTTGAATGTCATCTTATTTTTGGTCATTCTTTTTACAGACCTTGAAGCGTAAAGAGAAGGAGTATGAACATGAAATGGAGCGGTTGGCGCGGGAGAAGATCGCGACTCAACAGCGTTTGGCTGAGCTGAAGAACGAGCTGAGCCAGAACATGGACGTGGTGGAGATCGACAGAGTGCTGCGTCAGACCATCCAACCTGAGGATGACCAGGCCTCCACCTCCACCGCCTCAGGTAAAACACACAACTGGATAGGCCTTTAGAGGAAATATTTAAAAGTTACAATTTAAAAGTGCAATATAACTTTTCTGGTGGAGGTTCTGCCAGCTGCTTATTTCCTTGAAGATGTTATTGCTTTGCCTGGAATGTTCCTTAGTATGGCATTTAAATAATATATTTACATGGTGTGGCACTACCAGACAATTTTAAGGGTCAGATAAGTGCAGAGGTGACCAAGTTCACTGCCATTTTCAAGATATTTAAAAAAGAAAGTGACATAAGAAAAGTTACTTTGCTCATCTACGAGTTTAGATTGTCTAGTTTAGTGTGCATTGTGCCTGATCATATTTGAATGGTAATGCAACAGTACTGACAAATATAAAAAATAAAAAAAAGGTTTTTGATGGTTTGTGTTCATTAAAGAGTTGTGTTTTATTGCAAGCATTTTTATTAAACAAAACTTGAAACAAAATTAAAAAGGTCCTCTCTAAACCAGAAAATAGGTCAAAACAATCTGATTGAAACCAGAACTAACCTATTTTGAGTCAACATTAAAACACTTAAACACTAAGCCAAGACATGATTAGGGATAAACCGGGACTAGCTAAATCTCGTGTTGGAAATAACACATTCCAGAGTCTTAAAGCACTTTTTAAGAAGAGCCTTTTTTGTTGCATTAGCATGTTCTCCCAGTGTGTATATGTGTTACTTTGTTTTTCCTTACTCTTATGTTTGAAGCCAGAACTGTCCCTTGAAAGTCAAATAAATGGAAAAAAAGGCAACAAAATGAAGAAAAACAGTAACGTATCTGGCAGTTATGGACTTGTGTTTTTTGTTTTGTGTTTTCAGAAGGAGAGGAGAACTTTGAGCAGGACATTGATGACGACATCCCGCCTCTTCCCCCCACCACCTCCGCGCTTCTCATCAAACCAGCACCACCTCAGGTCCTTCAGGCTCAGCCGCTGCTCGGGCCTCACCTCTCCATCCAGCACGCCTCTCTGCCTCTGTCCGGGGTCCTGACCACGCCTACGGTCTCCTCCACCCCCACCCCGCAGCCCATCGCCCCCGCCCCCTCCGCGCCTGTGGTCACTGCGGCTCACCCCATCCAAAACTCTGGCGTGCAGGTCCAGCCCACCGTCATCGCGCACGCCGCTGTCTCTCACGCGTCTGTCATCCAGGCCGTCAGTCACGCCTTGCCGACCAATCACAAACACCTGACTCACATTGCGCCGTCGCCAGGTCCCGCCCCGGCCGCTACCCCACAAGCAATCACAGCCGCCCCCGCTACCCACCAGCCAATTACGGCGCAGCAAATCGGACACATCACAGTGCACCCCGTGGCTCACATAGGGGCGCAGCTCCAGTCCCATCTCCCGACTCTGTACCCGCAGGGAGTGGCTGTTTCCCAGGGGGCGATGGTGGGACACATCACCCATACATTCACCCACCACACCCTGCCCCACGTCCAGGCTAATCCCCAGGCTAACGCTACTGGTCAGGTGAACGGCGCTACAGTGGTTAGCCAGGGGAGCCAGTCCTTAGGAAAGCCCACAGCAGTTTTGGCACCGCACCCTCAGCTCGTGGGACAAGCAGCTGTTTTGAACCCGGTCACTATGGTTACTGTGCCCACCTTCCCCGTCAGCACTCTCAAACTTGCCTAAATGAACAGAAAACTGACATTTTTCACACTCCACAGAGACAATTAGGTGAAAGACTTTTATCATGAAATGGGACAAACAGCAAATATTTCATTTATATTTAAACAGTGGCAGAAAACCTCAAGCCATTGTTTATGAAAATATACAGGTGCATCTAAAAATTACACTATTATGGAAAAGTGAGTAGTTCTGTAGTTTAATTTCAGAAAAGGCACATATTCAGTGTGCACAGTAATTCATAATGACACAGGTATTACTACAGATGCCCTTCCTGTCCCCTTGTTTGAACTAAACACAAATAATTCAAGCATTTATTTAGATTGTATAGTAGAATATGTAACCAAATTATGCTAAATTTGGGACTTTATTTACACTCTTGCCTTTGCACAGGGTATTTTATTTTACTAAATCTTACATTTAATATTTACACTTTGAATTGAATTAATGAACCACATTTTCATTTCCACAGATAATTTTTAGATGCACTTTTATGTTTAATTTTTGTTGCTTTTTTGTTTCCTTTCCTAAAGCACTAACACTAAGATCCCTTCTCACTCAGGCATCAAGGATGTACCCTAACTCCTCCACTCACTGAAGGCAACGAAATGAAAAATGGTAATATTCACGGGACACTTTTTTGTGCAAAATCATGACACAAATGTTTAAATGAGCAGTGAATTAGGTCTGTGGTGCCACAACAACAAATTGATTAATAATAGTAACTAAAATGTCCATGTTATGACTATGTTAAAGTCATGACTTAAATATTGTCAGTGGTAAAATAGTTGGGTTTTTTTTCCCATGGCAGAAGCTTTAATTATCACTTAATAGCCTGAAAACCCTGGAACCACCACCTAAACAAGTAATAAATATCCTTTTTGGAAAAATGACAATGAATGTATCTAACTGAATCTAGAAAAATGTTAAGCTTTATATCTTTATAATTGGCTTAACATTGAAGCCACTGTATTTTGGACATTAGACAGACTACTTTCTGTTTACTTTACACATGGTGTACAAGGTGTTACAGGGAAGTTACCTTTTGTAAAACATGGACATGGACATGGATACTGTTATTTAACTGAAACCTACTGACTGTTGTGTATAGGTCACAATATTCTAAGCTGACTTGTTTTTTTTTTTGTTTTTTTTTTCAGAGAGGAAATGCACACCCCTATACTAATACTGAAATTTCTATAAAATCCTGAAAAGTAAAAAAAAAAAATTGATCATAACTAGTAAGGGTTGCATGGTATGGATTTTTAAATAAAATTTTAATATCATGACAACAGCTCGTACTCTAATGATTCCCTAAAAAGATCATTGCACCTCAGTAACTTAAGGACAAGACCAGACAAGACCAAAAATTGGACCTAATTGTTTCATGTCTATTTGAAAAGGGCAAACAAACCTCCATTATGTACTTGGTTACCTGGAAACAGAATAACATCCAACCACAGGCTTCCTCCAAACTTAACTTATAATAAACCAGACTTACTGTTCTTCTCATAGACCTAATGCTATTTTAAATGTAGAATAATTATATGTGTGAAGTGAGGTGGTACCACTTAAAACTGCTCTTTAAACATTTAGTGACAGGTTTCCTTTAGTCATTGTTTGGGTCAAGTTACCCCACTAAACGTCTCACTTACCCTGTTCATTTTGATGCAACTGCGCCCCCTGCTGCTTCACCCTGGTATCATGCAGCGTTTACTAGCTCAGCGAGGTCTGAACAGTGTCTACAGTGTGTTATAGTCTTTACTTTGATTATTCAATGTAGGCAACTCCAAGGACACTAGTTTCTTTGGTGTAAATTGGTATAAATTATTCTACTAAATGATCTACAATCTCACTAATGCTCCGTAAACATGCATTGTTATTGTTCCTATGTAGCTAATGGAATAAAAGAAATGTGGCATGTTAACCTGTATAATTGATTGAGATATTAACTCAGCAACTTCTTGAGCCAAACTATAGCTTTTCTGCGACATATTTATGCCAATCTTGCCACTATCAGGAAAAGAAATCTCATCAAAATGTCAAAATCCACAAATTAGACAGGTATTTAAATTTGAGATTGCAACTTTTCCACAATTTTTGAGCCCAAGTAAAATTTATTATTAAAAAAATTAATATTTAAGAATTTGGAAAACGTGTTGTGATACCATTTATTCTTTGTTTGTTGGTGTGATTGTCAAGCTTACATCACTGTCTATTGAGTCCAAGTTATTTACTCCTATTATTTCTATGTAATGTTGTTCTGCTCCCCTGTATGTTATGTACCTATATGTAACTGTATCCTATATGCTTTATATTATGTAGTATATTAATCCTACTGTAGTGTAGCATGGCTGTACTTTTGGGTTAGTTTTGCCCCTTTGTGCATGACGCGTGTGTGAAAAAGAGAGAAAGTGTAGCAAGTA
Organism: Odontamblyopus rebecca; assembly: GCA_030686955.1. Lineage (NCBI taxonomy): Eukaryota > Metazoa > Chordata > Actinopteri > Gobiiformes > Gobiidae > Odontamblyopus > Odontamblyopus rebecca. Next base: position 16,675,851 of record CM060664.1, read on the forward strand.
GAATATTTTTTATACAAAGGTGATACTGGTATGAGCCTATCGTGTGTGCCTATATCTACAACTCAGATTTCCTCAACACTGTGACAACAAGCTTCTGGCAGAACACGCTCTCTAAATGTGCAAATTGAAAGAGCCGGAGATTACTGTTGAAAATGTTTGTAAATGTTTTTTTTTTTTTTGTGTGTGCGCACAATGTAACTTTCCTGGTGAGGGGGTCCAACCTCTCTTTATCTCATTGGTCATGTAATTTAGCCTTAACTAGAATGTTCCACAGTAAACTACTCTCTTGCTTGTATCCTCTACAACCGCTTAAATTGAAATCCACGAAGAAACATTCTTATTAGTGTGAGCTGCGTCGTATCTTCACACTTGCTTCTAAGGATTGACAGGTTTAATGCCATACTGTGCAACATTCCAGTCATAGCAATGACATTTCCATTAAGACACGAAGGTGGTGAACTCCTGAACACAAAGTTACATAATGCCCCTTTGAATTGTTGCTTTTGTGAGTTTGACTGGGCAGAAATTATGAAAAAAAAAAAATCTAAAAAAAATCCCCCAAAACCTCATGATGACCCCAATATTCTAATTGCATTTTGTAAAATTTGTATGTATGGAAATTTTGTACATTTGTGATTGTATGCACGTTTTGGCATATGAGTGTATGTATCTAAAAGTAAAAACAAAAATGCTTGTTCCTTTTAATATGTTTTGCATGTAGAAGGCTGTTGAGTTTTGAGTTTTTGTTTGTACATTTCTTTTTAGGACCATGTATAAAACTGTACAACGTGGGCAGGATCTAGGACCTCATGCACCATTGATATTATATATGAATATAACGTGTTTTCCCTATGGAGAAAGTTTAAGTTATATATCGCCTGTACACTTTGGGCTGCCTTTTAGATCTAACTGTCCACTGTTTAAGATGACATGATAATGAATACAGATATTAATGAAGAATTATGCTGATGGATTAATAAAGATTCTTATTACATTTACAACACAACTGCATCTTCGTTTTATTTGTGTATTGAGAATGTGCAAATGATAAGAAAAGAATATAAAACACCACACAAAATTGTGTTAAAACTAAGTAATTTAAGCAATACCATGTAATATTTAACAGCTCATATGAAAAAAATACAAAGTCATTACATATTCTTTCCACAAGATGGCAGTGTAACAACTCTAAATAGACCCGAGTGACTTGTAACAATTCAAATCCAATTAATCAAATCAAACAGTGACAGGTTGTTTCGGACACTAATTTTGTGTCCATCGAAGTAGGTCATGCATAAAACTAGGACATAAACCTTTATTATTTTTATCCTAGGTGAAGGTTATTTTACAGTAGCAATAGTGTGTACAGTAGCTTTTTTCCCTCTCTCTTTTTATGCATTTTATATGTCATTATTTAGATTTTTGGATGGCAATATTCAACCATTCTCGGTTTATTAACTTTTCACTCAGTATGTAATTTCCTCCTCCTGGTACAAAATGAATTGAATGTAAAAATTTAATGGTCTTTATGACACTGGCGTCTTTCTCTCTTTTGCCTCACAAAGAATACAGTGTTTTCAGCATCCTCCCATTTGGCTGTTCTGCATCTGCTCTTGGATCCTCTGCAGTACCTCCTGCATCCTCCTCAGCTTGAGTCACACATGGACAAATAAATATGAGTTAGAATAAAGTCAGGGGGGCATTGGCCAGTGCATTACTGTAACAGTGAACATACCTCTTCATCTTTCTCAAGTATCAGACGCTCTGTTTCAGGATCAATGCCTAAAGGTAGCGGGAGCTCACCCAAGCTCCCGTCACAATGCTTCTCTTGTAAACTAACCAGAAATGAAGCATGTTAGAAAATGAAAAGTGCTGTTGCTGTGTTGCTGCTAAAAATAGAGTAAGATTTTTTCCTGGCTCAGCACGTACTATAAGTTTGTTAGAAGCAAACATTTGAGCAATACCTTTAATCTTACAAAAACAGCTAAAAAATAAAAACACTTTTAAATAAGATTAATGTAACATATAAAGTGTGTTTTGGTTCAGATCTCATATATGCCAAAAATAAATAAAAAAGAGAAAAATAAATCTTCTGAAAACCTGGGAACCGCTGCCTAAACATTGTGTTATTATATTTGTGGAACATCATCTGTGCACCCACAATTGTAATAAACATAGTGAGAAGGTACCGTGGGGGAAAACTATGGGGCTAAGTGTCTTTCTGAATAAAACATCTCACATGTGTTAAGACGTTGCCATCATTAGCAATCAGAAATGAGCAAACAGCGATGCAATAGTTTAATTCAAGTGAACAGTTTGTGTTGTCCACTCATTTTCTTCAACATCTTCATTCTAAACCCTCATTCTATCTTTTTAAAGAAGATTGAAAAAGGAAATATCTTTCTACAATGCTAACTCTCAAATCTTGTAAATAGATTACTTCATAAACTTGCTTGATATGTTCAAGTTTAAATTGTGGAACAACAAGTACAAATTCAGAAGTGCACTTTCTTCAGTTACATATAATATACATCTTTCCCCATCTTTACATTCTTTCCTTCACCCAAACCCTCCTTCACCCAAAACCTCAAGTCCCCCTTCCCCTGTGCCCTTGTACCTGCGCTGCCTCTCCTGCACCACCATACGCGTCATGCTCTGGATGCACTGGGCCCTGTAGTTCTCGTAGTGGGACTCTCGGGTCACGTCCTTCAGGTCCTGCATGTGAGTCCGCACCAACATGTTCCTCAGCAGCAGGAAGTCCGAGTGTGCTGGGTTCTCCACTCCAGAGACAAATGAACACATTTCAGTCTGTGTTTTTTCTAAAGTAATACTAAATATATGAAACAATATCAAATGTATCATAATATTAAGGCTCACCATCACAATCTTGTTCTGACCCATCACACACCAGGGTCAATACAAGGTCAGGTCAAATTAATACAATAACTAAATCATAACGAGAAAGAAATATCTATTTTCTATCGCTGTTGGTTGATGATGGCAGATTATGTATGACTCAGATCCGGGATGAACAAACATTGATTGGTGGTTTGTACAGTCATCTGGATTAGTGCATGTACCATACTGTAGATGTGATATAGCCACTGTACTAAATAAAATCTGTATCAAATAGCATAGTTTTTTGAGGCTATACAGGTACAAATACATTCATCACAAAAAGTAGTGTCTATAACCACAACCAGGAACAATGTAGCCAGAAAAAAGAGGTGTGAAGGCTGCATTTGGCCGCATGACTTTTTTCTTTATCTTTTCAAACATGGCTTTTATGTAGCAATTCTTACTATAACCCTCCTCACAATATACACACAATATAACGTGCCATGAGATTAATATTGTGATAATTTAAAATTTGAATACCTTCAACCACTCCCCAAGGATAAAGACGCCCTCTGACCCTGCGACCTTTGCTCTCCACTTGAATGTTACTCCCGATAATAGCAAACGGGACGCTGTCCTAAAGACAGAGAAGGGAGAGGGATAGTTAGTCTTAGTTTAAGTCTTTTTGGCTTATTAATACTTTCATTGATACTTTCAAATTTATGACAATAACTGCAACAACATATCAATGACCACCAATATTTCACTATTAATACATGTATAAAATGTATTATACACAAGAACATTCCCAAACCTTGAGAATTTGGTCATGTCTTTTCAAATCCTCTTCTTCATCTGAATCGTACTCTAGAAATTGATAGATATTAATACCAAACTGCTTGATCTCTTCTCTGATCTGAAATACATGAACAAAAATATATTTTAGAGGAAGAATGATTAGATGTATGTATTTATTTTGCAGGCCAGTTTCTCACCTTCATCTTCTTCTTGAGCCTCTCCGCTGTTGTGAGGCTGTCAGCTTTGGCCAGAATTGGGATAATATTGACCTTTTCATGTAACGCCTTCATGCACTGGACGTCAATGGGACGAAGCCTGGCAGAAAGAAATGTTCAAATATGACCTTAACCATGAAACTTATCGTTGGCTTTTGTTAATATTTGTCAGCTTGTTCTTATTGGTCTTATCAGTCTATAGAGATCAGATTTATGCCCCACAATTCCAATTAGTTTAGACAAACATGGTTTACATGCACTAATAAAAAGATCTAATAAAAAAAATCTTTGATCCAGGAGGATTTCTCATCTTATTCCCATTACTTAATATATTAAACAATACAATTAATTTTGAATAACTGAAAATCGTTCCAAACTCATTTGGTATATATATGTGTGCGGTGGTCAGAGGAGCCAGTGGCACAGATGGGTAGAACAGCTTTTGTCAGTTTAGCCCAGGGCAGGTGTGGCTACAATAGTAGTTTACCATCACAGAGTATGGAGTGAATGAATAATGCACTGAAAGGGCTTTCTGTGTCTTGAAAAGTGCCATATAAAGCCATTATTTACATTATTTTTCACAATATGAAAGTTTCATATTGTTGTGTTTGGGTTTGTTTATTATTTTTTTTAAAGCCATATGTACCCGTGTCCATAGGGTGAGATGAAGTACAGGCAGCAGTGCACTCTGTGATCCTGAATGTTCCTCCGGTTTAGACCACTCTCGTCTCTGAAGTACTGCTCAAATTGCTGGTCAATGTAGTCCTCAAGATGCTTCCAACTAAAAACACACAATTTTAGATTAAAAAATAAAAAAATCAGCCAGGGGAGATTTAAACAGAGGAGTGAGATAAGAGGCAGTTTATAGCTTATCTCTAAGGAAATGCTTTTACCTTTCTGAATTATTGACAGCGTCGCCAAACCCTGGTGTGTCTATGATGGTGAGCCTGAGCTTGATGCCCTTTTCCTCTATACTGACTGTGTGTTTGACAATGTCCACTGTTTGACTGATGCGCTCTGCACACACATATACACAATTATAATCAAACAATAATAAAAATATATTTCATGATGGATCTGGATGCACTCACCTTCTGCATTAGGAACCTTTCTGTCTTTGTACATATCAGTGAGGAACAAACTGTTGATGAGCGTGGACTTACCCAGACCAGACTCCCCTATTGACCAAAACAAAGTTTGTTTAAAACTAAATAAAATATATTTGCAATACACTGTACATTTTCAAATCATGGCGCAGTTCACAGTGCGCAGTAAGACAGTGCTAATTGATAACTGTAGTTTCAATTAGGATGGAGTGAATTGTGCAGACTGCTACACAACAGAAGCTGAATTAAGGTTCATATTAAATTAGAATAAGTCAAAAGAGTGAAAAGTGTAGATACACAGATAGATTTTTTCTTTTTACTTTTAGGGAGCCTATTGTCATCTAGCAAGCCAATGAAAACTAGCCTTTGGGCTAAATCGGGTCCATTTACATTACTATAATGTTTATTATTGTACACTGTCCCAGTGAAAATAAAATAAATTAATTAAATAAAACAACTTTAATAACAGACAGTTAAAAATGAGTAAATGTAGCCCATGCACTTACCAGCCACCATGACAGTGAATGTAAAGCCCTTTTTAACGGTTTTCCTGTGAACCTGGTTCGGAAGAGTGGCAAACCCCACATACTCTTTGTCCTGATCCTGCACAGAGAAACACTGTTTCAAATGAGACAGGAGACGGGATGAGATTTTTACATATTTCAAAAGGAAATAGTTTGATTCACTTCACAAGTTTGGCCTTGCAAATTTTATTTAATTGTGACACTGCTTTTTGGAACTACATGTGTCTCTAGAGATGTAAATCACCATTACTGAACACTTTTTTGGTTCATGTCAAATATAAAAGATGAAGCAAATCATAAGATCATTCTACCCATATATGTTGTTATGTGTAATTTTATCTCATGAGATCTTGTCCCATCCTTATTTAATATTGACCAAAATGTAACAAAAACTGACCTCTGGTGAGTCGTATGGGTCAAAGCGTCCCCAGGGGCTGCGTGGTCTTGAGGAGGGACTGAGGGGAGAGTCCAGAGACCCATGAGAAACCAGCTGCCTTCTGAATCCAGGACTAAATTCTACATCTGACCCGGATCTGCTGGACCTGCGTGGGACCAGTGGAGACCCAGACAAACTCAGAGGAGCGGGTCGAACCAAACTGGGGGTCCCGGGCTGGCTGGAGAGTGAGCCATTTATGGCCTCTGCCCCATAGTTTATCACAGAGGTGGGGTTTTGTGGAATTGATTGCACATCTTCAGAAAGACTAGATAGGGGCAGGTCTCTCATGGCAAAAGGACATTGAGCATCTTCTCGATTTGAAATGGACAGACTCGCCACCTGTGACAGAGAGGAAGAATGTAGGATCAGTCGACAAAAATGGCAAAATCCAGTTTAATCTTGGTTAATCCTGCAACACAAAGGTTTTAAACGTGACATGGGGTAAACTCAGAAAGAACGCACAGTACATACAACATACATACATCACAGGGTAAAACTGGAATCGTTTATGCCTTGAACATCCATAGGCAGCCAAAAGTTTGTCAGATTTAAAAGTGAACACTTTTCAGTTTGTGAGACCATGTTATAAGAAGATTAAACAACTTGGAATTGCACTGCTCCAAATTGTTTAATCTGTACATTTCCAGTCATTGCTCTTAATTTTAAAGGTTATATATCCAATGTGTGTACAGGTTAGCTCCATATCACAATAGTCATTTTTCATAGTTTTGGGGTAAATCCAAAAATATGTCAATAAGATAACTGGGGTAGGTTTTGTGTGTGTGGCAAAGAACAGAGCCAATGACACCAACCCCACAGGCCCCACAGAGTAGAATGAGACAGAAAACTCAATTTGGCCAAAATATCACTGAGGCAATTGTGCTTTATGAGGCCAGTGATACGTGGTGCGAAACAAATATGATATGAATACGCTTTTAACCCATTCAGAAGGTAATAGGTAAGATAAAAAGTACTAATACAAAGGGGTCTGTTATTTCTGAATTATAATATAGTCTCCAAGATCAACATATGTAATATGTTAATGCATGGTTATGCCTAATTCAACTAAGTGCCATTAGAGATCTTTCGTATGTTGGCCCTTATATAGACTATTAGCACTAGCCCATATAATGTAACAGGTCTCCACAATTGTATGACATGACATAGGCTCCTCTGGTGCTTTCTCCATCTGTCAGCTTTATTTACCCATAAGGCTTTGCAGCAGGCTTAACCCAGAGTTCTAATGCTCTAGTGGGGGTGGAAGCTTTACTGTCTAAAACAAACACTACATATTTAAAAGTGTTCACAGCACAAGTTCACATGTGTCCTACCTCCTTTTCTGAAAGAGTTGCAGCTTGTTATAAAGAGAAAGGTAAAAAACATACATGAAACAATATAAACACTGGGGAAAACGTAAATGAAATTAAAACAAAAGTGTGTTTGTAAATTAGACTCTTCCATGATACGTAGGCTACCAAACAGATAGCACCAACACATAATGCACAGTGGCGTTATTTTAACTTAAAATGATCAGGCCTATATTCAACATGATCTAACGTCGTGCCTTACCTTTCTTGTTGTTTCTAAAGCGCACCGGAGACGACATATGCTCCATAATGTTTCTCACAATAAGACTAAGACCAAGCGCAAAAAAACAAGATGTCAACCAGTTTTAGGACACAAGAAGGCATTAAAAGTAGGGAAAGATGTGGGACGATGGAGGACCAGGAGACGGCGCTCAGTGCTCAGGGCAGGATATGGAGAGGTCAATCGAACAAGCGCTTCCCTCTGCGCGTCTTCTGGGTCAACCATGGAGGGGTCAACACGGCCACGAGGGGGCGGTACTGTCTACTGTGGACTAGTAAGTCAATTCTTCCACTGGTACTTAACAGATGTAACGTTATCATCACATTGGCCATTGACTGAAATACTGGGTTAACATTATGTGCAGTGATAGTAAAATGTGTAAAGTAGGTAAAATAAATCTAAGGCTGCGTGTCAATTTTGTTAACTTGCTTTACTGGCTCTACAGCAGTTCAAGGGCCCATATTACACTATTTTATAATGTTTCCTCATCAGAAACATACCTGGAGTTGTGTTTTGTTTCATTCACATATTTTAACACACAGACCCTGTATATTTAGGTTGAGTCCTTCTCTCAAGCAGAAAACACTGGTGATGTCATGTGGTAATACAGGAAGTGCTCCACTGTGTTTTTAAACTCCATACACCTTCACTAGAATCATATGAATAATTTCAGCCCTGGAATTGCCCATCTTTATTGAACTAGCTGGGCTAGCTTTCAACTTGAAAACTACAACTTCTTGACATCACAAGGTGTACCAGAGCATTTTGAGCTTTGGATATATAGACAGACTAATAATAAATGTTACACAAGCATGTGTGAAGTGTGAGGTAACATGATTCTCATATAGCTAGAAGACAGGGGCAAGTTCAGTTTGTTCTAGGCAAGTATATTTGTATAACACAATTTGTACACAAAGTAATTCAAAGTACTTTACAGAATAAGAAATACATTAAAATTACAATACAAACAAATCAAAATATAAATAATCATCATACAATTAAAAAGAGAGAGAGACCTTAATTAGAAAGAAGAGAAGAGTGCAGAATGAGAAATAAAAACCCTTTCACTCATATGCACAGCTGAACAGAACTGTTTTGAGCCTGGATTTAAACAGCATCAAAGTAGAGGCCTGTCTCACAAGTTCAGGAAGACTGAGCCAGGTTTTAGATGGAGGAATCTGAAATGTTGACACCCCCGTGTTTAGTCCTAAACTGAACTTGCTTCTCATAGTACAACCCAACTTTTCTTTGCCTTTTCTTTTTCCAAACACAACTTTGAAGTAACTCAGCAACTTTGTCTAGTATTTTGAGCCACATTCCCTCCGGGAACAATTACTGTATTCATCACAACAGTCAGGTCCCTCTGAGGCGTACACTGAAAAACAAACTGGACCTCCCCGGGGAGGATCTCGACTAACACTAGTTACCAACATCAACAATACATCATTCATCTTTGACAACGGAATGTCAGTGTAACTTTATTTTATTTGCATACCTATAGCGTAATGTTATTTATTTGATTTTATTGAACCTTTATTTAACCAGGAAAGTCCCATTGAGATAATCTCTTTTTCAAGGGAGTCCTGGCCACGCACACTCCACTTTCATACTAGGCAATGTGGGTTAAGTGCCTTGCCTAAGGACACAATGGCAGGTTTTGTGACTGGCGCCCCATTGTGGCACCAGGATTTCCAGTGGTCTCCCATCCAAGTACTACCCAGGCCCGGCCCCGCTAAGCTTCTGAGATCTGACGAGATCAGGCTTTGACAAGCCGGTATGGCTATACATATTATTATGTAACAGCCTTACGTTTATTGTAATTGCAATAACCTTTTGTATAAATGCTATTCCAATAATGAAATCTGTAAATGGATGAATAGCAATACAGAGAATCATATGAATCTAGCACTACAGAGGAGTCAGTGTACTCTTGTAAGTTATTTTTACAGTTCAGTCTAGCTTCAGTTGAGTTCACTTGAGTTGGAGCAATCATTTCCCAACGTATTTATCTAACTGCAAGAGAGTGTAGATTTTCCTCACTTTGCTGTGGCATTTTTTCCCTGTAATATCTTAAATAAATGTTCATCACGCAGAACAGAAAAGGAGTCAGTGTACAGAATCCACGGCCATCAAAAGGTATTAGACATTGTGTATTTTTTGATTGAAGATACCACCTTGTTCCTCAGGTCTCTCACTGGGTACTTTTTAGCTGTTGCACCCACAGGGAGCAGAATGTATTAATGTGGTCACAAAACCTTAATAAGGGAATCCCAGGGGCCTATTAGAATGTGTCCAGAGATTTCACAGGTCTCTTATTGCAGTTAATTCAATAATTGTCAGCTATCAGAAATGTGAAGCAATATGATCTGCTGATTGTACACTAGAAACTGTACCACACAAGCAAAACTTGAATAAATATCCATAGATCTGATGCCTATACAAACAAAGTAATTAAGTAATTAAGTAATTAAGAATAGCATGGAACCAAATACAAAAAAATCATTCTAAATGTGTTGTGGTATACAAGCAAGGATATAGTGTAACTTGGCAGTATAGTTGATGAACTATGGTATCAGATGTGTCAGTATTTGGCTTTTCATATTATTTAGTAGTATTATGTTAATAATAATGTGATAATAATAATAATAATAATAATAATAATAATAATAAAAATAATAATAATAATAATAATAATAATAATAATAATAATAATAATAATAAGTGATGCAGAGATACCAATACTGTTATCAAATATTGGTGCCGACACAAAATTTCAAATTCAAATTTGCTGGATCAGGTATTGGTCTCATTGGTACCCTGGATGTACAGGGTAATTTTGGTCTAGAACTTCTCATAATGTTTGAACTTTTATTCATATGAAGCTGCTCAGTAGTGATTTGAAGGATAACTAACAGTTGTATCACAGTTGGATCCATTTTATAATGAGTTAACTGTGTTTTAAGGAAATAAGTGCCATTTTCCATCCCTACACTGGTGTCGGTTAATATCAGGTATTGGTAAATACTTAAAGTCAAAGTATCAATATCGATATTGTAACTAAACAAGCTGGATCATCACCTCCTTAATAATAATATAAAAAACTTGTTTTGTGCATTTATCATTTTTATGAGATTCAGTTCCTCATTATAGATGTCATTTTTAAACCTTTTGACCCTTCTAAAGAAAGAGCATTGATTACTTTGTAACTTATGATGGACAACATTCGGTGGCTGAAACAGTTTGTAACCAGAGTCAAAACACGAGTGAAAGTTTTCTCAGTACTTTGAGTCATTGTGTCAGGTCTGGAGTCCCAAAGTGAAGTGAGCTGTGTCATCATGAGCACAAACAGCTCATTAGGAGGGCATTAAGAGGCTCCCAGAGAACCTTCACCTGGGAACAGGCTCCTGAGGACCCCCTGCACAAACAACAGCACTCTACTGTAATGTATACTGTAGATACTGAGCTGTACCAGAGAGGGCCCACTCAACTCAAGGCTCCAAGGCCACAAAATAGGAAAAAAAATGTGAGTTTGTCAAAATTAAAAATATTACATAATAGACATTTGACTGATTCATTCATTCATTCTATTACAGTGGCTCAGTGATATTATTGCATGGTGTTGTCCAAGGGCTGGGCTGCAGTAGAAGCTTACCACCCCTCAATGTGACACATACAAAAGCACAAATATGCATTCTATTTTAAATATGCATACTCCCAGATTGAAATCACTATAGTTTTTGTACAAATAAAGATAAGTGACTGTCAAATAACAGGAAGCATTTTACCACACGATAAACCATGAAACACAGCCCGATCTTCTTTTTCTTCTTCTTATTATTATTAACCCACTCCCCAAAAGACCTACAACAACTGAATAAATTAATTATATTCAATCAATATGCTAGAGTCTTTCATAGAAATGTTTACCCTGCCCTTTTTTCCTAACCCTCATACTTGCATGTAATGAATAATAATGACCAAAGCTCTCATTTCTTTGAGTGACACAGGTTTGTTAATTAATTATTTCCATAAAAAGGCTCTTGTCCATTGTAGCAGCCTGAGGTGAGGACTTAGCTTCAGCTGCTCCTCCTTCATTCCCTCAAACTCACAGCCATATTGTACATTTTATGTGCAATACTTAAAATGGACTTATTTAACTCTGCTTTAGGCAAAAACATCACATTTGTCCGTCCACCTTTTTTCATTATACGCGGTTTCATCGGCATCCCGAATGTGAAATATTACTACATATTTATATTTTTTGTGTTTGTCTTCTCTGTTATAGGAAATGTATTTGTGATGCTTCTCATATTTATGGACCATAACCTACAGACTCCAAAATACATTGCAGTTTTTAACCTGGCCTTTACTGACTTCCTCCAAATTTGTGCTCTGGTCCCAAAACTTCTGGACATATTTTTGTTCAACCACAATCATATCTCTTACAATGACTGCATGACGTTTTTGTTTTTCTGTTACGTCGGTCTTTCTATGGAGTCTTTGAACTTAGTGGCTCTTTCCTATGACAGACTTATTGCGATAATCTCACCCCTGCACTATCCAATCAGAGTTACTCACAAGTTTATGTCCTCCTTAATTGCATTTTTCTGGATTTTTGTTGTACTAGCTGTGCTCATCGCAGTTGGTCTCCTGACAAGACTTTCATTTTGTGATTCTTTGATTATAAAAAGCTATTTTTGTGATCACGGCCAACTGTCCAGTCTTGGTTGCAATGACACATTTCCGAATCGTATCATAATTACTTTGCTGCCTGTGCTTATCTTGTGGTTTCCTCTTGTATTCATTTTGCTCAGTTACATCCGAATCAGCTTTGCACTGGCCAAGATAGCCACAATGCAAGAACGTGTAAAAGCACTTAAAACTTGCTCTGCACATCTTTCCTTAGTGGCGATATATTTTGTACCTATTTTAACCACTTTTACAATAGGTTCAGCTATAGATCCAAATGTACGCATCATAAACCTTTCATTAACATCAGTGGTGCCTCCTCTGTTGAATCCTGTCATATATGTGCTGCAGACCCAAGAAATCAAAGACTCTGTGAAGAAACTTATCAAAGTAAAAAGGCAACATGTCATTACGTTGAAGGTAGTGAAGTGAAGAAACTGCATTACATAATTCATTAATTGAAGAATATTAGGTCTATGAAGTGCATATTTTGCTTTCAAAGCCTTGTTTTTTTTTTTTTTTTTAATAATCTCTGCTGTTGATATGTCATGCTCCTGTTTGAATAATTATATATGAATGGCTCATGTTGCCCTATATGAAATGTGATTATAATAATGTAAATCATCATTTGTCATATAAATAATAAACAATTGTTAATGTTTACTAATGGTCTACTAATTGCAACTATAACATTACAATAATTTTTACTACTACTTATGAACTGCACCAACCATTTAAAGCCACAGTATTTTAGTCAAAAATATACTAAAATTAAACTATGTTTTTTTCATTTTGATTATGTTTTTTGCACTGAAAAAATTTAGAAAAAATATGCATCCGTAGTTTGTGGGCGTCTCGGACCAGGCCTCCTGCTATTTCTTTCCACAGAATGTTGTTTTTTTGGGGGAAATTGCACCCTCAGAAAGTTACATATTGCATCTTTAACGAAATCACTATTTCAATGTTGTGATCGCTAAACACGTTTTACTAAAGTCATGCAGCCGTAGGGTTCGATTTTGAGCTATAATTACAGTTTCAGCACAATATTGATATTAACACTAAATTGTACAGTATAATTCTTGAATCACTCTCAATACAAAAGTATGTGTCGTAGTGCAGTGTAATAACAATAATTTGGTTATCAATTCAAATGTTTGAATTTTTCTTTGTTTCTGATATGGCTAAATAGGAAAACATCACTGAATGGCTAATGAATGGTATTCTATGTAGGACAGCAACTCTTCCAGGATAATTAAGACCTACATTATGTAAATTAGGCACAATTCATATACAAAGTAATTCAAAGTCCTTTCGAGAATAAGAAATGCATTAAAATCACAATACAAACAGATCAAACACAAATAATCATCATATTTAAAAAAAAAAAAAAAAAGAAGAGAGAGAGAGACATTAAATGAGAGAGAAGAGTGTGGAATGAAAACTGAAAACTTTTCAGTCATATGCACAGCTAAACAAAACCGTTTTGAGCCTTGATTTAAACTTAGTCAAAGTAGAGGCCTGTGTCATGTTCATGTAAGGCTCATAGTAATGATTTAAATATGCTAAAACTGGTAAAAACAGATCAAATTTAATAATACATTTCATATGTAAATTTAAGGTAATTAAAAAAAACAGACACCCACTTAAAAAAACAAACAAACAAACAAACAAAAACATTACATTGTCTGGAATAAGTAAAGCAATTTAACTGTGTACTGCAATACCTTGAAGTGTGGCTAGGGGGCGCACCAGTAAAAGGAGTTAGGATTCCAAGGGTCAGCGCTGTAAAATAAACCCCGCAGTCTTATGATGTGCAAGACGAGTCATCTGTCCCTTGTAATCTTTTCTCAGGTTGGTATAGAGCCAATCGTGTCACAAACAGACAGTTCTAGCTCGAGATAAAACATTTAATATGTATCTGTGTAAATGTGAACAATGGTTGAAGCGAAGTTGTGTGTAAAAATCGCTTGGAGGCGATAGCTAGCATAGGCTAGGCTAGCGCAGTTCTGGGATTGCAGCCGTGGGGAAGTAGCGCTGGTGTATTCTGGATTCAGTGTTGGACAGTAGGAGTTGGTCACATGTTTGTTTGAGCATTTGTTTTGTACAGTTATGTAAAGCTTTAGCACAGAATGTACAGGTTAACGTGGCAGTTCATGTACAAGTGCAGTGCCAGTGTGATCGCTGCTGTCACGGGCTGGCCGCCATTTTGAGTTCGAACAGCTAAGTTGGTTACTGTTAATAGTACAGAAATAAAGGTACATTTTGTTTTATTAAATGTAACATTTGAAACATGTTAATACTACATGAAAACTATTGTTAAAGCAGAATAAACCCTGCAGACATGATGCGCAAGACGAATCATCTGTCCCTTGTAATCTTTTCTCAGGGTTCACATTCTCACCCCTCTCGAGAGGGGTGCTGACACCCTGTGTTTAGTCCTAAGTTCAAGGTTCAAGGTTCAAGGTTTACTTTATTGTCAAAAGTCTATGAACACAGAAATTTGAAATTGCGTTTAGCTAGTCTCCAATGTGCAGTTTAAGACATATTAAAAAACCTATAAAGACAAAAAAAAAAAAAAAAAAAAAAAAACACCAAAAAGGACAGGAGTTACACATACGCACTATACATGCACACTACACTACACGCTATACATACATAGTGCTTTCACTCCAACACACCCATTCAGAGACATACATACACGTGCATAAAAAGAGAGCAGTCTGATACAGACCTGTACGATTAGCACACACGCGTACACACACACAGTGTGAGGTAAGGCAGAAGTCCAATCGCTCATAGCAACGGGAGTGCAATCAGTGGACAATAAGAGTTTGTGCAATAGTTTAAAACCAATATATAAGGTGCAAAAGACATGTTCTTGAATGTTCTTGAATGTTCAACTGTTCATGTTGTCCTCCTCAATGTGTTGAGGAGTCTGATGGCTTGTGGAAAGAAGCTGTTTCCCAGTCTGCTTGTGCGGCACCGCATGCTGCGATAGCGCTTTCCTGATGGTAGTAGGGAGAACAGTTTGTGTGCTGGGTGAGTGGGGTCTTTGATAATGTTCGCTGCTCTCTTGGAGCAGTGTGAGGTGTACAAGTCCTGAATGGCTGGTAGTGGTGCTTTGATTATCCTTTCTGCAGTCCTCACCACCCTCTGTAGTGCCTTCTTGTCTGCAGCTAGACAGCTGCCGTGCCAGACAGAAACGCTGCTGGTCAGGATGCTCTCAATAGCACCCCTGTAGAAGGTGGTCAGTGCAGATGTGGGGAGGTCTGCTCTTCTCAGCCTCCGCAGGAAGTGGAGTCGCGTCTGTGCTTTCTTGACCAGGGAGGTGGTGTTTGTGGACCATGTGAGGTCATCTGTGATGTGCACGCTGAGGAACTTTGCACTTTTCACAGACTCCACAGCACTGCCGTTGATGATGAGTGGGGTATGTGTTGGTTGTTTTTTTCTGAAGTCCACAGTTATTTTTGTTTTATTGACATTAAGTTGCAGGTTGTTTCTCTCACACCAGCTGATGAGTTGATGAACCTCCTCTCTGTACGCTGAGTCGTCGTTGTCTCTGATGAGGCCCACCACTGTTGTGTCATTGGTGAATTTGATGATGTGATTTGTTTCAAATGTGGCACAGCAGTCATGGGTCATCAGTGTGAACAGCAGAGGAGATAGCACACATCCTTGTGGAACCCCGGTGTTGGTGATGGTGGTCGCTGAGGAGTTGTTGCCAACTCTGACTGTCTGTGGTCTGTTTGTGAGGAAGTCCAACAGCCAGTTGCACAGTGAAGTGCTGATGCCTAATTCACTCAGCTTATTTACAAGGTGTTGAGGGATGACGGTGTTGAATGCGGAGCTGAAGTCAATGAACAGCATCCGTACGTGACTGTTTTTGTTTTCTAGATGAGCCAGGCAGAGGTGGAGTGCTGTAGCTATGGCGTCATTGGTGGAGCGCTTGGGGCGATAGGCGAATTGATATGGGTCCAGATTTGTGGGGAGGTTGGATGTTATGTGGACCTTTACCAGTCTCTCAAAGCACTTCATCATGATGGGGGTGAGTGCTATGGGTCTGTAGTCATTCAGTGATGATGCTGGTGACTTCTTGGGTAGCGGTACAATGGTGGTGGCTTTGAAGCTTGCTGGTACAGTGCCTTGGTTCAAAGAGGTGTTGTAAATGTCTGTGATGACGTTGGTAAGTGAGTCTGCGCAGTCTCTGAGCACCCGCCCGGGTATGTTGTCTGGGCCTGCAGCTTTTCTGGGGTTCACCTTGAGAAGGGTCCTCCTCACGTCCGTTGGGTCCAGCTGAAGAGTGAAGTCGTCTGGATTGACGTGGGCTTTTATAGGTGTTGTGTTATTATTTACTTCAAACCGGCTGAAGAAGGTGTTAAGTGAGTTAAGGAACTCTGTGTTGTCCTCACATGGCGGAGGGGCTGGTTTGTAGTTTGTGACTGTTTGGATTCCTTGCCACAGGCGTCTTGAGTCTTTTATGTCTGTGAAATGGGAGTTGATTTTCTGACCATAGGCACGCTTGGCTGCTTTCATACCCCGGCGTAGCACATTTCTATCGGGAGCTAGCGCGGCCGCAGCCGTCTGGGGTGCCGCCATCTTTTGTGAATTGTCTGAGTCTGAGTCCATTGTTACCCCTAGATTTCTGATTGAAAGTTATAGAGAGAGACTGGAGGTAACTGCTGACACTGTCTCTTTGTTTCTGTGGGCCAAAGACTATGACTTCTCTCTTGTCTGAGTTTAGTTGGAGAAAGTTGTTTTGCATCCACACACTGATCTGTTAGATGCAGTGGCAGAGTGAGTCCACTGGTCCCTAGTCCCCTGTTGCCAGTGAGACATAGATCTGAGTATTGTCTGCATAGTTGTGGTAGGACACATTATTGCTGCATATTAACTGGCAGCATGTAGAGACTGAACAAAAGGGGCCCAGGATTGACCCCTGGGGCATTCAACAGGTCAGGCCCATGTGATCTGAGACACGGTATAATTTCAAAAAATACTTTCTGTCTTCTAGACAGGACTTGAAGCAGAGATACCCACCCAGTCCTCTAGTCTCTGTAAGAGGATCCCATGATCGACAGTGTCAAAAGCAGCACTCAGATCTAACAAGATCAACACTGAGACTTTTCCTGCATCACTGTTCAGGGGGATGTCATGTCAGCAGTCTCAGTGCTGTGGTGGGCTCTAAAATCTGACTGGGAAACATCAAAGGAGTTGTTCATTTGGAGAAAGTTTGTAAGCTGTTAATAAACAGAATTTTCAAGGACTGCCAAAAAAAACGGCAGATTTGAGATGGGTAAGAAACTGTTCAGTACTGTGGCATCAAGTCTGCTCTTCTTTAGGAGAGGCTTAATGACCACAGTTTTCAAAGCTCTTGGGAATGTTCCAGATTGAAGTGACATGTTAACTATGTGAGCGAGTGGTGAAAGTAAACTGTTGAGGACAGACTTTACAAATCTAGTGGGTAACACATCGAGGCAGCATGTGGATGAACTCAGACTGATGACGAGCTCTAAGTTTTGTCAGTTATCGGTGCAAAGTGACTCAGCTCCAAGTGTCTGTGGCTGCATGATTGTTATTTGCATTGTGGAACTGATGGCATTTTTGATGCCCTGATCCTTGTCATTAAAGAATAACTCAAACTCATTGCACTTAGACATGGAAGTTAGTTCTAACGGCAGTGGTGCTGGAGGGTTTATTAGTCTGTTCACTGTTGCAAACAGGATGCAAGAGTTGTTACTGCAATTTCCAATAATGTCCGAAAAGTTCCTCTCTTTTATTCCACCCAAACTGTGGTTGTGCATTTGCACCTTTTCTCTGTAAATCTCATAATGAACCTAGAGGTTTGAGTTGTGCCATTTCCGCCTTTTCTGTGCCCTGACCGAGTCATCATTCCTCCGTGGAGCTTTTTGCTTATCTTTAACCATGTTAACCTTCTTCGGGGTAATGGTGTCCGAAATATGCAAACACTCAAAGTCACAGTTCAACAAATCATCAACATGAGAACATGAGACAATTTCAAAGTGTATAATTTCCATGAACAGTTCACCTGTCATATGCACTTATATACACTTTAAAAATGTTATCAGAATGTTTAAAATTAGAGTGGAAGCAAAATTAGACCATAATACACATACTTTAAGTAATTAACTGACAGCTGATTTAAATGATACTGGTCTTAAGTCTTTAAAACAAAAAAATAAGCAGCAATGTTTAAAAATAGATGTGTAATATTTGGTGATAATTGGTCCATTAAAATCACTTAGTCCATATGACTTTGACTGTTTTACCACATAAACCATGAACCACAGTGTGATTATTGATAATATTTCATTTATTTACAGAACTGGAGAGCTACATTATACCAGGTTGTAGCACTAGTGCTAATTTCCACCTGTAGTCCCTGGGCAGGCTGATATGATGGTTCATCAAATGAGACATGCCAAGCAAATGTGTAATTCGTGATCTAAAATATCACCGTTGGACATTAAATCATCATGATATTATTAATCCACTCCCCAATAGACCTACAACAACTGAATAAATTAATTATATTCAATCAATATGCTAGCGTCTTTCATAGAAATGTTTACCCTGCCCTTTTCCCTAACCCTCATACTTGTTTGTAATGAATAATAATGACCAAAGCTCTCATTTCTTTGGGTGACACAGGTTTGTTAATTAATTATTTCCATAAAAAGGCTCTTGTCCATTGTAGCAGCCTGAGGTGAGGACTTAGCTTCAGCTGCTCCTCCTTCATTCCCTCAAACTCACAGCCATATTGTACATTTTATGTGCAATACTTAAAATGGACTTATTTAACTCTGCTTTAGGCAAAAATATCACATTTGTGCGTCCACCTTTTTTCATTATACGCGGTTTCATTGACATCCCAAATGTGAAATATTACTACATATTTATATTTTTTGTGTTTGTCTTCTCTGTTATAGGAAATGTATTTGTGATGCTTCTCATACTTATGGACCATAACCTACAGACTCCAAAATACATTGCAGTTTTTAACCTGGCCTTTACTGACTTCCTCCAAATTTGTGCTCTGGTCCCAAAACTTCTGGACATATTTTTGTTCAACCACAATCATATCTCTTACAATGACTGCATGACGTTTTTGTTTTTCTGTTACGTCGGCCTTTCTATGGAGTCTTTGAACTTAGTGGCTCTTTCCTATGACAGACTTATTGCGATAATCTCACCCCTGCACTATCCAATCAGAGTTACTCACAAGTTTATGTCCTCCTTAATTGCATTTTTCTGGATTTTCGTTGTACTAATTGTGCTCATCGCAATTGGTCTCCTGACAAGACTTTCATTTTGTGATTCTTTGGTTATAAAAAGCTATTTTTGTGATCACGGCCAACTGTACAAACTTGGTTGCAATGACACATTTCCAAATCGTATCATAGGTAGTTTGCTGCCTGTGCTTATCTTGTGGTTTCCTCTTGTATTCATTTTGCTCAGTTACATCCGAATCAGCTTTGCACTGGCCAAGATAGCCACAATGCAAGAACGTGTAAAAGCACTTAAAACTTGCTCTGCACATCTTTCCTTAGTGGCGATATATTTTGTACCTATTTTAACCACTTTTACAATAGGTTCAGCTATAGATCCAAATGTACGCATCATAAACCTTTCATTAACATCAGTGGTGCCTCCTCTGTTGAATCCTGTCATATATGTGCTGCAGACCCAAGAAATCAAAGACTCTGTGAAGAAACTTATCAAAGTAAAAAGGCAACATGTCATGACGTTGAAGGTAGTGAAGTGAAGAAACTGCATTACATAATTCATTAACTGAAGAATATTAGGCCTATGAAGTGCATATTTTGCTTTCAAAGCCTTGTTTTTAAAAAAAAAAAATTCTCTGCTGTTGATATGTCATGCTCCTGTTTGAATAGTTATATATGGATATGATTATATTAATGTAAATCATCGACCAACCTGACCTCATTTGTTATATAAATAATAAACAATTGTTAATGTTAAAGGTCTACTAATTGCAACTATAACATTATAATATGTTTTATTACTACTTCTGAACTGCATCAACCATTTAAAGCCACAGTATGTAACATTTTAGCCAACAATATACTAAAATTAAAGTGTGGCAAGACTGGTATTGGGGGTGTATGCTGCAGGTGCTCTTACCTGCTGTTCCGTGGCGCTGAGCTGGTGGACTATTTAAGTGCTCCCTTGTCCGTCGCTCCCCTGTTTGTCCATGCGCTCTTCCGGGTCTCTCTTGGTGACCGCTCGCCCTTCAGCTCAGGTAAATTCCAATTTGTAAACTCCCATGCACGCTACGTCCAAATTTATACTCTCACTTCTACTTTTAGTGGCGTTACTTGGCCCCAGCTCTCTGGCTACGTTAATTTGTGCAGCACAAGGTGTGCGCTCATCTTCTGTGACAGGTGATGGTCTAGAAAAACTCTATCCATTCACCCATGCGAAATATTTACAGATTTCTTTTCTCAGTTGTACAAGTGGACCAAATCAGTCCCTCACTCTATTGAGCCTCACTGTGCTCCGTTGTGCCCCCTAACCAGTGGCGACAGGTAACCAAAGCCCTACTGTAAAATAAAGTATTAAGCAAATCCATCTCCTAAATCGCTGTTGATTCTGCATCACCGACAGCTCACAAGGGTGTCGTGTAGTGCTGCCGCGATTATTCGACGTTGTCGACGTAATCGAATGTGAAAATGAGTCGAATACAATTTTTTTTGGTCGAATATTCGCCTTTATTTATTTTTGGTCTCAAACGGCTCGTCCAGAGACCTTTTGCTTGCCTGAGATCAGGTATTTCCCCTCCACACCACTAGTCGTACTACACTCGAGGCGGACACCGGCGCGGCGGGCAGCGGCTGCGCCCGAGGCGGACACCGGCGCGGCTAACAGCGGCTGCGCCCCAGGTGGACACCGGTGCTGCTGACAGCGGCTACATCCGGGGTTGACACCGAGGTGGCTAACCTCGGCTTCACCAAAGGCTAACAGCAGTGGTAAATAATGGCACTGCCAAAGAAAACAAAGTTGAGGAAGTATTTGCCGTGTGCACTCTGCTGGCTGGTCTCTCTCTTTCTCTCTTCTCTCTTCCCCCTTCCCCCGATTTGACCATTTGAGAGCGGTATGAAAATGGCAGCGGCCGGTGGGTCAGAGTCGGATCCAAGAACAGTGGCGACTTCTTCTAGACCAAGACCTAAAGCCTCGAAAGTCTGGGAATACTTTCGGACAGATGGTGATAGAGTGGTTTGTACACTCTGTAAGACTTCTTTGGCTTATCACGGGAGCACGACCACAATGCATGAGGTATTGAGAATACCGTTGCAATATGCTGCTCGTGCATACTCGTTAAATTGTGTGTGCATATCGTTGTTCAACATTGTCGAATGAGCACACACAACAGACATAACAGCAATAACCTTTGCAACTCGCACGCACAGCACACACAAGGTAACCTCCCGGGAAAATCTAACACACACACTTGTGTGTGTTAGAACCGCTTTTTTTAATTTTTTTAATTAGTCGTTTAGATTAGTCGACTAATCGAAAAATTAGTCGAGAGATTAATCGTTAGAAAATTAGTCGTTAGTGGCAGCACTAGTGTCGTGCCGATCCGTGGAGTTCGGACCCAGTCCGCCAAGTCACCTGTAGAATTGTCCCTTCGGTCCAGCCTGGGATTGTGCGCTGGCGTTTCCAACCGCGGTATGTATTATATGCCCAGAACCTTATCCTGCAGGCTCCTACTGTAATTCCCCTAATTTACTTTTTAGGTGCCAGCGGAGGCCTGAGCACACCACCCCTGGTGATTTTTTAATTTTTTTTTTGTGCTGCTTCTGCTGTTTTTTGCTGTGTTTTTATGCTTGGCTTTTTGTTTCCGTTAGCTTTTGTTTTTTGTTGCTTCCACTGTCTTTTTTTTTACTGTTTTGCCCACTTCTGAGGGCTGTAGCTACTCTTAATGAAATTAAATGTGTTCTCACGAATAAAGACTGTAAATAATGGAACCTGGCTCTCCCTCTCTTACTATCGGATTACTTACAGTCATGTGAAAAAGTTTGGACACCCCTGATCATTTTCAAGATTTTCCTTTATAAATCATTGGTTGTTCGGATCAGCAATTTCAGTTAAATATATCATATAGCAGACAAACACAGTGATATTTGAGAAGTGAAATGAACTTTATAGGATTTACAGAAAGTGTGCAATAATTACTTAAACAAAAGTAGGCATGTGCATAAATTAGGACACCCTTGTTTTATTGATTTTAATACCTTTAGCACTAATTATTGGAACACAAAATTAGTTTGGGAAGCTCATTGACCCTTGGCCTACATACACAGGTGAAGCCGATCGTGAGAAAGGGTATTTAAGGTGGCCAGTTGCAAGTTGTTCTCTTTGCATCTTCTCTGAAGAGTGGCAACATGGGAGCCTCAAAACAACTATCAAATGACCTGAAAACAGAGATTGTTCAACATCATGGTTTAGGGGAAGGATACAAAAACTAGCTCAGAAATTTCAGCTGTCAGTTTCCACTGTGAGGAACATAGTGAGGAAATGGAAGACCACAGGCACAGTTCTAGTTAAGGCCTGGAGTGGCAGGCCAAGGAAAATCTCAGATAAGCAGAGGTGAAGGATGGTGAAAACAGTCAAACTTAACCCACAGACCAGCTCCACAGACGTATGACATGATCTTGCTGCAGATGGTGTCATGGTGCATCGATCAACTATTCAGCGCACTTTGCACAAGGAGATGCTGTATGGGAGAGTAATGCGACGGAAGCCTTTTCTGCGCACATGCCACAAACAGAGTCGCTTGAGGTTTGCTAAAGCACATTTGGACAAGCCAGCTTCATTTTGGAATAAGGTGCTGTGGACTGATGAAACTAAAATTGAGTTATTTGGACATAACAAAGGGTGATGTGCATGCCGAAAGAAGAGCACAGCATTCCAAGACAAACACTTGTTACCCACAGTAAAATTTGGTGGTGGTTCCATCAGGCTGTGGGCCTGTGTGGCCAGTGCAGGTACTGGAAATCTTGTTAAAGTTGAAGAATAACTAACAATGTTCAAGAATCAGTGACAAAGTTGAAATTGTGCCAGGGCTGGATACTTCCACAAAACAACAACCCTAAACACTGCTCAAATTCTACTAAGGTATTCATGCAGAGGAACAAGTACAATGTTCTGGAATGGCCATCTCAGTCACCAGACCTGAATATTATTGAAAATCTGTGGTGCGATTTAAAGCGGGCTGTCCATGCTTGGGCACCATCAAACTTGACTGAACTGGAAATGTTTTGTAAAGAAGAATGGTCAAAAATACCTTCAACCAGAATCCAGACCCTCATTGGAAGCTATAGGAAGCGTTTAGAGGCTGTTATTTCTGCAAAAGGGGGATCTACTAAATATTGATGTCATTTTTCTGTTGGGGTGTCCTAATTTATGCACATGCCTACTTTTGTTTAAGTAATTATTGCACACTTTCTGTAAATCCTATAAAGTTCATTTCACTTCTCAAATATCACTGTGTTTGTCTGCTAAATGATATATTTAACTGATATTGCTGATCCGAACAACCAATGATTTATAAAGGAAAATCTTGAAAATGATCAGAGGTGTCCAAACTATTTCACATGACTGTACCTGTGTGTCTTATTGTTAAATTCTATTTCCCCAAACTAGATTTGGGGTGGTGTTGTTGCAACAATTAAATTGACATCAAAACTATAACTATTCCAATTTGATCTACTCCTCGTTGCCACCACAAAAGTATGTTTTTTCATTTTGGTTATATTTTTTGCACTGAAAAAATGTAGAAAAAATATGCATTCGTAGTCTGTGTGGGCGTACATCTCGGACCAGGCCTCCTCCTATTTGTTTCCACAGAATGTTGTTCCTTTAGCTATAATCTTCCACAGACCGGCATAAAAGTATCTCCATGGAAAATGTTCTGAAGTATAATTTTAATTTTCTATTTCCATGCAATCATGTATGGGAAATGCCACCTTCAGAAAGTTACATATTACACCTTTAACAAAATCACTATTTCAATGTTGTGATCGCTAAACATGTTTTACTGAAGTCATGCAGCCGTAGGGTTCGATTTTGAGCTATAATTACAGTTTCAGTACAATATTGATATTAACACTAAATTGTACAGTATAATTCTTGAATCACTCTCAATACAAAAGTATGTGTCGTAGTGCAGTGTAATAACAATAATTTGGTTATCAATTCAAATGTTTGAATCTTTCTTTGTTTCTGATATGGCTAAATAGAAAAAAACATCACTGAATGGCTAGTAAATGGTATTCTATGTAGGACAGCAACTCTTCCAGGATAATTAAGACCTACATTATGTAAATTAGGCACAATTTGTACACAAGGTAATTCAAAGTGCTTTACAGAATAAGAAATACATTAAAATCACAATACAAACAGATCAAACACAAATAATCATCAATGAATTAAAAAGAGACATTAAATGAGAGAGAAGAGTGCGGAATGAAAAATGAAAACTTTTCAGTCATATGGACAGCTAAACAAAACTGTTTTGAGCCTGGATTTAAAGAGGTAACTGCTGACACTGTCTCTTTGTTTCTGTGGGCCAAAGACTATGACTTCTGCCTTGTTTGAGTTTAGCTGGACAAAGTTGTTTTGCATCCACACACTGATCTGTTGGATGCAGTGGCAGAGTGAGCCACTGGTCCATAGTCCCCTGCTGCCAGTGAGACATAGATCTGAGTGTTTGCATAGATGCGGTAGGACACATTATTGCTGCGTATTAACCGGCAGCATATAGAGACTGAACAAAAGGGAACACAGTTTATAATTTCAACAAAATATTTCCTGTCTTCCGGATAAGACTTGAACCAGTTTAGTGCAGTACCAGAGATGACCCAGTCCTCTAGTCTCTAAGAGCATCCCATGATCGTCAGTGTCAAAAAAAGCACTTGGATCTAACAGGATCAAGACTGAGACTTTGCCTGCTTCAGTGTATCATTTCCATGAACATTGCACCTGTGTTATCATATACACTTTAAAACGTCATCAGAATGTTTGAAATTAGAGTTAAGGCAAAATTAGACCACGATACACATACTTTAAGTAATTAACTGACAGCAGATTTAAATGCTAAATGGTTTTAAATCTTTATAACAAAAAATAAGCAGCAATGTTGAAAGACAGATGTGTAATATTTGGTGATAATTGGTCCATTAAAATCACTTACTCCATTTGACTTTTGCTTCCAGTTATTTTTCCAATCTTTTTCATTTTTTGTATTATTATTATTATTGTTATTATTATTATTATTTATTTATTTACTTATTTTTTTTATTTTATTGTACTCCAAATATTCTCAAACATTTTATTACAGAAAACATTTGTTTATTATGTTGTTTTTTAATCTGACATAATTCCAAGCATTCCCTGGTAAGTATACCCAGGTGTCCCTGTACTCCCAGTTGGGAAGGTTGGGAAACATTGGCTGATGTTGTGATAATACCATTTTTCCTATGCCCAGTGATGTCAGTGTAGAACATATATAGCTGCTTCAGTCTCTTACAGAAGAACTCACATCTGCTCCCTGTATGAATCTATGGGACAATGGAATTTTTCAACCCTGCTACTAACAACAAGAACATAACCTTTGTGCGCCCTGCTTTTTTCATTATCACAGGTTTATCAGGCATCTCTAACATTAAGCACTACTACGTTTTTCTGTTTATCGTCTACATTGTCTCTGTGATTGGCAACTCTTTCGTGATGGCCGTCATAGTTTTGGACCATAACTTAAAAACTCCAAAGTACATGGCCGTTTTTAACATGGCTTTTGTTGACCTATTTGGCAACACCGCTCTCGTGCCCAAACTCCTGGACATTTTCTTGTTCAACCGACCATATATTCGCTACAACGACTGCATGACTTATTTATTTTTCTGCTATACCTGTCTCTCAATGCAGTCTTTTAATCTGGCTGCTCTTGCTTATGACAGACTGATGGCTATAAGTTACCCATTGCACTATCAAGTCAAGGTCACTAATACATTTATGCTTGGTTTGATAGGATTTCTTTGGCTATTCATTATAGTTGCTGTTCTAATTGCGGTCGGACTCATTACAAGGCTTTCTTTTTGCCAGTCTGTTGTTATAAATAGCTATTTTTGTGATCATGGTCAAATTTATAGACTATCTTGCAATGACCACTTCCCCAATTATGTCGTGAGCTGCTTATATCCCATACTAATATTCTGGCTTCCGCTGGCATTCATTTTATTTAGCTATTTATACATCGGTTTTACACTGGCTAAAGTTGCAACAGTGCGTGAAGGACTCAAAGCGTTTAAGACATGCATTGGTCATCTGCTACTAGTGGCAATTTATTTTATTCCGTTACTGATAGTGTTTACGTTAATGGAGAAAATACAGCCCAATGCGAGAATTATAAATCTCTCTATGACGTCAGTCTTTCCTCCGATGTTGAACCCGATCATTTATGTGCTGCAAACCCAGGAAATCAAAGACTCAGTAAAGAGATTGTTGCATATGAACAGAAAGTCTAAAATAGCAGTCTGAAATATTACTAAATGTGTATGTAACTAAATACAAAGTTGTCATCTACTTGGTAAATTGAACAAGCACTGATGCCTGATTTTATGTCACAATTTAATTTTCAAATGTTTACTGAAGTTTTTAATGTTAACCTTTTATAAAATAATATGTGGTGTGTTATGCTTAGCTGTTACTTCTGTACACCTCTGTCTTAAAGGTGCAATGTGTAACTTTTGGGTTGGGGGTCCATCACTTTCTTGTTTCTATGGCTACGTCATTGCCCTGCTGCAAATGTTCCACAGTACGATATTAACCCTATAACGCCAAACGTATCATATTTGATACATGCCCTCCACATGAGCAGTGTGACATTTTTTTTCCCTGAAAAACCTGATGTATACAATCAGATACATGCAGTGCACAAATAATCCAACAGTGGGTGTGATTCACTGATTAGAGGGTGCTCCAGTGACAATACAAGATTGCCATAAATAATAATATATGGAAAATGATATTTGAATTTTTTTGTTTGTTTGTTTAGAGGGACCAATAAAGGCTCCAAGTTCAAAGGATTGGAATTTTCTGCCAATTATTTAATGGTGTGGGCTTTACAGGGTTAAACAGATCACCCTTACATTTCTTCAATTATAGGTGGTTTCATAGCTCATACCTAGAAAAACAGGCATTCTGACTGGCAGCAGGGTTGCCCCTCCAGAGATCTGACCAGTAACTTAATGATAAAAAGGTTTAAAGCCACACTGTAAAACATTTCTGACAAAGCAGTAACATCTTCACGGAGAAAAGCATTTGAAAGGCCCTCCACCAGAAAAGTTACTCAACCTTTAAGTATTCTTGTTCTTTTAACTTAAAGTGCTCATGGCAGTTAAGGCTACAAATTTCTCCAAATCATAGTTAACAGTAATTATATTGAAGATTTGACTAAAAATCTTGCCATGTCTTCCTTATGCGTAAATTGTCTCTGCATTTTGAATTTAATTGATGGCAGCTGATAGAGTTATTTCATTTTAGAACTCATTATTTCCTGTATTTTACTTTTTATTTTCTACTTTTCTTCAAAAATTTCCACTTGACTGATGTAAAATGTAATGATTATTTACTTGTAGTTACACTATTCCACCAAACCAAGTCAAAATGATCAAATGCACTTAAATAAACTTGCTTCAAATCTGTGTTTCGCTGTATTACCTGTTCAGTCAATTACTTAAGCATTATGAGAGAAAAAAAAAGACCCTTATGATGATTAAAATTCAGAGGCCAGTTACGTCGCCCGGAATGGCGACACTGGGTCCCCACCCTGGAGCCAGGCCTGGGGTGGGTGCACGCTGGCGAGCGCCTGGTGGCCCGGCCTTTCCCCACGGGGCCCGGCCGGGCCCAGTCCGAAGGAGTGATGTGGGGCCGCCCTCTGGTGGATCCACCACCCACGAGAGGAGCCATAGGGGTCAGGTGTGGAGAGATCTGGGCAGCGGTTGAAGGCGGGGGCCTCGGCGACCAGATCTCCGGGCATGGAGACTAGCTCTGGGGACATGGAATGTCATCTCGCTGGGGGGGAAGGAGCCTGAGCTTGTGCAGGAGGTCGAGCGTTACCGGCTAGATATAGTCGGCCTCACCTCCACGCACAGTTTGGGCTCTGGAACCCAACTCCTTGAGAGGGGTTGGACTCTCCATTTCTCTGGCGTTGCCCCCTCAGCTCAGCCGCTGCATGTTGGAGTTCACCCTGGTGAACAAGAGGGTCACGTCCCTGCGCCTTTGGGTCGGGGACAGGTCTCTCACTGTGGTGTCAGCCTACGGGCCGAACAGCAGTGCAGAGTACCCGGCCTTCTTGGAGTCTCTGGGAGGGGTACTGGACAGTGCACCAACTGGGGACTCCGTTGTTCTACTGGGGGACTTCAACGCCCACGTCGGCAACGACAGTGACACTTGGAGAGGGGTGATTGGGAGGAACGGCCTCCCTGATCTGAACCCGAGCGGTGTTCTGTTATTGGACGAACACCATATTCGAGCACAAGGGGGACTATCGGTGCATGTGGCACCAGGACTTCCTAGGCCGGAGGTCGATGATCGACTTTGTTGTCATGTCATCTGACCTCCGGCCATGTGTCTTGGACACTCGGGTGAAGAGAGGGGCAGAGCTGTCAACTGATCACCACCTGGTGGTGAGTTGGGTCTGCTGGTGGAGGAGGAAGCCAGAAAGACCTGGCAGGCCCAAGCGTATCGTGAGGGTCTGTTGGGAACGTCTGGCGGAACCTTCTGACGGTGAGGCCTTCAACTCACACCTCCGGGAGAGCTTCTCCCAGATCCTGGGGGAGGCTGGGGACATAGAGTCCTAGTGGGCTTCGTTCTCGGCCTCTATTGTTGATGCGGCCGCTTGTAGCTGTGGCTGTAAGGTCTGTGGTCCGCCTGTCGCGGCGGCAATCCCCGAACCCGGTGGTGGACACTGGAAGTAATGGATGCCGTCAAGCTGAAGAAGGAGTCCTACTGGGCCTTGCTGGCTCAGGGGACTCCTAAGGCAGCTGACGGGTCTACGAGGAGTTCGGGGAGGCCATGGAGGAGGACTATCGGACGGCCCCAAGGAAATTCTGGCAAATCGTCCGGCACCTCGGAAGGGGGAAGTTCTTCACTAGCACTGTTTACAGTGCGGGGGGAGAGCTGCTGACCTCGACTGGGGATGTTGTCGGGTGGTGGAAGGAATACTTTGGGGATTTCCTCAATCCCACCGCCACGTCCTCCGAAGAGGAGGCCGGGGCTGGGGCGGACTCGTCCATCACCCTGGCCGAAGTCACTGAGGTGGTTGGAAAGCTCCTCAGTGGCAAGGCTCCGGGGGTGGATGAGATCCATCCTGAGTACCTTAAATCTCTGGGTTTTGTGGGGCTGTCTTAGCTGACACGCCTCTGCAACATCGCGCGGTGGTCGGGAAGAGTACCTTTGGACTGGCAGACCGGGGTGGTGGTCCCTCTGTATAAGAAGGTGGACCGGAGGGTGTGTTCCAACTACAGGGGAATCACACTCCTCAGCCTCGCGGATACAAGCGACCAAAATGAGTTTCCTTTGCAGAGTGGCCGGGCACTCCCTTAGAGATAGGGTGAGGAGCTCGGTCACACGGGAGGAGCTCGGAGTAGAGTCGCTGCTCCTCCACGTCGAGAGGAGCCAGTTGAGGTGGCTCGGGCATCTGGTCCGGATGCCTCATGGATGTCCCCCTCGGGAGGTGTTCCAGGCATGTCCCACCAGTAGGAGGCCCCGGGAAAGACCCAGGACAAGCTGGAGGGACTATGTCTCTCGGCCTGGGAACTCCTCGGGTTCTGTCCGGAGGAGCTGGAGGAAGTGGCTGGGGAGTAGGAAGCTTGGGAGCCCCTGCTTAGACTGCTGCCCCCGTGACCCGGCCCCGGATAAGCGGAAGAAGATGGATGGATGGATTATGAGAGAAAAAGAGTGTGTGTTGTTATTTTAATAAAGTAACATTTATACAAAGCAAAAGTAATGTAGTGATGTATTGTTTTTTATTACCTGAATGAATGCAAACATTTGAGCTGTTGCCCATTGTGTATTATTGATTTAATATGAACATGCCAAGTGCTAGGCCTAATCTTCAGCATCTGTCCATAGAGGTTCTTGTAACAAACAGCCTGGTTTGTTACTAGTAAGCACTCAGCACCTTCACCCTTCACTAGAGCACTTTAAATAACTGCACATTTTTATAGCACACAGCACTTTAAACATATTTGCACTTTTAAAAAAAGACTGCACATAATTGGTTTTAAAATATATTTATTGTCTTCCTTTTACCATTTTTAATCCTGATGCACAGTGGCACTTTGATTGGCAGCTGCTGGGCTCTGGAGGGAAAGGAGACAAGTGTTAATTAGGTATTTTAAATTGGTTAGTGCAATATTTCGTGCAATAAATCTGTTTTTAGAATGTTTTAAGTGTTGATATGTGTGTAGTGTGTTTTTAGTGAAGTAGTGTGTGCTGTGTCTTACCTCCTTTCTGCTCTTCTGTCCAGGTCCCAAAAGAGTCCCCTGGAAACAACCTCCTCCTTTTATGGTTCCGGCCTGGACCAAAGTGTAGATTTGTACAGGGGTAGTGGTGTTTTATTGGTTTATGGGTTTTAGAGTTTATTTGGTTAATGGTTTTAGGGTTTTTATGTACATAGTGGGTGTTTTAATAATAATTGGGTTTTGGTTTATTTTATGGAGGGTCAGGCCACTGTTTTAAAAGCTAATGTTAATTTGATCTACCCTGCTTTTATCCAGTAGTTTTTACCAATTAGTCAGAACACTTAAAAGGCACCTGGAGAGATCACTCGGGGTTCTGCTGTTGGAGAGAAAATACTGCCTGCCTCCTATTTATTTGCACTTTGCACCTTTTTGCACCTGCACTTTGTAACTATTGAAACAAAGTAAACCTGTGGACGGCCTTTTCTGCCTGTCTGAGTATTTTTTAACCTTTTTTCACTAAAACCCAACCCGCTCACGGCAAGCCTACGTCACAGTTCTACAAAAAAGGGTAAGGTAAGGTTTATTTATATAGCGCTTTACACAGACACATGTCCCCAAAGTGCTTTACACAGCATTTTACAGAGCATTCTTCATTCACTCCATACCCGGTGGTGGTAAGCTACTGTTATAGCCACAGTTGCCCTGGGGCAGACTGACGCCAAGCCAAGCGGCGCCAACGGTCCCTCCGACCACCACCAACACTCACTCACACAACTTTCACACTTGTTTTGGGTTGATGGGGGAAACCGGAGTGCCCGGAGGAAACCCATCCAGACACGGGGAGAACATGCAAACTCCACACAGAAAGGCCCGGGCGAGCTGGGGATCGAACCCGCAACCTTCTTGCTGTGAGGCATGAGTGCTAGCCACTCAGCCACCGTGCCGCCAAAAGGGGACAGGTCAAATAAGAGAAAAACCTCATTTCAAACAACATGTGAGCTGCTCTGGTGTTAAAGTAGAGGCAAAGAGAAGTGAAATAAAAGGTGAAAAAGCTGACGATAAACAGGAGGCCCAGTCTGTGTACCAGAGACAGTTGAAATGTTATTGAGATACACTGTATAACTGTGTCTAAAGCAAAACTGGCAGGTGACATATAGAAAACACTCCTTGAGGTTGTATGGATGTGCAGCTGGAGGTAACACTTGCTCTCGTACAGTTCTGTGAAAGTTTTTGTTTAGCTCAGTGGGTCACTGTGTGGGGTCCACATTGACGGTCATGTGGCATCAGGCATGGCCTTCCCCGACATCACTAACAACAACAATTACTTGTTTACGTATACAGTGCAAATAATAGTGACCCAAAATCAGAGACTTGTCGAACGCTCATGTCATTTCAACACACTTAAATCCATTAACCTTTACACACTGTTCTCTTCCCTCCTGGTAAGACCTAAGAGCTGCAGACCACATTTTAAATTGCTGTATAATATGTTGTAATTCAAAACAACAGGATGTGTGCTGGCATTGACTGTTTAGCACAAAATGATTTTCTGAACTGGCTTTGCCAGACAACCATGATATTTAGATTGGAATTTCACATGTTGAGGCAAACTCAATGGGCAGGGCCACAGACTTCCAACCTCACTTTTGTCTGTATCCCAGAGCATCTGTTTTAGTACCGCCATAAACTCTGAGCTTAAAGATCCAATATTATACAAAACTGACTCTTGTGAGCTGAACATACCTGGATTTTTGTTTTGTTTCATTCACATGTTTGTGTAATCCTGCTCATATTATATGATTAGTCTGTTAGCTCGAAATGCTCTGTTGCACCTTGTGATGTCATGAAGAGGTAGTTTTCAAGTTAACAGCTACCCTTTACCTTTTGATCAGTAGAGGGGGCTGAAATTATCCATTTTATTCTAATGAAGGTGTATGCAGTTTAAAAACACAGTGGAGCACTTCCTGTATTACTACATGACATCACAAGGTGGGGCAGAATATTTTCTGTTTGAGAAAAGAGCACAACCTAAAGAACTTGGGTGTTAAATATGTGTGAATGAAACAAAACACAACCCTGGGTTTTTGATGAGGAAAAAACATTATAAGGTGCTAAATAAATCTAAGACAATAATATTAACTCAGTCAAAGCTGACAGTTTAATGAATAATAAGACTCAGAATCCAAATAGCTCCTCCCAGCACTGCTTATTTTCCTTGTTATGACTGTGTAAGTGACTGTAAATATTAGTATAAGAGTATATCCATTATTATTTGATTGATATTATTTGATTATTTAGTTAGGACTAATGTTGTCGTAAATAACAAATGTTTTTGACTATCTTGTTTTACGTCATTACAGTTCAAAATATTATAATGAAATTTGCCAAAAAGTCCTTGAAACTAAGTATTGTTGATTCAAACCATCAGACTAATGTAGCTATGGCTTTGTGGAACTCAGCAACAACAACAACAACCTAAGTTTGCAGCTGAAATCTTTTTGATGCAGGGGGCGGGAGCTGAGCCGTCATGGAGGCAGTTATTTGGAAGGTGATAATAAAAGGAGAGAGGGCTGCAGTCTCAGTTCTGTTTCATGTATTCCTAAATGGAGTTTTTCAATTCTGCTCTGGGCAAGAACATCAGTTTGTGCATCCTCCATACTTCATAATAACTGGTTTCAATTCAATTCAATTTATTTTTGTAGCGCCCAAAATCACAACAACAGTTGCCTCTAAGATTTTGATGAGTAAACATACACACAGACATATCAAAACAGGAATAGACAACATTCATGTAAAGCAGCAAATGAAACATCGTCCAGTCATCCCCTGTCCTTAGACCCTCCTTCTCAGCAAGGAAAAACTCCATAAAACCCAGGAACCTGGGAAAAAGAAACCTCGGGGAGAACTACAGTGAAGGAGACAGCCACTCCCATGGACGAACAGACTATAGATGTCCAGGCCCGTGGGCCAGTTCGTTATGGCCACATCTACCCAGGTGGGGGAGGAGCCGGGCGAGGAGGAGGAGGCCGGGCGAGAAGGAGGAAGCCGGGCGAGGAGGAGGAGCCGGGCGAGGAGGAGAACCAGGCAAGGAGGAGGGCCGGGCAGCGGGTGGAGGAGGGTCAGGTGGGGAGGAAGGGGGTCAGGCGAGGAGGAGGAGAGTCAGGCGAGGAAGAGGAGAGGGGTCCAGCTTTCATCAGGCGGAGTGGGACAGGGGACAACATGTGAATAGTGTAAGAAAAATATTCCTCACATGGATCACACTAAAATATGTAGTGTTTTCATGTGGGTTATTCTTTAAGTATTGGATGGTTCCTATACTTAAAGAATGTGGTAATTGAATTGGGTTGATCAGAATTTGATTATTCTGAGCTCAGCAGCACCACGTGGCCTTTGTGGTTCTGACTTTACTAGAATTAAGATTTTGGGGCACCACTCAACTAGCGTTGAGAAAATATTACCAATACAATATAATCAATTACCTATTTTAATTAATTAATTAATTAATTAAACATTTTGATCTGAAGGTTCGTTAAGTTCTTTGACATGACAGGGACCAGAATCTGAAGTAAAACATCACATTGATCGA
Source organism: Odontamblyopus rebecca (assembly GCA_030686955.1). NCBI lineage: Eukaryota > Metazoa > Chordata > Actinopteri > Gobiiformes > Gobiidae > Odontamblyopus > Odontamblyopus rebecca. The sequence goes on from CM060664.1 coordinate 16,710,142, forward strand.
GTAAAACTGTGGTTTATGAATATTTATTGACCAAGTTTGAACATCATTTAAATATTAAATTATGCAAATGAGTTTAGAATGAGTAAAACGAGGCTGATGTGGACAAAGGAATTGTACAAAAGTCTTAGGAATTATTTAAAGCTATGTGTTGAGTCTGCATTGATAAGTAAGGGGGGGGGGGGGGATGTTCGGTTTTAAAAATACCCGGCTACGTGTGTGCATGGCCTTAGTTCCTGTTAGGACTCTGCATTTTGGACCAACTGGAAGCTTCTTAAAGTACCTTTAGCGCAGGTGGCGAGCAGAGAATTACAGTAATCTAGTCTGGATGTAACAAATGCATGGATACGTTTTTCAGCATCATTTTTAGGCAAAATATTTCTGATTTTAGTTATGTTTCGCAGGTGAAAATATGCAGTTTTACAAGCTTGGTTTATATGAGCTGTGAATGAGAGATTTCGGTCAAATACGACTCCAAGATTTTTTACAGTAGAGCTAGAGGCTATGCTCACATTGTCAAGTGAGATTATCTGGTCAGACAGAGAATCTCTCTGACCTTTAGGACCGACAACAATGACCTCTGTTTTTTCAGGGTTTAAGAGCAGGTAATTCAGGGTCATCCAGGTTTTGATGTCCTTCACACAGGCACTGAGCTTATCGATTTGATCAGTCTGATTTGGTTTCATTGATAAGTACAGCTGAGTGGCATCAGCATAGCAGTGGAAATTAATGCCATGTTTTTTGATAATGTTACCTAATGGTAACATATACAGAGTAAACAAGATTGGACCAAGCACAGATCCTTGTGGAACACTGCAAGCTACTTTAGAGCAGGGAGAGGTGCACTGGTTTACACTAACTGGTACCTATCTGATAGATAGGATTTAAACCATTTGAGGGCGGTCCCTCTGACACCTATGGCACATTCTAACCTCTGCAGTAGAATATTGTGATCAATGGTGTCAAACGCTGCACTGAGGTCCAGTAGGACCAGGACTGAAGCTAGCCCGTTATCAGCAGCTAGTAGCAAATCCTTTGTCACTTTAAGCAGAGCGGTTTCTGTGCTGTGGTGAGCTCTGAAACCAGACTGAAATTTTTCAAATAAATTATTGTCCTGCAGATGGTGAGAAAGCTGTTTCACCACAACTCGTTCCAGAATCTTTGAGAGAAATGGAAGATTTGAGATATTTCTGTAGTTGGCTAGTTCATCAGGATTTAAGATAGGTTTTTTTCAAAAGCGGTTTAATTACAGCATATTTAAAGGACTGAGGAACATAGCCATTTTCTAACAGCATATTTATTATGTTATAGATGGAATCTATTATTAGGTGGAGAGCTTATTTGAGGAGTTTGACTGGAATAGGGTCGAGCAAACAAGTTGATGGTTTGAATGACATGATGACTGACTGGATTTGCTGGATTTGCTCGGTGCTGATTTTTGGAGTAACTTCGCTGATCTTGTCTCTAATGGTTGTAATTTTGTAATCGAAGAATTCAAGAAAGTCATCACAACTGAACTTTGAGGGGAGAAGAGACTCAGTGGCAGTGTGCGAGTTTGTCAGCCTGGCTACAGTGCTGAACAGAAATCTGGGGTTGCTTTTGTTTACTTCTATTAGGTTTGAATAGTATCTGGTTTGCGCTTTTCGCAGAGCGGCCTTATAAGAGAGCAGGCAGAGCTTCCATGCCTTCAGAGACTGCTCGGAGCGCGAGCGGCGCCAAAGCTTCTCTGTGCATCTCACGTGTTGTTTGAGTGATCGCAGTTCTGGAGTATACCATGGAGCCGGAGGTCTTGGTTTAATGCTTTTCTGTTTTAGCAGAGCTGCAACATCGAGAGCAGATTTTAAGGTGAGCATTGTCCTATCAACAAACTGATCCATGATAATTGGATTAAAGTTGTTCTAATTGTCACATGGCATATAATTTAATACTGGCTCAATTATTTCTTTGAACTTGGCAACCGATTTTTCTGATATTTTTCTTTTCATTATAGTTTTCTCCTGCAGAGCTGGGTAGTCTTTTAGTATGAATTGAAAGGTAATTAAACAATGGTCAGAGAGTATAAGGTTTTGAGGAAGAACAATTAAATCATTAATCTCAATACCATAAGTTAGGACGAGATCAAGAGTGTGATTGTGACAGTGAGTCGGCTTGTTCACACTCTGGGTAAAACTGACCCCATCCAGGAGAGCACCAAAAGCATTGCTGAGGCACTCACTGCTGTTATCAACATGTATGTTGAAATCTCCAACTATAACAGTCCTTTCCCATTCCAAAACTAAACTTGAAATAAAGTCAGAAACTCGGCATATGAACCAGGAGGTCGGTAGATTGTTATGAATATAACAGCTTTTTGGTTTTTCCAGTTGGCGCACATAATAGATAGTGCAAGGCTTTCAAAGGAGTGGAATGTATAATTAGATTTGAGGCTGAGAATTAGGCTGGAGTGAGAAATGATGGCCACACCGCCACCTCGACCTGTGCTCCTGGCACTTTGAAAGTTCACGTGACTTGGAGGTGTAGATTCGTTTAGTCTAACATAATCATTTTCCTGAAGCCATGTTTCAGTTAAAGCTAGAAGATCAATAATAAAGTCGCCAATTAATTCATTTATTAAAAGAGATTTGGAGGAGAGGGACCTGATGTTTAGCAGTCCACATTTTACACACTTATCATTTTGTTTATTTGAGGGACATGTATTTATTTTAATTATTTTATGAGATCTGATGCCTTTCCTGTCAGAGTTTAGTTGAGTTTTATTTGTGCTTTACACACTTATTTTGTTTATTTCGACACATGTATTTATTTTTATTAAGTTATGAGATCTGACGCCTTTCCTGTCAGAGTTTAGCTGTGTTTTATTTGTGCTTTTTGTGCGTGGGACATACACAGCCTCAACCAGTCTGAGAAAATTGTTCATGCAGGGTGGCTCAGAGGAGGTCCCTGTACGTGGGGCACACACAGTCTCAGCCTGTTTGGAGCTGTTCTCGCTGACAGAGCAGTGCCTCACTAGTCTACTCTGCTCCCTAGCGTCACTGAGACTCCCTGAGCTATTCTGTGTGCTAGTCTTACCTGATGGTCATCTAAGACTAGCAATCATATTCTGAGCTAAAAGGGAGGAACCAGCCTGTGTGGGATGGATGCCATTGCTACGTATAAGCCTGGGGTTCCCCTCAAATGCCCTCCAATTATCTATGAAGACGACACCATTCTGCAGGCACCAATTGGTCAACCACTGGTTGACGGCTGAAAAGCAGCTGAACATTTCACAATTGGTATGATTTGGAAGGGGGCCAGAGAAGTACACGGACTCTGACATCGACTTAGCCAATTCACAGACTGCCGCTATCTGCAACTTAACCACCTCTGACTGACCGCGCCGAGTATCGTTACCCCCCGCGTGTATAACAATCCAGCGGTACCTGTTTTTACTTCTCTTTAAAAGCCTCAGATTCCCCTCGATGTCACCCAGTCTGGCTCCAGGTCAACACCGTGTGGAAGCTGCAGGCAGTTCCACGTCCCTGACTCTGGAGCTCCCTATGACTAGAGTGTCCCGTGTCCAGCTCAGGGGGGCGAACCGGGAAGCTCCCTACTCTCAGCCCTATGTCCCTGGTCTCCTGCAGTCCTACACTCAGCCCTGTGTCCCTGATCTCCTGCAGTCCTAGTCTTAGCCCTGCGCCTGCTTCTAACTCTCACAAACCTGTCCTGGTCTGGTCCCAGCTGCTCGGGATGCACCGGGGGGCTGCTCTCGCTAGCTGTGCTAAAGCTAACGTGGTCCGCGGTCCCTGCAACTGCCTGACTATAACTCAGCTTCAGCGCCTCCAATGAGTGGATCCGCGTTTCTAACTCTGTAACCCTGGCCTCGAGGACTGCCACTACGCTGCACTTAGCGCAATTATCCCTGTCACTATCAAATAAGCCAGGGTTCTCACTCCACATGTGGCAACTAGGGCAGGAAAGAGCGAGAGATTCAGCCATGATGCTTGTCGGCTAGTCGGCTAGATCAGGCTGAAACTACAGGCTGAAACTACAGACAGAGGGGCTTAGTCCACGAATTACGGAGCGCTAGATGCTGAATAATCTTCGGTGGTTTGACGAAGTATTCAGACACTAGTTTAGATGTTGGATTCGTGGATTAACAGATTCAGGAGAGAGACGCTAGCTATACCGCTTGCAAAACAGAATTCACTCATCGGAAATGACGTCGATCACCAGTCAGTGGTGACTGGGATTCCTCATGTGAACTATTATTATGGTGTTCTGTTTTTTATTTATGTTGGGAGTGTGATTGGAAATATCTCAGTGATGGCTGTCATCATTTTGGACAATCACCGAAATAGTCCTAAATATATTGCTGTGTTTAACCTGATCTTCACAGATGTGTTAAATATGTGTGCTTTGGTACCGAAGGTTATTGACATGTTTCTATTTAAGCACAATGTGATTCCTTATGGTGAGTGTTTAGTGTACATGTTGTTCAGCGTGGTGTTTGTGTCGATGCAGTCTCAATCTGGTTGTTCTTGCCATTGATAGACTAATAGCCATTGCTGCTCCTCTTCATTATCACACCAAAATGACAAAACAATGTATCATAAGCTTAATTGTTTTTTTCTGGATCTACTCCTTTACTCTTACTCTGGTGGCTATGGGTCTCATCACAAGATTGTCCATTTGTGAATCTGTTATTATAGCGAGTCATTACTGTGACCATGGCCCTATCTATCGCCTCGGCTGTAATGATTTGACCCCAAGCCGTGTCATTGCTGGTTTGAACCCAGCCTTAAAACTCTGGGTTCCTCTGGTTTTCATTGTAGCGAGTTATGTTTACATTGGCTTCACTATATTCAAGATTTCTGTGCCAAAAGAACGAGTCAAGGCGTTGAAAACTTGTTCGGCTCACCTCAGCCTGAGTGCAATCTACTACATTCCACTTATATTTGTGTTTTGGTTTGACTCAGAAATTCCTACCAACGCACGGATTGTCTGTCTATGACCACTATTATGCCACCAATGCTAAATCCAATCATTTATGTTTTACAGACCAAAGAAATAAAGGATTCAATAAAAAAGCTGCTTAAACTTAAGAGGTTATCAGTTTTGGAAACAAGATAAAAAAATTACACAATTCAAAATTATACAATTAGCTATGATTATGAGTATGTGCCATTCTACTATGATAACATAAAAGCTAATAAAAAACATCTGTTTTGACTTAACTTTGTGTTCACGATTTTTCATTCAAACCATAGCATAGACTGTATGGACATAGCTAATCGCCAGTAGTTGCTGCATTTAATATAGGTACTGTTCATGGGGTCGCTTCCAGCTCAACTCATTTCCCACTGACTTTGTCGCTCCTCGCTCTGTAACTGCTGCAGTGAATCTTTTCATTTTGGTCTTAAAATGTTTGTATTAACCCACTCTACTTGATCCTGGTGTTTGTATTTCAACATTTTGTCCTTAAATAAATCCCTATTTCTAATATGGAGTTTGGCTCTAAATTTCCTCCTATAAACACTGGCACAATGAGCTTCATTTGGCTGGAGCCCAACGATCTGGGTGACGTGACACCTTAATCCACTTTTTAAATACAGTCTATGATAAAAATGTGTCAAAGAGACGGGGAAAAACTTTATGGAGGACAACTTCTTTGTCTCCTCTGTGTCTTCCTGGATGAACCACGAGAGCTCGGGCAGCTCTCCTGAAAACAGGGTCCTTAGACCATCCAGCGGGGGCTGGATGTGAAGTCCTGAGTGAGTGGGGTTTTACACAAACCAAAGAGATTCACATTTACAATCACATAAACAAATCATTATTAAAACACACAATTGGTAATTGGCACAGAATGAAGAGTTCATTCCTCTTCTTTCTGGAGAAAGTCTTTGTAGAAATTGTTCAATTAAAATCCAACTGTCCTTTTAATTGTGTCTTTGTAACTTATTTAATATATAATATTTGGACCTTCAGTCAGTATAGTTTCTTTATAAGGGAAACACATATAGATATGCAGATCTTTTGTAAAAGGTTAAAGGAGATCTCTGAATGGATCTTTTGTATAAGATACGAAAGGAATGTCCTACTCCAAGGTCCAGGGGCCTAGATAAAGTGGGGGAGGGCATAAAGCATAGTCTTAAGTTTAACTGTGTGCACATTCCTTCAAGACTATTCCTAAATCAAAATTGAAACAATTGAAACGTTGCAGAGTCACAGGTCATGGACAATATCATTACACAGGCAAAGCAATAACACCACCATAGAGACAAGCAGGCCGAGCCTCCACCAGTAAAGTTACACAGTGCACCTTTAAAAACAAACTTTGATCATTCCTACATAATTCTGATTATTACCTAAATACCCTAAAAATAAGCATCATGTATCATATTATGTACTAATATTTTTTATTCTGTATTAACCTCCTTTATCCTTACCTGCTTGGATTCGTCTGCCCCCCAAAGGACTGCTACTGGCTATAAATAAAAAGGCCATATGACACCCAGAAGACAGCTGGGACAGAAGCTCAGGACACTTCAGATGGATTTGTTTAACTCTGCTCTTGGAAAAAACATTACATTTGTGCGGCCTCCTTATTTTATCATCTCTGGTTTAATTGGAATTCCACATGTGAATTATTACTATGGTTTTCTTTTCGCAATTTATGTTGTGTCTGTAGTGGGCAATGTCTGTGTGATAGTAGTAATCATTTTGGATCATCGTCTAAGAACTCCCAAGTATGTAGCAGTGTTTAATTTAGCCTTAAATGACCTGTGTGGTAATTGTGCTTTGGTGCCAAAAATCCTTGACACTTTTTTATTTGACCACAACCATATTTCCTATAATGAGTGCTTAGTCTACATGTTTTTCTGTTTTGTCTTCCTCTCCATGCAGTCCCTTAACTTGGTGGTCCTGGGCATTGACAGACTGATAGCTATTGCCAATCCTCTACGCTATCATGCCATAGTTACCTTCAAATTCATGTTTTCTCTCCTTGGGTCTTTTTGGCTTTATATTGTGTTATTGGTTATGGTAGTTACCGGACTTCTCACTCGATTGTCATTTTGTGAATCAATTGTTATAAAAAGCTATTTCTGTGATCATGGTCCAATTTACCGAATTGCTTGCAATGACATTCTCCCCAGCCGTGTGATAGCAGGTCTGTGCCCAGTTCTATATCTCTGGATTCCCTTAATTTTTATCTTATCAAGTTACGTCTATATTTCTTACACTCTGTCCAAAATGTCTGTAGCACAAGAGCGAATCAAAGCTATGAAGACATGCTCAGGTCATCTTTCACTGGTGGCTATTAACTACATTCCAATCATATCTATTTATCTTTTTGCAAAAAATATTAATCCGAATGTTAGGATTATAACAGTTTCATCAACTACCATTTTGCCTGCTATGTTAAACCCAGTTGTCTATGTTTTCCAGACAAATGAGATTAGACATTCATTAAAAATGATCTTCAAAGTATAAAAGGTAACAGTGAAATGGAGGCTGAATGTGAAAGTTGTTTTAATTAATAATCTTATGCTTGAATTATACTATTTAAAAATGAGTTACTGAGATCTTGAGTTACGTCCTGCATGTGTTTTTCTTACATAAATGTGCCGTATTTTCCGGACTACAAGCCGCTACTTTTTTCCCAGGCTTTGAACCATGCGGCTTTTAGTATGGAGCGGCTAATGTGGACTTTTTTCCACCGCTAGGTGCGCTCTAACCGGAATTTCAAAAACAAGATAGACGGAAAATAAATGCCAAAAAGAATATGCTACTTTTTAATTAGCAGATATAACACACACGACAAATTACTAACTGGTAATTATTTTCAAATCCTCGCCCCTTCATGAAAAGCACACGAAGGAGTTTGTATGATGCAAGTTTTAAGTTGAAGACATCTATCTTGCTCCAGGAAGGAAACCGCTGTAGAGCCCTTTACTGCCGCGGGACCAACACAAAACAGCGCGGCGCGGGACCATGGATGTAATAAGAGCATCTGAAAGAACATTCTGAAAGAACATTCTGAAAGTTTATTGCGGGCGCAGGTGGGAGCGCGACCGCAGGCGGTAGCGGGACTGAAGACTGCAGCAGCGGGTGGGAGCGGGACTGAAAATTGTGTCCCGCAGACCTCTACCGTGCTGCTGCACATAAGCTCGGCATCAGCAGAGATGATTAAAGTGACTTGTGGTTTCACTGCACTGGAGAAATGAAGGTAATTAATTATTGGTTCTTTTATGTTTTGACCTGTTTTAATCAGCACAGTTGCTGCTGTGTTAAAAGGCACTGTTCAGAAAGAATCTGTTCAGGTACATAAATGTACATTTACAGTACAAAATCGTTCTGTAGATGCAGTAAATATCAAATTTTTCAACATAGATATCAGCGGCTTATAGCCCGGTTGCGGCTTGTATCACTTTTTTCTTTATTTTATTTTTTTAAAAATGAGTGGATGCGGCTTATTTACCGGTGCGCTCTATAGTCCGGAAAATACGGTAATACTGTATTTTATGAGGTGGGTGAGGTAAACTGAGGTGGGTGAGGCCAACCTTGAGGCTTGAGGGTGCACTGAACCAATGCTGCCTCAACACAAATAAATCAGATTATTTTCAATGTCTCAAGTTTAAAAAGTTTTTTCTTTGGTGGATTCACCAATGTGGCAGTCTGTCCCGCCACCCTCACAAGCACCAGACCAACACTGTAGGATTTAGCCTTGTTTTCCATTGGTTCTTTTTGGCCCTGGACCCGGAGCCATGCCCGGAGCACGGAAAAGCAACTCGGCTGGAAGGAGCTGCACTAAAGAGACCTGCGCCAAGGCCTACGGTGCCAATGGAAAAGAATCCGAGTCTTTTTTTTGGCTTTGGTTTCGACTTATTGTTGCTTTTTAATAGTTTTCTGACTGTTAACTTGTAGATGAACAAATCCTTTTGACCAGTAGAAGAAAAGAGAAACAATAATTATTTTTAAAAAAATATACGTATCATGTACTGTTTCTGTTGAACCAATGAACAGATGTGTTTATTTTTGTTACATTATTTTGTGGGCTATGCCTGGTGGTCTGGTTGGTACTTAATGTAACATTTTATTTAGTCACCCTGTTCCATTGCCACACACAGAAATAAAAAATGTTGATAAACAATATATAACCCAGCTCTAGGAACGGGCCAGTTACTCCCCAGCCTATGTAATCATTTGATTACTATTGTATCAGTGGTACAAAGAGCAGGAGAGCAGCATCCCCTTAATTGCATATTCATTGTGCACATAGGTCATTATTCAGGGAATGTATAAAGGTCACTGCTTCAGGCACACTTCATTTTGCTTCATCTGATTGTTTGACCACCTATTTTTCTGTGCATTATTGGAAATGGAAAAGATACAAAGGTTTTTGGTAAACTCAACTTTAGTTCGTCCAGTACAATTTTATATTAATGGATTTTATGACTTTCCACATGGTACATATTTCTACAATTTTTTATGTTTTGTTTATATAATGACTGTCTTTGGAAATGTGTTTCTTCTCCTCATTATTTTGCTGGTCAGAGCTCTCCATACGCCCAAATACATGATTGTGTTTAACCTGGCCGTGACAGACCTGTGCGGCAGCACTGCTCTCATTCCCAAACTCTTGGACACTTTTCTGTTTGAAAACAGATACATCTCCTATGAGGCGTGCCTTAGTTACATGTTTTTTGTGTTGTTTTTCGGCAGTGTTCAGTCCTGGACACTTGTGACAATGTCATTCGACAGGTTTATTGCTATATACTTCCCTTTGCACTACTACAGTGTTGTGACTAAATCAACTGTGGCCCTAATGTTGCTGTTTGTTTGGCTTCTACCTCTAAGTGTAATAAGTGGCCTACCTGGCCTTATCGCTCGTCTCTCCTTTTGTAAATCTCTCGTCATTCAGAGTTTTTACTGTGACCATGGGCCTGTGTATAGACTTGCCTGTAACAGTTATTTACTGAACCACCGCTATGGTTTGTTTGCTACATCTATCATCTTGTTCTTTCCCTGCCTTCTCATAATCCTCACTTATTTTTTCCTTGGCCTTGCACTCAAGAGAATTGCAAAAGGAAAAGAACGCCTAAAAGCTTTTAAAACATGCATCTCTCATTTGATACTTGTGGCCATATTTTTTATACCAATTATTATCACAAATATAGTGGTGATTGCTAGTAACAACTTACACCCAAACAGTCGGATGATCAACTCTACACTCACACACACTATACCGTCTTTACTTAACCCAATTATTTACAGTCTAAAGACAGAGGAGGTGCTTACAGTCATCAAATGCCTCTACAAAAGATTTATGTCAAATAAGAAAAGAATACAAATGTGACAAAAACAGAGGATACAGCGTTCCTTCAGCCTAATGCTGCCTAAGCCAGGAACTGTTGTTTAGATCCTGTGACACCGTCCATCTTAGCTCATCTGATTCTTCAAACATAATGTCCTGAGCACTTCAGACCTCCAAACCATCTGACCCGTGGACCACACCATGGTCTCCATTCTCCGCAATTTAGTTAATAAATATTCATAAGAAATAATTTGCTTTGGTGAATAGTGAATAGTGATGCTATTTTCAGGTATGGGTCAGTCATATGGTACAAAAATGTATGAACCTTCAGAACATTGTTTAATTAATAATGAATGAATTAATTTATATAATTTATTATACTGGATTGCTATATACGGTATATATGTGTGTGTCAGTTTATATTATATATTTTTCTCATATTCTGGAACTAGTTGTCATTATATTTTATAAAAAGAAATGATAATAATAAATAAAGAACTGGAATTACACCGCAAGCCTAAACAGTGCTCTTTCTTAAACAGAGCTCTTTGTGTCATCCAACCACATCCACCACTTATCACACTTTTTGAAGTAAACTATGGTATGAAAGTTCTTGGTCTTGCTAGGACAGTGTATAGTTAGTCTGGTCGGAAACTCTTGACCCCCTATCTTGTCATTATGCGCAGTGTTCAGTTGATGCGCAGTCTGCTAGGGGCGGTGATGTGAGTCAATGGGAAAAAAGGGAGAGAAGGAGCCGGAAGAGCCTCCTGGAGTACTTCCTATTTGGCACGTGGTGGCTAACGAGTTAGCTATGTCCACTTATATATACGGTCTATGGAGTGGACCCATAAAAGTCACCACATACTACTGCTATTTTTATATTTTCCCGCAAAAATTCTGGCAGAATTTGAAATATGACTTTCCTCTGTGTAGAGTACTTAAAATGAGAGTACAGAGTACAATTAAACAGCAGAGGCTAAAACTACAGAGCCTCAGCTTCACATAGAGTCCCACCATTTGTTTGTGTCTCTAAGAGTTCAGAAACAGATTCTGTTTGAAATGAGAGTCCAAAACACTAAGGATATTTGAGTTATTGAACGTTTTTCTTTGCTACATAATTTGCTACATAATTTCTTTGCCACAACTTCATGTATTTGATGTCCTCTGTATGTATACATTTTGCCAACCTAATGCATAACTGTAACTGTGTAACTGCGTTTTTTAAGCTGCGGGCAGTGCCCAAAACAAATTTCCTCTTGGGAAATTTGAAATAAAGTTTATCTCATCTTATCTTAATACACAACACTGAACTATGACGTTGATTAGGGATTGAGGGACTGGCATACCCTACAATAAAAGCATTTTCAAAGGCGTTCATTTGTTCAATACAGTGTGCAGATGCTTTTTTTTATTCTCCTTTTCCCTCAAGAGTTGATGAATATGGAGGAGATGAGCCTTGCTTTAACAAATATGACTTTTTTTCGTCCAGCACAGTTTTATATTAATGGGTTTTATGATTTTCCCCATGGAACTTATTTTTATATTTTTATGTGTTTTGTTTATATAATGACTGTCTTTGGAAATGTGTTTCTTCTCCTCATTATTTTGCTGGTCAGAGCTCTCCATACGCCCAAATACATGATTGTGTTTAACCTGGCTGTGACAGACCTGTGCGGCAGCACTGCTCTCATTCCCAAACTCTTGGACACTTTTCTGTTTGAAAACAGATATATCTCCTATGAGGCGTGCCTTAGTTACATGTTTTTTGTGTTGTTTTTCGGCAGTGTTCAGTCCTGGACACTTGTGACAATGTCTTTTGACAGGTTTATTGCCATTTGCTTCCCTTTACACTACCACAGTGTTGTGTCTAAATCAGTTATTGCAGCATTACTCACTTTTGTTTGGCTGTTAGCTCTTGGAGTAATAGCCCCTCTGGCTGGCCTCATTGATCGTCTGTCCTTCTGTAAAACTGTGGTCATTCAGAGTTTTTACTGTGACAATGCCCCTGTGTATCGTATTGGATGTAACAGCTATTTCATAAACAACCAAGTTGGCATTTTTAGTGCGGTTATAATGCTGTTGGTTCCTTTGGCTCTTGTAGGTTGTAGCTATGTCTGTATTACATTTGCACTAAAGAGGATTACCTCTGGAGGAGAGCGTCTTAAATCTTTTAAAACCTGTACATCTCACTTAATCCTTGTGGCTATATTTTTTATTCCAGTCATTACCACAAATATAGCTGTACATTTCCCAGACTTTCACCCAAATACAAGGATGATCAACTCAGCTTTGACTCACACAGTGCCAGCCCTGCTAAATCCTTTTATTTACTCTTTCAAGACAGAGGAGATACACACTGCCATTAAAAAGATCTGGAGGAGAAGCAGACCACAGCACAAAGAGACATTAATGTGATAATCAATCAAAACTTTGGGGAACTTTCAGAACTTTCCCCTGTCCCAGTGAAGAATGGACCAAATGTAGTAAACAAATGGTTAAACTCCTGTCTCTGTTAATGTCTTATGTGAGTGAGGAAAGTGAGGAAAGAGGATGTCTGCACATTGTTGATGAATGTAAAGGACTTTAATGATTTTTGTCTGTTAGGAGTAGAAATGCAGCATAACACAGTGGGTTCAAAAAGACAATTGAGCTTTATTCAGGTAAGTCCTTTGGCCCATAAGGTTCAATACATTATGTGGCTAACCTTACTGAATAGCATGTGGCTGGATGATAAACAAGTTGTTTATTACTGAATAAAGTGTATGATGTGAAAATAGATAAGAATAAATGCAAATTTAAAAAATCTTTTACCATGTCATGTCAAGCGCAAGTAGTTTGTGTTTACAATTAAAATATTTCCTTCATTAACTATATTTACAACATTCACCATTTTCACCATTTTGTCAGTAAGTCAACATATGAACATGAATAACAGACATAACAGACACCTTGTTTCCCTTATCAACAGGTTTGATTGACAGCATCCTGATGCTTTGGGGTACATTGACATGTGAAAATGTTTAAAAGTAACCAGCATAAACTAACTAAGAGGCACTGTGCTCGTCCAGTAGCCTATATGAGCCTGCGCAACACACAAGGTGTTGTGATCTGCCTCCCCGTGTAGACAAATGAACATAAAGAACACATACTATACAAATGTTGCTTTTTTAGCCATGTTAGAATATTTTTCTCTCATTAAAAACACACCTGGAGACCACAGTGGTTTCAGTTCCATTTGAAATTTCCTGTGGCTGTAATTTCATAGATAGAAGTCCACAAATCATTGGCATACACGTTTTAAGCATTCCTGCCGTCAGATCACATGGACATGTTCCCCATTACATTCAACTGTTTTCACTGCCGCAATACCTCTCTTGCCAGCTGATGGCAAACTGCACCAGATCAGAGTATATTGAGCACTGAGGCTGAATCGTGCAATTGCAAAGCAAAGGTACTCAAGACCGTGTTTAAAGGCTAATAATGAAAAAAGTAATACATAATATTTCTTTTTTAAGGAGGTAGAACAGACACATAAATGTAGCTGATGAATTGGACAGCTGCTGTATATGTGCAACAGTCAAGCTCAAACCATCTCAAATGTGTGTGTTTTTATTAGCTATTCTAAATCATTGTATATTATTTACAACGCCCCACTGATGCACAAACTATGCAGTGTTGCATGTGCAAAAGTTTACATCTGCTTCTCAAACGTGGTAAATTTTCACCCTCCTGGTCATAATAATAATAATACATTTTATTTGTTAGGCGCCTTTCAAGGCTCTCAAGGTCACCGTACATCAAGGAACATAAAAATGATACAATACAAATAAAACAGTGTAAAAAGATTAAAAATACATTTAAAAATCAAATCCAGATGGAAAGACAGTGCAGTTATGGTCAGAGTGGTCAGAGTGAGAGTGAGAAGGCCTTTCTAAACAGATGAGTTTTGAGTTTAGATTTGAAGTGTGAGAGTGAGTGTGTGTTGCGGAGGTCATGGGGGAGGGAGTTCCAGAGCTGGGGAGCAGAGCGGCTGAAGGCTCTGCTCCCCATAGTGACGAGACGGGCAGGAGGGACAGTGAGGTGCAGGGAGGAGGAGGAGCGGAGGGAGCGGGCAGGTGTGGAGATGTGGATGAGGTCAGACAGGTATGGAGGGGCCAGGTTGTTGATAGCTTTGTATGTGAGGAGTATGATTTTGTAGTGAATGCGGTGTGTGATGGGGAGCCAGTGGAGCTGTTGCAGGACAGGTGTGATGTGGTGATGGGAGGGTGTGTGTGTGATAGTGCGGGCGGCTGAGTTTTGGACCAGTTGGAGTTTATGGAGTGATTTTTGTGGGAGTCCGAACAGGAGAGAGTTGCAGTAGTCTATACGAGAAGTAACCAGGCTATGGATGAGGATGGCGGTGGTGTGTGGGGTGAGTGAGGGACGGAGGCGGTGGATGTTTCTGAGGTGGAAGTAGGCGGACCGAGTGATGTTCATAACAAATCAGAGAGTGTCTGCTAAAGAATATGATTTGCATTCTCACCTCCTCAGGTGGGCTCAGACTATATGCTGTGCAGCTCTAGTGGGTAGAAGTATTCAGAACATTTAAAAGTAACAGGAGGGGCTCAGACCTCACCTCAGAGCTCAGCTCAGATCCTTCTATTTAAACTTAATGAGGCTGTAGAAAACCACTCTTGAAGCTAATGGCAAATCACTTGCACAAGTGTCCATCAAATGTGGCATATACCAAAGAGATGCACTGTCCCCACTGCTGTTCTGTATGGATTGAACACCCTTGGCCAAATGATCAACAGCACCGACTCAGGAACGGGGCCACCATCACTCACCTCTTCTACATGGATGACATCATATGCGAAGAGCAAGTAAGACATCGACTCACTGATCCACACCACCAGGATCTACAGCACAGACAATGGAATGTCATTCGAGCTTGAGAAGTGTAGTCAAATGAGGGAAGGTAGTTCACACAGAGGAAGTCTCACTCCCAGAGGCAACAATAGCAGACATGTAGACAGAGTTACATGTACCTTGGTATCCCTTGATAAGAGACAACAAGAAGTGAGGCAAGTCCTAAGAACTCAATGGCAAGAACAAGGCTCGGGCAATAAACAGCTACGCGCTGCCAGTGATCAGATAACCAGCAGGAATCATGCACTGGCCAAAGGAGGAGATACAGACCACAGATGTTAAGACACAAAAGCTCCTGACCTGCATGGAGGGTTCCATCCCAAATCTGGAAGGAGGGAGGCTGAGGACTAGTGAGTGAGAGCCACTGTCCGTGATGAAACATCCATGCTCCATAAGAACATCAGTGACAAGGCCCCGACAGATGACGCTCAGAGAATGTCTCAGACAGTGAAGTCCAAAGGAAGAGGTACTGGAGGGACCATCATGGCAGGATAAGACCCTACACAGGGTGGACCACCGAAACATAACTGAAGTGGCTGATATCAAGAAATCCTACCAATAACTCAAGGTCACGGGGGCAGCAGCCTAAGTAGGGACTCCCAGACTCCCTTCACCCCAGACACTGCCTCCAGCTCCCCGAAGGACCCCGAGGCGTTCCCAGGCCAGCCGAGAGACATAGTGCCTTCAGCGTGTCCTGGGTCTTCCCCGGGGCCTCCTACCGGTGGGACATGCCCAGAACACCTCCCGAGGGAGGTGTCCAGGAGACATCCAGACCAGATGCCCGAGCCACCTTGGCTGGCTCCTCTCAGTGTGGAGCAGCAGCAGCTCTACTCCGAGCTCCTCCTGTGTGACCGAGTGCCTCACCCTATCTCTAAGGGAGCGCCTGGCTACTCTGCGAAGGAAACTCATTTCAACCTGTTGGTCACTACCTAGAGCTCATGACAATAGGTGAGGTTAGGAATGTAGATTGAGGAAAATCGAGAGCTTCGCCTTTCGGCTCAGCTCCCTCTTCACCACAACGCTCTGATGCAGCGACCGCATCACTGCTGACGCTGCACCGATCCGCCTGTCAATCTCACGCTCCATCCTCCCCTCACTTGTGAACAAGACCCCAAAATAGTTGAACTCCTCCACTTAAGATAGAGACTCCCCACCCAGAGGGCAATCCACCTTTTTCCGGTCGAGAACCATGGCCTCAGATTTGGAACAGCTGATTCTCATCCCAGCTGGTTCACACTCGGCTGCAAACCGCCCCAGTGCTGCAGGTCCTGGTTCGATGAAGCCAACAGGACAACATCATCCATAAAAAGCAGAGATGAGATCCTGTGGTCCCCGAACCGGACCCCCTCCGGCCCCGGGCTGTGCCTAGAAATTCTGTCCATAAATACAATGATCATTACAATGTCCAATGTGAACACAGCTCCTGCTCCGGTCATACAGGGACCGGACAGCCCTTAGCAAAGGGCCCCGGACCCCATACTTCTGGAGCACCCCCCACAGGGCACCACGAGGGACAGGGTTGAATTCCTTCTCCAGGTCCACAAAGCACATGTGGACTGGTTGGGCAAACTCCCATGAACCCTCGAGTACCTGATGGAGGTTGTAGAGTTGGTCCAGTGTTCCACAACCAGGCCGAAAACCACACTGCTCCTCTTGGATCCGAGGTTTGACTATCGGTCGGACTTTCCTCTCCAGTACCCTGGCATGGACCTTACCAGGGAGGCTGAGGTGTGTGGTTCCCCTGTAATTGGAACACACTCTCCAGTCCCCCTTCTTAAACTGAGGGACCACCACCCTGGTCTGCCAGTCCAGAGGTACTGTCCCTGACCGCGACATGATATTGCAGAGGCGTGTCAGCCAAGACAGCCCCAAGACATCCAGAGACTTAAGGTACTCAGGACGGATCTCATCCACCCCTGGAGCCTTGCCCCCATGGAGCTTTCCAACCACCTCAGTGACTTCGGCCAGGGTGACGGATGAGACCGCCTCTGGGTCCCCAGCCTCGGCCTCCTCCTCGGAAGACGTGATGGTGGGATTGAGAAGATTCCCAAAGTATTCCTTCCACCGCCCGACAACATCCCCAGTCGAGGTCGGGGAGAGCTGCTGAACACTGTAAACAGTGTTGGTGAAGCACTGCTTCTCCCCTCCTGAGGCACCGGGCGGTTTGCCAGAATTTCCGTGGGGCCGTCCGATAGTCCTCCTCCATGGCCTCACCGAACTCCTCTCAGACCTGAGTTTTTGCCTCTGCAACCACTCAGGCTGCAGCACGCTTGGCCCACCGGTACCCGTCAGCTGCCTCAGGAGTCCCCCGAGCCAGCAAGGCCCGGAAGGACTCCTTCTTCAGCCTGACGGCATCCATTACTTCCGGTGCCCACCACCGGGTTTGGGGATTGCTGCCGCAACAAGCACTGCAGACCTTATGGCCGCAGCTACGAGCGGCCACATTGACAATGGAGGTCGAGAACGAAGCCCACTCGGACTCCATGTCCCCAGCCTCCCCCGGGACCCGGAGGTGTGAGTTGAAGGCTGCACCGACAGAGGGTTCCGCCAGACGTTCCCAACAGACCCTCACGATATGCTTGGGCCTGCCAGGTCTTTCCGGCTTCCTCCTCCGCCAGCGGACCAAACTCATCACCAGGTGGTGATCAGTTGGCAGCTCTGCCCCTCTCTTCACCCGAGTGTCCAAGACACACGCCCGGAGGTCAGACGACAACAAAGTCGATCATCGACCTCCGGCCTAGGGAGTCCTGGTGCCCCATACACTGATGGAACCCCTTGTGCTCAAACATGGTGTTCGTTATGGACAAACCGTGATTAGCACAGAAGTCCAATAACAGAACACTGCTCAGGTTCAGATCAGGGAGGCTGTTCCTCCCAATCACCCCTCTCCAGGTGTCACTGTCATTGCCCACGTGGGCTTTGAAGTCACCCAGTAGACCAATGGAGTCCCAGGTTGGTGCACTGTCCAGTACCCCTCCCAAAGACTCCAAGAAGGCCACACCACAGTGAGAGACCTGTCCCCGACCCAAAGGTGCGGGGACGTGACCCTCTAGTTCATCGGGGTGAACTCCAACACGCATCGGCTGAGCTGTGGGGCGATGAGCACGCCCACACCAGCTCGCCGCCGTTCCCCGCGGCCAACGCCAGAGAAATGGAGAGTCCAGCCCCTCTCAAGGAGTTGGGTTCCAGAATGGTGTTTATTATTTATTTTGATCCCCATTAGCATCAGTGTGTGTACTGTGTCATCTGCTCTTCTTTTATCTTTTCTTTAAACTGTTAGACATACAGCACATTACCCGAAGGGGACAGTCATGTATACTGTACTGTGGATGGTAGGCTCTTTGCAAGAATGCAGGATGTGGAGAGGTTTTGCCTGCAGGGACATATGCAGTGG
The DNA here is from genome assembly GCA_030686955.1 of Odontamblyopus rebecca. Taxonomy (NCBI): domain Eukaryota; kingdom Metazoa; phylum Chordata; class Actinopteri; order Gobiiformes; family Gobiidae; genus Odontamblyopus; species Odontamblyopus rebecca. Next base: position 16,728,735 of record CM060664.1, read on the forward strand.
TGGAGCAGCGTTAGGGGAGTGTGTGGTATGTATTTAACCTCATGTGTCATTAGCAGTCTTCACTTGGCTCTTCACTCAAGCTGTTCAAAACTAGGACTTCGAACATGGAGGAGAAAGCTTTACTTAATATGACTTTTGTCCGTCCTGCTCAGTTTTATATTAATGGGTTTTATGATTTTCCCCATGGCACTTATTTTTATATTTTTATGTGTTTTGTTTATATAATGACTGTCTTTGGAAATGTGTTTCTTCTCCTCATTATTTTGCTAGTCAGAGCTCTCCATACGCCCAAATACATGATTGTGTTTAACCTGGCTGTGACAGACCTGTGCGGCAGCACTGCTCTCATTCCCAAACTCTTGGACACCTTTTTGTTTGAAAACAGATACATCTCCTATGAGGCGTGCCTTAGTTACATGTTTTTTGTGTTGATTTTTGGCAGCATGCAGTCCTGGACACTTGTAACAATGGCATATGACAGGTTTATAGCTATATGCTTACCTTTACACTATCACAGTGTAGTGACTAAACCAGCTGTGGCACTCACGCTCTTATTTGTTTGGCTCCTAGCATTTGGTGTAATAGGAACTGTAGCTGGCCTCGTAAATCATCTCTCATTTTGTAAGTCTCTGGTCATTCAGAGCTTTTACTGTGACCATGCATCCATGTATCTTCTCGCCTGTAATAGTGCATTAGTAAACCATCGATTTGCTATTTTTGGTGGGACTATTATGTTCATTTTTCCTTTAGTTTTAATAGGCTGCAGTTATGTAAGTATAGCTGTTGCACTGAAGAGAACTGGATGTAGCAGAGACCGATTTAAAGCTTTTAAAACATGCTCTTCTCATCTAATACTTGTTGCCATATTTTTTATTCCTCTTGTTGGCACAAACGTAGCTGTTTACTTCCCAAGCTTCCACCCAAATACTAGAATGATCAACTCTACTTTGTCACAGACATTTCCATCTATGCTGAACCCTTTTATATACTCTCTGAAGACTGATGAGATCCTGACCGCCATTAAAACCATTTGCAGGACATACAGACCTAGGAAAAAGAACTAGGACACAGTGAATGAGAGTACTTACAGTGTAGACTGTTTGTAGGACTGTAATTTGCAATCCTCTTCAAGTTAGTAGGTCTTTATTTATTATTCTTTTTAAGGGAGTGTATTTATTAAAATATATTTACATTTTCTGATCCCATCCACTTAATATATATAGCATCTTTTCCCAAAGTGATGAACAAAAACATTAAAGCAACAAAACTATTGTAAAATACTGCATGAGAAGAATTAAATAGGTGTAAAAATGAATGTATAAATGTATCTGTGTGATGTGTAGCCTAACATCCTAACATCAATTGTAGATTCATTTAAATATGTCATGCTGTTTAAATGCATTGATGAAGTTGAAAAACATGGTTGAATAAAGTCAGATATTATAATAAAAACATCCCATCAATAAATTGTCATGTGAACACTGCATATTATTGTATATTTAAATAGCATTTCCACATGAGGTCTCAGGTGAACGTGTGCGTCACTTACAGAGAGATGTGTGTATATATACACACGTACAAGTCTTTGACTTGGCTTTAGTAAATGCAAATCTGCAAATTAAACAATATGGACATGGAAAACAGTACTTTACCACATGTTCGTCCAGCAAAATTTTATATTAGCGGGTTTTTTGACTTTCCACAGGTAACATATTTCTACATTTTCATGTGGTTTGTTTATCTAGCAACTGTTTTTGGAAATATGGTTCTTCTCCTGATTATTTTGCTGGTCAGAGCTCTTCATACGCCCAAATACATGATTGTGTTTAACCTGGCTCTCACTGACCTATGTGGCAGCAGTTCTCTTATACCTAAACTTTTGGACACATTTCTGTTTGAAAACAGATTTATTGAATTCAAAGCTTGTCTTAGTTATATGTTTTTTGTGTTGTTTTTTAGCAGCATGCAGTCCTGGACACTGGCCATCATGTCTTTTGACAGGTTTATAGCTATATGCTTCCCTTTACAGTACCACAGTGTAGTGACTAAACCAGTAGTAGTGTTGATGCTACTGTTTGTTTGGCTCATATCTCTATGTGTAATGGGAACTGTAGTTGGCCTCATTGATCGTCTGTCCTTCTGTAAATCTTTCGTCATTCAGAGTTATTACTGTGATCATGAATCATTGTATCATATAGCATGTAGCAGTGTGTTAGTAAACCAAAGGTTTGTCATGTTTGGGGGTGTTTTAATATTTTTGATTCCCCTGTCTTTAATAGGGTGCAGTTATGTGAATATAGCTGTTGTACTGAAGAAGACTTCTGTTGGAGACCGTGTAAAAGCTATAAAAACCTGCACATCTCACCTGATGCTGGTGGCCATTTTTTTCATCCCTCTTATTAGTGCAAAAACTGTTGTTCATCTTCCTAATTTTAATCCAAATACTCGCATGATTAACTTTGTTTTATCACAAACAATACCATCATTACTGAACCCATTTGTGTACTCTTTAAAGACAGAGGAGATGCTAAATGTCATCAAATGTATTTGTGGTAGATGTAAACCTAAGACAATACACTAATAACATATTGTTCATATTTAACTGCATTATTATCCATCCATCTTCTTTCACTTTGTCTGGCTGGGTCACAGGGACCTCATAGCACCTGACCTAATTATGATTATGATTATGATTATTGTGACCAAGCAGTTAAAGGCAAATATGTGATACTCATCAGCCCTTTACAATGACTTTTATTTAACTCTGTTGGTCTTGGGTTATAGCAGGCTAGACATGTGTATGTAAATGTTCTTCATTGTATGCAAGTATAGTTTCTAAAGATCACAGCTGCTGAAAAGTTCACAGTTCAAATATTGAATAAAGTGTCATTCTTTAGAAAAAAGTCTTTTTGATTTCATTATTACTAACATTAGTAATGGCAGACAGAAAAATATCCTAATGGGGAGTATTATCGATGAGCACTCTCATACGCTCCAACTCTCATATATATCCCATACTTGAGTCCTGTAGGCCTCTTTGCCATTCCTACTCCACTTTTCTGGTCTGTCTGAGGTTTTCTTGAGATCTGCTGTAGTCACCAAAGGTGACCATTCTGTATTCAAATCAAATATAGCTTCTGCTATTAACAAATGTAATGCTTATACATTCTTAACAAATTCTTAACAACAAAAATAGCTGTACATGTTATAATTTGGTATAATCAGAAAGCAAAATGAGCCACACATGAGTCTCTCATTTTGGTTGCCAGGGCTCTCTCTAATTTGAGTCTTTAAATCTAAAGCAGCTCAGTGAGTGAAAGGTTCTGAGTTTCCCATGAAGTACACACTGCCCATACTGAGAAAACACCTGTAGTTGTCCTGTATGTGCAGGCAGGGCCTCTGGAGGTAGTTTTTAACAGGTTTGCTGTGAAAAAGTTTTTTTAAAAAAAAAACCCTCATAGCCTATGCGTATTTAAAATACATTTTAAATAAAAATAAATAGATTGAAATTCAACATTTTATTGACAAATACACTTAAATATAGTCTCTGACATTTTGAGAAGAAAAAACAAATCTCCCTCTCGCCACAGCACCCCCACTTCCTGCCACCATGTGTGTAGGTTAAATACATATAAAACTTTCAACTAGGCAAAGTGACTGTGGACAGTGACAATGTCAAAACCCCAGAGTCTGGTCTCAAACTGTGACCTTGGGTTTCTTGGGTGTAACTACTACACTACAGCTTACCAGGGCATAATGAACTCTCAAAACTTTTGGAGGAAGTTGCTCACACAATCATGTTTAACACAGTTCCCATACAAATAACCAGCAGATTACCTATGACCTGCAGAGTTTGCTGACAACAGCTCATGCAACAGTTACACAGTGTCAGATGTGGAAATCTGTATGAAGGTCTGACATGTTAGGGTAGCATCAGTTTAAAAGGATAAAAAGTGAAAGATAAATGCAGTTACAGTTTTGTGAAGTGTTAATATTGATTACAGTAGAAAATTTAAGGGTGAAAAATAGCTATAGTTAATTATTATGTAGAAGTGTAACTGGTAAGAAAAAGAGATAATACAGGAGCTAATTTTGACTGCATGATGTCTTCACACAATCACTTAATGAATTCCACTTTTGAACACCAGAGCACTTTTCTGTGCATGAGGGGCATGTGTTCATGTCTCTGATATGATAGGAATCCATGCCTACCACATGTGGGGGGTGGGCCCTCTGAATTCACATCCCCTCCCTGTGAACTGTGAACAGTATATCGTAGGTTCAGATCTCAGAGGAGGCAAATGATGCACTGGGTACTAGTACTGCAGCTAATTTGGGAAAAAATGCTTGGATTGTAACACAAATGTTTGTAGGTATTATCACTATAATCACTACAAAGATGCAATCTCTGTTTATTTTGATGTTTGTATTTTTATAACATATGTGAGCAAAAAGCAGTCAGTGCAGCAAGTGAGGGAGGGGCAGGTATGTGAGACACAGAGAGGAGGGAGGGGCTGAACACAATGAGCTCTCAGAAAGGATGCAGTGAGACCCTCTGAGATGTTTTGTGCATGCTGTACTGACCATTTTAATACATATTACATATTGTGTTACTGAATCAATAAAAAGCTAATAAGGAGTGAGATTAGTGACCACAGTTCAAAAGCTGTGTGTCATTTAGTGCGAAAGGTCAGAAAGATCAGGCCAATGATTTAAACTTGTGTGGAACACTGTGTCTTGAATTATTGTCAAAATATCAGTTTGAGTAGATTCAATTTATTTATTTTATTTTTGTAGCGCCCAAAATCGCAACAACAGTTGCCTCTAAGGGCGTTCCAAGATTTGGATGAGCAAAACATACACACAGACATATCAAAACAGGAATAAACATTCATGTAAGGCAGCAAATGAAACATTGTCCAGTCATCCCCTGTTCTTAGACCCTCCTTCTCAGCAAGGAAAAACTCCAAAAAACCCAGGGTCCTGGGAAAAAGAAGAAACCTCGGGGAGAACTACAGTGAAGGAGAGATCCACTCCCATGGACGGACAGGCTATAGATGTCCAGGCCCGTGGGCCAGTTCGGTATGGCCACAGCTACCCAGGTGGGGAAGGAGCCGGGCGAGGAGGGGAGGCCGGGCGAAGAGGAGGAGGCCGGGTCAGATTGACCATTACAGGGATTTGATTGTGTAATTTATCATTTTAGAATGGCCTGAGCAACTTCTGATCCACAAATTAAGACAAAACAATCGCCATAACCAAACGTGAGAACCAGACACAGTGGCTACATTATACCATTTTTTTTCTAAAAAGTGTATTTTGGTATATTTGGTATTATATCAAAAGGTGGTGTGCAGTGGAAACTGTGACTGAAGGTTGAAAAACACTGAATTAGGCTGCATATAAGACCTCTTGATGCCTGAATTATTTTTCCAATCTATACTGTATTTAAGATAATATTTCAGTGGTGATATTTACTTCATTTGAAACCCAAAACAATGCTGCTTTGAAATGTTTTTGATAGCACTTGAGGGTCCTTTGGGGTATGTCACATATGCGACACCAGGCCACAACAAAAAATAAAAAAAATAAACAAAAAATATACTGTACTGTGTATTTAAAACCCATTAGAATACATGATATTGTCATTTGGCCTGGTGTTGCGTACTTGTGGCAAACCTAAACATTTATATAATTAAACTGTAATTCCCTTTAACTCCCATCCACATCTCCGATGTTACTTCATGTTTTTAGTTGATGGGAGAAACAGAGCGCGGAGAAAATCCATCCAGACATGGGGAGAACATGCAAACTTCACACAGAAAGGCCCAGGCGACCAAGGGATCAAACCTGCAACCTTCTTACTGTGAGGCATGAGTGTTGCCACTCAGCCACTATGCCTCCTCCCTTTAACTTGATTTTTTATATTTTTATAGGAGGCCTAAGACAAACTGCTGCGTATGTTTATTTTGACTGAACCTTTATCATGTTGGAAATTAACACCAGTTCTGTAAAGCACATTTTCACTTTCCACAAAAACTGAGTTTTCACTCAGTGTTAAGTAAACACTAAAATAATTCACAGAAGCAAATTAACATATTAAAAAACAGTAGTGAAATAACTTTATCACATTAGTTGAGGCCTAATTGGGTTTTGTAGCACCATGTTCAGTGTGATTATACTATGTTTTTAAAACTGTAAGTTAGCTCTGAATCTGCTTGGGCCTTTTGCCTGCATGATCATGTGACATTGCCTGTCATCACTGTGGAGTGTAGAGGAGGTCTATATAAACGTATTCACTGCTCATGTCAGTAAATACAGTCAACTGGGCTGTTTGACTATGCTGATTATGAACATAGAGGAGACTAACTCATCTTTTGTTCGCCCTGCACTATTTTATATCAGTGGGTTTTATAACTTTGCTCATGGTAGATATTACTACATTTTCCTCTGTTTTGTTTATATAATGACTGTCTTTGGAAATGTGTTTCTTCTCCTGATTATTTTGATAGTCAAAGCTCTCCATACACCCAAATACATGATTGTGTTTAACCTGGCTGTGACAGACCTGTGCGGCAGCACTGCTCTTACCCCAAAACTCTTGGACATCTTTCTGTTTGACAGGAGATACATCTCCTATGAGGCGTGCCTTAGCTACATGTTTTTTGTGTTGTTTTTTGGCAGCATGCAGTCCTGGACACTTGCCGTAATGGCGTTTGACAGGTTTATAGCTATATGCTTCCCTTTTCATTACCACAGTATAGTGACTAAACCATCTGTGTCAGGGATGCTGCTTTTTGTCTGGCTGCTGGTTTTCATCATCGTGGGAGCTGTGGTGGGCCTCGTCAGCCGCCTCTCATTTTGTGCATCTGTTGTAGTGCAGAGTTTTTATTGTGACCATGCTCCAGTGTATCGGCTCGCATGCAGCAGCACAGAAGTCAATCAGAGGCTCGCCCTGTTTGGTGGGGTCATTATTTTCTTAGTTCCTCTGGTTCTGATTGGGTGCAGTTATTTGTGTATTTCTTTTGCACTAAAAAGGATTGCCAATGGAGGAGAGCGCCTTAAAGCTCTAAAAACCTGCACATCCCACTTAATGCTTGTGACCATATTTTTCATACCTCTTACTACCACAAACATAGCTATCTATTTCCCAAACTTTCACCCAAACACACGAATGATCAACTCTACGTTGACCCACACTGTGCCATCTCTACTGAATCCTTTTATCTACTCTCTTAAAACTGAAGAGGTGCTCACGGTCATTAAAAAGATCTGTAAGAAATTTAAACCTTGCAGAAAAAAGTAGTATAATTATTTGTACGTACTATTTACACAGAAAATGTAAAATATATAATAAATGTTCCCCAGTGCTTTCTTGGATGTATCTTGTTGTCTGGCAAACTAACAAATTAGCCATTTAGGCTTCATTTAGCATATTTGCATATATTATTTTAAAAACCATCAGTCACACAGCCTACATTGATCGACATGTACTTAAGCTCCTAGAATCTTAGTGTTCATATACATTTCCAGTTTGTAAAAAAGAAACCTTTTCTAAATATTGTCATAACGGTTTACTGACAGTTTGTAATGCTGGCATTTCTGTTCCACATTTGCGCATTACTGTGTTTGAAACGTTAATCCCTAACAATGAATAAAGAATATATAAATTGTTTTGTACATCAATTGTTGATCTAGGCTTTTTCTTATCCCATGTATGGTTGCACCTAATTACGCATAATTGCATGCATTGTGCAGGCAAACAGGGCTTCAACGAGATGAAGTTAAATTTACGGCTTTCTGCTTCCCTCTTGTGGCCATCATAGGAAATGTCCAAAACAAAATCGACAAAACATGTTATTTGCCCAGAGTAGGGACGCATATTTTTCTATGTTCACTGCAATAACACAAAAATGAAACAAATAATAATAATGAAAAACAAACAAAAACAAACACAAAAAAAACGTTATATACGTCACATACTGGGCTTTAACATATGAAAGGCAAACATGAATATATTGCAAAAACATGTTAATGTAGCATTAAGATATCAGCTCTTTGAGTCTATTAGTCTTTTCTCGACACGATTATACGTTATAGTATTTATTTGGATTGACTGCGCATGCGCAGTACCCCACGCGTTTAAATTAACCATCGATTTGAGCTCACGAGGCAGAAGTTTCAGGAACTTTCACCAGTTACGACGCAAGTAAGTAACATTTTAAAAGTGTATTGGTTTTATTGTAAGTTTTTAGCAATTAAGCCTGTAAGCATCGACATGTGCATGTTAGATTTGTGGCAGAACACCTATGTTAGATGATTAAACATGTGTCGACGACAATTGCTGTAACTGTAACTGCAAGGAATACACTTAATTAATGAAGTTATGCTTCTATAAACGAGTAGGATAGGTTTGGAAAAGAACTACCTTACTGTAAAAATTCCTACATAGACTTATTTTTTCTTTCTGGGTATGGGTTTTACAAAAAATGTGTTTTAATTTTGTTTTACAGTTATTACATTTGTGAAGGCAAATGTAGCCATGGAGAGATGCAATGAGGCTGTCAGACCAAGAAACCCAAGTTCAGAAATGGATTACATAAACTGTTCATCATGACAAGCACCAAGACAACAGTCAAGGCCGGCCCCCCCATTAGGCAACATAGGCAAATGCTAAGGGCGCCGCCGCTCCACTAGGGGGCGCCGAGCGCAAAAATCGGCGATGGGGGATAAAATCCTCCACTGTCTAAACATCGTCACTATGAACTGTTTGATTTCTTGTGAGTATCTGTACTCTGGTAGTATTTATTTATTTTTTTTTGCAATCCAAGGGGCGCCACCTGAAATCTTGCCTAGGGTGTCAAAATGGTTAGGGCCGGGCCTGACAACAGTAGTTGTGGGATTTTGTTTAGTGAATGCCTAAAATTGCATTTTGAAGTTTGCAGAACACTTTCTGAAAAATTGAGACCTCTTATCTGTCAAGACGCACCCTGAAGAGATGCTAAAGGCGCGTGTAGAGGTCGCATGTGCCCTTCTACAGGCATCAAAGATGGAATAAATTTCCCTTCGTTGGATCACGTGTATAGTATAGTTTTTGAAATAAATGTTTGACATAATGTTTCTACTGTTTTTTTCGTTTTTTTCGTGTCCTCGTCCATCACGACTAAGAGAAAAGTCCATTGTTATTGGCGCTATATACATAACATTTGTATGAAATCGTCCCATCTTAAGTGTCCCTAGTATCACAAAAGTAAGGTTTGTGCCCTCTAGTGGAGGCATTATTTGGCAGAATATATAGTCAAGATTTGCTGCAAACTTTATTGATCCATAAGGGAAATTTAGACACAGTAGCTCACATATCACAGTATAATATAATATATATTAATAATATAAAATATATGTTGTCTCTAATCCAGAGAAATATGTAGTAAAATTGGGGTGGTTCGCTTTATTGGATCTATACAAGTGTAAATGGAAAAGCATAAGGTAGCTTATTTTGACGAGGTAGTATGAATCAATAGACGCCACTATCGATTTAGGCTCCGGGTAGCTCATCTCGACGAGGCAACCCATTTCGACACAATGGTTTCTCATGACTTCTCGTGAGCAAAAGGGCATGATGGGACTATGGTCAACGCTGTGATCTATTAAGTTGTTATTGTTATTATCCTAATCAGATACATATTTACACCGATAACCTGTACCTAGTTTATAAGGACTCATTTATAAATATCAGAGATAATGCACATTGTACTGTGCCATGCAGGAAATAAAACTGTTAAAGGGAGTGTATGGAATTTTTATTTCACATTTCATAAACATGATTTATCCGTGTCTCCACACATGCTCAGATGAAATATTGCTGTATACAAATGCATGATTGTATGACATAATATTGATTTATTCTTAATTACAGACCGTCTGTACATGATGCCCATAGTTGTTTAGATTTTTAGGTGTCATCAGAAAGCAGAATGAGCCTCCCATGAGTGTCTTTAAAAAAAAAAAAAAAAAAATTACAAAACCCACTTGGAAATTAACTTAAAAGGACTTTGTCTCTCTGATCCTCACTACCTAAACCCCAGCACTTGCAGCCAGTCATTTATTAGTGCTAGTGCAGCGGCAGCCTCTGCTGCTCACTCAATTTATTCTGGAGTGAGAAAACTGTGTTCTCTATATGCAGGTTAAGGCACTGAAACATTTCATACCCACACACACATGTACACACACACACACGCACGCACACACACACACACACACACATTTTGCAGGAAACCCACCAAAAATATAATCTGAGAAGCAGGCTTAATTTAAATGAACAAATGCAAACCTTGCTTATCTATTAAAAATTAACTAAATAAGCATTTCTCACCAAAATAAGGCCATGGTTTGATAATGGGATGGGACCAATGGGGCTTATGTCTGCATAGATGAACTGTATTTTACTAGTGGAAACACTGGTGATCCCAAAAACCACCGGTCTTTCCTCATAACATTAACATATTTACACTAAATTTATATTGCTTTTATTACCCAAATCTTCCGCTTCCTCACAATAGCCATGAACCTTACTTTGATCTCTTTAGTTTTCAGTGAGTAAACTATCGGATTCAAACAAGGTGGGACACAAGAAGCCAGTGACAAACACAAAACCCGCTGGTCTGGGTGAATCCCTCCAAAATAAAAGCCATAAATATAAATAATGAAAATAGGGAGGTAAAAAATAGTCACTAATATGATATGCTCCACGCATGTACTTAAAGCTTTGATTCTTCTAACAGCAGACTTCATATTGAACACTGTTATTATTATGGAAATATAAGTCATGACAATGAAGAAAAATGGTAAAACAAGCACAATAATTGACAAAAGAGATGCTGTGTAAAAGTGTACTGAATTATCGTTACAGGACAGCCGATACACAGGGCTATAGTCACAAAAGTAGCTAAAAACTCTGAGCGACCTACAAAAAGATAGCCAAGTCATTATACCCACTGAAAAGGCAACAATTCCTAAGAGTAGAGACCACGTTACTGCCAAAATAAAGGACATGGACTTCAGTGTGTTCACAGAGTTTTGTTGCATAGGAAAGCATATGGCAACCAACCTGTCATAGGCGAGAATAGCAAGAGCACAGGACTCCAAAGACGCAAATGTGTAATAGGTGTACATTTGGACCAAGCAAAGGTTAAATGGGATAAAGTTGTCTTTAACTAGGAATATTTTGATCATACTAGGGATAATGGATGTACTTAGGATTAAGTCAGTAATAGCAAGGTTAACCACTGCTAAGAATTTTGGAGTTCGCAAAGCACTGTTGAAGACTATGACATAAATCACCAGGCAATTAAAAAGTACAGTCACAGCATAAAGAAAAGCTAAAAAGATAAAGTAGATACTGATCAAAGGTAAAGTCTGGAATCCAATTATGTAAAAACCAGGCGGGTGGAGAAGGACAGAGTTGTTCCAAATGGTTTGAAGATAAGGCATAGCTGGAGTCCACTGGGGTCATGTGAGGCCTGTGTAACAGAAAATGTAGATTGCAAGAAAGTTATAACCAATTATAACTATAGGACATCTAAAACCTCAAACACATAGTACAGACCCTACATTTATCGAAATCTAAATATTGAGACCAAAATTCTCAGAATAAAAAAGAAAATAGTAAGAATTAGCCATTTTAGTTGTTTCATTTGTTCAGTGCAATGTGCACACTTCAGTTAAACATCATACATTATTTTGTAGCAGTACTGAAAGTGTCTGCTAAAATGACAAGGATAAAATTATAGCAGGCATCACATTTAGACAAATAAACAATAGGTGCATTTCACTTTTAAATAAAAACAAATGACATCACTCAGTATTCAACAAACTATTTTGGATGCATCCGTAATACAGTAGAACATACAAGCAGACAGATTAATACAGAGAACCTGAGTGGAATATGTAATTAAATGTAATTAAAGACTGTTGTGAATGGCGCAAAGTGGCTTAACTGTACCTGGTCGAGAATCAGGCAACATCTGGACTGCTGCATGTCGAGCGAAGATGCTGGAGTTATACTTTCCCACAAACCTCCAGAGACAAGGACTTCAGCTCATTATATCAAAGAAACTCCTAATTACAGATTTTAAGTCAAATAAACAATTGCTGTTAAATATTTGGTAAGTCTCAATAAATCTTCAGTAAATGTCATCATTAAAGGGATCTGGCAGCCATCACAATAGACTAGAATGTTTGATTAATTAAATTATAATATAATGTTATTACATCTCAGATAATCAGTGCATTGTCATTAAAAAAAAGAAAGGACATATTAATGATTCAAACTATTTATTAAGACATTGAACTGCAGCGCAATGTTCACAAATGTGACCAAAAGCATTTGACGCCTTCCATGTAGCACATGATCACAATATATTCCACAGCAACAACTCAATGAACCCAGAATGCAGAATATCTAAGGCCATGTATCCTCTGACTGTTGCAATTAAGAGTCTAAATAGAAAAAAACACAAGTGTGTAGATTTGGTTGTTCATATACATCCAAGTAGCAGTCCTCTTTTTAGCTGGTAGTAGTCTGTGTGCCTTTGGAAAGCTGTTTTCTTAGTTGTTCTTTCCGAGCCTGCTGAAAATTGGACATACAGTCTTTAAAGGTCTGGACCTCTTTCTGACACAGTCTCCAGTCCTGGTGCTCAGCCATACACTCCTGCACCGCATAGTGCTGCTCTCCACAGCCAGTGCGAGTGATCATCCGCTCCACCGGGTCGTCCTCATCATCCTCCGGTCGACTGCGGCGGCTGTGAGCAGGAGGCGACTCCATCAAGGACCCACTCAGAAGTCTAAAAATCACAATGATGTTACAGGGGTGAATGCATTATTTGTAGTACTGTTGCTGTAACTTATTTTTAAAACTAAAATATTGGCACAATTGGGTAACTGCAGTATGTAAGCTACTTGTCGTTGTCCCAGATATGTAGCTGTATAGGACACTACTTATGTCTAAAGAAATTATAAAACCATAATAATAGTTAAACGTATGGAGATTGACAAATGCTCTTACACAGCTCTCTCCCAACCAGTCTTATTTTCAGAATATTTTATTGTATTTTTAATGAAAATACACACATGCACAAACAAAATGAGTGAAAGTCAAACTGCGAAATGGTTCACTTTTTTGCACTATCTGCAACTACTGATTCTATGTGATAGGGAAATGTGCTGCATCTATGAAAAGAAGCAGGAAGCAAAAGGCACCAAGTAAAGAGCATAACTCATTAAATCAACAGTTTACAATATTGTAGTTACAAACTAACTGTGATATAAACAGCTGCTCTTCAAAAGGAAGGGCATTTTAATACTTGTTTTATGTTTATGAACCTAGTTTGCATTTTAATAGATCCATAGTCTGAACGCTGCCACGAAAACCTGGAAGTAGCTTCAAGAGCACTGTAGTGCTCTGTAGTAAAATGATTGCAGTACTAAATAAGACCGAAAATAAATTCTTTGAAGCCGTATCGATTACCTTTACTTGTTTTCAGCGACACTGAAGCAAAAATAATCCAAAATGTCTTCCAAAGTTCAAATAACAAGGAACAAAAACCATAGATGTAAAATAAGACTTTATTATAGTTCTATGGCAAAAACACACGGGGGACGCATTTTTAAGCAGAACGAGAGCGCAACCGATAAATAGTTCCGTCGACACAACGGTCCTCTCCCAGAAGGTCCGTTTCACGGTCCACTCATGAAAACTTAGAAAGTGTATTATGTACATAAAATACTTTATTACTTGGAAATGTAATAACAAAAACTACATCTTTCCAGGAAAATTGATCCTACAGATTCTTACAGGCCCACTCATCACTTTAAGACAAGCATATTTTTTCTCTTTGCAATAAAGCAATAAAATAGACCATAGTGACCAAATCACAATAAACCCAAAGACGTCCCTTCTGAAATAGAACCACTGGAGGCTTTGAACACATCTAACAACTTTAACCAAATTAGGCTCCTTCAATAAACAATTGATGTAAATACATCAGGCTGTGAAATGTGCAATTTTCATTTTAATTACTTCCAGTTTACACCAACTGACTGGCCTCATGGGGCTCTCTCAAAGTGCAAGCATGCTGTAGTACATCTGTTTTTAGGCATGTGAATTGCATATTGTAATAAAGGTTGAAGTTTGTATTTTTGATATATCATCCACTACCTTTAATTTTTCTAACCACCACTAACCATCTTGTCTTTATCTCTTTGGTTTTCAGAGAGTACACTAAGGGATTGATGAAAGGGGGAAAGCATGAGGCCATAGAGAGGATCAAAACTCGATTATCGGGGTCAATCAACCTGATGTAGAGGCCAAATATAAAAACTATGAGAATGGGGACAAAAAACACAGCAACTACCACAATGTGCTCGATACATGTTGCCAAGGCTTTAAAACGGCTTGCTATTGTTTTCATCCTAAACACTGTCACCAAAATGGCAATGTAGGAGCAAATAATCAAACTTAATGGGACTACCAAATTTACTATGCTGGAAGTTGATGCCATGGACCATTGTAGTGAATTGTCGTTACATGAAAGTCTAAACAATGGGGCATAGTCACAAAAATAGCTGAAAACTTGAAGAGAATCGCAAAAAGACAAACGCGTCATAATCGTAACACTATACATGAGTCTCCCTAAGTTGAAACCCCAAGCACAAGCAGTTATGCAAAACATGGATTTCATTGTATTGATGGATGCTTGACGTAAAGGAAAGCAAACTGCAATGAATCGGTCATACGAAAGTATAACCAGTAAATAGGACTCCATTGAAATGAATGCATAGTAAACATACATTTGGACCATACAAAGGTTATATGAGATAAAGTTGTTCTTCAGTAAAAAGACTTTAATCATGCTGGGAATAATGCTAGTGCTAAGGATCACATCAACTATAGCAAGGTTAACTACAATTAGAAACTTAGGAGTGTGTAAACATGGGTCAAAGATTATTATGAAAATGAGTAAAGTGTTAAATATGACTGTAAGCACATAGACAAAAGCTAAAACTATAAAGTAGATTTCGATATAAGGAAATGTTTGGAAAGCCACAATATAGAAGCCGGGGGGATGAATGATGCTGGATGAGTTTAAAGGGGACATAGTGACAGCAGACTTCAGAAGATCTGAAAGGCAAATAAGGAACAGAATTACTAAACAATATTTACAAAACTGAGTAACATATTTATTCACAAAATGTATAAGTAATAGTGTTAGTGTTAATATTTAGAATACTGAGGCAACTGGAAATCTAGTGACATCTAATACTAACTTCTCACAATTATTATACCAGCCTGCACAAACAAAGCAGTTAAGTTATAACTTATACAATTACAATGTATTTCTTTAAGTTTGTGATGATGACCCATAGTTCAGAATAAAAGTATGTAATTACCCAAGACTGGCCTAAAGCTAAATTCATACCAAATTTCAGATATAATAATATGACATTATATGATATTATATTATATATTATACTGTGATATTTTTTATAAACTGAATATACATACATTGACATAGACATAAAATCATTGACTCCATCTCTCATGCTCACCTGATTGTGCCCTGTGTTACTGTGTGTGTCCATTTGCAGCCATAGTCAAGACTCATGGCCCCTGCTGTCAGAGATATACCCTCCATGATAATCCCAAGGGCTAAATGTTCTAATGAATAACAATGCACTCAAAGTTTGTTTAATTTGAGAAAAAAAAAACAACAACAACTTTTAATTATGTTTTTGAAAGACCATCCTTGGGCTTGTTAAAAGTATTTCTATAGTATGATAAGGCAATAATTATGACTACCCTTGAAACCTGCCACAATACAGTAATCCTGAATGTTAATTTTTAAACTAAATAGTGTCACAGAAAGGCTTGAGTGTCTAGAATTGTTTCTTTGAGAGATTCATTAATAAACTTGCTTCCATTACGAGTGTCAGTTGAGCATTTGTAATGTGAGAGAGTATGTTTCAAAATGGGATCTGAGAAATGATTGTTCAATGAGAGTTTTATGAGAGTATATTGAAAATACATCTTATTTTAAGCTTATAAGTGATACCATCTGATGTTTAGGGATAACCTTAATATGATAATTATATTGAAAAATACTGAATACTGTTGAGTTGTTGATGTTTTGGAGGCTGTGGTTAGGTCCTGGATTTGAATCTTGGGTCGGATGAGGCCTTTATGAGAAGTTTGCATGATCTCCCAACCTGGGTAATAATAATAATAATAATAATAATAATAATAATAACAATAACAATAACAATAACAACAACAACAACAACAACAACAACAATAATAATAATAATAATAATAATAATAATAATACATTTTATTTATTGGGCCCCTTTCTGGACACTCAAGGTCGCCTTACAACAACATAAACAAATTAAATATGATTAAAACATACAGTTAAAAACACACAGTTAAAGTAGCTATCAGCTGTTCATCCTGGAGACCTACATAGCATGTTTTGGGTTGATGGGTGGAAACCGGAGTGTCCGGAGGAAAGCCATCCAGACACGGGGAGAACATGCAAACTCCACACAGAAGTGTGGTAGTTATCTCCATGTACAGTGTGCCGCATCCACATTAACCTGTCACAACCGAATAGCAATTTTAAACACTGCAATATTATTACCTGTTGAGCCGTAGTGCTGAATAGACATAGCTTGTGCATTGATTAGTGTTTATTTGGTCCAAATAAATCCTGATATTCTTGATAATTTGTCAACTAAGGCACAGTTTGATCGACTAAGACTCCATCAACTAAATCGACGAAATGGCTAAAGGACTACAGCCCTCATTACCTGCCTGTTTAATATGACAAATTCTATTAAATGAATGAATGAATAATAATGCCCTACAAAGTCTACACACTATGATTATACATGACACTAGCTCAAGTGAAGGTCAGACTTTCCCTAACTTGATCATCACTTTGTATTTCCATTAGATTTCCACTCATTCAATAATAAACACAAAAGAATATTACATTCCATTATATTAGATCAGTGGTGCAATAGCCTGTTTTGTTGACTTGCTTCTTCATTATACTGCAGGCGATTAGTCTCCCGGGCCTCTCTTGAACCCTCATATGTGGCGCATGGGGGCAATTGAAGATTCAAAAACAATGACATTAGGAGTAAATAGAGTTACAGAGTGCAAGGTGACCCCCAGACAAAAGGCCTGACTCCCATGGGCCCCGCTAATGAGGCCTATTTGTGATGTCGTCAGGTTCTGGGTAATGACCTTGGTCTTGTAATAAACAAAGAGTTGAGACTTGAGCTTAATTAATCTCATCTGCCTCCATCGCCAGGACTTGGGCTGGGGCTAATGGGACGAAGGAGAGATGCTAACGAGCCATCAGTGTTTGTGCAGTAATACCATTTCACTTCATGCACAGGCATAATGGCCGCCTAGTGACCTGCTCCCACAAGAATATAGAAAAGAGGAGAGGGTTAGGGAAACAAGTCCACTTTGATCCTTGAAAAGTTGAATTCTTTTAATATAAACAGTTATAAACAAGATATAAGACATGGTAACATTTAATTATAACATTTTTAATCTGTTAATCTTTACGCATTCTCATCATTTTTTTTGTTATATTTATATTAGTCATCTGTAAAAGTTTCAAATGGATATGTGTAAACCCTATTCATCAGCACTGTCTTTCCTTTAGAGACTAAGCTTATCATACTTTGTTGACATTGTTGATATTTATTTGGGTCGATTTGTATTAATACTGATTTGTACTGGTTGACTGCACCACTTAAACACATTCATTAGTACATTGTCTTAAAGCAATGCCAATTTATCAGTGCCAAGACATTTAATTTGCTGTTTTAGGATCCACATTTGTCCTACAATGTGTACCAAGTGGCTCAGTGGGTAGAGGGGGTTTCACTCACAGTCAGTTACAAGTATTGGTATGCAACAGGCAAATGGCAACCTTGAGGAGGCAACAAGGAAAGCGGCGACAGCCAAATACCTGCAAAGAGTACGGAAAGGTCCTAAGAAGCTCAATGGCAAGAACAAGGCACAGGCAATAAATAGCTACGCGCTGCCAGTGATCAGATACCCAGCAGGAATCATGCACTGGCCAAAGGAGGAGATACAGACCACAGATGTTAAGACACGAAAGCTCCTGACCATGCATAGAGTGTTCCATCCCAAATCCAACACTCTGAGACTGTACGCGAGCCGGAAGGAAGGAGGCCGAGGACTAATGAGTGTGGGAACCACTGTCCAGGATGAAACATCCAAGCTCCACAAGTACATCAGTGACGAGGCCCAGACTGATGACGTGCTCAGAGAATGTCTCAGACAGTGGGGCGCAGAGGAAGAGGTGCTGGAGGGACCATCATGGCAGGACAAACCCCTACATGGGGCGTACCACCGGAACATAACTGAAGTGGCTGATATCAAGAAATCCTACCAATGGCTGGGGAGGGCTAGTCTGAAGGACAGCACAGAGGCACCCATCCTTGCTGCACAGGAGCAGGCCTTGAGCACCCGAGCAATAGAGGCCCAGATCTACCACACCAGACAAGACCCAAGGTGTAGGTTGTGCAAAGAAGTGCCTGAGACAGTCCAGCACATAACTGCAGGGTGTAAGATGCTGGCAGGGAAAGCGAACATGGAGCGACATAACCAAGTAGCGGGCATAGTGTACAGAAACATCTGTGCAGAGTACGGGCTAGAAACCCCAGGATCAAGGTGGGAAACGCCTCCAAAGGTTGTGGAGAATGAGCGGGCCAAGATCCTGCGGGACTCTCAAATACAGACTGACAGAATGGTGATGAACCAACCAGACATAGTGGTTCTGGATAAGCGAGAGAACAAAGCCGTGGTGGTGGACATTGCAATACCGAGCAATGGCAATGTCAGGAAAAAGGAACATGAGAAACTAGAGAAACACCAGGGGGTCAAGGAAGAGCTGGAGAGGGCCTGGAAGGTGAAAGCATTGGTGGAGCCTGTGGTGATCGGAGCACTCGGGGCCGTGACCCCCAAACTGGATGAGTGGTTGCAGCAGATCCCAGGAAGGACAACAGACATCTCAGTCCAGAAAAGTGCAGTACAGTACAAGGAAAAGCAAAGATACTGCGCAGAACTCTCAAGCTCCCAGGCCTCTGGTAGAGTACCCGAGCTGATGAGGGTGAGAGACCAACCACCGTGGAAGGTGAGAAACACACATATACAGTGGCAAGAAAAAGTATGTGAACCCCTTGGGCTTTCTTTGTTTTCTGCATAAATTAGTCATAAAATGTGTTCTGTTTTTAATTTAAGTCACAACAATACAATCATACATTCTTCTAAAGTAATACTGCAGGAAAAAAAATGTGTTTTGATTTTTGTTTATTAAACACAAGCAGTCAACATTCACATACAGGGAGGATAAAGTATGTGAAACTCAACATTTAGTAGCTAGTTGACCCTCCTTCTGCAGCAGTAACCTCAACCAAACGTTTTCTATAGTTGCAGATCAGACCTGCACAACGGCCAGGAGGAATTTTGGACCATTCTTCTTCACAGAATTGTTTCAGTTCAACAATATTTTTGGGTTGTCTGGTGTGTATTGCTCTCTTGAGGTCATGCCACAGCATTTCAATGGGGTTGAGGTCCGGACTCTGACTTGGCCACTCCAGAAGGCGCAATTTCTTTTTTTTGAACCATTCTTTTGTTGATTTACTTGTATGTTTGGGGTTGTTGTCTTGTTGCATCACCCATCCTCATTTAAGCTTCAG
The DNA here is from genome assembly GCA_030686955.1 of Odontamblyopus rebecca. Classification (NCBI taxonomy): domain Eukaryota; kingdom Metazoa; phylum Chordata; class Actinopteri; order Gobiiformes; family Gobiidae; genus Odontamblyopus; species Odontamblyopus rebecca. The sequence continues at coordinate 16,748,532 of CM060664.1, forward strand.
CTGGCGGACTGATGGTGTTAAGTTTTCCTGCAAAATGTCTTGGTACATTTTGGAATACATTTTTCCATTGATGACAGCAATCTGTCCAGGACCTGAGGATGCAAAACAGCCCCAAACCATGATGCTTCCTGCACCATATTTCATATTTTGGGATGATGTTTTGATGCTGGTGTGCTGTGCCATTTTTCCTCCGTACATACCATTGTGTGTTCCTTCCAAATAGCTCAATTTTTGTTTCATCTGTCCAAAGAATGTTTTGCCAGAACTGCTGTGGAACATCGAGGTGATCTTTTGCAAACTTTTGACGTGCAGCAATGATCTTTTTTGTCAGCAGAGGTTTCCTCCGTGGTGTCCGCCCATGAACACCATTCTTGTTCAAAGTTTTACGTATTGTGGCGGTGTGAATAGAAATGTTTGCATGTGCCAGAGATGTTTGTAAGTCTTTAGCTGATGCTCTAGGACTCTTTCTCACCTCACTGACAATTCTGTGCTGCGCTCTTGCTGTCATCTTTGTAGGACGACCACGCCTGGGGAGAGTGGCAACTGTCTTGAACTCCCTCCATTTGTACATAATCTGTCCCACTGTTGAGACATTAAGGCTTTTAGAGATACTTCTGTAACCCTTCCCAGCTTTATGCAGCTCAACAATTCTGGCTCGCAGGTCTTCACTGAGCTCTTTGGTGTGTGGCATGGTTCCCATGTGACAATGCTTCTTCACAACAGCTATCTCAACATTAGTGTGGGTTTTTAAAGGGTGGGGCAGCTTCAATCAACACCTGCAATCTCATCACAGTAATTGGACTCCATAATGGGTGAGATCTGACTCAAATTAGCTATTGTAGAAGTCATTAGCGTAGGGGTTCACATACTTTTTCCACCCTGCACTATGAGTTTTTTACATGATGTGTTCAGTGAAAAGGTGAAAACACATAATTTTGTATAGTATTAGTTAAACCAGAAAGTGTTTGTATATTGTGGTGACTTACATGAAGATCAGGAAACATATTATCCCAAATTTATGCAGAAATCAGAGAAATCCCAAAGGGTTCACATACTTTTTCTTGCCACTGTAAATAAATATAAAAGTGCACAATGCAAATTACATTACAGTGGCTCAAGCTTCGGTTGAAAGAGGACCAAGTTCTGTCTTTAGGCAAGACACCTCACCCGCATTGCCTTGTATGAAAGTGGTGTGTGCGTAACTGTTGGTGTTCGGAGGGGCTGATGGTGCAGATTAGCAGCCTTGCTTCTGTCAGTCTGCCCCAGGACAGCTCTGGCTACAAAAGTATCTTACCACCGCTCAGTGAATAATTACTACAGTGAAGAAGTATCTTTTCTCTGATTCTCTCTAATTTAATGTCTCTCTCAATTTTTTTTATTTTATGATCATTATTTCTGTTTTGATTTGTTTGTATTGTGATTTTAATGTATTTCTTATTCTGTAAAGCACTTTGAATTACTTTGTGTACGAATTGTGCTATACAAATAAACTTGCCTTGCTTTGCCTTGTGTTTGGCAATTAAGCAATGACACTGAAGGTGTCATAATAAAAAAACAAAAACAAAACTATTGCTTGATACTGGATATTGTATTCTCTTAAAATTGTTTTCATAAACGACACAGCAGATTCATTAGAGAAGTATTTCTGTGTCGAGTTTGTTTGTTTTCATATAAAGTCATTAAGCCTGAGCCTCCAGCGACCCCTTCACACCTTCAGTCATTATAGCAACCACAGGGAGCCACAGAGATCTGTAACTGTCCAGGGAGGAGGAGGTGTTTTTCAATCGAGGAAATTAAGGTGAAGCACTCAAGGAGGTTTAGATCAAACTTGTATCTTCTTGAAGTATATTAAACTGCACTTAAAACTATACATATTCATTATAATATTAACGCCATGGTATAAAAGTTTTATTGTAAAGTGTTCAAAAACAAAGTGCCCTTGTGTAGGACAGTGGGGGAAAATTATGGCTCTGGCCTGGACTCAGAATTGAATTTATAGTTTTAAAGGTTATTGAAAGACCAGCCTGAAATGGCCCCCAGCCTGAAATTGCATACACATTATTTTCAGCAACCAATGGTTTATGGTGACAGTGTTTTCATTTCAGCCATAACATTATGGCCAACTTCAGCATGGATTGTATTTCATAATTTATATTTACAGATATGCTGTTTTAAGGACAAGTGATTGTTGTTCTTGTTATTAAGTGTAAGAGGATGTTTAGCTTCTACTCTTAGGCTATTTGTTTCTTCACAGATTTGTCCTTCTCCTACACTTTATTTAAGCAGCTGAGCCTTCAGTACTATTGTTATCTGTGTAATTATTATTATGCATCTAGAAATCTAAAAGCTAATTTTGTGTAATATAAGAATTAGACTTTCTTTTACATTGGAAACCACGTATAGTTGCTTGGATAGATGGAATTATCACAGACACAATATGTTACTCATTAAAATAGCTTTATTTACTTTCTATTTTCTGTAGTCCTATGACCTTATACAATCCTACTGAGTCCCAATCCTCTGATTGTGAAGCAAGCTTCATCTACAGAGGGTTTGGCACCTACAAAACACATAGGCCTACATTTCTTTTTAAATATACTGAACATAATTTATGAAATACAGTACAGTATTGTATAGTTTTACTTACATTACAAGACAGCTACATAGTGTTCCTTTAACTTTGACTATACAATTAACAATTTTAATTGTCTCTTAACTTTTTGTAGAAATTTGTATCCATCTGTTTCATTTAAGTCATACCAAAGATTGCGTTCACACTGAGACAGACACAAACAAACCAAAATGTTCATCCAAAAAGTAATTTAAAGCAACCTATAACTATAGGTGCTATGAGGATTGGGCAGCGAGCTGCCCCCGTGACCCAGCTGGATTAAGCGGGAGAAGATGGATGGATGGATGGATAGCTTATTTAGTACTGATAAAGGTGTTCTCTCTGTTTTGTATTCATGTAATCATTACAAACATGGCAATCGTGAGATCAAGGCGGCGGTCGGGGCCTTGTAAGGCAGCTGCAGTTGCTTTCTTTCACCTTGACCCTCCATCATGAACTCCAAAGTCCAAATATATGATGAGAAAATTCAATGTGTTTTGATGAAATATGGCACCCTGGTAAAATAAAAACATTTCTCAAATGTAATTATTAACAGGAAGACGCATGTATATATTCAGGTAATAATATAAGTTGAACAGAATCTTTGCATTTACATGGAATTTCTAAACATCCAATAATCAAGCAAACAAATGTGCCAGCAAACAAACAATATTATATATTAAGATTACAAGCAAGAAAAATGATGCTAACAACACTTAAAGAGGGGGTATTATGCAAAATCTAAGGTTAAGTCAGGTAAACTGAACTGTCAGGTAAATTGGGCCATCAGGTAAAATAAGCCACATAAAGTTTGAGGTCTCTGGCTCTTTAAATAGTCAGTCACTCTCAATCATATATATACGGCCAATGCTCTCAATTTGTTCCCTTCTGTATTTCACAACATTCAACATTTCAAAACATTTGATTTGTGTGTGGTGGTGGTTATTATGAGAGGAGCCGCGCTTCACACTCAACCTGCAGAGCACAACAGTGACACTGTGCACTGGCAGGAATGTCCAAAGTGAAAAATATAAGATTCATATAGGACAGATCACATACAAGCTTTTCTTATAGACAGGACATGCCTAATGTGATAGCTCAGAATTCATTCACTTAGCTTCAGAGGCAGCACTAGCACTGATCAGTGATTGGCTGCAGGAACTGGGGTTTAGAGGAATTCAGGATTCTAAGTGGTTCCAGTGGGAAACTCATGTGAGGCTCATTCTGCTTTTTCATTGGATAAAATGTCCATCAGAGCCAGTCATTTGTTAATCAAAAATAAATAAACATATACTTGCTTGTCAATGCTCCATCTGTTCAGATCTTGGAAGCTTAGCAAAGCCAAGCAGGTGCCACAGTGGGGCAGCAATGGGTTTAGTGGAAACTGGACTAGTATATAAGTGATGTGTATGATGTGAGTGCTGGTGCCTGGGGGTGATTGGAGTGTAGTGAGTATAGAGATAGTGCAGACTGGCAGCCTTGCTTCTGTCACTTTGTCCTAGGGCAGCTGTGGCTTCAATAGTAATTTACCTCCCAAAATGCTCTATTTAAACCAAATCCATTATTATTATGATCACAAATCACATCAGCTCTTGTGGGTTAGTCCTGGGGTCTGTATGCATATGTGGTTGCAATGTTTTGCTTGGTGTAAAGCTTTAAAGAATACTACATCTCTTTTCAGGTGAGGAGTTTGGATAAACTGAATGCTTGTCGACTGGAATATTCCACAGTATGGTATTAAATCTTACATTTGTTCGTTCACACATGTTTATATTGCTACAAAAATACCTGAGAAACAGACACTCTTACTGTGAGCAGGGACGCCTCCCCACAGATCTGACCTGCTGTAACATAGCGGAGGAGGTGGACACACCATAGAGATTGATTGTGGAATACTACAGGCAATGATATATCCATAGAAACACAAACGTGACATAGAGCACCTTCCTTTGAATGTGTTATGAACTTCAAAGCTTACTTTTACGAACACTCTTCTTTTTTATTCCACTAGTGTGATCTATAACACTAATTAACACAATGTGATTTATGACTGCGGTGGCTTCAAACGCCTCAGCTCATTTGTCTCTGAGGACCTGTCTTTGATGAATTACTCATTTCACTCTTAAGCAATGTTCAGATTATGACTGATTATGAGTCTCCCACTGTAACCAACATTGATTATCACATCAAATTAGATGATTTTCTGAGGATTACTTGAAGTGATACAATTGACTGATTCAGATATAAATATTTCAAACCCCTAGTTGATACAGAATTGCTCTGTGCAACATGTTTAATGTAATAATTTGATTTACAGTATTTAATATAAACAACCACGTGGGGGCAGTAGTTAGCAATTAAGAATGTATCGATTTAAAACATGTATTCAAGAAAGACAAATCTGAGGATCCTTCATACATGATAAAGACAAGCTGGATTCTAATACTGTTAAAATAGCCTATAAGTTTTGTGTGAAACTTTGAATATAGTAAATACCTGTACTGGATTTTGTAAACTCTAATACAGGTCAAAACTGTATAATTTAGCTTTTCATTGTCAAAAATGTTTTGTCCTTATTAGTGGTTTATATCTCTGTAGTTACTGTGACTAAACCACAAACTTAAATATCTCTTGTCTTGTCTTGCAAAAACTAATTCATAAAAAGGGGATGAGTATACATCTTCTATAATTACTTTTAAAATTAGGATTAGGATTTTGAGCCTTAAATTTTTGTGGACACAATCTCTCACAAAGTTGTTCACTGTTTATGGACTATCCCTTTCAAAAACACAGAATCAAATTAAAATTCTTGGAGATCGAAACTCTAACCCACCATATATCTATGAATATATATGTCTTAATTACATTTAAAGATTGAGCGAGTTGTTAAATTTGTTGCTGTGGTTAGTAGTGTATGATGGACTGGCTGTCAGGTCAGATGAGCTCGGTGCCCAGTGCTAGTGCAGGTGCTCTCTGCTCTTTGAAGGACACTATGAAATATTCAGAGTGCTGAGGCTGCACTTTTCACCCAGTCGTTCCAATGGGAGGCTGTCCATCACATCCTCGCTGTAGTGGATTGCCTCATTAACACCAATACAAGACTGAGAGAGACTGATGAGAGGACTTACTAAAGACTTGACTCAGTTGTGTACGACTTGACATAGAGTTTAGTGCTGAATGATAAGCAGACAGAAGAGGAGGGGGCTGAATGTGCCTGCACAATAATGCTGGGTACTATATAATACAGATGAGGGGTTGTTAAATTCAATATTGTTAAAATGCTGATTTTTGTTGCCATACAGTGAGTTCTTTAGTCAGGTCAATAGTAGAAACTATTACCTTTTGGATTTGTCATGAAAAAGAATAATACAATCTATAAGAAATACTGGGTCTTGCCTCCCATATGTGATTTTGGGGATACTCCTCTGTCTGTGTTTGCGTGTGCAAATAAAGTTTGACCAAGACATTATCAGACTTGAAAACTTGTAATCCCTAAGTATACCATTTAAACATTTAAATCAAAATTGCAATTTTAGTTTCCATATTTCTCAAACTGCAAATGCTGTGTTAGAAGGTAGTGTGATGGTATATTGCACACATATAATACCGCATATAATAATGTCCACTATATTGTTGTGCCACTGGTATAGTATTCTATATAGTATTCTGCAAAGATGTCTGTGCTGAGGGCATGGCCGAGGGTTTCTCGTGCACCTACAGGGCGAGCTGTAGCAGAAGAGTCAAGATGCTGCAATAATCATGTCCTCAGACTCAGATTATCCTGTCTTTTTATAGTAAAATCCTCTGTAGTTTAAAAATCTGTCGTTTAAATTTCTACAAACATGTTCTGCAAATTTAATCACATGATACTTGTATGAAAAATTGCAATTTTATTTATTCCCCAGTGGTGAATAACGCTCCTGTTGTACATATAACATAATTTAAAGTTCAGAAATGAGTTAAATTAAGTGATCTGAAAGTGAGATTTGGTCCCCAAATAGCATGAAAACTCAACATGTCTGCCCTTGCTGCTAATTGGTTCTAATGCAGGTAATTAATTTGTCCTGTAGACCAAAGTAAGGTCATATTTTGTTCTCACCCACGTTCCCCTCCTCTGTCTCCTCACATCCACACAGCAGTCAGCTCTTAATTAGACTATAGATCCTGAAGACCTCAGGGCTGAAGACCAGGTCTATGCTCCGGTCAGGGGTTTATTGACTTTACCACAGTCTACCAGGAACTACACTGTTCTTATTAACATGCTGTATGTTGGACCCAGTGAGAGCCAGGCACCGTGGGATTGTGGGTAATATTAACACACTAGTTCTAATGGACAGAACTGTTAAAGAAACATGAGCTTAATGAACTTGCATAATTTTAAAAAATCAGTGTGGTATTGTTGTACTGGATGCGCAGATGGTAAGCTAATGCAGAGATGAGCCCCGTGGGATACTTTCAGCATCAAAATGGCTACATGCACCCTGATGTTTAAACAACATACAAATCTTTCTTCACTTTTTCTAAGGGGAAGGAAAACAGGATATCTGACTTTGATGTGGATGGATTTGAACAAACCAGACAAAGCTTTAAACAGAATTGCATGGCACAATAAACTCAGCTGTAGGTTTAAACAGTGACCTCATGCAAAGGACTTTCCTGCCCTGACTCCCGGGAGACTGGGGAGTCCCAGTTATGACCTTCACAATAAACCAACTAATATTTAGCTTTCCACAGTATGACCAGATAACCCATTCTATACTAAGCCTATAATAGGCCCAATCATGGTCTGAAATGAGACTAAACCATGGGTAAGACAGCTCTAAATAATGAGGAACCGAAAAGAGGACAAAAATATAATAGACATTATGTAACATAATAACTTAAAATAAAGATGGCCTGTGTACTAGAAGAAGCCTGAGTACCATAGTACCACATTGCACAAGACCTTTACACTGCACTAAACCTTTACATTATCTCCAAACCTCAAAGAGCCATGTGTTTACCTGCTGATGAAGCCTTTTCAATGATGCCACTCTAAACATGATTCTGCCTAAACGGCTGTGTGCAGGACACTGTATTCATTAATTGCACCTATAATGTGACAGGCAAAAGTAGAACAAGAAGACTGTCTTGAGGGCAGTATTTGTTGTACTTCTAACTGAGGCATTTTAAATGATTTTGTACAGTCCAATATCACAACAGTAGCTTCTTGTCAGGGCTACTGACACCTATTAGCCACAGAACCCTTATCTGACCAAGAAATTTAGAAATACAATTACACTGTGTGTGATTTGTGCAATTATTCTGTTAAAACATAAATGAGAGAGTTGTCGAGATAGTGGAGTGCAGTTATTTTATTGCTGCTGACAAACCCTAATGAATGAACAATGCTTCAATAAACAGTGAGTGACACTGAGGTACTAGGACAAGGATCTACACAAACACCTGTCAGGCAGCGTCACATCAGGCAGAAGTCTTCCAGACACTTTATGTATAGTAATAAAGGTTGGCACATCTGTGCACAGTGGTTATACGGTACTTGGAAGGAGAACAAGAGATATTTATGACATGTGGTAACTCATATGACTAATAATGCAGTTATAGATTTGTTTGTCTAAATGTACTTGCAGGTTTTGTTTTGTGCAGTGGCTGAGTGGTCTTTCTGTGCCTCCCTGTGTTTGGATGGGTTTCCGCCAGTCACTCCAGTTTCCCATATAAACCCAAAACATGCACAATGGCTCAAATTGTTCGGCTAAGGTGGTCCTGACCAAGACTGTAAATTGTATATTAACAGTTAATTAATTCATTCTGTTGGCTCGGACCTAATAATACCTTTAAATAATACCTTGCTCTTGTGACACTTTTTTGATTATTCATTCAACCTGTGGTGGTCAGTCATAGCTGCCCTGGGAAAGGCTGACAGAAGTGAGGCTGCCAATCTACGCCGTTAGCCCCTCTGACAACCACCAGTCACTCATGCACTCACCACATTCATCCTAAACAAAACTGGTGAAGTGTCTTGCCTCAGGACACAACAGAAGAAAATGGTTGGAGCAAGAAAAACTTCGACCTTCGGGTTGGTGGATATGTGCTTTAAACAGTAAGCTACATAAAATGTATTTTGCTATGATTTAAAGTTTTGTTACCAGGGCAAATAGTTTTGTTGTTATTTTTGACTCTTCTGGTGATTGGTCTGTGGCCACAGAGACATACATACATTTACAGAAAGATGAGTCATCCTTCTGCATAAAGCCAAGGGCGTTTGGACCATTAATGAATCTTTGGATTGTTCCTCTTTCTTTATCGTTCTTGTGCCGGGCTCAGCTCAAAGCCTCACAGAGCCACTGGACTGGAGCAAGTCATTTACCTGCAGAGGAGACAGAAGGGGAAGGACGAGTCTGAGAGAGGAGACTTTGGCAAATAGTGCGTTTGGACAGACTGAGAAATGGAGCGAGAAAATAGGCCAAGACGTGCAGCTCTTGGAAAAAGATGATTACTGGAAATGTTCATCTTGACATAGAAAGACACTATTCAATGTAACACCCCATATGCTCCATAACATTTACTTTGAATGATACACAAATGCCATGTTGTATCTGTCTGTAATATGCATATGGATTTCTTTCACATGTTCATTTTCTTGAGCCACCCTCTTCAGTCTCTCAGTGTGCGGCATTTAGCATAACTTTTAATTCAGATGTCCTGGTTTTATGTTCATGTCCTCCCACAGATGCTAATATAAAGATGTACATATGAAACTACACTACAATCAAAATATCTTCAGTGAATGGCTGATGTTCAAAGCCATTAGTAGATGCAAAGCTGCAAGTAGTTGCAAATGTTTGACCAGTTTTTAATATTTCTGTAATTACTGAGCTTGGTCACAAGAAAAGTGAAATATGATGTGAGCTTTGAGTCATGTTAGAACGTTGTTACCTCCTCAAAAACATACTTGAAATCGTGTTTTGTTTCATTCATACATATTTGAGTCCTTTATTTATTATTAGTCTGTCTACATCTCCAAAGCTCGAAATGCTCTGTTCCACCTTGTGATGTCATGTAGTGGTAGCTTTAAACAGCTACTTTTAGTTCAGTAGAGATTGGTAAAGATTTCAGTAGACTTCATAGGAAGTTTAAAAACACAGTGAAGCATATCACAAGTGTTTTTTGTTTGAGAGAAGAACTAAGCCTAAATATGCAGGGTTTGTGTGTCAAACATATGTGAATGAAACAAAACACAACTCCAGGTATGTTTGTGATGAAGAAACATAGATCAGAAAATAGCCCAATATGGGCCCTTCAAAGCAGCAGAGTCTGTACAAACACAAACAGATGAATTAGGCCGAGCCCACCAGGAGGCCCGGTGCTGCCCATCAAGCCCACTCACCCCAACCATTGTTTTGTGGCTTTAAATACACCATGCCACAGTACATTAGCAGTACATGTTTTCCCCCTTGCATCCTGCTGTCCTCATGATTAAATGTATATTCTCTCAGTCTATATATTCAGCATGACAGCAAAAGGCACACTCTTGTCATCTGCCACTGAACCTGCCAGTGTCATGCAAACTCCTCATGTTTCATCAGCTTGTAACATACCAGCCATAGAGTCAATTGTGCCGTAGTGAAAAAAAGCTATTTTTAGTCAGTGGTGAGTAGTTTTTGACAGTTATTTGTAGTCTTGCCTTTGAAGATGGACTAAAATGTATTTTAGATGAAGTAATGGCTTGGCAATTGCCAGCACGTATTCCTCAAGTTCCTTACAAGATCCTTTATTGTGTAACAAGCTGAGAGTTAAAGGTCCTATATTATCAAAAGTTAACTCTTTTGAAGTTCAAGACATGTTATAATGAGGTTCAGGCCATGATATAATGTTGTCACTTCCTCAAAAACATACATGGAGGTGTATTTTGTTTAATTCACAAATGTTTGAGTAATCCTTTATTATCAGTCTGTTTACATCTCCAAAGTTCAAAATGCTCTGTTCCTCCTTGTGATGTCACAACAGCTACCTTTTACCTTTGCAAAACCTTACCTTTTGTTCAGTAGAGACTAGCAATTCCAGTGTTAAAATCATCCAAATGATTCTGGTGCAGAGGTATGTAGTTCAAAAACACAGTGGAACACTTCCTGTATTACTAGACATTGCAAGATAGAACAGAGTGTTTTCTATTTGAGTGAAAAGCCTAAACATACAGGATTTGTGTGTTAAACATGCATAATCGATCTTGATTTCCACTGGAGTTAATATAATGCATTTTAAGAGCCAACAGGTAGTGAAGGTGACCAAGACCTAAAAACTTAATGTGATAAAGTAAAAAATTCTTGAAGAGCACCTGTTATGGACTTTTAACTAAGATACCCTGAAGCTCTCTCTTCCTCTATGTTTTTAATGTCAGTGAAAAGTTACTTCTTACTTTTTAATTTATTTATTAAGGACTATTTATTATTTATTTATTTATTTACTTACTTACTTACTTACTTACTTACTTACTTACCACGAATTTCATAAATGGATTGCAATCAGCTGCTAGGGAGTCTTCCAATCACAAGTGTCATATCTTTAAGTGGACACAACAATAGGATCATCATCATTGCCCTTTGAATGAGCCATTAGCGGTGACTGTGGAGTTTAATAGAGTGCAGGCTGATGCTGTGTCTCATGTTATTACTGTAGCTCAGAAATACACTGACAAAGTGTTTGTCCCACACACAGGGCTGTGTGGAGGCGACGTCCACTGACACTGATGCTAAAGTGTCCTGACGTCAAGAACACTGCTAACACTGCACCATTTTACTCTGACCTCCATTAAGATTTTCAGTCACATGCGCTTGTTTTCAGAATATTTCATTTTGAGCTAAGCAATGTCCCTGTACCTGACAATGCGACAGTTTCACAAAAAATATGCTATAGAAACCTGGACAGCTGACCTCATCGTCATGTCCATTTAGTGTTAGATTAATGTTGATATTGTATAAGTAATATAATTTAACTGTTGTATTAAACCTAGCTTACATTCACATAAATGCATTGCAGCCACGTGGTCTTTAAGAGCCTATAGCCTATATTATATAAAAGCCAATATTATGCTATTTTCTGATCTGTGTTATAATGTTATCTGGAGTTGTGTTTTGTTTTGTTCACACATGTTTAACACACAAATCCTGCATATTTAGACTGTGTTCTTTTCTTTTCTCAAACAGAAAATGCACCATACACCATGACTAGAATCATTTGGATAATTTCAGCCCTGGAATGGCCAATCTCTACTGAACAAAAAGTAAAAGCTTAATTTAACTACGACTACATGACATCACAAGGTAGAACAGCATTTTGAGTTTTAGAGATGCAAACAGACTAATAATAAAGAGTTACTCAAACATGGGTGAACGCAACTACATTCTAACATGGCTTCAATCTAATATAGGAGTAATATAGGACCTTTAACAATAGTTGTCATTGAATAATGTTGAATTGTTCTTCAAAGTCAGTGATGTTTCCTAGGTTGAAATGGCAGAAGAGACATCTTATCAGTGCAGATAAAGCCACAGTCTGGTCTGAGTCTTCTCATTTGTCACATCATGAATCTTACATAATACTTACTTAGACACTGCAATGTAAATGGTGCAATGTAAAAAGCTACAGTAAAGAGTACTCTGTTTTATGAGATTGGCTCATTTTGTTTTTCATTTTATCTCCACAAACTCAAGGTCCAATTTTAGGAACTTAAAAGGGTCCATATTACACTATTTCTGATCTATGTAATAATGTTTCTTTATCAAACGCATATCTGGAGTTGTGTTTTGTTTCATTCACATATGGTTAACACACAAACCCTGTATATTTATTAGGTTGAGTTCTTCTCTTAGAATGAACGATTCTGATTTAGTCTGACAGGAGAGTTTGTTAACCTGCTTTACATGTTTTGGCTACTTCCTGTAGCCTCCCTCAGAAGGCTTTACTTGGTTTTGCTTTGCTTGGTTTTCTAACACCTTCTCCTATACTGGATCCCATGTGTCTGATAAGGTGTCACGGTTTAGGCTCCTTGGACATTGTTTTCAGATCTCAGTGGCCTCAATGATCCATCTGTGGTATTTGTTGCTTTCAGCGTGGATGACTCTGGCATTGTTCCAGTTCATAATGTGGTCTCTTGCAATGGTCGGATATGGCTGATATTCTCTTCTCTCACACCGTTCCACCTTGTGATGTCATGTCATACAGCAAGTTCTCCACTGTGTTTTTAAACTCCATACACCTTCACTAGAATCATGTGCACTGGAATTTCCAGTCTCTACTAAACTAAAGGTAAAAGTTAACTTGACAATTACCATTTCATGACATCAGAAGGTGGAACAGAACATTTTGAACTTTGGACATGTTGACAGATTAATAAAAGTGTTACTCAAACATGTGCGAATGAAACAAAATCCTAACATGGCTGAAAGCTCAAATAAATCCATTTTGTATAACAGGACCTTTAAAGGGACAGTCCCATATAGTAATAATATCATGCACAGGTTGGAGAAGTATGCGATTTTACATTTAATGTTGCTTTTATTTGTAATGAATGATGAAAAAACATATTTTACAGCTGGGCATAACAAAAATACAGTTCCTCCTTGACTTTCTGACTAATGTAAAGGATGTATCACCTCTAGGGCTTTCCCCAAATACACCCCACAATGGCTTTCAGAAGGTACCTTCTCTAGGTTTAATGAGTCCCCCTCTTTTCCATGTTATTTCCAATATGTCCACATTTTGAAAACTGGCACCGTGTGTGGCATAAGGAGCATTGGATATGATCTAAAGCCTCATTTCCACTGGCACGGTTCGCTTATCAGTGCCATATATGAAAGCTGTACTCAAGCAGTTCATCAGGTCTGCTCAGAACCTTTAACCACATTTGTTGCAATGTAACTCATTCATGTCTAGTTTATAGATTGCAATATTTACAACATTAGAACTCTTTAAACTGGCCAAAGCACTGCCTATCTCCTGCTGGTGTAATAGATAGGCCTATTTCATAACGTGCTTTTGAAATATTCTTGATGTTTAGGCCACAGTCAAAAAGTCTTGTTTGTTCGTTTGTTCAGCTTGGTATTGCACGATCCTTGGCCACAGCACTGAGCTCACACCGCTACATTGGCCAGTCTTGGGTCCGAGTCCTGCTCGTAGCGGTAGTGGTAGATTTCCATCTGGTCTCGACACGCCTCTCGGATGTTGTTGAGCCACCGCTTGATGCCTCCTCTGTTCAGGTACAGCACCATCAGAAAAACGACTCCAATGAGCGCCAACACGATGCCCAGAAACACATAAGACACTGCCTCCAGGTTCTCCAGACTACAGTCCACGTCCTCCGCGCGCAGCCGCTCTACCAGCGCCCCTCGCTTGTTCTCAGGCTCACTGCACACCAGCCGTCCCACATCAGGACACTGAGATGAGTTTTTGAGCCAGTAATAAAAGGCCTCCAGATCACAGTTACAACGGAAAGGATTGAGCGCGAGGTAGACGCGCATGTGCCGCTGCTGATACAAACCCGACACGTCCTCCCTTCCAATGTTTTCAAAAGAATTATTAACCAGGACTAACATGTGCAGATTAAAACTGTCAAAGCTAGCGAGGGGAATAGATTTGAGTCTGTTTCCAGCTAGATCGAGTCTGTGGAGGTTTGCTAAAGTTTGCAAACTTAGTGCACTGGAAAGTTGCGTCACTACCTCCGGTAAAACGGAATAGTTTAGATAAAGCGACCTTAACTGTGGCAATCCGAAGAAAGCTAAAGCGGAAATAGACTCCAGTCTGTTGTGACTCAAGTCCAGCAGGTGCAAACGGGACAATCCGAGAAAGGCGTATGGTTCAATAGTTTGTATCCCGTTGTAGGATAGACATAAAGTAGTTATTTCCAACTCTGTAGTGTTATCCATGAAAACACCGCGACGTAAAGTTGACATGTTTTTACCCTGGACTGTCAAACTGGCCGTCCACTCTGGGAGATCCACGGGCAGTTCGCTGGAGTCCTCTCCGTCCCTGCAGGTCACGGAACCAGACTCTTTTGCGCACACGCACGACACGGGACAGTCATCTTCCGCCCGCGCTAAAGCTGATACTAAACATAGAAATGCTGCGTAACACACGCTCCAGCGGATCAGAACTGGGAACACATATTTTGGGAGACAAACTGTATGAAATATTCGCATCTTTTTTCTCATTGTAGTCCCAAAGGAGGCGAGAACACGCACAGGACGCGGGCTTTACGCACATGTGAGTTCAGTTGGTCCGCTTACTCAGACGGTCCGGTTCAGACGATCCATGGGCAGACAAGAGTGTCCTGTCTCTGTGTCCCACGGCCCGGCCAGCTTTTATTTGGCTAAACTGTACACTGCCATGTACTGTAAGCGGTGAGACCACAAAACACTGAGTGCATGCAAGGCAGCCCAGAGAGAGAGAAAGAGAGAGAGAGAGAGAGAGAGAATGATGGAGGGGGGTGAGAGGGGAGTGAAACACTAGCCCAACACCGTTCATACGGTTTCATGAGTTACTTCAAGGCAGAGCTGAAGGGTACCTGCCTTTGAGCACTGGCAACACAAGGTTATTCGTGTATTCTGCCAACAAATAGCAAATACATGTTTTTTTTTCCCAAGCAGACTTTGAATAACAAGGTACACTCCTTTTCTAGTGACAGATATTCAAAATACACAGTTAAATTTATCAAGAAAATGTTCCTCCATAGCCTAAAGGCAGTTACAACATGTTTAGATTGTACACAGTGTTGTGTAGAGAAACCAGTGTTTATTTGATAATAAGAGTCATGTCAGTCCTGCTCATTTGTATTTATACAAAATCACATCAACAGTTGCCACTTGGGATGCATTGTTGTTTTTTCCAGCATTCATATTTCCAGTTCTGTTTTCTGTAAATTAGTGCTCATAATTAAGCATGGGCACCGGAGCTCTTTAATGAGGCTCCTATCAGTATTTCTTATTGATCCCTGCAGCAGAAAGAAAAGTGCTTTTGGTCACGCTTCTCATATTTGCTTTATAGAACCACTAAACAGATCAATAAGCTCCAGTAAACAGGGTGCTCTCTACTGCCTCAGCCTGTGATATTTGCACTAGTGTAACTCTGTTTGATTTGGTCCTTTTTCATTACTGACCTAAATGCTTCATGCCACCATAATTCAATATATTACTGCATTCATTGAATGGTAAAGTGTAAGACTTATTAGAAAATGGACAGTAAGATAAGCAAAATGACAACATTGAATAGATCTTCATTTACAAATAAAACATGGTTAGAAAAACAGTAACTTACATACTGATATTATTTTATAAACTGGTATATTTTATATACCTGTGGGACATTTGGTGGATTGCAATGATATCATCTAAATATCATTATAATAATCACCCGCAAAACAGTTATGTATCTTGTCAATATTGCTCTCTCCTATTGATGCAGCAATGCGTAGTGTTCGACCTATGTGCCATATTTCTAGGCATCAAAAGTTCTAAAATGCATTGAAATCAGAAAAATGCATATGCAATATACTTAGCTTATCTTGTTTGCACTACTTTACTGACCTCCATATGAACTGCACATATTCTGAAAGGCTCAGTTTGTAAACTCATAAATTCTCTTGCACTATCTTTGAGCACAAAATGTTATATCATTACATGAAACATTGCAAATAGATGATTTGTGTCTACTACTAATAAACTCTTCCCAAATTGGCATATACTTCACTCTCCTCTCTGTAATGTATTAATAAGTACAGTCTTATCTATTGTAAAGCACAGGCTTCATCTTGTCAGCACCATGGAGAGCTCTCACTTTGTATGGCAGCTGGAAAGAAGACTGATAACAACACGGGAAGGAACTGCTTTTGAAGATAGCACAGACAGACCACAGATTTTGTCACTGGCAAACACTAAGAGACAAGTGATACAATGCAAGCAAAATTATGTGTTTGAACAGACTTAAGCCAAGGGGAAAGCTCCACCAAAACAGCTAGGCATACATCAAAAGATAAACTAAAGTTAGTAGTTTTCCTATATACGTTTTTTGTTAAAAAATATTACTGTGAACTGCATAAAAATGTTTAGATGTGCTTTGCATGTTGTATGGTAGACTTCTGGTTATGTTACATGTTATTTATCTATTTTGAGTATAAATGGCCACATGATGTCAACTAAAACGGAGTAATGCAGCACTCTGGCCTCACAGCAGGACTCCCCTGAAAAAGAGATTCCAAGTCTCAGTGGGGTTATCCTGGTTAAGTAAAGGCCAATAAATAAATACAGTACAGTACTATGGAACATTTCAAGTAAAGAACAAATATCTCCACAGAGACAAGCACATAACGAACCCTCTACAAGAAGAGAACATTAGATTAACATTTTTCCTTTTAAATTTTCACTTGATTTATGCATGGTTCTGCAAAATAACAAAACACAATAAAAGCACCTTATGAGCAAACCTAGAGAAAGTCCATTTGAATTGGCATTTCCTACATTTGCATGACAACAGTGGTTAAAGATGTGCTGACACCCTGACATATACATGCGCACACATACACACACAAACACACACACTTACACACACAAACACACAGACACACAGCCACACAATGGGGGCCATTTCTCTGTGTTCTGGGAGTGCAGAGTGCTGCCATAGACAAAGCCCATCAGAGCATGCTGTGTGTCTGATAACATGAGACACCAGCCACTCGCCACTGCAGCCTTTGTTTAGGGACTTTTGTGCCAGTCCAAAGTGGGGGTGTAGTCATCCATCACCATCCATCCCTTGCAGTAATCACAGCTCCAATCAGGGCTGGATGATATGAAAAAAAAGTGTGAGATTATATTTTTCCACATATATTGATTACACTTTTATGCTTTGTTATCAAAATCAAAGCTATATGCTATATGAAATACAGAATCTGAACTTTCCAAGTTAAAAACAAAACAACTCTGAACTCATCATTTGTTTATTAATAAAACTTTGATGGGTTCCCAAATAAAACATCATTAATAATTAGAAATGAATGAATGAATTGAAATTAGATTTAAGCCATTTCTGAAATTATAAACAAAAGTGTGAATCATTCTTAATTGCAAATTATGTTATTAAGAGTAATATCAAACAGAGTTATTGATGAATTTATGTCACTGTAAATGTTTGTTCACCGGGTGTCTGTAAATGGAAAATAAAAAAAAGAGTAATATCAAACATAAACACAAACAACTGTTTATCTGTTTACTTCCTAATTTCATTCAAACTTGAGTTCACATTAGGTTAATAGTAATGTACAAAACTGTACATTACTGGATGAATGGCAAAACGTATTTAGTGTAAAAAGAAATCATTACGAAAATTAAATCAAAACAACAATGTGGCAGCAAATATGGCTGAAGACCTTCAGAGGAAATACTTTAAAGAAACAGACAGTACAAGAGGCTAGTTAAGGAGCTAGCTTTAGACAGTTGAGATGTTACAGGCTGTAGCAGAAGACCTTCCACAGGAAATACTCCTTTCCAGAGGAAACACTTTGAGGGAATGTCCCAATTCATCACCAATCGAAACACCAAAGTGAAATAAGAGTGAGGGCTTTCCTGTTGTGTTCACTTGGTTCTCCTTGGAGAATGCTGTGATGCTTGGGCTGCAGGAACACAGAGGAGTTACACTTTTGGTGCTTTCTCCCCTCGAACTACCCTGACACAGATGTGATGTGACCTTTGACTGAGACATAAAAGTGACTGACAAGTGCAGTGTAAATACTGATGCAAAACTTGAATTTCCCTCAGGAAATCTCTTAGTCCTGGATGTCTCAAGAACTGCAGTATAAATAAATAAATAAATAAATAAATAAATGAATAAATAAATAAATGAATAAATAAATAAATAAATAAATAAATAAATAAATAAATAAATAAATATAAAGTTTCTTCAGTTGCCAGAAATAAAATTTCTTATATGAAAATGCTGTCCTTTATTAGTATTAGTATTTTTAAACTACCATAAACATTAACATATCATGCTCCAGGTGTTTGTATGCATGTGTACGGGGTGGTAGTAGGAGACATTGGACAGGAAGATGCTCACCGCAGGGACAGATAAGGCCTGATGGAGAATAGCTGGCTGTTGGCACTCCTGATAAGCTTAGCAGACCAAATTATAAGTAAACCCTTTCTCACAGTTAAGACCTATAGTCCTAACTCAAACCTCAGACTTAACTCAAAACATGCACTGTAGGTGTGAAAGTTGTGTGAGTGAGTGTTGGTGGTGGTCGGAGGGACCGTTGGCACCGCTTGGCTTGGCAGCCGCGCCTCTGTCAGTCTGTCCGAGGGCAACTGTGGCTACAACAGTAGCTTACCACCACCGGGTCTGGAGTGAATGAAAAATGCTCTGTAAAATGCTGTGTAAAGTGCTTTGGGGACATGTGTCTGTGTAAAAGCGCTATATAAATAAAACCTTACCTTACCTTACCTTATAGGCCAGTGTTTATTATGAGTAAACAAACCAAGGCATGAGCTGTGTCCCTGTTGTCCTTATGGGAGTGGTGCCTTGGCGCCCTCTGTGGCCTTAGCATGACACTGGAGCTTGTAAATGATTTTACCACAGGCTACTTCACTATAAGGTCCTTACTGTTTACATGGGCAAAAACAGACACTTTATTATAAATACACTTTAATTAGCCTTAAAGTTTCAGAAAGTGGCATCACTATTCATCCCCAAAGTCCAAAATCAAAGACCAGAACAAAAGATTATTATGGTGAATTTCTAATCTCTAATAACTAATAAGCATTCAGCATCTGCGATCATAAGTTTGGATTTTCTTTCAAAACTGTAAATCTCACATTTAGTACATATGTCTGTGCCCTCCATCTGAAATTATGACATCATCAAACTCGAGGGCGCAACCAATTACAACATAAAAAGATAACACTAGTGATGCTCTCCCTCCTCCCACTGCTCAGGAGCCGAACACACGACGATAACAATGACATAAAGAGCCAAACCAGAGTCTAAGAAGAGTCTGGTGGTGTCAGATACACAGCAGTTTGTCAAATCCTCGTTTTCCTAACATGAGCCCACAGTGCGCCTCAGACATTCTATCTGCAGCCCCATCACTGGCTCCACTCGCAGATAAGCTGAATATAAGGATCACAACACGATGCCAATAAAGTAAAGGATACCGTAGTTATATTTTCAGACAACTTTGGAGTCATTTGAGGTGAACTTCTTGAAGAATAGAATATTTTGTTGTTGGATTCAAAGGTGCATTGCGTAACTTTTCTGGTGGAGGGTCCGTCAAATTCTTTTCTCCATGTAGATGTTATTGCTTTGTCTGGAATGCTTCACAGTGTGGTATTAAAACTTTCTATCTTCACAGAAACCAAATCAGACCAATTTACAGGTCAGTTCTGTGGAGAAACGACCCCGCTCACAGTCAGAACACCTGTTTTAGTTACATAACTAGTTACATTTTAAAAAGTACTAGTATATTTACAAAGGGTCCACTACCTGCTTGTCTCCATGAAAATGTTATTGCTTTGTCTAGATAGAATGTTCCACAATATAGATTAAACCTGACTATCACCAGTCTATTATTTATTTATTTATTTATTTATTTATGGTATACAAATAAGCACTGTGAGATGCCAAATATAGTTATTCTATATTTTGAAATAGCTTCATCACTATCTGTATCTCAAAATGTTAAATGTACAACAAATATATGTAACTCCACATTACAGTTGATTTGAATGTACAATGAAGCGCTCAAGCCTTTGACAGCGCACTAGCCCCAGTCTAATTCTTGTGTATCTAGTAGCTGTGTCTGTTATCTACACCGTTTACTGAGGGAAACACAACCCCACTGGACAAGCACCTCATGTACCACACCTAGACTAATCCCATGATTGGGGGTATAAATGAACACACAGCATTACATAATACAGCTTTGTCTCCTCACTGTAGTGTTTTCTGTAGTCAATATGGCATAACTGCAAAAGTACTAAAAATATATAACAACAAATCAAGTAATAGTTGTAAAATCGCCAAATACCAGTAATGTGACAATGACTTCCATGGAGTTATTTAAAGTGCATTATGTAACTTTTCTACAGGGGGTCCACCATCTGTTTGTCACCATGGGGATCTTCTTGCTTTACACAGTGCTGATTCAGTCATAGAATTTTATTGCTCCTTACCTTGAGAAACATGAGGACTCTTATGAGCAGGGTCACTTCTCCACAGATCTGACCTATAACTCGGCCAAATGGAAATGGATAAGTGTTAATGCCACACAATGAAACAAAGACAAGTAAACACAGTAAAGTGCTGAAAATACGTTATCACACACAAAATACTGTGATCTTAGAGACAGTCAGTGGGAGTTTGAAGCGGAGCCTGGGACTGACCTGAGTAATGTCTGTCTCTGAGTCTCCTCCATCGTCCCTTGTGTTTGTGTAACTGTCCATCACTGCAGAAGAGAGCGAGAGAGTGAAGGACAGTGTGAAGAACATTGACAAATGCACACTAGATCTTCTGCACACAGCCAAGGTGCACACTAAAGGGAATGCTATGCTTTATTTAGGCTTTTTAACAACTTCTGTGTGGTCATCATAAAAAATATATATATATATATATATATATATATTATGGAAATCAACAAAGTAACTTCAGTCCTGATTGCAAAAAAACAAAAACAAAATATTATTGCTTACAGTTGCAAAGTTTAGTTAAAGGTGAACTATGTAACTTTTCTCGTAGAGAGTGGACCATGTGCTTGTCTTTATAGAGATATTGTTGCTTAGTTTGAAATGTCTTAATCATATTCATCTTGCATTTACTCAATAACATGAGTTTTTATTGACCTAAAACCATACTGTGAATTGGCTCACCTCTCCTCATATCTGACATGTATTGCGTAACATCTCCATGGAGAGCAGCTGGTGACAGACCCTCCACCAGAATGTTACACAGTGCACCTTTAAGACCATTTGAGTGTTTTGTACGAATTGGAAAACATTTAAAACATGGAGTAACACGTCCTGAATTACCACCTAATGATGCCACAATCAGAACATTTTCATTTCCAGGATTTGTACTGTGGATTTATAAACTAATCAGGATCAAATGGAAAACAAGCTTGAGAAATTGACTAGTATGCCTGTGTCTCAATTCCTGGTTTTAAGTTCTATCAATAATTTTAATGGATGAGCTTCTTTAACAAAATTGTTATACATTAATCTGTAAAGCTATGTGTTCAAGTAGTTTCCCTTACTCACTAAAGCCTAACAATATGGCACTTCTCCAGCTCCTCTTCAGTTTCACCTGTCACATCTGAGTCAATCTGCGGTGCACCAGTCTCCGTCTCCCCCTCCGCCCGTCTGCGGCCCTGCCCCTTAAACCTACTCCTCTGCCCCATCAATAACACATGAGGAGGTGTGAGGAGAAGAGAGAGGGGAGAGAGAGCAGAAGAAGAGAAGAAGTAGTGCTCCAGTGAGTGTAATAAGATCTGCAGCCTCTGGTATCGGTTGCCCCAGGACCATTAATTAGTCATTTAGAGTTGTAATGGAGTGAACCGTAGCCAGACGGACACAGGCAGCCAAAAACAAACTAAAGCAATGAACTGACAACCGCCCGTGCCCAGGGTTTATCATTGCCACCTCTTAACAGATTACCGCCCAAAAAAAGAAAAAAAAAAAGAAAAAAAAAAGAAGTAACTCATGTTTGAATTCTTGTGTATAATGAAAATATTTAGAAAGCTATTTTGCTTTTCTGATGGAGGGTCTGTCGAATACTTTGCTTCATGGAGATGTGATTTTGTCTAGAACCTTTCACAGTATGGTATGAAACCTTTCTATCAACATGGAGACTAATCAAGACTGAGTTACAGGTCAGATCTGTGGAGAAGCAACCCCGCTCACAGTCAGAAAGGTATTATTGAGCTCAAAAACTATGGGGTGCCAAGTGTAACACACTTAATTTCGTGGACGAAATGCTTTTCGTGCCATGAAATGGATAAAATGGTCACGAAATCGTAAATCATCACGATGCCTTTTGTCCACGAAATGCGCAAATCAGTTGCCATTGTGTCCACGAAATTATAAAGGGAGCACGTCATTTTGTGGACAAAATACAAAACAGGTTATTCATTACGTGTACTAAATTTACTGCTGACTTTTCCTTTTGTGGACATAAGGCTGGATTCACTACTTATTTTCGTGGACGAAATGAATTTATATTTGACAAAAGTAATGTTGTCCACGAAATAAATGACATTTATGCTTATGTGCCACTAAATGCATAACGTTTTCTTTTCGTGGGCCTGCAGATACCTTTCGTCCACAAAATGCATTTTGTGATTCAGGAAATGCATTTCGTGATTTAGGACATGGTTTTTGTGGACGAAATGCATTTTGTAAATCACGAAATGCATTTCGTGACTCACAACATGCATTTCGTGGACGAAATGCATTTCGTAATTCATTTACAAGCTTTTAAATCATAGAAGCCTCTGGTTGCACGTCGTATATAAGGCTCATCCCCATTCTGTGTGATGTTTATCTTGTCATCAGTGTACATTCTCAAATACTTGAAGCTACTCACAGCCTCAATGACCTGATCAGAGATGAAGAGGGACTGCACAAAGCCAGATCTGTTCAGGACACGCTCTGGTCTTGTCTGTATTGATGATGTATGCTGTCTGCACCAGTGTTCAACCATTTGCACCAGAAACACACAGTTACAGTTAACATTCTTGTCAAACAGACCAACTATGTCCATCAATGTATTTTCCATAAAGACCATTTTTATTCCGTTTTCTGCTTTTGGGTCCAAATTATACATTGTGACGCAATTGAACCATAAAATTAATTAATCAAAGTGCAGAAATATTTCATTGTATTTTGTTATTTTTTTATGTGAAACTTTGACATTCTTTATTCTAATTAATTAAAGGTGCATTGTGTAACTTTTCAGGTTGGGGGTCCGCTACCATGATGATGCTATTGCTTTGCCTGTAATGTTCCACAATATGGTGTTAAACTTATGTAAGATGCATTTATTTTATTGAGTGTTTTATTGGTAAAAATGTCATTAGAAACAAGCATTCTTACAGCAAGAGAGGTCTCCTCTTCACAGCTCTCATCTGTAAATTGGCCTAGTGGTGTCTCCTGCTTGTTACCATGGAGATTGAAAAGTTTAATGCCATATTTTGGAATATTGGAGGTAAAGCAATAACATTCTCCACTGACTGGCTGACCGTCTGCTTTTTTTTTTTTTTTTTTAATGTATCTCCCACTTCTACTAAGATTGTCACTCATGTATATACAGTAAATAGCAGCAAGAAACTTTTTATTTTTTTCAGTAATTATTTAAAGCTAACACCATACTTGTGTTTCATGGGAGAATATTCAACATTTATTTGAGATGGATTTGAAATTATTTTTTACATTATATTATGTAGATAATTTTGTATACATTATATATATATATATATATATATATATATATATATATATATATATATATATATATATATATATATATTATGGCATGCCGTTTAGGAAATTAAAGAATATATTGAATGAAACTTGAATATATGGAATGAAAGTTTGAATATATTGAATGAACGCTTGAATATATTGAATGAATGCTTGAATATATTGAATGAAACTTGAATATATGGAATGAAAGTTTGAATATATGGAATGAACGCTTGAATATATTGAATGAAACTTGAATATATTGAATGAACGCTTGAATATATTGAATGAACGCTTGAATATATTGAATGAAACTTGAATATATTGAATGAAACTTGAATATATGGAATGAAAGTTTGAATATATTGAATGAACGCTTGAATATATTGAATGAACGCTTGAATATATTGAATGAAACTTGAATATATTGAATGAAACTTGAATATATGGAATGAAAGTTTGAATATATGGAATGAAACTTGAATATATTGAATGAACGCTTGAATATATTGAATGAAACTTGAATATATGGAATGAAAGTTTGAATATATGGAATGAAAGCTTGAATATATTGAATGAACCTTGAATATATTGAATGAACGCTTGAATATATTGAATGAAAGCTTGAATATATTGAATGAAACTTGAATATATTGAATGAAACTTGAATATATGGAATGAAAGTTTGAATATATTGAATGAACGCTTGAATATATTGAATGAACGCTTGAATATATTGAATGAAACTTGAATATATTGAATGAAACTTGAATATATGGAATGAAAGTTTGAATATATGGAATGAAACTTGAATATATTGAATGAACGCTTGAATATATTGAATGAAACTTGAATATATGGAATGAAAGTTTGAATATATGGAATGAACGCTTGAATATATTGAATGAAACTTGAATATATTGAATGAACGCTTGAATATATTGAATGAACGCTTGAATATATTGAATGAAACTTGAATATATTGAATGAAACTTGAATATATGGAATGAAAGTTTGAATATATGGAATGAAACCTGAATATATTGAATGAACGCTTGAATATATTGAATGAAACTTGAATATATTGAATGAAACTTGAATATATTGAATGAAACTTGAATATATGGAATGAAAGTTTGAATATATGGAATGAAACTTGAATATATTGAATGAACGCTTGAATATATTGAATGAATGCTTGAATATATTGAATGAAACCTGAAACGACAAGCGTCATCACAGCACTGGCGCCATCTTTTGTTTCTTTCATTTCGTAGCCTACCTACCATTGTCAGCATGAGAGAGTCTGCAAGAAATTTAGTTGCAGCAATAATAAATAACGAGGAAGCAATCAATGCCCTGGCGAATGCGTGTAGTTTTACGAGAAAATACAAATTTTAACGTATACCGCTTTCACGGACGAAGAAATTCATTCCTTTTTAATAGAGGTAGACATGTGAACCCCACAGGCCAGGTGTGTCAGTCAACCATTTCAAGAAACATGCTGCGCCCTCACAGGAGGAACCTGCAGCCCCAACCTACAATCTATGTCCATACACACGAAAGGGCTCAAGATACAAGAGGTAAGGAAATAATTTAATACATTTTAATTGCGGTTGAGAAAAGTTTCATTTCGTTTTCTCTAATTAGTAACAACGAACAACAGAAATATTAGACATGTTAAACCTTCTAAGAC